>CM057157.1:12550314-12797598 GCA_029962745.1 Echinometra lucunter
TTGTAACTTCAGACATCGCCTAGTACGAATCGACCTCATTTTTTTCGTTTCTTTGTTCGAACGGGTCAGGTTCACGGAAACCAAATTTAGTTACAAAACTAGGAACGAAAACTTTCATCTTCAATTCATGGCACTGTAAAAACATCAATTTGCAAAATTGTATCAAATTTCATATCAAATTGAAGAAAAATGTCTAGAGATTGCCCTTATCCAAAATGGTTGCTCAAAAACCGAGCTTGAGCGAGAAAATTGGGATTGGCGTCATCCTTGCAATATACTCATAACTTCTCACAACTTCTCGTTGGTGGATGTTCTTCCCTGAGCTAAAGAGGGCCGCACGATAAACAGGCAGGCACAAAAGGCTCATTAGCCAGCGTGCAGCGGGCTGACTGATTGCTCCACAAATAACTTTTTGAAAGATTTATTCAGATATTAATCGCATTATCATAAGTGCGTGACCAAGGAACGGACTTGGGAAAAAAAATTAAGGTTGAGTGGATACTGTGAAAAGGGGAAGCTTACGGGCTTTAAAATGCAGTAGGCCTACTGCTTTAGATTTTTCATTCAAAAAAAAAAGAAAAGAATGAGGATGATTTGGAAGCAAGAAAATAACATGCACTCATACTTACGTGATTGCTCAAGGGCGGTCACTACAGCATTACCCGAATGGTGTATGGTGTAGCCCGTTCCACCTATTACAGCAAACCATATCTCACTGGACTCGATGTAGATATCATCAGCATTGTAGGCAATATCCTCGGACAGTTTCGACGACAGACGTATTCCTGGAGTCGTTACGTACCCTACTTGAATGTTGTTGTCATAGGTGAGGTACAAATCCTGGAACGCAACGCGGAATCCATACGTAGCATTGTTTGAATCCAGGAAACATTGTAATATCTCCTTGTAGATGTATATGGTATGTCGAATATAGTGAGAATCTCCATTCTGAAGATATGTCACTGGATAATCTAGAGAAGGAAACGTAACCAATGCCAGGTTATTCCATTCTTTTTCTTTCCGAGCGCAATGAAGGAAACTGAAGTCCACACATGCCAAAGGTTCTGTTTAAAATGCTCACTATGTGCGACTTAACCTCAAAAAATACTTACTTAGAAAACTTTATTTGAAAACATTTACATTTAGTTTTAAAATTATATTCAAACACTCAAAACATAATTAAGCAATTAAAAAGAAAGCACCCACGGCATCTTTGTTATGTTTACCCCCTGTCATTTTTAAGAAGCCTTTCTCAACTGTCGACAGTGATACAACCCCTGTACACAGGCCGTATGTTTTTTTAGCAACAACAACACAGCAGGTCACTAAAAGAAAACGAAAGATTTGTTGTATAAAGAAGAGATTTTTAGGACAAGTTTCTTTTCAATTTCTTTATGTATTTACAACTACAGAATTTCTAGCAGAGAAATCATTAGCTAGTATGATGTAATAGATAACAAAAAAGTTATAGCAATTATTATACCATGCATGTAAACACAAACAAAAAATAATTCCCCTAAAACATATCCCTGTATTTTTTTCGATCCTATACCACGCGTACGTGGTATAGCCACATAGGGTGCGTCATCGATTACAACAAACGGTTTCACGTGTAGTATTACAAACATTTAAAAATTGTTCAAAGCATGCATATTCCCGGGGATTTCGGGGGGTCTACTGGACTCATCGAGGTTCAATTATATATTTTCAGAGTTTGAAATTTCATGTGAATCACCTTTTCCATATATTTAGATGAATCCTAGGGGATTAACTTAATTTCAAATTCCCTGTCTTTGTGTATTAACCTATGGCAGCAAGAGGGTCAGAAGCATGCATAGTACTCTCGAAATTTATGGGGTGTCTTTTGAATTTTTTGAGCCTTTAGTAATTTTTTCCAAAGTCTCAAATTACATATAAATCACATTTGAAATAAATTCAAAGTAGTAATAGGGGAACTATAATTATTCAAAAATTGCTTGTTTTCACGTGTTAATCTATGGCAGGCAAGATTTTTAAAGCAAAAAATATGCATATTCCCGGGGATTCATGGGGGTCTATTTGACTCATGGAGCCTTAATTACATATTTTCAGTGTTTGAAATCTTATGTAAATTACTTCTTCCATAAATTCAAATAAACCTTAGAGGAATTAAAATCATTTCAAAAATATCTGGTTTTGCATGTTAGCCTATGGCAGCTCTTAGGGCAAAAGCATGCATAGTACCCGAAATTTATGGGGAGTCTTTTAATTTTTTTGAGCCTTTAATAATCTTTTCCAAAGTCTCAAATTACATATAAATCACATTTGAAATAAATTCAAACCAGTAATAGTGGAACTATAATCAATCTTAAAATCCCTATTTTTACGTGTTATCCCTATGGCAGGTGACTCTGTCAAAAAGCAGGCATGATCCTGAAGATTTACCGTGCCATTTATTTAAAATAAAGTTTTATGAAATATTCTTTTAACTATCCATTCTTCTGTTCGTGCAAAAATCAGACTTTAAAACAAAATTTTAGATATGAAATATCAAGAACAGATTAGACATCTTTTCACACGTTATACCTATGGCGGACGCACTTTTCCGAGTCCATTTTTAACACAGCATTTACCCTGGCCAAAACGTACTACTGAAGTAGGCGAGAGTGATTTGTCGTGTAATCCAATGTCTTTGGCTCGGTGTTGCATCTGCGCTGTGACGTGATGCACTGCGAGCAATGATCACCTGTGCACCTGACGTTTTAACCTGCGCGGTAGGGATGCGCAGAAACATAACTGTGGAACGTCCTTAAGATTCATCAGGAGTACAAAACTGGGGGGAAAACTGTTCTATTTTAACATTCTGTGAGCCACCTTTGAAGAAGAACTGTAGAAAACTAGAATTGCAATCGTATTAGAACGATGTGCATGCAATGATACCGTGAGGAGATGACCGCGATGACCAAGGTACATAAGAGATGTTGCTAGGAGAAAAATACAGGAGTATAAGTACTGAGAGGAAGATAGAAGTTAAGGCATAAAAATGGCCATAAAATGGAATAAAATGAAGAAAATGGCGGCTAGACTGTAAGAAAGAGTCATACCGGAAACTGAAGGGAGCCCAGTGACCAAAATGGGATGTTAAGGAACACCCATACAAAATTCGGTAGAAATTGGAATAGAGAAAGAGGTATAGAAATTGATCACAAGTATTTACGTAATGGATGTGGTTTAAAACTAAGCATGAGAATTATGGTCCATATGACCATCCATAGTTAAAGAATTATGTCCGATTCGGCCGTCCATAGTGACAGAAAAGTGCTAAGGAATACCATTACAAAATATGGAAGGACTGGAAGAAAGGGACCTGTAGATAGATCACAATAACAGTGTGCATATACAAACAACTCTGACAGAAAGCTAAAAGAAGGGGGAAGAATTATTTCCAATTCAGCATGCCATAGTGAAAAAAAAAAAAGAAAATGCGGGTTCTGTTAATGTGTAATCCACCTGGCGTTCTATTCTAATTTACTCGAAATTTTCTGAGAAACATGGGCTTTATTTGGTATCTATGAAAAGAGAATTTCATTACGGTCATTTTGGGACTATTTATAATGGCGCTCAGAGCGATACAGGAAATGAAAGCGCCATATTGGAAGGCATTGGAAAATGAGGTTTTTTCACGATAATTTCGCGCTGACGTCAGCTGTTGTTACCAAACTTGGCAGACAGTCGTCAAATACATTCATACAAAAACATGCCAAGTCTCAAACGCATAGCAACAAGATTCGAGAATTGAGAGCAAGTTGAAGTTATTCCTTCATTTTCTTTAGTATCATGATATAGGAGAGCCATTTTGGCCAATTTCGTCAGTGTTGAGGTACATATTTTTTGAATTGCCTCGAAAGGGCATCTCTTGAACTACTTAAATCCAGAAAAGGGTACGGGTTTATCCATGCGTGACGGAATGACGGCCATGGAAAGACAAGCATTTTCAGAACTTCAGAGGGCGCTATTTCTATGATGCGTAATTACTGATGCGTGAAAATCGGCACACTTGTGTGGATTCATGATCTCAACATTCCTTGAAAATGTGAGTTTAAAAGGTGTTAAAACAGAAAAGTTATAGTACTTTTTGTTTTCACGGCATTTATAAAATGTCAATATTCCGAATGGAGATGATTTCGGATTTGGATTATGAAAATGAAGATGGTATTTGAAGGGTATATTTGGAATGCATATGAAAGGGCAACTCTTAGACTATCGAGAGCATTTTGTTAGAAGTCTGTAGCATGAAGTATGACGGAGATACGGAGGAAGAGAGAGAGGTATGCAAATGGACTGAAAATGGACTGAAAATGGACAAAATGGCGCCTGGATGGTCATGCATGAGTGATTTCGAAAAATGAAGACCCAGGTGCACAAGAAGAGATGGTTATGAATATGCCTATGAAATTTGAAATGAAATGGACGTGAGGAAGGGACCTAAAGAGAGGCCACAAAAAGCATGTGTTTAATGAATGGGATTTCGTGGAAGAAAAGAAGAAGAAGAAGAATTCAGAACGCGAACGAAAACAATGCAATGATGCCAGGGCATCATTGTAATGAGCTCATGAGGTGCAAGGGACTGAGCCTTGAGAAAGCCCCCAGAACTGTCGCAGAGTCGGGTGGAGAACCCTTGTGTCGCCTCAAGCGCCAGACGGCTCAGAGGAGGAGTGAGAGTGAGTGAGTGAGCCACCTTTGAAGTTGATCCGTCAAATGATTCTTAATTTATCGCAAGACTGACTAGCAATTTTCACATAAACAATGACATCTATGACCTTTGACCTCATGACCCCAAAATCTAATCAGGGGAGCGTTTCATGAAAGGACTTGTCGGATAATCTATCCGACAAAGTCTGTTTTAACCGACAGTTGCCATAGTAACGATGCTTCTCAGCCAATCAGAATCAAGGAAAGATGTCAGATCTGACAAATTGTCAGACAACAAATGTTGATAAAACGCTCTCTAGATCATTGTCCTTCCCATATGCATACATCACCAAAGTTTGAAGTTGATCCGTCCTATGGTTCTTGGTAACGCGAGAACGATGTTATTTTCCATGTATATACCCTCTATGACCATGCCTCTTTTGACCTCATGACCCCAAAATTTTAGCAGATCATTGTCCTCTCATATGCATGCATCAACCAAGTTTGAAGTTGATCTGTCAAATGAATCTTAAAATGTAATGTACAGTAGTGGTAGCAAAAAGAAAATTTGCAGGAAATTGATTTTAAAAATAGTCAAATCCGTCAAATGATTCTTAATTATCGCGAGCAAGAGCCCCCTAAGCTCCGCCGTAAGCTTTCATCCATTAGAAACCGAAATAAAACCACAATCAATAATTCATGAGCTGTCATAAATTATGCATTTTGTAAGATGCTCCCCCTTTACAACAGCGCTACCCCAGATGACAAATTGTACGCGATGCGAGACAATCCAGTCATTAGCGCGAAAGGAAAGGTCAAATCGCGTAATATATGTATTTATTCTGAATAAGATTCATCTGATTGGTGATTTCATAAGAAAATGTTCTTTTTTTCACAATCAAGAAAAAAATGTGTACCTTTTAGTGAGTACTTTCGCCTCCAACTGGGGGCTTCTTCAGACTGCGTCGTAGATGGCGGTATGAAGCTGATCGTGAGAGAATGGTATCATATACATGTGAGACAATACATTTAGAGAGAGAATTATATAGAAGCCAAACCAAAACTCTGGAAGCGATATGTAGATGATATTATTGAGATTGTCAAGGAAGATCAGATTGATATTCTAACTCAACATCTCAACAAAGTAGATGAAACGGGAAACATCAAATTCACGTATGAAAAAGAGCAAGACAGCACCATTTCTTTCCTCGACACACTAATAGTTAGGAAAAATAGTGGAGCTGTTGGTACTACTGGTATTTCGAAAACAGACACATACAGACCAGTATCTGAATTTCAAACTCACATCACCCCTCTTCAGCAGAAAACTGGGTATATTCCATATTTTGCTCAACCGTGCAAGTCCATTGCCACAGAAGGAGATGATGTTAAAACGAGAGTTCAAACATGTCACCATGCTATTAAAAATGCGGATACCCCCCCCCCCTTGGAGTTTCAAGAAAGTCAATCAAAAAATGTCTGCCAAATCAAAACCAAAAAAGACAAAGACCACAAAGGAAAAGGGACTTGTAAGTTCTCCCCTACATCAGAGGAAAACTGAAGCTCTTTAACGGGTTTTGCAAGGAGTATGATGTCCGCCCTACTGCTGTTAAGCCTCATAAAACCATCAGAAGCCTGCTTGTCCACCTAAAGACAAACGAAAAGTTGATGACACAGCAGGAGTTGTGTATGTGAAATTCCCTGCAAAGACTGTGCAGCCAACATATATTGGGGAGACAGGTAGACAATTCGGAACAAGGAAGAGATGAGCACAAAGAGGAGTCAAAAACATCACTCGAGCGAGGAAACAATCGGAGGACAACATCATTCATAATCAGCCATTGGAGATCATGTTGCTATCAATAATCACTTCATCCAATGGGACAAGAGCCGTATTCTTGCCAGAGAAGATCATTGCCCATCAAGAAGGATAAGGGAGGCGATACACATCAGAAAAACTCCCAACACTATGAAAAGAGACTCGCGGCCAATATATTCTCTAACATGTATATGATACATTCTCTCACGATCAGCGTCACTACCGCCATCTACGACGCCAGTCTGAAGAAGCCCCAGTTGGAGGCGAAGTACTCACTAAATGTACAAAAAAAAATCTTGATTGTGAAAAAAAGAACATTTTCTTATATGTATTTATTGTTATTTTATTCACACGTTGCGCACTGGCCCCCGCAGGATGAGCAAATCAACTTGGCCATTCTGATGCACCTGTCAACCGCACTTAACTGGTTATCGATCACAAATATAATAGTATGGGGGCGAAGCCTATTACTAGTATTTGAAAACCATCCTTCTCGCTTGTTTACCTACACACCTGACTCAGACTGGGTACCCAACAGCGGTATGATTTCTTCGAGTCGATGAATTTTTCAATTGAGGCCTCTACAATAGTCGGTTGGATCCTTCTTTTAAAAACATTTTCTACATGAAGGTCTGAACCCTCAAATGAATAATCTATTACTTTTTCTTTCTAACTGTACTTCAGTCTTTGTGTACACATATTTGATTTTAAAATTCACTTTTATTCATTATCAAGTATCCGTTTATTTCTTTGTTCACTCTTGTTTGCCATCGTTGTTTGCACTCCTTTTACCGGCTAATGAAAGCACTCTAATTGTAGACTCTTTCACATATGTTACTATTAAAAATACTTCTTTTCAAGATATCCACTCTTTTTTCACTCGGCACACTTGTTCATTTATTTTCTTTCTCTTGTAGCTTTGCTAGAGCAATTTACATTTGACACATCACTATCTTTTAACCTTTTCAAACCTTAACACTTTCGGTTTACCTTCATGGCCGTATGCAAATAGGGGAGAAGTTGCCCCCCCCCCCCCCCAAAAAAGAATTTTTTTACCCCCATATTTTTTCTCACTTTCTCTTTTTTGAAAATTCCCTAATTACACCCAGATTATTTTATTTCAATTATAAAAATGCACAAGCTCTTACTCGGTCACTCTGTTCCCGCGCTTGCACGTTTCCCTCAAAACTCAGCAAATTCTTGCCCCTCTCCAGGGAAAAAAAAATCCTGCATACGGCCTTATTTCCCTTCAACAGCCCTTCACATTGCCACATGGAGGAACAGCGTATTACCCCCCCCCACCCCCCCTCCCCTGCAAGGCATACTTTCCAAAGGGGATATTATTTCTTTTAAACAATATTTCTTAAAATGCAAACAAAACAAAACAAACAGGTTAATCTTCCAGTGAGTGTTCAATGCATGTAGGGGGTCTAAAATGAAAATAAGCCATTCATTCATTTGCGGATAGTAAACTTTAATTAGAATAATAATTAATGATTCAACACATTTTAACTTCAAACATACAAACTGAAGTTACCTCGATGCAACATTGGCTGGCATTTTGCCAATCCTCATAGAAGTCTAGGGACTAATACACAATGATGAATTCCTAAATTCTTGATTTAGATTCCTTGAAGGCAAATGAAAGTAAAAGCCTTTCTTCTCTATTCTAAATTTGAGTTGACATTGTGTCCATTTCATGATATACGTGTATAACTCATGTATAACTCATGCAAGATTAGTTGACTCTAATCATTGAAAAAAATCCCCAAATATTTACTACGTAGCTTTCATTTAATTTGATATTCAATGGGACATTTAGTGATAAATGTTATGTTAAAATCATCTCTTTAAAAAAATCTTCGCCATTATCTGAAGAAAGCATTTTCGGGGAGTAAATGTCTGCAGTCACGGTCAAGGCGGAAATCTAGGCGACAGGAAGGATGAGCCAAAATCATAATCCAGAACTCTGTGGAGAAAAATAAACAAATAATATATATAACATGAATTTAATGAGGATTAGTCACACAACATTCAGACATCTACAAGGACTAAAATGCAGAAGATAGGAGTGTGCAAGTGAGCAAATCCAGCTACACATATTTTGTCCTACTGACATCTTAGAATGTCATATTTCTGATAGTCCACCTGTAGCATACATGATTCAGACAAGATATAAAATACTTAAGAAAACTTACGCTCATACAGTAATTCAGTAGTACTTGGTAATGTAAGGGACTTTTCTGGTTTCAATCGCATTTTTCAAATAGAAATTCTAAAATATGATGAGCGAGCGTAGCGAGCGAGCCAAAAATAAGTGCTTTACTGGTTTTAAATCGCATTTTCAAATAGAAATTCTAAAATATGATGGTTGTTTATGACAGATTATTAAAAATTGTATTAACTGATTAATTCAAATATCATTTCTTCCTCAAAAAAGTGTGGGGGGATATATGTACACGCCATCCCCCCTCTCAAAAAAGTGGGGATATATCCCCCCATCTCCCCCCCCCCCCCCCCGTATTTACGCCAATGATCATGATGATGCACAGACATGAATAGAAGATAATTATATCCACCGTGACAAACTGGAAAATCAGAAATGACATTAAATCGCATCTATCACTGCTTATACCAAACGTGATAGTTAAGGGGATTAGTTACTTACAGCAGCAAACTTGTTCAAGTCATACATCTCTTCTTTGTTCCCCTCGGGATTTGTCGATTCCAGTCTGCATCAATCATCCGCTATGGCAATATACCACATGAAAAGGGAAATAAAAAATACGACTGAATGGGGTCTCTACATAAGGTAAATAACCTACTGCATATGTTGGAGATAACCTTCGTAGACATGAATGCTTTGAAACTGGGGAGCACTGATACAAATTTACATTATTTTCACCATAGCACAAGGCACATGGGAGCTTAAATCTAAATAAAAATGTGCATTCATAACTAAAATTAACTGAAAATTTTCAGTTTCATTTTAGAACCCATACAATGAGAACTAGTGTGCCGACCTGTTTACACACCAGTTAATTGGCAAGAAATGTTGTCTATAAATGTGCATTAGGTGGCACACTCGAATACAAAGAATCTCTGTGAAGTATCCCCATGTCAACACAAATTTTGTTGTAGAGGTACATGGTAAAGGGAAAATATTTACATGTGCAGTAAAACATACTCTACAATTTATAGTCAGAGATATGAATTCGTGTTACAAGTGTCCTGGAAGAGTTCGTTGTTAGTTGTTATCTGTCACTTTACAGGATTTTCTGCTTCATCCTGGACTTGGAATAACATGTAGTGGACATGTTGTGACCATAGGTTGTGACATTCATCAGTAGAATGTTTCCAGCCTTTCAATATCCGACTGCGGGAATGAAAAAATATTAAATAAAATCAATTAAAAAATCAAACCAAAGCTTACCATTGAGTTACAAACATGTACATAATATGCCTGTAAATCCACCCCCCCCTAATAAAATGTTTCAGCTCTGCCACCAAAATAGAACAGGACTATTGTAAAATATCATTCACAAGACTGAAGGAACCATACATGTATTAAACAAGTGTCTGAATAGCCCCCACCCTACCCCCGCCCCAAGTACATAAATGAATAAATAAAATAATGAACAAAAAATGATTACAAAAACTAGGAATAAAACTGAATAAATCAAATACATGGAATAGCATTCATACAGTAACATCTCCTATGTTCAGAAGGTGGTAGGGTGAGAGGGCTAAGTGACAGTGTGTCCAGATCTACTCAAGATTCTAAGAGACTTCCGGACCAGAGGTTTAACTCCAAAAATGTGGTCATACTTAGCAAGATTCAACACAGACATAAACTAATGGTCATTCAATAATTGTTTCAACTTCAATGTTAGGAGTTTACAAGAGCAACAAAATGACAAAAGCTCAACCGGGACTGTCGGCGTAGCATTCTAATTGTATACTCTCAAGCCTGCAATGAGTCCAACTAAAGTTACACAAAGCCTATTAAATAATCACAGTCTACGCTCTACTGGAGTCCCCTCAAATTCATTACCGTAATCATCATGCAAATAAGAAACAAAAGTGTTCTGGAAATTTTTGTTGTTACCTGTCACTTCAGAGGATTCTCTGCTTCACCTGGGGTCTATAACATGTAGTGATCTTCATCACTAAAATTCTTCTAGCCTTCCAGTTCCAATATATCCTTCTTTGGGAACAAACAATTCAAAAAATAAAAAGAAAGCATTATTACAACCAGGTAGAGAGTAACATTTATCAACAGTGGTATTTTCTATCTTCAGAAGAGGTGGGGTGAGAATGAGAGGTTGAACAACTTGATGCAACTTCCAACAAGTGTGTCCAGATCTAGGCCTACTCAGGATTTTTTAACAGAATTTCTGACAAGTTATAACTCATTACTGTTTGATCTTGTACAACTGTTAGATCTTATAAACTGATGAATGTGGACAGTAGCTAGACTAAAGGTCGCTCAATAATTGTTTAACTTCAAATGTTAAGGGTTCACAAGAGTTAAAAACAGTGGCAAAATCAATCGGGGTCGTCGACGTAACAAAAGTGTTTGTGTGCTCTCCATCCAGCCGGCACTGCAGTGTCACCCAGTCCAAGTATGAAGTAGACTATCTAGACTAGTTTACACAAACTAGAGGTCTAACGTTAGGTCTAGTAATAATCTAATGAATTCTGCTAGAGTGTTCACTCGCAAAAATTCTGCAGTCTAATCTAGGTCTAAATTTGATTTTTCATGACGCCAAACTTCTGATTTGAACAATTTTAGATATCAAAACCGTTCAAGCACGGTCAACATGACAACCAGAATTATCATAGTATGGTCCCCGGCAAGCTGCCTCGAGTAAATGGTGCAATAACGACACCCGCAGTCAATCTACCCCATGACGATAAAACCAAACTGTAAGTTCGGATTTTATTGTTTCTAGATCTTTCGGAAATAGCTGTTTGCAATTATTTCAAATTGTAGAGAAATTATTGTAGATCAAGAAGAATAGCCAACTATTTTGAAACATATGCTAAATTTCCGATTTGTAATCATAATTGCAGTGATACTCACGTTTTCTCTGTGACGTATAAAACTCTCACTACTTTTTTCGAGTAAGCACGTCATGCATGAATTTGCATAACTGTGACGTAATAAGTTAAATGAATAAACATTTTTTCTAGGACGATATTATCGATGCGAATACATATTCATGATGCTATAATCCAATCAAGGGTTCTTATTTCGGTTCATGAATATTAACCGTGGCTTATTTTCGGCTTCTAATGGATGAAAGCTAGGCGGAGCTTAATCCCATTGGCGTAATACTTTCCGCGCGTGCTGCTTTATGTCTAGCTATATATTTAAAACGTCTTTGATCACGAGAACGAGCAATTTTCACATATACAATTACATCTATGACCTTTGACCTTTGACCACATGATCCCCAAATCTAATCAGATCATTTTCCCTCCCTCATGCATACATCACCAAAGTTTCAAGTTGATCCGTCAAATGGTTCTTGTTATCGCGAGAACGAGCCATTTTCATGTATATGACCTCTATGACCTTTGACCTTTGACCTCGTTACCCCAAAATCCTAGCAGATCATTGTCTCTCTCATATGCATACATCAACCAAGTTTGAAGTTGATCCGCCAAATGAATCTTAAAGGTAATGTACAGTAGTGGTAGCAAAAAGAAAATTTGCAGGATCTTAAAAATGGTCTCGTATTGCCCGGCTTGCATGAAAACATACATGCGTTTGATTATCTGCTATTCCTCTCATGATTTCCGGTGACTTTCAGTAAAATAATTTGAATGATCACAAAAAGTCATATCAACCGTTACCCTCTGCCTAACGCAAGGGCCACTCTCCCCGGGCCGGCCGCTGCCCGTACAATGGCGCACAGCGCTTTGCACACATGTCGCGTTTAACGGAAAACGGCTGTGACTCAAATGTTCGGGCCGAACATTTAGAATCTGCCTAATCTAATCACTAATACTCCAAATATAGCATATTTGGGGACAAACACTTTCAACATACATCTAAAATTGGGAATACTTAACTTTAAGACCATCAGTAAGAAGATTGCAGGCTCACAAACACCTTTTTCTGTCTTCCCACCTCCCTGGCCATGGTCTTCCTATGGAACAGTAACTTCCTTGATTTAAGTTATCGTGAGAACAAGCTATTTTCATGTATATAATGACCTCTATGACCTTTGACCTTTGACCTCGTGACCCCCATATCTATTCAGATCATAAAATGGACAATTCTAAAGCGCATGTCACAAAAATCATTGTCCCTCCCATATGCATGCATGAGCCAAGTTTGAAGATGATCCGTCAAATGGTTCTTAAGTTATCGCGAGAACGAAAACGGGACGGACGGACGGACGGACAACCCAAAAACTTAATGCCTCCGTTTCTTTATTTCAGCATAATTATTATGATTATGCTACCCATTCTCCATCTTGTGCAATACACTGCTATGACTACGTCAGTATATGTATACAGGGAGGTGAAAGTATGCATATATCCGATATAGGACACGTTGCATCATACTTACCACATGCTACTTCATCCTCATAACTGTCGCATTGGTAGAGCCCATCGCACAGGACAGTCGGTGACACTCTCAACGTGGAGCAATTAAACCAATCTAGGAATGAAATGCAAATAGCTCGTTATTCAGATTTCATGATTTTCAAATGAGAATAAAATGTATGGGGTCATTCCGGTTTAACCCTTACGTTTGTGACTAAAAAATAAATCAAATACATATATATTTTGCTACTACTACTTTAGAAATGTAATGTTGATGCTGAGATGTTAAAGTTCAATTTCAGAAAAAGCTTTAACATTATTAGCTTTCTTTCGAAGGTTATCGAACGCATGGTATCCATTCGTTCGATATTTTTGTTTCCCGTAAATCTACATACAAAACACGGTCTGGAAATGACCAACTGGCTTTGAACTGGCCCAAAACTGAATATGGCATAAGACGTTTCTTGTTTCAAGGCGGAAAGCTATGGAACAAGTTGATATCGTACATCCCTCCTGAAACTTCTCTTACTACCTTCAAGATAAAGCTTAGGACCACATTAGCTCAACACCTATTATAATTCCCCCTTACTGCATGCTACCCCCCCCCCCCCCCACCATCCCAATCCCACTTTTTGTGTGTGTGTGTGTGTGTATATGTTTTTAATTTGTATTTGTACCTTACCTTGTATAGGATTGATTTATGTTTTCTTTTATACAGTGACACCTGTGTGTAAAGACCACTCAAGGGAGACAAGAAAAGTGGTCTTTATAGGCAGGTGGTCTTTATGGACAGGTTTCACAGGTTTCCTTTAGTACATGCTGCAATGAGAAACCACATTGAAGGGAAACAGAAAATGTGGCCTTTATAGACAGGTGATTGTTATAGACAGGTTGTCGCTAAAGCAGGTTTGACTGTATATGTATTTGTTTGTACATTGTATGTTTGTATTTTTTAAACGTGTCCACTGGACCCCTCAGAAGAACAGCCTGTGGCTAAAGAGGGCCATCCAGCCCACGAGTGGAGAAGAAATAAATAAAAAAATAAATAAATCGTCTTCCCTCCTCCCTGAATGACAATAACCTTCAAGACAATTTCCAATTAAGAAAAAACACAGGATTTAGGAGTGCAAAATGATATCCTCACCGGAATGGACAGTGGAAAAGTGGCTGATTCTGCTAGATCTGAGCAGTGCGTTCGACACAATTGACCATGTTATTATACTCCTGGAGAGACTTCGGTCTATCGGCACTGGGGGAGAGGCTCATCAGTCCCAGGACGAAAATCTAATTGAATCCCCACTGAATACCACCTGGCAATTGGGAGTACAAGGAAAGTGCGGTGCAACAATGGATCCCCGTTGAAATTGACCCATTAAAAACCAATTGGTCCCCATTGCCAATCGGTTTCAATAGGGAACAATTGGTTTTTAATGGGTCATTCGGAACCCATTGTTTCACTTTCCATGTACTCCCAATTGCCAATTGGTATTCAATGCGGGCAGTGGGGACCTATTTGCACATTGTTTCAATAGGTTTTTTAATGGGTCAGTTAAATGTCAGTTATTGAATTGGTATTTCATTTGGTATTCAATGGGTCAGTTGGTCCAATTGAAACCAACTGAAGTCCGTAAATCCCTCTCTTGATAGACGTGTATCAATCAAATATGATTATTTATATGATTATTTACGAAAGACGTGGCAAATGTAGATTCATATCTTGCCAAAAGACATTAGTGCCGCGGCAGGAATTCGAACCCCAGACCTTGTGGTTCAAAGTCTGGAGACTTATCCACTGGGCCACAACACCTCTACAACAATCATTCAATCTGATTTCTTATGTATCATGATCAGTGAATTGAACCAAAAATTATGGTTAGTGAACCAATCTTTCTGTTGTTATTTGAAATATGAAATGCAAAATCATACATTCTTTGTGTGTGAAATATTTCACAAACATATTTAGAATAAATATACATAAAAAGAAATATGACTGAATTCGTATTCTATTCTAATTGCTGAATTTTCAATAAAAAATGGCAAATATGCAAATGAGGTAAAACCAGTCACGTGATCCCCTCTGAAAACTAAATGCCTACGGTCCCAACTGGTCCCCATTGAAACCATTGGTCCAAATTGTTCCCCATTTAGACCAATTGGTCCAAATTGTTCCCCATTGAGACCAATTGGTCCCAATTGTTCCAACAGAACCAAGTGACAGTTGGTCTCAAATGGACCAATTGAAATCAACTGTCCCATTGAAATCCCATTGAAATCCCACTGGACCAATTGGGACTGACTGACCCCATGGCCGGTAGGAATAGGACGTCAAGCGAAATCTAATTTTGACCAATTGAAACCCACTGGTACAAAGTAAAACCAGCTGAACACTAATTGAAATTCAATGGGTGTTCAGTTGGTTTCAATTAGTTTTTTCGTCTTGGGGTAGTTAAGATCTTATCTCTGAAACAGATCGCAGAGGGTATGTGTACCCAGCAGTGCTGTCTCTAAGACAGTTCATCTTGGCTTCTCTGTGCCCCAGGCAGGCGCGTAGACAGCGGGGGGGGGGGGGGGGGATGAGGGGTATGCATCCCCCACCTCACAAGGTGGGGGACGACATGTACAATCATCCCCCCCCCCCCAGGTTTTAGGAAAGGATGTTTGCTTACAATTAAACTGAATCAACATTTTTAGAAATGATAGGAACAGCAATAATGATAATAATCATTATCATTTTAACGAAACAATAACATCAACAATAATAATAATCATGATAATGATAATTAGTAATGTATTATTATTATTATTATTATTATGCCTATGATAATAATAATAGTTATCATCATCATCATCGTTAATGTAACTGAAATGACCATTACTATCATAACTATATCGATCATTATTCTGATTTATGTAGTTATTAATATTACTTTTGGGTAATTTCGGCGCCGTCACAGTTTTTCTGAAGTGGTGTGACAACAAAATTTTAAAAAGATAATAAATAGCGTGATGCAAATATGCAATAATGTGTGTCAGTCCATATTCTATATTCGTTTGTCACGGTGGGTATAATTATCTTCTATTCATGTCTGTGCATCATTGGCGTAAATCCTGGGGGGGGGGGGGGGATGGGGGATATATCCCCCTTTTTTAGAGGGGGGGGGGGTGGTGTGTACAAATATTCCCCCAAACTTTTTAAGGAAGAAATGATATTTGAATTAATCAGTTAATAAAATTTTTAATAATCTGTCATAAACAACAATCATATTTTAGAATTTATATTTGAAAATATGATTAAAAATCAGAAAAGCGCTTATTTCTGGCTCGCTTGCTTTGCTCGCTCATCATATTATAGAATTTCTATTTGAAAATGCGATTGGAAATCAGAAAAATGGTAATTTTTTGCTCGCTCGCTTCGCTCGCTTGCAAGATAATAATCAAAATGTGTGTAAGGGGGCCTGTGCAGGTGGGTGAGGGCGTGTGTTTATACTTAAATGTGAGTTCGACAGAAAAAAAAAAATCGGCAAAAAAGTCGATCACCCCCCCCCCTCCTTAAAGTGGATTTACGCCGGTGCTGTGCAGGTGCCAGGTAAAAATGTCAGAGGTAAAAATGTCAGAGGTAAAAATGTCAGAGGAAAAAATGTCAGAGGTAAAAATGTCAGAGGTAAAAATGTCAGAGGTAAAAATGTCAGAGGAAAAAATGTCAGAGGAAAAAATGTCAGAGGTAAAAATGTCAGAGGTAAAAATGTCAGAGGTAAAAATGTCAGAGGTAAAAATGTCAGAGGTAAAAATGTCAGAGGTTTGAAATGTCAGAGGTAAAAATGTCAGAGGTAAAAATGTCAGAGGTTGAAAATGTCAGAGGTAAAATGTCAGAAGTAAAATGTCAGAGGTAAAAATGTCAGAGGTAAAAAAATAATGTCAGAGGTATGCCAGATTTGGAAATGTTTAAGTGACATGTTTCAGGTACGAATACTGAATTATAGAAATTATGGGGAGTGGGATATATTCAAATATTTTCTGTAAACATACTGTGTCTATACTTGAATGCCCTTGTCTTGGCCATTTGGAAATAACGGTTATGGTGTTGGCGGGGTGAACGTTCTGGTATGCGCGCATTGCCCTCGTTTTCACCGCGGGGACGGGCATTGTAAAAACGATGGGAAAAAAACTGGGTTGGTAACACGAGTAGCTGACAACATACATTCCACACGACTGCGCGATTTTAATATGTACATTCCTCTTCATAAGCTCCCTCCCCCCCCCCCCCCCCCACTCCAATAAAGCGTGGTATACGTGAACGAATGCTTCAATATTATTGTCCTTATACGTAAGGAAGAATAGGAAGTAAGCGAAATTGAATCGTTAATTCGATCTATTTCTCGACATTTTGTATTATTTCATCCGATACGCTGCGGAATTTACAACTTTTAAAGAGAATTATTCAATTAGATAATTGTGTTAGCATATGCAAAACATCAAACGTGGATATCCCTTCTTTAAGTTCATCTACCATTCTGTCATTCCACTTAAGATCATAAATCATATAGATATAATCCTGTAACTTAATTGATCTCACAAAGAAAATAATGAACATCATCCCATGCTACATTTCTTACCCAAAACGCGCGATTTACTTATCGCTTGCTGAAATTGTCATAAATATGTTTCACAGTGCAATCGTGTGAAGAGGCCGAATCTTAAACACAGAGAGGGAACTGGGCATTCGTTTGCTGCTATATTTGGAGTCAGCTAAACAAGCGCTCGGAAGATCAAAACACTGTTGGGCAATGCGCACATACCAGGATGTTCTCCCGGCCAAAACAAGATTGGTCTCATTAGGTGGTTGAATGGGGCAGCATTATCACTTTCACATCAAATGAGTAAGACAGGAAGGCCAGTCGAATGACTGAACATACACACTTCTACAGAGAGCAGCATTATTGTGATCACTCCATTTATACAGCATGAATCCTTTTTTTAATATCTCGTGCTCTTCCTAATTTCAAATTTAATATTCTTACCTGTATGCTACTTCGGCATTTTCAGAGCTGACATTTTTATCTCTGAAATTTTTACGTCTGACATTTTTACCTCTGACATTTTTACCACTGACATTTTTTCCTCTGACATTTTTACCTCTGACATTTTTACCTCTGACATTTTTTTCCTCTGACATTTTTACCTCTGACATTTTTACCTCTGACATTTTTACCTCTGACATTTTTACCTCTGACATTTTTACCTCTGACATTTTTACCTCTGACATTTTTACACCGAACCGCTGTGCATTCGGGTGTATGTGTGTGAGTGTGTGTTTGCGCGTTTGTGTGTGTGTTGCGTGTGTGCGTGTGCGTGTGTATCCGTATACGAAATTGATCCTCGATTTCTCGTGAACGGCAAATCATCCCCCCCCCCCCCCGGGTGTAAGAACCTGTCTACGCCACTGGCCCCAGGGATCGGAACTTCGGTTCTTCAACCACAGCTCTAACATTTACACCCTTCCCCTTCATAATATCATCAAGAGGCGTAATCTCAATCATCATATGTATGCTGATGCACGCAAATATACTTTTGGTGTTCTCCCACGCAAGGGGAAGTTGACGCCTGGATTGCTCGTGTTAAAGCCTGTATAAGTGAAGTCAGGAACTGGATGAAGGATAATTATTTAAAGCTCAATGACGAAAAAGCTCAGTTTGTTATGCTGGGTTCAAAGCAGCAGCTCACCAAGTTGGTAACCCCACAATCTGAATCTGAATCGTCAATTACTCCAGTGAAGAAAGTTCGAAATCTAGGAGTTATTTTGGACTCCAATATGACCATGGAGTCGAAAGTATCATCAAGTGTTAAACTCGCGATCCACAGTCTCCGCAATCTCCGTGCTATTCGCAAGTATCTCTCCACGAAGGCGGCTGAGCAGCTTGTACATGCATTTTAACGTCCCGCATTGTTGTAACTCTTTCTGCATGGCATCCCTATGTCTCAAGTTAAAGTGATTACACAATGGTAAAAATTGTTTTGATATATGATCTAGAAAAGAATTATAAAAAGAATAACATTAACAATTTGATGATTTTCAATCGAAATCAATGCATTTTGGCAAATTTTCTCATAAAAAGTCATGAGTTGACCAAAAAAATTGAGTATGAGGTACGACGTAAAAGTGGGTACCCAGCTTCGCGCATTGCAGTTGTGCTACGCGCTAGACTATACAATATGTATTATACCTTGCTATTATATTTTGCTAGAATTCCGTGACAAGGTACCCACTTTGACGTCATTTTGACGTCAAAGTAGGTACCCAGTTGAAACTGGGTCACAACTGAGAGGTCAAAAATATCCTGAAATCTTACCACGTTTGGGGATTCCCTTGGCAACACGACTTAAAAAAAAATTAGGTAGATGATTTTCTGCTGATGAAATCATGCTCTTTTAAATGAACTAACATTGATTTAGCATTGGGTACGCCCTTTAAGAGGCTCCAACTTATTCAGAATGCTGCAGCTGCTGCCCGTCTGGTAATACACGCAAATCCTCTCACATCACACCAGTCCTTAAGTCCCTGCACTGGCTTCCTGTTGAACATCGTCTCACCTACAAAATCCTTCTGATCACATACCGTGCCTTGAAGTTCTCCTCGTCATAATATATTTCATTTCTCCTTAGCTTTCGTAAGCCTGGTCGTTCTGGTCTCCGCGTTCTTCCAATACATCATCTCTGTTCATCCCTAAAACCAGACGATCATGGGGAGATCGTGCATTTGCCTCATGACCAGCAGCTCCCGATTGTGGAACAATCTTCCAAACACACTGAAGGATTATAAATCAGTAGATTGTTTCAAGGCTAGTCTGAAAACTTATCTAATGGCCAACTTTAACTAATAATATCTTTTTTTCACGATACATCTGCATGTGTAATGTAACCATATCTAAGTTTAGTTTATATGTACATGTAGTTCATGGTGGTGCGCAGCGGGGGGGGGGGGCAGTTGCCCCCCCCCCCCCACACACACACACACACATTTTGAAAACTTACATTGTTTCATTTAAAATTTTATACAAAATTCACGAAAAGTGCACACCAAATCTTTCAATTTCACTTTTAAAAATGCTAAAACGCCCTCGTGACCAGTTCGGTCACTTTGCTCATTCGCTTTTGAGCTTCTTCGAAAATTTGTACGCGTCTTGCCCCCCCCCCCCCCCCCCCCCCCCGGAAAAAATTTCTGCGTACGGCCCTGATGTAGTTCATTGTAAGCGCCTTGAGCACCCTCTGGGTGGATATGTTTGCGCACTATAAATGTCTGTATTATTAGGTGGTCTGTCATTTATGACAGATCACCTTTTAATTTCGTCAAAATTTTCTTTATTATTCTTTTTATTGGTACCCACTTTTTTGTATAGTCGAGATCTCAGAACTGGCTGAATCATTTTTCGTGAAATTTTCAGGAATCGTCAGTCACTACGAGATCTCGCATTTTTACTCATTTTTAAGTTCATCCGGTCATCGTGACGTCATCCAGGCGCCATTTTGTAAAAACCATGTCTTGATCATATCTTCATAACGGAATGCCATTTCTTATTCATATTTGGCATGATGAATATTCATATCAATCTGAACAATTCCAACTTTTTAAACGCGCGCGTACGCGTACGTCCGCGCGTCAGTGCGCGCGCAAAATTTTAAAATGCTCAAAATCACTCATGGATCAAACCAAAATCCATTTCAGGTCATTTTAAGCATTTCAAAAATTTCCGCGCGTAACCGCCCACGCGCGCGTTTTGCGCGTGCGCAACTCGTAAATAACGTAAAAACGCCGTTTTTTCACTTGATTTGCAATTCTTAGACATTTCTTGACCATTTCCATCAATTTAGAATCGATTTCAACTAACCATAAGGCCACACGCGCGCGTCGAAGTTTGAAATGTGTGCGCGCGTCTATAGGGAAAATAACGTAAAAACATGCAAAAACATGCCCCTTTAAAATCCGCTATAGCTCGTTTAAAAGTATGGTGACCCCCCATTTTTTTTTACATTTTCTGAAAGCCTATGAGTTGAAGATTTGAATTCATGAAAAAAAATTGGGGGTCGGGTAGTCGGAACGTCGTCATATTCTCATGTGAACTCAAAATTTCATTTTTTCAATTATGACGTCATATTTTTTACATTTAATCAAGACTATCTCGCTTATTGTTGGTCGATTTTCACCGGGATTTCAGTATGTTGTAGCTGAGACAATGCTCTTATTTATTAGTTGCCTTCATTTTTCATTTTGAGAACTGCATCATGGTCTAATCTTACGATAAACGGAGGCATGTCATTTTTTCACATTTTGCGTGTAGTGTCTATGGGATATGAACTTTTTCTAATTCTTGATTCTACATTCCCGCGTTTTTTGAGCAACAGCTCCGTTTTTTCTGCTCAATTTTCGCCCAGCTTCGAGTATGTTGTAGCTGAGAAAATTCTCTATCGTGAATGTGCCATTTATTTTTTAATCAGATGTCAGGAACATATCGAAATTTCAACTGGAAGATATGATTTAGGAATCCCATTTTCCATCTACGTGTTATCTCTATGGACTATATTCTGGTCCATCGGTAAAGCACTGGTCTCACATCCTAATGGTCCCTGGTTCGACTCCCGGCGACGGTGGTGGCATTTTTTTTTTTTTTTTTTTTTTTTACATTTTTTGCACTTTTATATTACCATCTCCATCGACTACGTTTACACATACAGTTACAAACAATGCCATAAGTGCGTTATTTGGCCTGTTATATATATTGCAATGCAGTATACTATAGTTAATGTACAACCCTATTGCAAATCTCATTCGTTAACGTATTAATACACCTTTTGGGTCAACTGTTCGTGATACTGCGATTTCAAATCGTCCCATATCTATATTAGTCTTCTTCCCAGACGTTATCTTCTTTATGACATTTAATTTCGACGTCCCCCGAGACACTTTTACTAAAAGAATGTGACAGACCACCTAATTCGTCCCGTGACGAATTACATTTCTCGTTATTATTCATGTGTTATTTCTTCGGTTGAAAAGCACATATGAAAAAGGATGAATATACAAAGATCAATCAGAAATACAATCTCCAACAGTAACAAGAACGAGAAGAATAATCAATGAAAAGTATACTTGAAAATATACGAAGGTTATATAACTAACTTATGAGGACAAAAAGAACTCACATTAATATCATGCCTGAAAACAAATCCAACATCATTAAAAAAAAAAAAAAAAAGCAGTAAATTCAGAAAGTTCCAGTACACATTTATATGCGTTACGATAATGAACAGAAAAGTGCCTTTATCTCAGACTTAAGACTGTAAGAACTAACATTTGGTCTTGATTATTATTATTATGATTACTCCCTTATAGACGTGGGACAAGTCCATCAATAAATTTATCAGAAAAGAAAATCAGAAAAGAATGGGTTAGCAGTCTTCCATACTGCCTTATGATAGTAGGACTTTCTGCACAGCGTATATCATGTATGTTCCTGTCAAACCTGCGTTCCTGTTTTTGCTTTTGGAAGTCTTATTTTCACCCTGGGGGAGGGGGGCCTTGATTACTGCAGCGCGAAAAGGGTTAAGTAAAAGTTCAGTGTTTCATCTTTATATGTGGGGAATATACTGCGTTTTTTAATTTTCAGTCCTCTCAAAATGATTCAGAGTGCAATCAGACTGACGAAAAGTCGCAACAAATTCATCACGCAATGTGAGAATCAACACAGAGAAGTCTACATGAATGTGTACTGAGCTGTTCTTTAACCATTCAATCCTCTCAAAATGATTCTCATACTAAATTAAGAGTCGCAATATAAATGAAAAGAGTGCCATGCAAGGTACATTCATAACATAGTATCAAATAGGTGAAGAAAAAGTAAATAAGTGCCATCGATTATTTGTCAACAATAAGTTACCGCTACTCATTAGTTTGGAGATAAACAAGCTAACGTGGAATTTAATACTCACTTGAAATATCACTAGCAATAACTGTAACATCAAGAAGAAGATACGTGTAAGAAATGCCACCTATGACTGCTACCCCAGTTAATTCAGAAAGTTCCAGTGCACATTTCCATGCGTTATGATAATGAACATAATGAACAGAAAAGTGCCTCTGTCTCAGACCCAAGAACAAGGTCTTGATTATTATTTCGGTTGTACTCCCTTGTAGACGTGGGACAAGACAAGACATATCTTTAGACCTAAATCCATCAGAAAACTTGAAGGAATTGATTAGCAGTTTTCCATACCACCGTGTGATGACCGGACATTCTGTACAGCCTGTCCTGTAAATTCTTCTATGTTGCGGTGTTCCTGTTTTTAGTTTTGGAAGTCTTATTTTGATTGGGGGGAAAGAAACTTTGATAACTGCAGGGCGAAAAAGATAGAACGAAGTTCATAGTTGTATTCTATATGTGGGGGAATCTACTGTGTTTTTAAATTTTCCTCTCGAAATGATTCAGAGCTGCAATCAGACTGACGAAGAGTCGCATACAAATTCATCACGAAATATGAGAATCAACACACAAAAGTTTACATGTCTATGTCAACAAAAGGTTACGACTACTCATTACTCTGGAGATAAACAAGCTAACATGTCGTAATTTTACTCACTTGAAATATCGCTAGGAATAACTGTAACATCAAGACGAAGATTCGTGTAAGAAATGCCACCTATGACTGCTAACCACATCTCATTGGTCTCTATGTAGACATCGTCAGCGTAGTTTCTATTTCCACGGATGGTTGTGATGACAGAATGTGTGTCGGACGGGTCATTACCAGTCCCGATTTGAACTACTTGGTTGGAATTGGAGAGATACAAACCTTGGAAGAAGACTCGAAATCCATATGTATTGTTGGTTCGAAATGAAGAAATATTGTAAAACCGTCTTTGTGATGTGGATGAGATGATGCGTTGTGATTCATCACCTGGAAGGTATGTTACTGAATGATCTGCAAATGCACACACAATGACATTTTTAATGTTTATCTTTATTTTAACTTGAATTACGTCCTAGAAAAGATGAAACTCCAAGGTTTCTCTACCATAGTTTGGTAAAACAGTGAAAACGTTAGTCTGTCATCGACTCGGTGTTTTGTTATAGAACTCACTGTCACAATAACCATAACCTTTTGTTTTAAGGGGCTCTTCCCCCAGTCTGAATATCTCATCAGATTTCGTTTGTCGATATTTTGAAAAAAAAATCCTTTGATGCACTACGGTTAGATATTTTTAATAACCCCTCGAATAATACGTATGTTTTAATATCTTTATTTTCCGAAATGAATCCTTTATCTTCCTCTCAACGATGCCCACGAGGAGATGAATGAGGGTCACCTCAAGAGTAATTTGAAAGACCATGATGACTGTTTTTTTAAGGGTTAAATGGGGAAAGAATACTGATGTTTGTAAATTTACCTAGGCACCTTTCTTAACTTTATACGAGAAAAAACTTGAAATGAAATTGATCTGTGTCATAAAGTGTAAAAATTATAGATTTTGTTTACTTCAGCATCATGATCATGATTTATGTTGCTCATTCTGCATCTCGTGCAATACACTGCCATGACTACGAGAGTAACGACTTGTACATGGAGGTGGAAGTGGAGACACTTCCCTGATATGCCTGATGTATTCACTAAAACAACGTAATGCACACATTATATAGGACATATTGCATCACGGAATATATACATGTAACTCACTACATGCTACTTCATCCTCATAACTGTTGCACTGGTAGAGCCCATCGCACAGGACAGTCGGTGACACTCTCGTGTTGGAACAATTAAACCAAGCTAGGAATTAAATGTAAACAGTACGTTATTCACATGTAATTATTTTCAAATGAGAATAAACTGTATGAGGTCGTTCCGGTGTAGTTATAACCCTTACATTTGTCAGTCAAATAAAAATCAAATACGTACATATTTTACTACTTCTTCTACTTAAGAAATGTAATGTGTAATGTGTAACAGAGGTAGTAAGAGATGTTAAAATGTTATAGTTAATTTTCCTAAAAAGTCTTCAATACCATACCATTTGTTATTTCTTCGGTTAAAAAGCACATATAAAAATATGAATAAACAAAGATCAAACAGAAGAACACTCTCTAACAGCAACAATAAGATGAGGCCAAAGAAGAACTTATTCTAATATCATGAATATCATGTCTGAAAACAAATCCATTATTACACATCCATATTCCATTAGCCATCATTACCATCATCACTGCATTTACGATCTTCACAGACTGACAGTTCTGAATAAAAAAATAATAATTTTAGCAGATCATCGTACAGAGATCAGGGTCCCAGCGGGAAGGAGGGGAAGTTTTGTATAAAACCCAACCAATTTATTGCAAAGTTATTCCAAAATTCGAAGCAAATCGTTCATTTTAAAGTTTAAAATGCAAAAAGGATTTTTCATAGTAGCCTGGGTAAAGAACAGGTCAAACATTTGAGGGAATACGCAACAGAGGTAGTAACGCAACCGACCATGGGAAGGGTGTGGAACAGGTGTAATCCCCCTCCCCCCCCCCCCCCCCCCCCCCCCCACCGCCACCACCAAGATGATATGGTTCAAAAGATGCTTGGAAGTGATCGTCATGAAATATGGAGAGGCGACCCTTATTACGTAAATGAACAGAAGGAAACACTTCACACAAAGGTATCAGACAAGAGTCAGATCAAGAAGAAACAAAATTCTGAGTGGTTTCCTACTGCACTTACAGGAAGGAGCAAAGACATTAAATACAGCATTCATTAAATTCAGAAAGTTCCAGTACACATTTCCATGCGTTATGATAATGAACAGAATGAACAGAATATCTAAGACCTAAGAACAAGGTGTTGATTATCATTTAGGATGTACTCCCTTATAGAAGTGGGACAAGACGACAAGATATATCTTTAGATATAAATCCATCAGAAAACTTGAAAGAATTGATTAGCAATTTTCCATACTATGTGATGACCGGACATTCTGTACAGCCTACTGTCCTGTCAATAATTCTTCTATGTTGTGGTGTTCCTGTTTTTAGGTTTGGAAGCCTTATTTTGTTTGGGGGGGGGGGAACTTTGATAACAGCAGGGCGAAAAAAGCAAAACGAAGTTCATTGTTGTATTTTTTATGTTGGGGAAAGTACTGTGTTTTTAAATTTTCCTCTCGAAATGATTCTGAGCTGCAGTCAGACTGACAAAGAGTCGCATACAAATTCATCACGAAATATGAGAATCAACACACAAAAGTTTGCATGTTTATGTCAACAAAAGGTTACGGCTACTCATTATTTTGGAGATAAACAAGCTAACATGTCGTAATTTTACTCACTTGAAATATCGTTAGGAATAACTGTAACATCAAGACGAAGATTCGTGTAAGAAATGCCACCGATGACTGCTAACCACATCTCATTGGTCTCTATGTAGACATCATCAGCGTAGTTTCTATATCCACGGATGGTTGTGATGACAGACTGTGTGTCGGACGGGTCATTACCAGTCCCGATTTGAACTACTTGGTTGAAATTGGAGAGATACAAACCTTGGAAGAAGACTCGAAATCCATATGTATTGTTGGTTCGAAATGAAGAAATATTGTAAAACCGTCTTTGTGATGTGGATGAGATAATGCGTTGTGATCCACCATCTGGAAGGTATGTTACTGAATGATCTGCAAATGCAAAAACAACCATGATAATTTAAGCTTTTGTATACTAGACAAAATGAAACCCTAAACAAAAAATAATTTTGAAACTAATATGTGCTCTACATCTACCTCTACCTCCCCGGTCAGAGATATACCCATCGCAGACTATTTTGATATCGCAGAATGCAATTCGGTATCTAAACAACACCGTCCGTTTGCCAGCACACGATGGAAAATCTCCTTGCTAGAATTCCAGGGGTGGCTGTACATGTGTATCATATGGACGATGTGCTTGTTATTAGGAGTAAGACGGAAGAACATCTAGATAATCTGGAAGAATTGCTTGGGAGAACAAGAAGACAGTACGACTGAAACCAGGAAATACTGAATTTTTTCAGCGCCTAAAGATTGGAGTCTGCAGAGGGTCTTTTGAAAGTCGTCAATCAGCTGGTTGAGCTTTCCAACGTACGTAAGGGAGTTGAAGGCATTCCGAGGAGTCGCATATTATGAAAAAAATCATAATGGAATGGACAAAAAATTAAGGGAATTTTAAGTAGTTCTTACCTTTTTGATGTTTTCGTTTTCATAATTTCATATTGATATATTTCTCATGTATTGATTTTGTTCTTCATCGGTTCATTTGTTTGTACGTTGATTTTTTATGATTTGACTCACGGACTTGCTGAAGAACAGCCGGAAGGCTGAAGTTAGTATACCGTGATAAAATAAATAAATGAAATGAAATGAAATGAAAACCACAACTCTTGACGAACACTTTTGACCTCGACTATGCCCAGTTCACTAGCAGTCTGCGAGTACTGACTCTATTTTAGCGCTGACTTGTAACTTCAAGGAGAAGGAAACCCTGGGGGAAAATCAACTTTAATGAAAAGAGAGGATAGAGAGAAGCAAAAAAATTTAAGTTCCATCAAAAACGGTTACGAAATGGGAAAGTTATGAAGGTTTGAAAAGTCTCAGTTTACTTTCTATGGCGATCCTCAAATTGTCAGTGTTGCTTCAAAATGGCAGGTTTGGAAGGACAACTATATTTTGTACACATTTTTTCGGGGGGGGGGGGAACATTTTTTCCCGTTATCTCTAAAGATGCTGCTTGTATCTTTGCGAACTCAACATAATGTTGTGTCTAATACATTTTCCCATGATGTATCTTGAGCTAAGAAGGAGACAAGCTGCACCTACAGAGAGAATGGAGAAGATATGAAATTTTGTGTACAAAGTATATACGACCGTACCTCTACTTGATCGATCAATACCCGATCTCTTTTCAATCGCCTGCCTTCTCGTTCCCTACACGATTTTTTGACATGTCAGAAAATCGTCGTGTAGGAAGCCGGGTCGATGGCGATCAAGGTAGACGAACTACTCCGATTACCACAGCCGAGCGAGCCCGACAAAGTCAAAATAGCTTGATCGGGCTGGATCGAGTTGATCTGATCGGCATGGGAACCCAGCTTCATAAGAAATGTAATACTAGGTTCCCACTGCCGATCAGATGAACAAGCCCTATCTCGACCAAATGCTTGATCGTCTTTAAACACGAGCTTTTCCCGACCGTTATTCGACCGTTCACGACCCACACCCGATTATTTACGAATCCTGCACGACGTGTACTCGACAACCACTACGATCTCTACTAGAGCATCTAGACCAAATGCACGTCTACACGATCTCTAAACGATCTCGACCCGAGCAGAACGACCAGATCGCACAGGGGTCGAAGATGAGTCGCGAATAGGTTGTAGTTGCACAAATCATTATCGACAGCTGATGGTACAGTATTCGTTATTGGTCAGCATTCAAATGATCTCAGAAACTCAAGAGGATGGAAGTCAAGCAGGTGTCATGCTTGTAATCATGAATGTCGATTCGTACTCTTGGTTTGGGGATGATTGATGCCGAAATTTCATTTATTCAATTATTCAATTTTCCACAATGAAAAAACAAATATGAGAAATACAAACACAAATATATGCAGACCATCTAAATTAGGGCAAAAAAATAAAGAAATGCATAATATCCTTGTCATGATTGTGGAAGGATCCAGAAAGAAGATTAATGCATTTGTTAACAAAAGTAAATATATTTTTTCAACTCTCGTTTCATAAATCAAAGAGAATTACTGTAGAAATATAAATGCAGCAATGAGCATAACAGGCTGATAAAAATTGAATATGGTATATACATATATAAAATCTGTCTCGTTTAACTATCAAGTAGTTTTCAAGATTAATTTCAAAGGATTGGAGCGACACTGATTTTTTTTTTTCTTTCTTTTGGTATAAAAGAACTTCACAATTAAGCAGTTGTTTAGGGCGAGTGAAAAAAGAGTGGATTTTGCATAGAATGTTCGTATTTGAAAAGTGAAAATCATTAACAGATCGAGTTTGATGAGAATGAATTTAAAAGTGAAAGGAATTATATCAGCAATGTTGCTTTTGCGCGGGAGCAAAGCAACCGAGTGGGAAAAGGGTGTGGTAGTTCAAACGTGAATAATCGACTAAGCGAAGGAGTATAGAGATAGAGGTGTCGCTAGAACATTTGGAATTGGGGTGGGTTTAAGACCTATATTTGCCAAAAGATTCGCTGCAAACTAAATTTATTCTACCGTCCCTCCCATCATGCCCATACACCACACAAATAAATTGTTTTTTAAATAATATCGCAGAGGTAAATCTTTGTTAATTTAATGAAATGTTTAGGTGCCTCTAAGCTTTTTTGTAATTCTTGTGAAATGACACTTCTTTTTAGAGTATGAACCACCCACTTTTATTTTGTAAGCGAGTGTGCCAAAAATCCAATTTCTTGCTTAAAAAAAAAAAGAAAATGCTATTTTTCATCGAAATACACTCCAGGCCTGTAAGGTATTTAAGTAGCATAATATATATTTAGCAACCTCGCTGCCAAATTTGACTTATTCAATTTTAGCACCTCGCTGGTCTATTTAGTGTGTTCAAAACATATGGTTCCAAACCACCCTGTTTCTGAATATTACGAGCGAGCGAAGCTTGCGAGGAAAATGACACTCTTTTGATTTAAAAAAAGGGCACCATCTCTTTATCAAAATACCAGTAAACTATAGGCCTATAAGATATCTAAATTACATATGCTTTTGCCGTCTCAAAATGTCCAGTACGTAAATAATATACAAGTGAGCGCAGCGAACGAGGAAAAATAAACACTCTTTGATACGCCTCGGACACATTATATTCGATCACCTATCTGCCAAATATGACGCTTTTTTTTCTACGGTACTTTGAAGTTGCCATAATTGGATGGCAGATAAAACGACGCAATCAAGAGATTTAGGCCTCTATTAGACCTCACGATTTCGACAAACGAGTATAAATCACTTTTACTCTGTCAAAACATTATTAAACTTCATCAAACCTTCCAGATTTGTAGCAAAATGTATGACAAAGGTGGAGAGACTCTTTAAACTGGACCATCTGTACTTCTCTTTAAACTAGCAGCGCCCTCATGTGGCGAAAATGGTGCCAAAAAGGACAAACAACGTTATCTTAGAGGCTTGCAATCTAGATGAAAAAAAAGGATAGTTTAAGCTGCACTTTATTCAAAATCCATGTCATTTTCATGAAAATTTGCAAAATTGTAGAGGAATGCCTACTAAAGGGGTTAACACATTAAAAAAAGGGGGGTTCATGTGCTCGTTTTCAAGCTGTCGGTGCCCTAATGGCTGCGAATCGGCTTGAAAACAACAAAAACGCGCCAAAAATACTGAGAATCTAATCCAAAATACGGCCGATTCAATTTTATGGTCCCAAACATTCAAAACCCATGTCATATTCGTCGTTCTCTCTAGAATTGTAGAGGAAAGTATACTGAAGAGATTGAAACATTAAAAAAGTGGGGTCCATGTGCCTGTTTTTGAACTATCGTCGCCCTAATAGTTGCGAATCGGCTTGAAAACCACAAAAACGCGCCAAAAACATCCAAAAGGCTGAGGATCTAATCCTTAATACAGATGACTCAAATTTATGGTCCCAAACATTCAAAACTTATGTCATATTCGTCTTTCTCTCTGGAATTGCAGAGGAAAGTATACTGAAGAGATTAAAACATTTAAAAAGTGTGGTTCATGTGCTTGTTTTTGAACTATCGTCGCCCTAATAGTTGCGAATCGGCTTGAAAAACCACAAAAACGCGCCAAAAAACATGCAAAAGGCTGAGGATCTAATCCAAAATACGGCCGATTCAATTTTATGACTCCAAATATTCAAAACCCATGTCATATTCGTCTTTCTCTCTAGAATTGTAGAGGAGAGTATACTGAAGAGATTCAAACATTAAAAAAAGTGGGGTCCATGTGCTTGTTTTTGAAATATCGTCGCCCTAATAGTTGCGAATCGGCTTGAAAACCACAAATACGCGCCAAAAACAGGTCATGTTGAGAATCTAATCCAAAATACGGATGACTCAAATTTATGGTCCCAAACATTCAAAACCCATGTCATATTCGTCTTTCTCTCTGGAATTGTAGAGGAAAGTATACTGAAGAGATTAAAACATTTGAAAAGTGTGGTTCATGTGCTTGTTTTTGATCTATCGTCGCCTAATAGTTGCGAATCGGCTTGAAAACCACAAATACGCGCCAAAAACAAGTCATGTTGAGAATCTAATCCAAATTACGGCCGATTCAATTTTATGGCCCCCAAACATTCAAAACCCATGTCATATTCGTCTTTTTCTCTAGAATTGTAGAGGAAAGTATACTGAAGAGATTGAAACATTAAAAAAGTGGGGTCCATGTGCCTGTTTTTGAACTATCGTCGCCCTAATAGTTGCGAATCGGCTTGAAAACCACAAAATGCGCCAAACATGCCAAAAACATGCAAAAGGCTGAGAATCTACATTGAAAACGAAAGTTGGTCAAATGACTAAAAAGATTAGTCATTCACTATGTCTTATTTGACTACGAAATAAATAGTCATTTGTGTTTAGACTGAATAATATTGATTAGTCAATCAAATTATGTCTTATTTGAGTAATCCTGGAAATAATTAGTATTGCATGAGAAAGAATAATATTGGTCCGTATATAGTCCTACCCTGAAATCAGTTAGTCTTACATTAGTCTTTTTACTAATCATTTGCTAGTCAATGATGACATGACGTGGTGCTGAGGTAAGCTGTCAGTCATGGGAACTAATTTCACTCATGTATATTCAAGTTTTATATATACTTTTTAAAACAATAGCTGTTCTTGATACACTGAATATTTGTCATAGGCTTGACTGACATAGCAACAAGTACAGCTGAAGTAGTGTACGCAAACTTGATTCCAAGTTATTTTTGTAGTTAATAGACCTGTTTACTAACATATTCAAATTTTATGCATACCTTTCAATCATTGGTTGTTGTCGATAACCGGAAAGCTTGCCAAAGGCTTTCAAGACAGAGCAACAAGATTAATAATGTTATCCAAGTAGGCAAGTACTAGTGTTTGTTCATTACTAACAGGTTTAAGGAATATCTCCTTAGTCTACAGTGCAGACGTCCGGCCCAGGTTTTCCTGAGATGATATAAACACTTTTCATTGGATTTCTCAATTAAACACAGGAATAATGCCTGCAGAAATAGGTAAAAATATCCCCTCAGGTATGCAGTATTCAGTTTCCTGAGAGTAGGGCCTCCAAAAGAGGTGTTTTCCCACTAAAGAAAGCACACGAATTGCGAATCGCGAGCAATATTCGCCGATTCACATTACATTTCATTACACAATGCTATTGCTATTTGAACATAATCACTGTGACCACCTAATTTGCCATTATAGGCAACCTAACCAATTGTATTGGTTGCCTGGCTGGAAACCAAGGAAAAAGTGAAGTGAGAGCCCTGTGAATCTTTACTAAAGCTTTAGACAGGCTTTACAATCGATGGTAATTGTTACCATATACATGTATCATGACGAATGTAAATCTAGTCAATTTTGCAAACCAAAACTAGCGAGAGCTAGCTGCTGCGCTCCAGGCCGGCCAGCTCGGCAGGCTCGGTGCTGCATCTGCGCTAGTGGTGCACCGTGAACAATCAGCTAACGCGCTCAGCTGATCAATCAGCTGTGCGCGTGACGTTTTAACCTGCGCAGAAACATAACTGTGGAACATCCTTTAAAAAGGCTTGTTTTTGCGCGTGTTTACATTAGGGAGTTTTAGATACGCGACGCAGCTCAGATGACGAGGAATCTTGCTGAGTTGACTTATAGGCTTTTCACACCTCAAATTTGGTGGTACTAAGGCATTTTAAGTACCACCTTTTTAGGCCTTTAGTACGGGACCAACTCTCGGATTCACACCTCAAATTAGGAGGTGGGTTAGTTCCGCATTCTAGAACGGGACTAACTCTCGCTTTCACACCTCAAATTTCGGAGGTGGGTTAGCACCACATTTAGTCCGGGACTATCTGACCCTGGTCAAAAGCGGGGTGGGCTAACCCCGCAATTGCGGTGCTAAGCTCTGACGTGTAAAAACATAGTCCGGGACTAGGCTGCCTGCGTCTTGTGAACAAAGGCAACTGTGCATCAGCCAATGAAACGGCAGCACGTAATGTATTCATAATCGGCCTGGCGCGCGCTGGCTGACCGCTTTCGCGGATGAAAACAACGTGTTCAGTGTTGTACATAAATATGTAATGAATTCGAGAAGATGGGTGCATGCACGGTATACGTACGCATCGCACATGTACAAGATTGGGCGCTTTCGCTCTGACTGGAAGACGACCGATGACCCCAAAAGTCAACTTCCGCCCATACTGCGCATGTGCTAACGTTAGTCCGGGGTTAAAAATTTGAGGTGTGAAAACCATGTAATTTCTCGGCCCGGGCCAGGCGGTTAGTACGGGACTAAAATTAGAGGTGTGAAACGCAAAAGCACATAGTCCGGGGTTAAGCTTAGTCCGGTACTAAGCTTGAGGTGTGAAAAGTCTATAACCAACGAACGTAGAGGGTGTCAACACTTTTCAGTGTTGCTATTAGGAAGGTTCACTGCGCTTATTTTTTGTGACCATGATTTTATCGGATTTTCTCTCAGAGAGGTTTTTCAGTAGATTGTAGAGTTGATTTTTTTTTCTATTTGAAAATTTTACCACTTTTGAGTAAAAAAAAAAATTGAAATAAAATCTTATGGCAAATAATGTTCTTCTGCTTTTCTTTTATTTTAAGGAAGAAAAAAAGCTAAAAGAGTGATAATTCTATAATCTTACTTTTTGATACAATAATATAGATTTGTGAGGTTGATAACGTTCTTCTGCCATATTTCACTGCTACTACTAGATCCACTCTGCTGTGTATACTGTACTGTCGCGTCGATGTCGGCTATCATTATGCATGCGATGAAAAATGACCGCCTCGGCCTCGGCGTCGGAGTCCGTGAAAGTGAACAAAGTTGGACCAGGTATGATTTGAATTATGAAATTTAATCTTAGATTTACTTATTTGAAATGATAATTAATCAAATTTAGCAATTGAGGGGAATAAGGGACCGACTGTCTGCATGCAAATTATTGTCTAGATTCTAAGCTTAACCTCCTAAATCTAATTTTTGCCCACCCGCGCCTGTGCCTGCGGCCTCCTATCCTGCGGCAGTCCGCATGCGTGCGAAGTTTACTTCGGTCCGTTTTCCGATCGTTCTGGGGCTAAAACTTAAAAGTCTAGTCAATCAAGACAATCTTATTGTTAGGCAATTTCTTTGTGATCAGATCCAATAACTCATTAAAACTGTCATCAGTATCGTGAAATATGCCCGCTCTAAAAATGTTCTAAGTTTCTTTTAGGGTTAGCCGGTTGGGTAACAACACCAACGTTTAACTCGTCTCGAGTAGATGTAGACTTAGCCCCGGAACGTTGTCGCTGCTACGGCTATGCGTTCGGGCTGCCGCAGTAACATAGCCATAACTTTATTATAGGCCAGACATACCAGATTCTTTTTGCCTTTTCTTTTATAATAGGAGAGACCAGCCATTTATGACTTATGTCATGCTTGTAAGGATCCTTCAACTGATTTGTACAATTTTATTGTTAAATTGTAAATACCTTTTTATCTTGATATGGTTTGTAGTGATATGAAATGAAAATGAAAATTACATTTGAAATTTTGGTAGGGTTAACACATGATATCTGGAAAAAAAATCTAAAGTCATTAACATTGATAATTTTAAAAAAATCAAATAATTTGCATGATTTGTCAACCTCTGAATGGCATTCACATGAAATTTAAAGTTTGAACATGAAATTATGTCTTGTTTTTCAGAATTTTGAAGAAATCTTCATCATTTACATTGTTATTTGTTTTTCTTTTCAGTAACAAATTTAGAGTCTGTTGAAGATCAAACTCCTGTAGCCCCTATGCCCAGGCACGATCAACAAATTGCTCATGGCTCAACCTCCCAGCCAATCTTCACCATCTAAACAGAGAACATTGTCGCCTATCTCTGGAATAAAAGAGCTGCTAAAGTCAAGATACTGATCCAGATACTGGGCAGAAAATGCTTGGTAGGTTTTATGTTTGTTAGGTCAAGTCATACCCACATCAGATTTTAAACTCCTACTGGCTAGTCATTACCGCCGGAAAAGCTTCAATGGCTTTTGTGTGTATTGGCCTGCGTTTTGGTATGCTTGATAATTCATACATGAGAGGAAAAGAATTATTTAAAATTTCAAATTCAAGTCTGAATCCCCAAATCTCTGGCATATTAAGAGTTGAAGAGTCCCTGAATCAGATAATCTAGCAAATTTAAGAAAATTATATCTTGCTTAGGGCAATTTTGTTGTTTGCTTTTGACCCCTGCAATGGTGAATGTTTGATAGCCTACAGTCACACACAAGTTTGATCTTATGTGCTCCTACCCTCTTTTTAAGGAAATTAAATAAAAATCAAAGAGTGAAAGTTGAGTAAAATTAGCCATTGGCATGATTGGATCAAAATTACACAAAATTACATTTAAACAAGGATATTGCATGTACGTTTATGATTTAACAATTTTCTTATCCCCCCTCAGAAGAGTGAAAGTTGAGTAAAATTAGCCATTGGTATGATTGCACCAAAATGACAAAAAATTACATTTAAACAAGGATACTGCATGTACATGTATGATTTAAAATTTTCATATCCCCCCTCAACATAAAATTGCCCTAATTGTTTAAATCATGTAGGTTTGCATTTTCATATATTTTACAAAATTATAAATCTTTGCGCTTTTAGTTTTGAGCTATTGCAAAAATACTTTTATTTTTATACTTCTTTAAAAAAAAAAAAGGAATTTGTTATTGTTATTTTTTCTCTTTTTTTTCAGAAGATTTTGTTGATCAAAATCCTGTAGCCCCTAGACAATCAAAGAATTGCTCACTTCTCAACCTGCCATGCCACCCTTCACCACCTATAAAGAACAGAGCACATCATGGCTTTTGTCCGAAATGTAAAGAGCTGCTGATACTGAACCAGATGCTGTTCAGAAAATGCTTGGTAGATTTTATTTCTTTTAGGTCAAGTCCTCAGGCTACTTGCTGGTTCAGTTGACCTGAAGGGTAGCACCCTCGAGAAAGTCAACGCTACGTTATATGTTGCTATTCATATTGATAGACATTTGCTCTAGAATGAACATATCAAGAAAGTTACCCTAATACTTCCGAAGAAGGTCGGAATTATTTATAGGATTAGATATTATGTACCACAGTCTGTGTTAATAATATGCTTTATAATGCTTTTCTTCAGCCACACTTATCATATGGACTTGAGGTCTGGGGCTGTGCCTATACCTCATACCTGAATAGAATATTTATCATTCAAAAGATGGCTGTAAGGGCAATCGCCTTTAGCAAATTTAGAACACATTCCAGTCCTTTGTCCAAGAAAATACCCTTGACATGTTTAAATTACATAAATTTCTCATAACAACGTTTGTATACAAATTAATTCATGGGAAACATCCCCATCCTCTTACTGATTATCTCCAGTACTTTACCCATAATTATGGAACAAGACAGAAGGAAAATAATAGTCTACTACTTCCGAGAGTGCATACAGAACAAGGGAAAAGGTCAGTTGCATTTTGCGGATCTGAAATGTGGAATGCTTTACCAGAAAACATCAAATGTAAAACATCAGTTAATTCCTTTCAAAAATCTCTGAAGAAGAAAATAATGCAAGAATTTAATGAAAATGACTAAAATGTTTCTATAGTGTATATATGCATATAAAAATGTCAATATGTTTTTGTTTTGTTTTGTTTTGTTTTTTTTTTATTTGTTAATCTTTTGTGCCCATTGTACTCTAATTGAATTAGTTGTCAGTATATTGAATGTAGTCCTTAGATAATACATTTAGCATGTATCAATTTATTTTGAAGAGTTATACAGTAATATGTACAGGGTGGCACACCCGATTAGCAGCTATTGCTATTTTTTGGTACCCTTTTACCAACGATATTATTTTCTTGTTTGTACATCAATAACATTGTCTTTGTATATATATTTTTTGGTAATAAAGTTTCAACTTCAACTTCAACTTCAACTTCAACTTCAACTTCGAAATTGACACCAAGTTCATGTAATATGTGCGATTCCTTTGCATTTCTTAATTTCAAGCAATCTGATTTGATATTGCGAGTTGGGGTCTCAGTTTTTAAATGCTGTGGTTCAATTTATGTATTGCATAGCAGTAATTGTTGCTATTTTTCATTTCAGACCAAAGGAAGACTAATGGAAGCTTGGGATAGGCAGCCACAGCTCTCATGAGCTGTGGCTTGCCCCTCACCCACTCAAAAAAGTGTCCCGGCATCCACCTTAGGGATCTGTGGCACAAGATGGTGTCCCGGGCCAAGAAATACCGGGATGACAGGTCAAAAACAGGTGAAGAACAAAATATTACATGTGCTTGAGTTGTATATATTTGAAATGCAGCTTACATTAGATGTTTTTGACATCAATACGTGTCAGCTCCCTGACTGCATAGGGTTTTCCCATTGGCCAAACCCAATAGACCAAAGGTCAACAAGATTTAAAGCCCACAAGAGTGACAAAACCAAGTTTGAATATTAAAGATTTAACCGCACAGATTTGTTTTTCAATCTCTCTCTCTGCATGCCTCTTTTTGTCCATGTGAATGTATGTCATTGTCTCCACCCCTTCTTACTGGAAATTGTTGTGATGTTCAAAATTTGTGACACTCCTTCTTGTATAAATGTAATGAAATTATTGTATAAGAAGGGCTCTAATTATCTCTCAAATGTTAACATGTCTATAGCAACTCATTTTCTTCCAACATCATTGCAAAATTAGTTGAAAACAACATGACGGAAGCAATTACCCACCCACGAAAGTAATACGAAGCGCATCATCAAGTGGTGAACATTTTTTAATGTTATATAACGTTAATTTCTCCAGAATTCACCCTGTTTAAAAATAATAATAATAATAATGCTAAAAATCTATTTTTATATCAGCCCTTCCACCAATGTTTTAAACTCGGTCAGAGCCTTGGTAATTATTTCATTCCTTATATTGCAGACTAGCGCACCTTTGATCTTGTGGGACTTTGGTCTTGTTGGCATGAATCTACTGTATTTCATGTTTCATGAAAGCACTTAATTCCTAGCCATTTCTGAATGCTCAGTAATACTGGTGATATGATAACCATGATTTCAGTAATCTGGGCATTAATTCTATTAACTAAAAATATATTTGGTCATTGGTGTATCCTAAGAATTCATTTTTTTTCCTTGTCCACCAGCCAATGTGAAAACCTTGTCATGAGGTACTTGCTGTTTTTATCCCTCTGCCTCGGAGGGTTAATGTTTTGAGGTTGTCCGTCCATGCATCTGTCCATCCATCCAAAATTGTGACCATGATATCTCAAGAACCGAAGAATGGATTTTCATGAAACTCTCTGAGAAGGTCCAGTGTGAATGGATCACGATCTCATTATATTTAGGGGTCAGGGAGTCAATGGTCAAGGAGTACATTAATGCAAATGGATTGTTCTTGAATTTACTTAAAATTGATTATCTTCATACTAGGTTGATGTATACATAAGGAATCAACAAACTTTTAATGTCCCAAGATCTAAGGTCAGTGTTGCGGGGTCACTGACTACATCAACATGAATGTGATATATATATATATATATATATATATATATATCTTATTTGGCAAATCATTGACCGCTCAGTCAAGAATTCATGTAGTTCTATATTAATTGCTTATACCATCATCTTGAAATGGAAAAAAAAATGAAGATATTGTGACTACAATTCCAATGTAACTTGATTTTTTTCCAGGTGGTGGTCCAAGACCGAGGTTTAACCAGAGACACAAGATGGTGTTAGATTGTTTACCAGACCCCTGCCAGGGGGTTCCTTGGTGTCGAGTCAGAGGCTGGAAGCATAATTGCTTTGGTGAAATAAAAAATATCAACACTTGCAATTTTTCAAATTGTATATTTAAAGACTGTTGCATTCCATGTGCAAATGAATGGAGAGTTGTCCATGATGGCATCACAGATGCTGGTGATGTGTCAGCTTAAAGAATCCCCACAATAATCATTTATTTTAGACTTCCAGAATTTGCAAGTCTTCAACATATTGTCCAATTTTGCAAAAACTTTTACTCTTTATAAAATGTTCTTCTTCATTCCATGAAAGGACATGGGTGTCTGGATTGCATTCTCCGTTTGTCTATAGTTTTCCTATACCCTCTTGTAGAATGTTTCCATTTTCTATGTTAATAAAGGCAGAAGATATCATTTGCATACACGTGTACCTTCAGATGCCGTGGAGCTAATTAGACCCATATGCATAGCTTGACCAAATGCAAGGAATAGTAACCAAGGTCCCTTGAACATAGCAGTCATTAAATGTCAAAATCCAACTGCCATATATATCATGGCAAAGTTTGAAGTACAGTTCCCTGATACTATTATGAATGGGTATTTCCTGCCTGACAGGAGGAAAAAATGTTTGGCTTTTGTCCTCCCCCCCCCCCCCAATAAAGATTCCATTGCAATCGAATTTCATGCTGTTTCATATTGTCTGCAAATGAGATTCCCTGCCTTGGATACATTCCACTTTGCTGAAGACAAAGTTGCAGGAATAAAAAATTTGCATAAGTGAAGTTAACTTTGAAGCCTTTAACATTTAAAATTCATTTTGTATTACACTCTTTCATAAGGCACTTTATCAAAAGCTTGTCCCCCATCTCTGAATGTCTTCTCCGCGACTATTCTGTTGCATCACCTTTCTCGATCCCTCTTGTTTTGTCTATGAGGATCGGAGCGACAAAGCTGCTGTGCGGGAAAGACGCTAAAAGCTGTGTTACAAATTATAATAATAAAAATGATAATAACAATAATAATAATAATAATAATAACAATAATAAAAATAACAGTAATAATGATAACAATGATAGCAATAATAATGATAATAATAATAATAATAATAATAATAATATCTCGTATTTAACCAGGGTAGCCACTTCAGCTATCAGCTGACCTTCCGGCGGGCCCTGCATAACATAATATGTTATTACCCTTCTCCATTCTTATATGCCGAGCACCTTGCTAGAAGGCAGAAGGTCCCATTTTTGTAAGTCTTTGGTATGACTTGGCCAGGGATCAAACCCATGACCTCCCGGTTCATGAAGACGCTCAGTTGATAGGCTCAGACTTTTTATGAGGTGCCTAAGTTAATTTTATTTTCATTTATTAACCATGAAAGCTTCAACTCATGCAGTTACCTGAAATAAAAAATGACAACAATCAAGCATACAAAAACAATACCTGGAAAAGCTGACAGAATGACACATATGCTTTAAAAGAGATTTGTTTGAAAGTATCATTTTAATCATACATATGCATGAAGCAGAATACTATAATGAGTATAATGAAAAACTTCATTTATTGGTAATGACAACAGTTGTGATTATTACAGTACCACTCACATAATATCATAACTCAGACCATTATGTTTCCAGAGTAAATGAACATTGATAAATTTGTATATATATTTTTTTTGGGGGGGGGGGGGCTATACAGATACTGCTAGTTTGATTGACATTGTTGCTAATCACAACTGCATACATTATCAACAATGTCAAAATGATTAATATACCAAAAGCATTCAAGCAATTAATCGATAAGTATATGCAATTCAAAAGTATAATGTTGAAATCTTAATTATGTTTCAATGTCCAGTTGGCAAATACACAACAGCAGCAGCAAGAAGAACAACTTCATCATGAACAGCAACAGCAACATCGGCCACACATCCAGCAACCACAAGCTAAGCTGCAGAAGCAAATTGCACAGCGACAAGACCAATGGCACCTGCAGCAACAAGACCACCAACAGCATGAGCCACATGAACAACAAGAGCAACAACAAATCCAGCAGCAACAGCAGCAAAGACAGCAACAATAGCAGCAGCATCCACTTCAGCAGCATCAACAGCAGCAACAACAGCAGCAACAACAGGCAAATCCTAACAAAGGAAGAAAACTCCAAGTAAATCCACAACTTGAATTGCTGGAGATAGAGAGAGAGAAACTGTCTTTGAAGAGACAAAGACAGGAGGTTGAGGAAGAAAAGTTGGGAGTATTGAAGGAGATACTTTCAGCTATTCACAAAGTATCAGAAACCGCTAATGAATTGTAAATTTCCTTCATTACTGTCAACATTATTTTCAATCTTTTAGTTTCTGCATTTTCATTCTTTGTACACAACAAAAAAATAATATCACTGAAGGTGATTAATAAATTCATGAGTATTGCTGGAGAATTAAGAGTTATTCCTATCCACTAAATTTCTCCAGATTTAGTGCAATGATATGCCGATACCATTGCAATGTAATTTCCGAAATATCAGAAAAAATATGTCTTGCACATCTTCATTTAAAGACTATTGTGCTGGGCAAAGTTTATGAGCATTACATGTCCTTGAAATATAGGGAAGTAGTTTCAACCCGCAAGATTTTTCCATGATATATTGCAATAATATGCCGTTACCATAGCAATGTATTTTCCAAAATGTTCAAGAAATGTGTCTTGCACATCTTCATCCCATGAACAATGTGTGTGCTTAATTTCATGAGCATTGCTCGAAAGATTAGGAAGTAGTTAGATGTCCAAGATTTGCAATAGACCAACTGTCGGCTGATTCCTATATACCCCCTTTAAAATTTGTCTGGCATGGGTATACTTAGTTTTAAACAGTGGCTCATAGTATTTTAAATTTCATGAATTATGATTAAAGGCATTGGCTAACTTTGTGAGTAGCTGATTTAAAAATTCTCAAAATAAGATGAAACATGTGTATGAGTACTTGTATTTGTACTCAAAAACCCTGAAACCAACCATAATTTGGAATGAAAAAGTGTAAGTTAGACGCAAACGGCGATTTTATTATCCTTCGTCTCACGAGACGATCACTAAGAGGACCACTTTGCTTGAATTTGAAAATACTGTTATGTGCCTCCCGCCGCGTGATACGCCAATACACACAGTGCGGTAAGGTGAGTCATAAGCGCATGCGCACTCCTTATGTCTATTCTGTGCAACCGACCCCGTATATTTTTTCAAACATTGGTTCACATTTTTTATATTAAAAAAATACTTCCTGTGGATATTATACTTTGAAACTTTCAGACTGGTATTTTTATACTATAACCCTTAAGTTTATCCCATTTTCAAGTAACAAAACAGGATTTTTTAAAATCATAACAATGTTAGTCAATGTCTTTAAGATTTCCAATCACTAACATATTAGTGCACTTTCATCAAATCAGTACAAAATAACAAACAGGTTATGCCTTGAAGAGATACATGTGTGACTCACTGTTTAGGAATTTGATGCAGATTTAAGTTAGCCTAGAATTATAGAGAAATAGGCAATTCAACTATCTTTCTTCCTGCAATGCATTCAGTAGTGAAACTGTCAAAAGGCAATTTTTATTTTAGTTGATATTCTAGCATAACATGGAAAAGAATTTCATATTTCTGCACAGCAAAGTCTGGTTACAGTGAATTCTCAAGTGATAACAATTGCATGAAGTTTTATCAAATACCTTTAAGTATTTTACAGAGGAAACAAGTTGTCATTGAAAAATAAAACTCTTGAACTAGGGCCAAATCTAACCATTTGAACCAACACTCAATCATCAAATTCAAATTTCAAATTATCACATAAGTTGTGACATTTTCATCATGACATATGACTTGCAGTATCATTTTCAAACTTTCAAAATTGATACTTGAGCTTTATTTGATTACAAATTAAAGCTTGCTTATAAGTTTCCCCTGCTCCATCGGTTGCCTTTCACCTATGGACAAATGAAATTTTTATCTAATAAATCCATGAAAAAAATATGGTAAACTTCATTCTGAAGTTGAAAGACTGACACGTTGAAACTGGAACATCATTTGGAGAAATTTCATTTGAAACTAAGCAAAGAAATTATGGATTATGTCATCTCGGACTTGTTTTCCAGTCATAGCATCACCCTCATCACCTTCCGCTTCATCTTCCTCAACCCTGACCTGATGTACATCTGGCTGCTTCAGACACTTGCTGATTGCGGTGATTACATCGGCAGCCCTCTCGGGGAACATGTGCAAACCCGAGCCAATAAGGCAACGAAATTTACTCTTAAGTTGCCCGTTCACCTGCTCTATTACAACGCGGGTGCAGCTGTGAGTTCTGTAGAAAGGAATATCAATGAAGTTAATGAATTAATAACCCCGTTCCAAAGTGTTTGTTAAATTTTAATAGTATCAATTAATGAATGAGGAAGTATTTTCATCTACCATTTTTCCTCTTTTATTTTTGAAATAATATTCTGCTACCATGGCATCTCATTTTAAACAAATTGGGAAAAAATGTGTCCTTCACATCATTATCCCAAGACCAATATGTTTGCCAAATTTCATGACCCTTGCTAGAAGAATGAGGAAGCTGTCCGCAAGAATTGAAACAGCAAACAGTGTCGCCATTTGAAAGTGGATATACGCAATACTGGAAGAGAGTATTCATATTCATAAGATGGTGCAAGGCATTGAAGATGTTTTAGCAACATGAGTGTTTTCTGTCCCATAGTAGTATATATCGTATAGTCACAAGCATGTTAAACTTTGCATTTGATTCCTCGCTGCAATGTATATTTGGTTAATTTCTATTATAGATATGATAATTGTATATTGTTGATAGCTAGTACAGTTGGTAAGTTTTACCTCTTGTATATCTTACATTAACTTTGATACAGTGCAGTGATTATTACGTACTGGTTGTATCTCCTTTCTGCTCTTGTGGCGGGGAGGAGTACGGGTGTCATCAGCCATGTCTGAAGGCCATAGCCAGAGTCTCCCAGCAACAGTCCATCCAGGACGCCTGCAGAAAATGCTTGGCCAACAGTGCTGGTCTATTACAACAACAAAAAAGCAAGACATTTCCTTTTAACTTTTCCCCCACAGTTGTCCTCAAAGTCATTCACCACACTATTGATAATGACTGTAGTTGTGAAATTAGCTTAATTTAAACCTCCACAACACGTCTTTTTCCTTCTGGCTGGATTACCAAAGGTTGTGGGAAGTAGATTTAACTCACATCCCTTGGAAGGTATATTATCTACAAATTGCATGATGACTATTCACATGAAGATGTGAACACATAATTTCTTATTTACAATATAAAAATAAGAACTTAGGGTACTCGTTGTCCTGCACTTGATCTTCATCTTTTATGGGCTGTATACCATTTGTATTCCTCACGTTGCAATTAATAACTGAATAATGTTTTTTTTTTTTGTTTTTTTTTTTAATATGCTGTGCATAGATCTTACTCTGCAAATCCTGCTGTTGTGTGTGCTCCCTGGCCATCGAGCAGAAACACTTGTGATGTAATATTTCACATTACAGGTCAGCTGGACATTTATGCTGTAGAACCCCTTGCGGTTGACATACAGATGCCTCTGCAGCACCCAAAGCTACTCCATTGATGCGGATGTGAGTACCATCCATTGCTCCCAGAACTTTGGGGAATCCAGCCAGAAGGAAAAAGTCGTCTTGTGTTTCTCTCAGTTCTTCTCGTGTACATGGGAATTTGATGAACTGTGCAAAAGAATGAAAATTTCATTATTGATACCATAATATGATTGTCTTCTTTCTTTTTTTAAAAATTGAGGCTCATAAAGAATGCTGCATACAAATTCACCTTGCTTTGTTGTGACAACCAAGTATCAAAAATATAATTTTATTATTATTTAATTAATCTACAAATGTAACATGTAAAGAAATATGTTCATATTGTATACATACAGGTATCATGACAATGGTTGTACATAAATATTCTGTAATATATACAAATTTAAAGTCCATTTATTGGCATTGCTATTATGTTTATAATACTAATACACATGTATTTATGAATTTATATCTAACTGAAATGTTTATTTAAATAATAATCAAAATGAATACATGAAAAGAATATATAATATGATGATTGATATGGGTCTGTCATTGACATTAGTATTGGCAATAAATTTCTGTGCTGACATCACTTATCACTATTTCTTTGCTTGCATTAATTTCTTGTTTTTGCAGCTATCAACAAGGGCATAGATGGTGTGGGGAATGCACTCTCTCATTTGCAGTCAACATAGAGTCATCTAAATTAATGGCTTTATCTTTGTTTAATGTCCCCATAAACCTATTCTCCTTTTCCCGTATACATAACATATTTCAATGCTTTGTGTGTAGGGGTGCTTATGTTTGTGTGGGGGCATGGGTGTTTGTGATGATGTGGGTGCTGTTAAAAAGTTAGAATGCAAAAACTTAAATATTCATTTTTGTTAAATTCAAATACTTGCAAAATTAATAGGGATCAAGAAGGAATAGATATTATGCCTACTTTCACCTTAAAGCTGCATATATGAATTGAGCATTGCATCATTTGAAAAGTATAATTTTAAACCATGGCATTGACCTTAATTTATAATTTCCAAAAATGAAATTTATCAGTTTTTGCATAAAGGCTTCGTATGAAGAGTGAAAATTATCCATCCCACATCAGCTAGGTGACCTGTCTACGCTAATGAGCTCAGTTGCCCCAGTACACCATGATGAGTTCATCCCCATCCAGATTCATTATGGTGAACAAATATGGACCATCACCCAGGTCAAATCCATGCTATCTTTTATTTGCTAAAAGGCACACATTTGAGATGAATGATACCTCATGTTCGAAGGCAAAAAGTTATATCTATACATGTATAGGAATTTATTTCACTGAGATAATAGCAGTGGCGTAAATCCCGGAGGGATGGGGGATATATCCCCCCCCCACACACACACACACACACACTTTTTCGAGAGGGGGGATGGCATGTACAAATATCCCCCCTCATTTAAAAAAAATATTTTATTATTAATCAGTTGTTGAAATTTTTTATTAAATTATCACAAACGACAGTTATGTTGTAGAAATTTCGACAAAAAAGTCGATCTTCCCCCGCCCCCCCCCCCCTCCTCAAAACGGATTTATGCCGGTGGATAATACAATTGATATAAATTGGGAAATCAATGGACGATTATCTCCCCCAAATATACACACATTCACCCACTCTCACACACACAATTTGAGCATAATTGCTCCAGCCATGCATTGAGGGGGTAAAGTAGTGACAGCGATCATACATGGTGGTGGGGCACCTATATATCTTACTCTGAAACAGTGAAATGCAATTTTGAAGGTCTATATCGAGAAGGGGCCCGATCGTCTTCTATCCCCTACTTTTTTCAATTGCCACTTTATTACATTTCAAGTTTTCTTCCCCCTTCTCCTTCTTGGCGGCGGGGGGGGGGGGGGGGGATGTCAACGTGCCCCAGTATTTTCATCTGTGTGACTGGGTACGAGGCTTCGAGCATCTGGTGATATCAATCCGAATCCAGGCCCTATGAGTGTGAAATCTACTCTGTCTCAAAAAGATAATACTCGTTCCATTACTCCACATTACAAATATGATTCTCAAACACTTCATTCATTTAACACAAGGAATAATTCTCTTTTCAAGAGTTGGTTTGATACCAACCAAACTGCCTGGAATAAGATTGTATCTCTCGGTATTAACAGAAAGCGGAAGACACACCGTGGTAGGCGTAGTAACAATACTCATGTAGGTAGATATATTAGATTAGGTGTGCTTAATGTTCGTTCCATTCGCAGCAAATCCTCTATTTTCCATGACTTTGTCGTAGATCACCATTTTGATTTTACATGTATCTGTGAAACTTGGCTGACAACCTCTGATGACGCTGTCAATGAAGATCTTCGACCAAGTGGTTACACCTTTCTCCAACGTCCTCGAGTCTCTAAGCGCGGAGGTGGGGTCGGTTTCCTGTACACGAACGATCTCAATGTGGTTTTGAATCCACCACAAGAACATGACACTTTTGAATCAATGCACGGAACCATTTCAAACAGTTCATCATGCTTGGACATTATAGTTTTATATCGTCCACCTGGTAATCAGTCCTTTTCTGCTTTTCTTGACGAGTTTTCTGAGCTTCTTGACATGACCCTCCCCAAGCCATCACCTATTATTATCACAGGTGATCTGAACATCCACCTGGACAGTTTGTCCTCACCGAATACACAGAAGTTCAACGATCTCCTTAGTAGTCATGGTGTATCTCAACTTGTCACCTCTCCTACCCATGACAAAGGTCACACTCTTGATGCGGTCATTGTGAGGAACTCTGATAATTTGCTCTGCTCTGGTCTGAAGGTTATTCCTGGTATCTCAGACCACTCTGCCATCACCTGCCGGCTTCGTCATAAAAGGCCTCTTCGGACTGACTCCACGTTCACCTGTCGCAACATCAAGGCAATAAACAGAGAAGCGTTTGCTGATGATGTTGCCAGCTGCACCATTATGGCCTCTGATACGGACAGTGTATGCAATGCTGTGCGGATGTATAATCTTCAGCTCGGCACACTCCTGGATTCTCACGCTCCTGCCAAGATGAGAACCATCAAGAACCGTAACGACTGTCCTTGGTTCAATCCTGATATCTCCGCAGCTAAGAGGAAACGCAGGAGACTTAAACGTAAATGGCGTTCCAACGGTAAGCTACACATCGACAGAGAACTATGGTGTGCTCAGAAGAACTTGGTAAACTCCATGCTGATGAAGGCCAAACGCTCATATTATGTTGGCCTCGTCGAAGACTGTGGTAGCGATTCACGCAAGCTCTTCTCTCTTGCTAACCGTCTTTTAAATCGCAAGCAGTCCACCCCTCTACCGTGTCACACTGATAGTCATGTATTGGCTGAGACGTTCATCCAGTTCTTCCAAACGAAAGTTCGAACTATCTGCGACACTCTTCATCCAGATGAGTCACGTCCTCAACCTTTCACTGCAGCCTCGCTTGAGACTCTGCATCCAACCGATCCCGATGAGATTCAATCAATTCTTAGGAAAATACCTCCTAAATCATGCCAGTTAGACCCAATCCCTACCATTTTGTTAAAAGATTGTTCCTCTACTTTTGCTCCCATTATTTCACAGATAGTCAATTTAAGTATTGATCAGGCTGAAGTTCCCACTTGTTTGAAGGTTGCTCACATCACTCCACTTCTGAAAAAAAAGCTCTCTCGATTCAGAGGTACTGCAAAATTACCGTCCTGTTTCTAATTTGCCATTCTTATTTAAAATTCTTGAAAGGGTTGTTTTTCTAGACTCACTGAGTATTTTTTGGATAACAATTTATTTGATCCCTTTCAATCTGCATATCGTCCCAACCACAGTGTGGAAACTCTCCTGGTCAATGTGTCCAACTCCATCCTTCTGGGAATGGACAAAGGAAATATCTCAGCCATGTTCTTACTCGACTTGTCTTCCGCTTTCGATACCGTCAATCATACTGTTCTGCTTAATACACTCAGTTCATTTGGTGTTAGGGGTCAGGCACATGCATGGTTTCAGTCTTATCTTTCATGTCACTCACAGATTGTCTGTATTAATGACTGCAAATCTACCAGCATGCCTCTTACTCATGGTGTTCCGCAGGGTTCTGTGGGCGGGCCCACTTTATTCTCAATTTATTTGATTAGTTTGGGACATATCTTACAACGCCATAATATCAATTATCATATCTATGCCGACGACATCCAACTCTATCTCTCCTTCAAACCAAACCAGGCTGATGCAAAAAATGCAATCACCTGTCTTGAGAATTGTCTCTCTGACATTCACTCCTGGTTGGATCGTCATTCATTGAAATTGAATCCCTCCAAAACTGAGTTCCTTCTTTTTGGTTCAGGGGCTCAACTTAGTAAGGTCAAGGTGTCATCCGTCTCTTTTTCGGGATGTACCATAAATGTGTCCCAGACGTGTCGTAACCTAGGGGTCATGTTAGATTGTGGAATGTCTATGTCAAGTCAAATAACCAACATCTGTAGATCCGTAAGGTATCAGCTCCGCAATATTGGGTTCATTAGGAAATATTTGTCAAAATCTGCCACTGAAAAATTAGTTCATGCACTGATTTCTTCACGACTTGATTTCGGGAATGCCTTGCTTTACAACTTACCCAACACCCAGTTGTCTAAACTCCAAAAGCTCCAAAACGCTGCTGCACGCATGGTTACCCTATCTAAAAAACATGTTCATATCACACCCATCCTGAAATCTCTACATTGGTTGAAGGTCAACGATCGCATCATCTTCAAAATCCTTCTCCTTGTATTCCATGCAATTAACGGTTCTGCTCCACAATACAACATCAATCTGATTAACAAATACACTCCTGTCAGGTCCCTACGTTCATCCAACTCTGGTTCCCTAGTTGTTCCCAAATCCGTTAAGACATGGGGGGTACGGGCTTTTGCTCACGCTGGCCCTGTTCTCTGGAATGATCTTCCCCTGGTTATCCGTGAATGCACTTCAATTGACACATTTAAACGTTACCTTAAGACACGTCTATTCAATGCTTCCTACTCTTAATTGTTCCGTAATTTATCGTTGTATTTGTGCTCTTCTCTCTCTTTCTTTCTTTCACTGCGCCTTGGGCACTCTGCAGAGTGGATTTGGCGCATTACAAATCCCATCTATTATTATTATTATCGAAGGTAGAGATCAGTGTGACACAAGCTGTAATGAATATCAGACTGGATACCCCCCCCCCCAAAAAAAAAAAAAAAAAAAAAAAATGTGTTTTGTTATGTTTCATTAATTTATTAATTCATTCAGTTTTTGTTCGGGCGTGGCGACAGGCGTTTTATTGTATGAAAGATTTTTCTTTTCTTAAATCTTGATCGTTAATTGATAACTTAGACTCCATTTCACAAGATAGAGAAAATGAAGATGGTAGGTTATAGTGGAAGATTTTTTTATGCGGAATTTGTTAGTGGGATAGACTTCTCTTTTTTCCCCAGTAATGCTATGAACATGTCGAAGCAGCAGCTTATTTCTGACACACCAATCCTTTAGAAATTTGTTTGTTAGAAATTAATCTGATTGTTGTTAATTACCAGCGTCATGACTATGAGAAAAGAGCTAGTGCTCCACACAAGGGCGTCAACTGGGTTCTGAGAACCATGACTTCAGAGTGAACGGACGTAGGCCTACTTTTGAGCGGAGCTCAAACCTCGAAACCTCAAAACCTCAAAACTGAATTAACTCTCTTTAAAGACTTATGTGCTTTGAACCTGGTCTCAATAAACTCCTGTAAGTACACATCGTATTAAATAAACACATTTTCAACTGATTTCAACTTGAATTTATTAACTTTGAAATCTCTGAGCTTGTCTGCTGTAGATCTGTACACGTAGACAACAGACTTGAATATCGCCGGCTATTACATAACTGCACGCGATGAACCCACACGGTAGGCCTACATCTTCACGCCCCAACACGCGTCAGACGAGCTCGCAGGCTAAAACACATCATGGCGGCCAACCAGCTGAGAATCCGTCTTCTCCCAAAAGCACCCCATCCATTGCGGACTTACAAAAAGATATCGCAAACTTTTCTTCCAGGGTCATGGAGAAACTTGATAATATTTCAGCGGAAATACAGTCAATGAATCGACGACTGGGAGAGGTAGAGGCACTAGCACAACACAATTCATCACAAATTGAAAGTATCAAGAAGGAAATTCTTAGTGTCCGCTCTGCTCTTGAGGATGAAATCCGCAATCTGAAAGAAAAACTCACACAAATGGAAATTCATAACAGAAAATCCAATCTGTTATTCTATGGAGTCCAGGAGCAGCAAGGAGAGAATGTCTATGATGTGCTTACCAAGGTTTTCATCGATCTTGGTGTCGCGGAAGACAAGGCTCGGAACATCAAGTTGATAAATGCCCACCGTCTCCCCCGCCACAACCCTCAGGCTACATCATCACCCCCTCCGATCATTGCTAAGTTCTGTTTCATGACTGACCGAGATTTGGTTCTGTCATCGTTCGAGATGAAGCAAGGGTCCAAGACGCGGGATCCATCTCAGGCACAGGCAGCACCCCTGACAGCATCCGCAGTACCCTCTCAAGAATTCAACCGTCTGACGGTGCGAAACGACCTGCCCCCAAACCTGAAGGCGCACGGAGGCCATCTAGCTCAAGTTGCGTACAAACTTAGAAAGGGAAAAAAATCTTTCTACAAGGATCAAGCTACAAGGTGTGAAAGTAATATTGGAATGGAAAGAGAAAGGCACAACAGCGAGGAAGCTACACGAGGAAGGAACATCGTAGTAACCTGAAATTGATATGAGATATGAGAAATAAGCAACATCATAATGAGGAATGAGATATGAGCAACATCAATCCGAAACTTGGACGTAATTGGAATGCAGACTATATACAAGGAGTGAAAGTAAGCTCATCGCAGTGTTTTGTTTGTGTGTTGTTGTTTTTTAATCGACTGAAATCCTCATAATCAAGAGGAAGTAATGGATCAATAGATTTCCTGAAGCCATATCCTTTTTTATCCTTTTGATGCAGAAATCACTCGCAATTAATTCATAAACTGTCCATGTAAAATCAGTTCAAACTTATTTCAACTATCATGTACAGAAGTAACTTCGATATTGCTAAACTTCAATTTTCCATCGTCCTAGGTAACAGTATCATATCATATTTTACTCTAATTCCCCTCATTTAGAATTCAACAACTTTTACAATTTACTGGAAATTATTCATCCATTTAACTGAATATTGGTACTTTATATACCATACAACTATAAAAATAAAAAAACACCATATGTAAGCTATATAGCAATCAGTCGTCACTGTGATACTTGACAATACTCTTCTTTGTTGATCATGTCAAGATTATGAAAAAAAGAAAGGAAAACGATAATTGACTGTGTATGTATTCTGCTTCTTATATTTATACACATGGAGACTGAATATTGACTGTTTGTATTCCATATTTTTCCATATATTTCTAAATATGGAAATTGAATATTGACTGTTTACATGGTTCATATTCTATATCACATATTCACAGAATATTGAAAGGGATATTGTCTGTTTATGCATTCCAATTCATATATTTACATATACGGAAACTGAATATTCGACAGTTTGTATTCCATATTATACATTTACTGAAAAGGGATATGAACTATTTATGCATGCTACTTCATACCTTTACATACATATGAAAACTGAATGTTGACTGTTTGTATTCATACATTTACATAAAAGTGATATGAATGCTGAAAAGGGTATTGGTTGTGTATGTATTCTACTTCATATACATGTATTTATATATGTGGAAATTGAATATCGACTGTTTACATGGTTTATATTACATATCACATATTTACATAATTATAAATGCTGAAAAGGGATATTGACTGTTCATGCATTCCACTACATATATTTACATATAATATTGACTGTTTGTATCCCATATTTTTTCCCATATATTTCTAAATATGGAAATTGAATATTGACCTTTTACATAGTCTATATTCTATATCACATATTTACGGAATACTGAAAAGGGATATTGTCTGTTTATGCATTCCATTTCATATATTTACATATACAAAAACTGAATATTGAGTATTTGCATTTCATATCACACATCTACTGAAAAGGAACATGGACTGCTTATGTATGCTACTTCATACTTTTACATGCATACATGGAAATTGAATGTTGACTGTTTGGATTCCATATCACATATTTACATAGCATTATGAATGCTGAAATGGGGTATTGACCGTGTATGTATTCTACTTCATATATGTACATATATATTGACACATTGCATTCCATATTACACATTTACTGAAAAGGGATATATGGACTGTTTATGCATGCTACTCCATACATATGCGAAATTGAATGTTGACTGCTTGTATTCATACATTTTCATAACAGTGATAGGAATGCTGAAAAGTGGTATTGGCTGTGTATGTATTGTACTTCATATACATGTATTTATATATATGGAAATTGAATATTGACTGTTTCCATGGTTTATATTCCACATCACATACTTACATAAAATGAATGCTGAAAAGGGATATTGACTGTTTATGCATTCCACTTCATATATTTACGTAACAGAAACTGAATATTGAGTATTTGTATTTCATATCACACATCTACTGGAAAGGGATACGGACTGCTTATGTATGCTACTTCATACTTTTACATACATATATGGAAATTGAATGTTTTGTATTCCATACCATATATTTACATAACATTATGAATGCTTGAAAAGGATATTGACTGTGTATGTATTTTACTTCATATATTTACATAAACATAAACTGAATATTGACTGTTTACATGGTTTATATTCAATATCACATATTTACATGATTATAAATGCTGAAAAAGGATACTGACTGTTCATGCATTCCGCAACATATGTTTACATATATGGAAACTGAATATTCGACAGTTTTTATTCCAAATTACACATTTACTGAAAAGGGATATGGACTGCTTATGTATGCTACTTTATACTTTGACATACATATATGGAAATTGAAGTTGACTGTTTGTATTCATACATTTACATAACAGTGATATGAATGCTGAACAGGGGTACTGGCTATGTATGTATTCTACACCATATATTTCTATATGGAAATGAATATTTACTTTTTACATGGTTTGCATTCCATATCACATATTTACATGATAATAATGAATATTGAAAAGGGATATTGAACTGTTTATGCATTCCATTTCATATTTATTTACATTTACAGAAACTGAATATTGAGTGTTTGTATTCCATGTCACACATCTACTGGAAAGGGATATGGACTGCTTATGTATGCTACTTCATACTTTCATTTACATATATGGAAATTGAATGTTGACTATTTGTATTCCATATTTCATCCGAATACTGTAAGATGGTCAATCTCCATTTTTTAGATTATTAATAGTTGATCTCCTCTATCGAGAACTCAGCAAAATGTACACATATGTATCATTTTTTATAGAAGAGCATTTACTAAGCTGAATTCTGACTTCTTATTCCACTATGTATGATATTACAGTTAAGCAGCCATGTTCACCCCCCCCCCCCCTTTTTTTTTCTGATACCGGTAACATTTTCCTCAACTGATCATGTACAGATGTTTAACTGCAATCCTATTTTCTTCTCCTTTTTTCAACCATAGGGTTATAGGCTACCTTAACAAATACGTTTCATGATGATCATGTATTCAAATTCTCGTTTGCTTGTTATAGCTATCCACTGCTAAGCAAGCTAGTGTACACTAAAACGTGCACAGGATGCTCTTTTTTGTACACATGTAACTTCTCTTTGTTATTCAAATCTTATCAAAATAACGTTTACTTTCTCAGTGATGAATTCGTGAACCATTACAAATTGAATTGTCTCGATCTTGTATACATCATGAAATACCCTTCCTTGCGTATTCAAGTTCACCATTCACTTCGCTTTTACAATCTTGAATGTTATTATTAGCAAAACTTAGCAATATCCAAGCAGGTAGAAATACCTCGAGTGATTTGAATGAAAGACTAGAGGAAAACCACTAACAGTGAGCCTTGTTTAGCTTAGGCTAAACATACCGCCTAGCATGCCTAACTGTTAGTAGTGGAAATAACTTGTTAGCAGTCTACTATTAGGTAGCTTTTTTAAATAGACTACGGCAAGGCTGGGTATCGTAATAATGACTTTAGGTCGAACTTTCGGCAATTAATTGGCAGAAAAGAAAAAAAAAAGAAAATTTGCAATGGACATGGAAGACCTTACCTCATCCTTCTTCGAACAGATGGCTTCTGTCACACGTCTTATCACTCGAGAAGTTGTTGCGTTACTGCAGCCATGTAGGGTAGCAGCGCTGTCAAGGACACTTCCTGTCGCATAAAATCGTAACGCTACAAACACTTGGAGACAAACGGGTAACGCCTTACTCCTTCTTGTTCGGTGTTCAAGATCGTCTTGCAGAATATCTATTAGGTACCTCACTCCCTCCCTGTTAAATCTATATTTCTTGAACATGTCCTTATCATCATACAAATCAAAGGGGTTGGACCTGTCTCGAAAGATTCGCTCTCTCCTTCTGGCAGCACCGACCAACACGTTCATAAGTGCTGCCATTTTGGTTGTCAAGAGAGTTCTCAAATGGACTTGTCGGATAAAATTGCATTTGTCCACAGGTTAATTTCATCTGACAGATTTCATGAAATCTGTCGGATGAAATTAAGACATTTGTCGGATTTTTTGTCCGACAAAGTTTCATGAAATGGAAATTTGTCAGACGAACAAAAGTTGTCGGATAAAACAGACATTTTCAGTGGTGGGTTGTGCCCGCTAGATGCCCCCAAAATAAAGTCAAAATGCTTCACCATTACCGCTCAATAAAACATTGTAAACTTTAATACCATGGACTAAAATTTCAAAACAAGTTACCCCCATGAGACCTAGCGGAAATAGTCCAACTCGTTACTCTACATAGTGGATGACCCCTGTCAGACATTGTCAGCGGTGGGTTGCGTCCACCAGAAGCCCCCAAACATTGTGCCAAAATAATCCCAAAACGTCCATTTCAGTAGACTAGACGTGCACAATGTACATTATGAATATAAATTTGCAACAAGGAACTAGATTGGTAAAAGAAATCACCCCTATGACACCTATTGGAAATTGTCAAACATGTTCCCCTGCATAGTGGATATCCCCTGCCAGACATTGTTAGCGGTAGGCTGTGTCCGCCAGAAGCCCCCAAACCAAGGGGGAAAACGCCCATTCATCAATGCATCACAGTTAAAAATGATAAGTTTGAGACAATAATCTAGAAATTGTCAAGCATGTTCCCCTTGATAATGGATGTCCCCTGCTAGAAATGGTCAGCGGAGGGTTTTGTTCGCTAGAAGCCCCCAAACCAAGGGGAAAAAACGCCCATTCATCAATGCACAGATAAAAATGATAAGTTTGAGACAATAAGCTAAAATATCAAAACAAGTTACCCCCATGAAACTTAATGGAAATTGTCAAGCTTGTTCCACTGCATAGTGCATGTCCCTTGCCAGACATTTTCAGCGGTGGCTGTGTCCGCCAGAAGCCCCCATTGTGCCAAAATAATCCCAAAACGTCCATAGTGCACAATACATGTGTCATGTGCAATAGGAATATAAATTTGAAACAATGAACTAGATTAAAACAAAATCACCCACATGAAACCTAGTAGAAATTGTCAAACATGTTCCCCTGCATAGTGGATGTCCGCTGCCAGACATTGTCAGCGGTGGGTTGAGTCCGCCAGAAGCCCCAAAACCAAGGGGGGGGGGGGACGCCAATAATTGAATTATTCATCACAGATGCACAGATGAAAATGATAAGACAGTTTGAGACAATGGGCCGTATCGATAAAAGTAGCATCTGCTTAGAAGCTAAGCTACCTAGTAAAGCTGAAAGCGATTACTTGCAGGGATCTGTACTGGGTGTCCCCAAAAGCGGAAAGGCGGTTACAGGGACTTACTTTGCCTTCAAAAATTGTATAATTTTTATATATCATTTTTAAAGCATCTTTTGTCTGAGAGAAAAATACCAAGATCATCTGTGTCTGTTTCCCAAAATTGCATTTTTAATACATGTTTAATGGCATATTTCTTTTGTTTAAATGCATCATTTACGTCATTAGGCTTTCCTCAGTCCCTGTAAAATGTTATATAAACACTGACAAAGGCCATTCTTGACACAACTCTAGTCTAATCGGTCGCAAAAAATCTAAATAAAAGGGCATAGAATCAAACTTACGTAACCAATTTCAGTGATCTTGACCAATGCTCCCAATGATGTAAAAAATACTTTTCGAAAGCAAAGTACTTATAATTTTTTTTGAGACACACTTGTAGGATTTTTTTCGCGAAAATGCCTAGGCAACGGTGTAAAACGGAAACGCGCGCCCCGGGTGGCACTTTGAGGGGGCGCAAAAACCGCGAAAGAGAGAAAGAAAACAAGGGGGCAAATGAGGGGGAAAAACATCATCCTTAAGGATTATGCACCACCATGTTGACTACAGTAGACAAGCAAAACACATTTTAGCATACATCTATAGATCTGAGACTCATAGAAAGCTAATTTCAGTGTCTTTACGTATGTTATGGGACCCACGGAACATGCTTATATCATTATTAACAGCTTACAACTACTCCTTAACTCCTAATTTGCATACATTTGTATGAAATTCACCCTTAAGCCAATTCAAAATGGCCGCCATGTTGTGTTCCCTTGCATTAACACCGCGGGGGTGTTGATTTGTGTTCGTGGTTGGGGATGATAGAATATTCTCTGACTGCCAATTATGGAATATTCTCGGCGAGGAAGCGAAGCGACCAAACTGGGAAAGGGTCTGGGAAAGGGTTGTCATCAAATTCACATAGGCATATGAGAACTTTGGCAACCTGACCTGCCAATTATGACTTTTCGGCACTTTGTTACTGTCTAAACCATACTCTTTAAAAGAACTAGCGAAACGAGCTTACCCCCCCCCCCTAAAAAAAAAACACACACACAAAAACAACAACACTATTTTGATGAAAAACTAGCATTTTGTCTTTAATGGTATAATCGGTCGCCTGCCTTCCAAATATATTCTCTATTCTAACACCTGAATGGTCCAATTATTTTTTCCTGTTCAATATAACCCTGATTAGAAATATGACGAGCGAGCCAAGCAAGCGAGGAAATAATTTTTGTCTTCAAAATACACTATAGGCCTGCCTATAAGTAGGTAAATTATCTATTTGGTCAACTCGTGTACATGTCCGAATTGCCCTCCATAATATCGTGTGTCTAAATGTTATTCAAGTGAGCGCCGCAAGCAAAGAAAATTTTATACTCTTCCACGGGCCTCAAAGATATCTAAATACATGTACTATAATGCACCTAATTGCTAAATATGAGGCTATTTGGGTCATTGTTTGGCAAATATCCTTTGAAGGTTTCGTTGGTGGTAGCACGAATGGATGTAGAAGGCTTCATGTTACACCAAGTAGGCCTATTCTTTCTTGAAGATGAGTATGGTCCTGAAAAGGGCCTACTCACTCTCGACGTTTCGATAAGCATGTTCTTACCGTCCTCAGGAGAACGAGTTTTTAGGAATAGCAGGCTATATATACACTTCCGAGGGATCCAAATACATTTGGATCCCTCGAAAGTTAGTTATTAGGTGGTAATAATGCCATAAGCATGTTCCTAGGCCCCCAAAACATAGGTACAGACACTAAATTTAGCTCTCTACGTGTCTCAGATCTAGAGATATAGGCTTAAATAGGTTATTCGTGTATAATGTGGTCTTACATGGCGACCATTTGGAAGTGAAAAGGGGTTAATTGTATGCAAATTTATGCAAAAAATTAAGAGTCAGTGGATAGTTATAACTTGCTATTAACGCCATGAAAAATTTCTTTCATCCCCTAACCTTGGATAAGGACGCTGAAATTAACTTTCCATGAGTATCAATTGAGGAAGAGTTTTAAATGCAACTTGGGAGCCATTTTGAACTTTTAAAAAGGCTAATATTATGCAAATTTATGCATATGCAAATTAGGAGTTAAGGAGTGGCTGTAAGCTGGTAATAATTCCATAATCATGGCATTACAACGATGAATGCAGAACTAACTAAAGTTGCCACGTGTTTCAGGAGCAATAAGTTATTGAATGTAAAGAAGACGAACTACATACACTTCAAAAATCAACGATCCCTGAATGATAATATTCCCATTGATATTCTAATTGACATTATGAAAATTGAACAAAAAGAAAGCTCTATAAAGTCTTGGGTGTTACTGTAGATGACAGGTTAAATGGAACTCGCAAATTATGTTGTTACTTATCATCACGTGGAGTTGGTATATTGTACAAACTACGGTCGTATAATCCTCCACGTACTTTATTTCCTATTCATAATTCGATTACATAGCCTTACATTTCATATAGTAATATTGTATCGGCTAATAAGAAAAGTTCAACCCATTACTCCTCCTTTAGAAAAAAGCTGTCCGGACACGCACGAACTCTGACTATACCGATCGCATAAAACCCATCGGCTTTAAATTGCGATTCCTTTTACGTGTGAACGTGCCTTATGATTCCATTTTACCTTTACCCCCCCCCCCCTTCTCTCTCTCTCTCTCTCTCTCACTCCTTCTTTATCCACCTCCCTACATTTCATGCTTTTCTATAATTATCTTTTTCTATTTGATATCATTGTATCAATATTTTGAATGTTTATATATAACTGATATATTTGGGGGGATGTCTTCGTCAAGCACTTTGGAGAACTTACGACGTTCCTTTCATGTATGCACAGCTATGTATTCACCATTTTGAATGGTTCATAACATATCACTCTTAATGATCTATACGGGATAGTGATTTATAATTATGTATACAAATCAAATACAATCAAATCAAACAGGCATTTTGGGGAACGTTGCCATCTTATCAAACAATTTTCCTTACCAATTTGAAGAAACACTTCAGTATACGTCGGCAAACCTATAACTATTCATAGCCTAGGTATTCTGCGATAAAGTCAGATTTACACACCAATACAATAACACAGATAGGTGAATATTTAAAGAAAAAAATCATTTGTTCTCAACTTACTGCATGATACTTCATCTTCATAATTGTCACAGTTGTACACTCCATCACAAAGTTCTGTTCGTAAAATGTTCAGATTGGAATCCTTGCACGATATAAAGGCTGTAGAAATAATATCAGGTTGTTTGGTTATTCGAACTGGTCAAGTTCACAGTTTTAGAAAATAGTTTCAAGTTATGAAGAATTACGGTACGAAGATTTTCGAATAGTTTCCGATCACTGGTGTAGCCAGGAATTTTCAACAGGGGGCCAAGGCGAGGGTGTGGGAGGGTTTATTCTACTCCCACGGCAGGGAGATTTTGGAATATTAATGCATGTAAATGACATTTTCTGCACACAAAAATTCAGTATTAAAATTATGAGAAGTTGCATAAGGGGGGGGGGCAAGGCAAGGCAAGGGAGGGTGTGGGAGAGGGGCATCCCCCCTCCAACGGTTGGGCGATTTTTGAAAATTCGAGCAATTCGGGGACCAAGGCGAGGCAGCGAAGCAACCGAAGGGGAGGTTGGGAGGGGGCATCCCCCACCCACGGTAGGGAGATTTTTGAAAATTTGAGCATGAAAATGGCATTTTCTGCACACTAAAATTCAGGATTAAGGGGTATCTTATAGGACAAGTGGCATGTAGGAGGGCCAAGGCGAGGGAGCGAAACGACCGAGGAGGGGGGGGAGGAGGGTGTGGGAGGGGGGCATCCCCCTCCCACGGTAGGGAGATTTTTAAAAATTCCTTCTTGAAAATGGCTATTTCTGCTCACTAAAATTCAGATGAACATTCGGAGTGACCCAATATCGAATTCCCATTTCCGGTGAAACGTTACTTTTGTGTGAATTTTGAAAGCGAAATTCGCTATTTTCTTTTAGGGGAACCTCAATTTAGACACTTTATTTTGTAACTTCAGACATCGCCGAGTACGAATCGACCTCAAATATTTTGTTTCTTTGTTTGAACGGGTCAGGTTAACGGAAACCAAATTTAGTTACAAAACTAGGAACGAAAACTTTCAAAAATTTGTCTTTAATTCATGGCACTGTAAAAACATCAATTTTGCAAAATTGTATCAAAATTTCAAATCAAATTGAAGAAAAATTTCTAGAGATTGACTTATCCAAACATGGCTGCTCAAAAACTGAGCTTGAGCGAGAAAATTGGGATTGGCGTCATCCCTTGCAATATCCTCATAACTTCTCACAACTTCTCGTTGTTGGATGTTCTTCCCTGAGCTAAAGAGGGCCGCACCATAACACGGGCACAAAATGCTCTTTAGCGAGCGTGTAGCGGGCTGACTGATTGCTCCACAAATAACTTTTTGAAAGATTTATTCAGATGTTAATCGCAGTATCATAAGTGCGTGGCCAAGGAACGGACTTGAGAAAAAAAATGAAGGTTGAGTGGATACTGTGAAGAGGGGAAGCTTACGGGCTTTAAAATGCACGTAGGCCTACTGCTTTAAATTTTTAATTGCAAAAAAAAAAAAAGAACGAGGATGATTTGAAAGCAAGAAAATAACATGCACTCATACTTACGTGATTGCTCAAGGGCGGTCACTACAGCCTTCACCCGAAGGTCGTTGTAGCCCGTTCCACCTATTACAGCAAACCATATCTCACTGGACTTGATGTAGATATCATCAGCATTGTAGGCATATCCTCGGACAGTTTCGACGACAGAAGTATTCCTGGAGTCGTTACGTACTCCTACTTGAATTTTGTTGTCATAGGTGAGGTACAAATCCTGGAACGCAACGCGGAATCCATATGTAGCATTCGTTTGAATCCAGGAAACATTGTAATATCTCCTTGTAGATGTATATGGTATGTCGATAAAGTGAGAATCTCCATTCTGAAGATATGTCACTGGATAATCTAGAGAAAGGAAACGTAAACCAATGCCAGGTTATTCCATTCTTTTTCTTTCTGAGCGCAATGAAGGAAACTGAAGTCCAAACATGCCAAAGGTTCTGCTTAAAATGCTTACAATGTGCGACTTGACCTCAAAAAATACTTACTTAGAAAACTTTATTTGAAACACTTTACCTTTAGTTTTAAAATTAATTCAAACACTCAAAACAATAATTTAAGCAATTAAAAAGAAAGCACCCACAGCATCTTTGATATGTTTACCCCCTGTCATTTTTAAGAAGCCTTTCTCAACTGTCGACAGTGATACAACCCCTGTACACAGGCCGTATGTTTTTTTAGCAACATCACAACAGGTCACTTAAAGAAAACAAAAAGATTTGTTGTATAAAAGAAGATTTTTAGGAGAAGTTCTTTTCAATTTCTTTATGCATTCATAACTACAGAAATTTCTAGCAGAGAAATCATTAGCTAGTATGATGTAATAGATAACACAAAAAAGTTATAGCAATTAATATACCATGCATATAAACACAAAACAAAAAATAAGTTCCCCCTAAAACATATCCCTGTATTTTTTTCGATCAGGAACCTTTGATGAAATCTGAAAACATAATCATGTAGCTATTCTTCTCAGCTACATTTCCTGCAAAATTCAGGGCAAACCCTTCTGTCACGCTTCCGTGAACACGACATATATGCAAAATTGTCATTTTTTGAAGTTCACAAGCCTCGTGTCATGATTTTGATGCAATGATATCGGAACGTGCTTTAAGTTTTCTGCGTTTTAAGGCATGCACCATAAATTTTATGCGTTACCAAACATGCCAAATGAGTTTTGCACCAAATTTCATGCTTGAATGAACAAGAGGTGAAAATGACAAAAACTGCAGTTTTGACATCTTTTGTGCGGTAAAATTGATCAAATGCAGAGGAATTCATGTTTTGGAAGGGTGTTTGCAACTTTTGCAATTGATACCTATCAATTCACGGTTGAATGAACACATAATAAAAAACAAAATATCACCATGTTGAAATTATTGCCTGCTTTTTGTGCTCTAAAAATCCTATTTATAACATTTTTAGCATGTTTCTATGACCAGTGTACATGTATCAGTGATCTCATAGCATTTGATTGAAAGTTCACGCTTCAATGAGCACGTGGGACTCGAAAAGCTCTTCTTTCATCTATCGACCAAAATTCAATTGCTTAATGTGTTTAACTATGATAAGTCTTCTTGGGGAGTTCGTCTGATTTGATTTTCGTCGAAATCCCGACCTCCTACGCTTCAGGGAACAAATGAGACGAGAAAATTATGCAAATGAAGTGAAAGTTTAGAGCGTTGTCCCTGCTCCGTGCCGCATCGGATACTTAATTTGGTGCAAGATCCTTTTAGTTAGTGACCTCAGGGAGATATGTGCCAAATTTCGTGAAAAAATTGCAGTAGACTGAACAATAATCATCAATGAAAATAGGCCGGATTTCATTTCTTATTTCCCCTCCCAAGAGGTCCCATTGACGCTGTGTACAGTTAGGGAGCAGAATTTTAACAAAAGTGAAACTTGGCTTATTTTCCACCCGAGTGACTGATGGCTCCTCTCGAAAATGGTACTTATCCATTCAACCATGGAGCTCCATGATTCAACATCCGCCAAGCAATGCTTTAAAGATTGTGGGTCAAAATTCATTTGTGTCAGATTTTGGAAATCCTTTTAACCCTCTGCTAACTGGAACCGGGTGGCCCCTGTATTATGCCTATGGAAATTTGAAAATTCAGTAGTCAACGGGTTAAACGTTAGTATGATATCAAGATCACATCCAAAAGCCTCATTCATACATACATGGACACTATAATTATTGTCATATACATTGTGGTCACAATAACCATGATTTTTCTGTGAAGCACATCCCGTCTCTCCTATTATAAGATACAGACCAATTTGTATTTGTTTGTGTTTCAATTTTTTTTTCTTTTTTTTTTTTGGTGTCCTTCCAAATTTTCTGTTCTTTCATTCTTTTGCTACTACTTTATACCATTAGATAGCATTCTCTCACTCTAAGTGGAAAGTGGAAATGCGTACAATTCATTTCACTGTCTTCCCTCAATTCGAATGTGTCATTAAGATTTCGTTACTCAACATTCATTAGCCACTGCTGAGATATAGAAAAAATTAAAAACATTTTTATGCACAAGTAGAAATATTGGGAGATAATTTATACTTTCCCAATCACTAAAATGTGTAAGTCTAAGATTTCCAAAAGTAGATGGAAATAACCCAAAAGAAATTTGGAATACCCTACCGAGCTTTTTTAGATGTTAATAAAAGGGGGAAACAAAGCTCGTGGCATTTTTTTATATTCAAAAAGGCACATTTCTTAACTTTATTCCAAAGTAGCCTTGAAATGAAATTTGTACAGTGAAGTGTTAAAATGTTTGATTTCATTCATTGTTCATTGTTAGTCATTCCAAGGAGGTAGGCCTATCGTTTAATATTACATCCTTGGTCATTCTGTTATTCGTACAATACACTACCATGACCACGAAAGTGGTCATGGTAGTGTACTATATCTACAACAGCACAATGGACAATGATGGACAGAGATACAAGACGTACATGTAGGAAATGAAACCACAAAACAAAGGGCTATTCTGGAATTGATATGTTCTCTTTGACAGTTAATACTATTAGTATTTTGTGACATGTTTCATTCTGATGTTATTTCAATCATAGCATTTCCTCTAAGTTGAAGGGAATTATGCGTATTTTTCAATATCTTTATTTTCATAAATGAATTATCTTCCTTTCAAAGATTCCCACGAGGAGTTGAATGAGCGACACCTCAAGAGTAGTTTTAATAACGAAGAGTGAAATTGTACAACTATTTATGAATTTACCCACTGGCACTTTTCTTAATTTCATTTACAATTAAAAAAAAAACACCTTGAAATGAAATTTATCTGTATGATAAAGTGTAACTGTATGAATTCTCGACCGCACGAGGTCGAAATTCATGCCTCCCGCCGCCTTTGCCGGACCAGAAATATATCACTTTTAGTTAAATGGGAAATGAATTAAGGACGTTCCACTGTTGAAATAAAATCCATGTCATTTTCTCCAAATTTTGCATAGAGTTACTTTGGTACCTATGTAGGCCAAAAATGCAACAACAACAAAAAAAAAGTTCATGTGCTTATTCTTTTCTACAGAACTTTGAAGTTGCCACAATTGGATGGCAGATAAAATGACGCAATCAAGAGATTTAGGCCTCTATTAGACCTCACGATTTCGACAAACGAGTATAAAACAGTTTTACTCTGTCAAAACCCTATTAAACTTCATCAAACCTTCCAGATATGTAGCGAAATGTATGACAAAGGTAGAAAGACTGTTTAAACTGGGCCATCTGTACTTCTCTTTAAACTAGCAGCGCCCTCATATGGCGAAAATGGTGCCAAAAAGGACAAAAAACATATCTTAGAGTCTACACGAAAAATAAAAAGGACAGTCTAAGCTGCACTTTATTCAAAATCCATGTCATTTAAGTGAAAATTTGCAAAGTCGTAGAGGAATGCCTACTAAAGGGGTTAACACATTTAAAAAGGGGTTTCATGTGCTCGTTTTCAAGCTGTTTGAGCCTTTAATAATCTTTTCCAAAGTCTCAAATTACATATAAATCACATTTGAAATAAATTCAAACCAGTAACAGGGGAACTATAATCAATCTTAAAAGCCCTGTTTTTACGTGTTATCCCTATGGCAGGTGACTCCGTCAAAAAGCAGGCATGATCCTGAAGATTTACAATGCCATTCATTGAAAATAAAGTTTTATGAAATGTTCTTTTAACTATCCATTCTTCTGTTCGTGCAAAAATCAGACTTTAAAAACAAAATTTTAGATATGAAATATCAAGAATAGATTAGACATCTTTTCACACGTTATACCTATGGCGGACGCAATTTTCCGAGTCCATTTTTTAACACAGCTTTTACCCTGGCCAAAACGTACTACGGAAGTAGGCGAGAGTGATTTGTCTTGTAATCCAATGTCTTTGGCTCGGTGTTGCATCCGCGCTGTGATGCACTGCGAGCAATGATCAGCTGTGCGCCTGACGTTTTAACCTGCGCGGTAGGGATGCGCAGAAACATAACTGTGGAACGTCCTTAAGATACATCAGGGCTGGGGGAGGGGGGGGGGGGGAATGTTCTATTATAACATTCTGTGAGCCACCTTTGAAGAACTGTAGAAAATGAGCTCATGAGGTGCAAGGGACTGAGCCTTGAGAAAGCCCCCAGAACTGCCGCAGAGTCGGGTGGAGAACCCTTGTGTCGCCTCAAGCGCCAGACGGCTCAGAGGAGGAGTGAGTGAGTGAGCCACCTTTGAAGTTGATCCGTCAAATGATTCTTAATTTATCGCGAGACTGACTAGCAATTTCCACATATACAATGACCATGATGACATCTATGACCTTTGACCTCATGACCCCAAAATCTAATCAGGGGAGCGTTTCATGAAAGGACTTGTTGGATGTTTTATCCGACAAAGTCTGTTTTATCCGACAGTTGCCATAGTAACGATGCTTCTCAGCAAATCAGAATCAAGGAAAGATGTCAGATCTGACAACTTGTCCGACAACAAATGTTGATGAAACGCTCTCTAGATCATTGTCCCTCCCATATGCATACATCACCAAAGTTTGAAATTGATCCGTCCTATGGTCCTTGTTAACGCGAGAACGAGTTATTTTCATGTATATACCCTCTATGACCTTTGCCCTTTTGACCTCATGACCCCAAAGTCTTAGCAGATCATTGTCCCTCTCATATGCATGCATCACCCAAGTTTGAAGTTGATCTGTCAAATGAATCTTAAAAGTAAAGTACAGTAGTGGTAGCAAAAAGAAAATTTGCAGGAAATTGATTTTAAAAAATGGTCAAATCCGTCAAATGATTCTTAATTATCGCGAGCAAGCCCCCTAAGCACCGCCATAAGCTTTCATCCATTAGAAACCGAAATAAGCCCCAATCAATAACTAATGAGCTGTCATAAATCATGCATTTTGTAAGATGCTCCCCTTTACACAGCGTACCCAGATGACAAATTGTACGCGATGCGAGACAATGCAGTCATCAGCGCGAGAGGAAAGGTCAAATCGCGTAATTTATTCTGAATAAGATTCATCTGATTGGTGATTTCATAAGAAAATGTTTTTTTCACAATCAAGAAAAAAAATTGTACCTTTTAGTGAGTACTTTCGCCTCCAACTGGAGGCTTCTTCAGACTGCGTCGTAGATGGCGGTATGACGCTGATCATGAGAGAATGGTATCATATACATGTGAGAGAATATATTTAGAAGAGAGAATATATATAGAAGCCAAACCAAAACTCTGGAAGCGATATGTAGATGATATTATTGAGATTGTCAAGGAAGATCAGATTGATATTCTAACTCAACATCTCAAAGTAGATGAAACGGGAAGCATCAAATTCATGTATGAAAAAGAGCAAGACAGCACCATTTCTTTCCTCGACACACTAATAATTAGGAAAAATAGTGGAGCTGTTAAACTACTAGTATTTCGAAAACAGACACATACAGACCTAAATCTGAATTTCAGCTCACATCACCCTCTTCAGCAGAAACTGGGTATTATCCATATTTTGTTCAACCGTGCAAAGTCCATTGTCACAGAGGAAGATGATGTTAAAACAGAGCTCAAATGTCACCATGGCTCTTAAAAAGTGCGGATACCCCCCCCCCCCCCTTGAAGTTTCAAGAAAGTCAATCAAAAAATGTTTGCCAAAACAAAGCCAAAAAAGAAAAAGATCCACAAAGGAAAAAGGGCCTTGTAGTTCTCCCCTACATCAGAGGAACAACTGAAGCTCTTCAACAGGTTTTCAAGGAGTATGATGTCGCTACTGCTGTTAAGCCTCACAAAACCATCAGAAGCATGCTTGTCCACCCTAAAGACAAACGAAAAGTTGATGACACGGCAGGAGTTGTGTATGAAATTCCCTGCAAAGACTCTGCAGCAACATACATTGGGGAGACAGGTAGACAATTCGGAACAAGAAGAGATGAGCACAAAGAGGAAGTCAAAAACATTAGTCAAATCCCTCCCCTTCAGTCGAGCTAGGAAACAGTCGGCGGACAACATCATTCATAAATCAACCATTGGAGATCATGTTGCTACCGATAATCACTCCATCCAATGGGACAAGAGCCGTATTCTTGCCAGAGAAGATCATCGCCCATCAAGATCGATAAGGGAGGCGATACACATCAGAAAAACTCCCAACACCATGAACAGAGGCTCGGGCCAATATATTCTGTCACATGTATATCATGTATATGATACCATTCTCTCACGATCAGCGTCATACCGCCATCTACGACGCAGTCTGAAGAAGCCCCCAGTTGGAGACGAAAGTACTCACTCAAAGGTACAATTTTTTTTTCTTGATTGTGAAAAAAAGAACATTTTCTTATATGTATTTATTGTTATTTTATTCACACGTTGCGCACTGGCCCCGCAAGGGATGTAGCAAATCAACTTCGGCCATTCTGATGCGCCTGTCAACGCACTTAAACTGGTTATCGATCACAAAAAATAATAGTATGGGGGCGGAGCCTATTACTAGTATTTGGAAACCATCCTTCTCGCTTGTTTACCTAACACCTGACTCAGACTGGGTACCCAACAGCTGTATGATATCTTCGATTGGAGGCCTCTACAATAGTCGGTTGAATCCTTCTTTTAAAAAAACATTTTCGACATGAAGGTCTGAACCCTCAAATGAATAATCTATTACTCTTTCTTTCTAACTGTACTTCAGTCTTTGTGTACACATATTTGATTTTAAAATTCACTTTCATTCATTATCAAATGCAAGCATCCGTTTATTCATTTGTTCACTCTTGTTTGCCATCGTTGTTTGCACTCCTTTCACTGGCTAATGAAAGCATTCTGATTGTAGACTCTTTCACATATGTTACTATTGAAAATACTTCTTTTCAAGATATCCACTCTTTTTTCACTCGGCACACTTGTTCATTTATTTTCTTTCTCTTGTAGCTTTGCTAGAGCAATTTACATTTGACACATCACTATCTTTTAACCTTCTCAAACCTTAACACTTTCGGTTTACCTTCATGGCCGTATGCAAATAGGGGAGAAGTTGTCCCCCCCCCCCCAAAAAAAAAAAAAGAATTTTTCACCCCCATATTTTTTCTCACTTTCTCTTTTTTGAAAAATGCCCTAAATTTCACCCAGATTATTTTATTTCAATTCTAAAAATGCACAAGATCTTACTCGGTCACTTTGTTCCCTCGCTTGCACGTTTCCTCAAAACTCAACACATTCTTGCCTGCCCCTCTCCAGGAAAAAAATCCTGCATACGGCCTTATTTCCCTTCAACAGCCCTTTACATTGCACATGGAGGAACAGCGTATTACCCCCCCCCCCCCTCCCCTGCAAGCATACTTTCCAAAGGGATATTGTTTTTTTTTTAAACAATATTCTTAAAATGCAAAAAAAAAACAAAAACAGGTTAATCTTCCAGTGAGTGTTCAATGCATGTAGGGGGTCTAAAATGAAAATAGGTCATTCAGTCATTTGCGGATAGTAAACTTTAATTAGAATAATAATTGAATGATTCAACACATTTTAACTTCAAACATACAAAACTGAAGTTACCTCGATGCAACATTTGCAGGCATTTTGCCAATCCTCATAGAAGTCTAGGGGCTAATAAACAATGATGAATTCCTAAATTCTTGATTTAGATTCCTTTAAAGCAAATCAAAGTAAAAGCCTTTCTTAACTATTCTAAATTTGAGTTGACATTGAGTCCATTTCATGATATACTTGTATAACTCATGTATAACTCACGCAAGATTAGTTGACTTTAATCATTGAAAAAAAAAAAATCCCCAAATATTTACTACGTACATGACGTAGCTTTCATTTATAATTTGATATTCAATGTGACATTTAGTGATAAATGTTATGTTAAAATCATCTCTCTAAAAAAATATTTCCCCTTATCTTAAGAGAGCATTTTCAGGGAGTAAATGTCTGCAGTCACCGTCAAGGCTGAAATCTAGGCGACAGAAAGGATGAGCCAAAGTCATAATCCAGAACTCTTTGGAGAAAAATAAACAAATAATATATTACATGAATTAAATAAGGATTAGTCACACAACATTCCGACATCTACTAGGACTAAAATGCAGAAGATAGGAGTGTGCAAGTGAGCAAATCCAGCTACACATATTTTGTTCTACTGACATCTTAGAATTTCATATTTCTGGTAGTCCAACTGTAGCATACATGATTCAGACAAGATATAAAATACTTAAGAAAACTTACGCTCATACAGTAATTCAGTAATACTTGGTAATGTAAGGGACTTTTCTGGTTTTCAATCGCATTTTCAAACGAAAATTCTAAAATATGATGAGCGAGCGTAGCGAGCGAGCCAAAAATTTGTGGTTTTAAATCGCATTTTCAAATATAAATTCTAAAATATGATGGTTGCTTATGACAGATTATTAAAAATTGTATTAACTGATCAATTCAAATATCATTTCTTCCTTAAAACGTGGGGGGATATGTGAACACGCCATCCCCCCCCCCCCCTCTCAAAAAAGTGGGGGATATATCCCCCGGGATTTACGCCAATGCATTTATTTCATAGACCACTCTATGAAACAATTCAAGTACTTTGGTATAACTGGAAAATCAGAAATGACAATAAATCGCATCTATGACTGCTTACACCAAACTTGGTCAATGATAGATAGTTAAGGGGATTGGTTACTTACAGCAGCAAACTTGTTCAAGTCATACATCTCTTCTTTGTTCCCCTCGGGATTTGTCGATTCCAGTCTGCATCAATCATCCGCTATGGCAATATACCACATTAAAAGGGAATAAAAAATACGACTGAATGGGGTCTCTACATAAGGTAAATAACCTACTGCATATGTTTGAGATAACCTTCGTAGACATGAATGCTTTGAAACTGGGGAGCACTGATACATTTACATTATTTTCACCACAGCACAAGGCACATGAGAGCTTAAATCTAAATAAAAATGTGCATTCATAACTCAAATTAACTGAAACTTTTCAGTATCATTTTAGAACCCTTACAATGAAAACTAGTGTTCCGACCTGTTTACACACGAGTTAATTTGCCAAGAAATGTTGTCTATTAATGTGCATTAGGTGGCCCACTCGAGTACAAAGAATCTCTGTGAAGTCTCCCCATGTCAACACAAATTTTGTTATAGAGGTACATGGGAAAGGGAAAATATTTACATGTGCAATAAAACATACTCTACAGTTTATAGTCAGAGGTATGAATTCGTGTTACAAGTGTCCTGGAAGAGTTCGTTGTTAGTTGTTATCTGTCACTTTACAGGATTTTTCTGCTTCATCCTGGACTTGGAATAACATGTAGTGGACATGTTGTGACCATAGGTTGTGACATTCATCATGTTCATCAGTAGAATTTTTCCAGCCTTCCAATATCCGACGGCGGAAACAAAAAAAAATTAAATAAATCAAATCAATTAAAAAATCAATATCATTATACAAGTTGTAATTCATTTCCGATAGAGATACTTACGCTGAAATATACATATAGTATGTACAGTTCTTTCAATTTTTACTTATATTTTCATGGTGTATCCAAGATTTTAGATTTCCTTCATGCAGAAATAGAAAAGCTTACGTTGAGTTACAAACATGTACATAATATGCCTGTAAATCCACCCCCCCCCCCCCCCCCCCCCCAATAAAATGTTTCAGCTCTGCCAACAAAATAGAACAGGACTATTGTAAAATATCATTAACAAGACAAAAGGAACCATACATGTATTAAACAAGTGTCTGAATAGCCCCCACCCTACCCCCGGCCCAAATACATAAATGGATAAATAAAATAATAAACAAAAATGATTACAAAAACTAGGAATAAAACTGAATAAATCAAATATATGGAATAGCATTTACCCCCGGTATACAGTAAAATCTTCTATGTTCAGAAGGTGGTAGGGTGAGAGGGCTAAGTGACAGTGTGTCCAGATCTACTCAAGATTTTAAGAGACTTCCAGACTAGAGGTTTAGCTCTAAAAATGTGGTCATACTTAGCTAGATTCAACACAGACATAAACTAATGGTCATTCAATAATTGTTTCAACTTCAATGTTAGGAGTTTACAAGAGCAACAAAATGACAAAAGCTTCAACCGGGACTGTCGGCGTAGCATTTTAATTGTATACTCTCAAGCCTGCAGTGAGTCCAAATAAAGTTACACAAAGTCTATTAAATAATCACAGTCTACGCTCTACGGGAGTCCCCTCAAATTCATTACCGTAATCATGTAAATAAGAAACAAAAGTGTTCTGGAAATTGTTGTTGTTACCTGTCACTTCAGAGGATTCTCTGCTTCACCTGGGGTCTATAACATGTAGTGATCTTCATTACTAGAATTCTTCCAGCCTTCCACTTCCAATATATCCTTCTTTGGGAGCAAACAATTCAAAAAATAAAAAGAAAGCATTATTACAACTAGGTAGATAGTAACATTTAGCAACAGTGGTATTTTCTATCTTCAGAAGAGGTGGGGTGAGAATGAGAGGTTGAACAACTTGATGCAACTTCCAACAAGTGTGTCCAGATCTAGGCCTACTCAGGATTTTTTAAACAGAATTTCTGACAAGTTATAACTGATTACTGTTAGATCTTGTACAACTGTTAGATCCTAAAAACTGATGAATGTGGACAGTAGCTAGACTAAAGGTCGCTCAATAATTGTTTAACTTCAAATATTAAGGGTACACAAGAGTTAAAAACAGTGGCAAAATCAACCGGGGTCGTCGACGTAACAAAAGTATTGTGTGCTCTCCATCCAGCCTGCACTGCAGTGTCAGCGAGTCCAACTATGAAGTAGAAATCTAGACTAGTTTACACAAACTAGAGGTCTAACGTTAGGTCTAGTAATAGTCTAATGAATTCTGCTAGAGTTTTCACTCGCAAAAATTCTGCAGTCTAATCTAGGTCTAAATTTGATTTTTCATGACGCCAAACTTCTGATTTGAGCAATTTTAGATATCAAAATCGTTCAAGCACGGTCAACATGACAACCAGAATTATCATAGTATGGTCCCGGCAAGCTGCCTCGAGTAAATGGTGCAAGAACGACACCCGCGGTCAATCTACCCCATGATGATAAAAACCAAACTGTAAGTTCGGATTTTATTTTTTCTAGATCTTTCGGAAATAGCTGTTTTCAATTATTTCAAATTGTAGAGATATTATCTGATTATTGTAGATCAAGAAGAATAGCCAACTATTTTGAAACATATGCTAAATATCCGATATGTAATCATAATTGCAGTGGTACTCACGTTTTCTCTGTGAAGCAGAAACCTCTCACTACTTTGTTCGAGTAAGCACGTCATGCATGAATTTGCATAACTGTGACGTAATAAGGTAGATGAACGATATTATCGATGCAAATACATATTCATGATGCTATAATCCAATCAAGGGTTCTTATTTCGGTTCATAAATATTAATTGGGGCTTATTTTCGGCTTCTAATGGATGAAAGCTAGGCGGAGCTTAACCCCATTGGCGTAATACTTTCCGCGCGTGCTGATTTTTGTCTAGCCAGAGTGGATTTATAGAGAGAGTGGCGTCACGCATATGTACAAGCTATGGGGCATGTTAAGGGATTTCCCGACTCTCGGATGTGTACTCTAAACAATAGAATTGCTGATTTTAAAAAAAAGTGCGGAGCATGTTTAGGGATTTTCCGACTCGAAACTATACCCCATGTTTAGGGATTTCTTCCAAAAAACCGACTCATCTCAGCGACACACCCCCGTATACCATATTAGGCCCGTGCCCCCCCCCCCGGCCAGTCCATTTCCTCAATACTGGGTGTCAATTTTATATCATGAAGTAATGCTGAAATCAGTTCACTCTACCATCACTCAACAATCTTTATTTCTTCTCTATAGCATATCTTCTATAACCACTCTCCTCTTTTGTTGTCTGCATTCGTTGATTATAAGAAATTCATTTTAAAAGATTTAGCTTTGTTCCTCTCTCTTACTCTCTGTCATTCAACTCAATAAAACTCTCCACGTTTTTGCCTTTTCTCTCTTTCGTTATATCTATCACTACGTCTACACTGTCTTCAGATCATCCCTTTTCTCTCTCTCGCATTCTGTCAATTTCCGATTTTCTGGCCATAAATGTCCCCCTCCCCAATCCTACATATGCGTTGAAAGACACACCCCTCTCCACAAAGCATTCTTGAAGTATAACAGACTTTTAAACTACACACAAAAAAATATTTGGGTGATTTTACTCAAAAGCCTAAATAAATATTTGCCACTATAGTGACACACATAGTTGAGTGCATTAACTCATCAGATTTAGTTTGTAAACGCACAACTGTGAGTTTTATTCATTTGCCACTATAGTGACATACCAAATGAGTATTTTTTTTGTTGGTGTGTCATTTAACCTAATGTTCTGAGTAAATTGCTCTGCTTAGTTTAATGAGTAATGCTTCCGATATTCAAAGTGAGTAAATTTGATATTTTCAATTTTGAATAAGTAAGCTTCAATATTACTGTAATAATATCCCTTTAGTTTTATTAAGTTCTTTTTTAAAACTCAGTTTAGACCTATGATGGCCACAATATAGTGATAAAACATCGAAGCCGTGAAAATTGTCAACGACCAAAGTGACAAAGGTAGCGAAGTCCTACGATCGCAAGGCGCAAGACCAAGGCCAGGGTTCGCTCCCGTCTTAACCTCGTAAGTTCCCCATAAACTCCTCGAGGCCTTCCGTCTGCGGGACTTCCCTGCCTTCATCACTTCGGTGGTTAACCATTTTCACGGCTGCAGTATTTTATCACTACAGTGTGGCTATCATAGGCCTAAACTGAATTTTAGAAAAGATCTTAATAAAACTAAAGGGATATTATTATAGTAATATTGAAACTTACTTATTCAAAATGGAAATAATCAAATTTACTTACAATTATGTCCATGCATGGTGTATGTGATGGATCCGCATGTTAAAGTCGACTGAAATGTGGTCAAACTATAGAGTACGCATGCACAGAGTAAGATTACTCCTAACATTAGTACATTCACCTCGAAGAGACTGAGTTTATTTTACTCAGCCAACGAATAAAGTGTCTATGACATTAAGGGATGGAGAAAAGCCACTTTACTTAGTTGTGAGTATATTTCCTCATTCGGTCACTGAGGTATGCAAATACTCATCCAATATATATTTTGTATGTACTTCAGTGAGTAAAAGAGACTCACCGAGCTAAATTATTATGTGATAAACCCTCTGAAAAACGCACAAGATGTGTCGATTTCTTCATAGCATAACAAATACACAGATACACGAGTAAAAATATATCTTTTCTGAATAAAATCACTCAACTTGATGAATATGACATGATTTTACTCGCAGAAAGCAGTTCTCATTTTTTGTGTGTAGCAGGGTTTTTGTACATAATATGAAAGAATCATTTATTCTAGTGAAATTATTAAAATGCTAAATTTGATTCAATGTCTCTAATCAAATGCATGTTAATTCTATTAACACCCCCTCCCAAATAATAATAAAGGGGGAAGGGAAACTCTTCAACCTTTGCATTAGGGCAGAAATTCCAAGGGGGGCATGTCCTCACAATCGTGTACCCACAATTTGGAAGGTAGAGGCATTTTATCAAACGTAGCTTCTTCCCCGCCCATTTTTTTTTTTTGGGGGGGAGGGGGGATTTTTAATATTTTTTTTTCAGTGAAGTTTCAGATACAAGGAGACACCTATTGGAATTTCTTATGCTTCCCCTCACCTTTCAAGACAGATTTCCATCCATGAGTGCAGTACGTAGTTTTGGCAACGTTTATGAATATCAGCTTGAATACTGCTCACATACTGACCAGTAGCAACTAATTATCAGTATAGAATGCTACTTTCTAAGTCAATTACTTAGCATAAACGATCCGATTGTATTGGTGTTCATTGCGCTTACAACATATTGGCTTCCACCTCAAAAGGGAAGTTCATCTTCAATTATTTTATTATAATAAAAATTGAATGTGAGTAACATGACAGTGAAAATTTGACCATCACTCTATTGTAGCAAGAAAGCCATAATTCATTTTCAAGTATACTGCTTGGATTCAATACTGAAAACACTTGATTTTTCTGTACATGCCATCAAAGCAAAAAAATGAGATTAGTACATGGCCGTACGAAGAAATTTTTTCGGGGGGGGGGGCAAGACATGTGTTTTTCTTTTTTTTAAACTTGAAAGCGAGGGAGTGAAGTGACCGAGCTGGTCACAAGGATACTTTGGTATCTTTAAAAGTGAAATTGAGGGATTTGGTGGATTTTGAGAAAATTTTCAGTAAAATTATGTCAGTTTTTAAAATTTCGGAGGGGGAGGGGCAACTGCCCCCCCCCCTTGCCGCGTACGGCCATGGACGAGTATTAAATAAATTCTTAGACTTCAAAACTAACATGCAACAAAAAATGTTGCATTTGGTAGCATAATTTCTGTACTTATGAATTCTATAGTTACGTCATATGGAAAATCAAGACTTTCATAGTAAAAAAAAATGCATTTGTTCTACAAAAATGAGATGAGTACATGGCCATATGTAGAAATTTTTTCAGGAGGGGGGCAAGACACGTAAATTTTTTTTGGAAAAACTCGTTCACATGGATGCTTTTGTGTTTTTAAAAGTTAAATTGTAGTATTTGGTGGATTTTCTGAAAATTTTCAGTAAAAAATGTCAGTTTGCACCCCTTCCCCTCTGCACCCCTTTCCCCTGCTGTGTACGGCCATGGATGAGTAAGAAATAAATTCCTATACTTTAAAACCAACATGCAACAAAATTATTGCATATGGTAACACAATTTCTGTACCTTTGAATTACATAGTTACATCATACGGAAAATAAAGACTTTCATAGCAAAAAAAAAAAAAATGTGTGTGTTCTACACATACTAAAAAAATCATTTCAGGTTATTTCTTAGTTTCACAAGAGACTCTAATTTCTCTTCAAAGGTAGTAGCCCACATTTGCAAGCATCAACCAATCTGCACAAAAGCTTTACTTTATATTGCTATAAGCCACAGAAAGACACTTGTAAAGTTTTAGATCTCAGTACATTCCCGTTTAGGATTGAGAAGGAAAAAAATTAACACAAAACTTTTCTTTTATTTTCTTTGTTTTGTAAAGGCGCCTTCCTGATGCTTTAAGAGCAAAATCATTCATTTTTTACTTATTCTTTGGAATATTGTTGTAAATTTGATAATATGATAGTTTTACTTTATCTGTCATCTAAAATTGAAATTAGCTAATTTCTCTTCAAATTCTGAAACAATGTAGTGCAAATGCTTAAACATAACAATAAGTTGTGAACATTACATTAAAATACTCAGCTAAATGCCCCTACCTTTCTTTGAAATATTTTATGGCTTGATGCCAAAAGTTTGAAGATGTAATTGACTAACCTAATGGCAAATTTTAAAACTATAATGAATCCAAATCAGATTCACAGTTTGGAGAGGGCATCTCCTATTTGCTCTTGACAATACCTGTTTTAGTGACAAATGAACATTTAATGGGGAGAATAGACTACTCATTCAAAAAAAAGTGCTAGGACCACACAAATTATATATAAAAAAAAAAAACAAACATCTTTTTAAATGTTCTGAAATTTTGGAAGAACTTTAGCCCAATAATGATTTGTTCCCATCAGATGCAAGGGTTTCAGTAGCTTATGGCAGTTGTCAGTGAAAATGAGACTCTTTTACAGGCTGCCCCGACATCTTCACCATATGGCATATTCACAAAGAAATGTGTACTGAAACTTGAAAGGGGGAAAAATAAAAGAAAAAAGAATGCAATGAAACGAGATAAGAGTCCTTTAACTCCACAATTCTTTGTTAACCAGAAGAAGAAAAACAAGGTGGGATATGGGAATATTTCCCTTCCCCTTTCTAAATTTCTGTCTATGCCAAAGCTAAATTTTAGGCTACTGCCATGAACACTGGCTGCCTGAAATTCCACCGCTTATTTGGGCAGGCAGTAGCATTGTATCTCTGCTCAGTCTGTGTTTGGTCTATTTTCTTGCCCTCAGCAGATGTAAATCTCTGCCCATTTCTCTCTGTCTTTGCCAAAGATTGCGGTGTGATGATTCCTCGTAGCATGCATCATTTTTAATTTGATATGCAAAAGAAAATAAAATAAAGAGGAGAAAGTAAAGGAAGACAGGAGAAGGGGGAGAGAGAGAGAGAGATAGAAAGATAAAGGGAGGGCAGAGGAAACGAAAGAAAGACATACAGAAATCATTTATATTATCATATTATTCATACTTTCAGCTCCTTTCATTACTGAAAAACTGACATGTAAACTAACCTAAATTTAAAATGTCTTTACACTAGCAATTTTAAAAAAACAACTGATAATGAGATAACTAAGCAGATTAATTTAGTCAGTTCATAATTACTGGAAAAGGAATTATTTGAACCATTCCAATATTAAAAGAAATTTAGCCATGGCTACGTAAGGTTTATGTATGAATTGATCTTATGATGCTGGTCACATATTCATCAGATAGAGACTGTTATACTCGTGATATGATCTGTGCTTTAACAAAGAAGTTTAATAATGCAATATCAATATGCAAAATTACCTCTAAATGCTGAAGTCAAACAAAAAAGCTAACATGACATCTGCCAACATTTCTTTCATGGCATATCCTGCCTCTCGTGAAGCGAAGTTCTGTATTGAAGTTCTGTATCTTCAGTCTGTGTCAACTCCATCAAATCATTAATTATGGTCCAGCATCCTGTAATAAATATCAAATAGTAAATAATTATCATTGGATAAAAACAGTCCGTGGAGGAATCATGGAATGTTATCAAATCTATGTTTACTTCATCATGAATTCATGTGTACAAAACGATGAAACTTGCATTCCAATACACGCAATTTAAGGGTAAATTTAAGTGCAGTCAACACCCCCTCCCCCCAACAAACTATTAAAAAAAAAAAGTAACGATGAACAATGAGGTTATCATGTCATATTTTCTTGACATTGCTAGTTGCTAATAAAGGCAAAGTCTAAATTATCCATATGCACTCTGTGAGGTTTTTAGTCTTAAGGCCCCCTCACACCTAACCGAATTGCCTGAAATATGCCTTGCGATGGCTGGCGAAAGGCATTTTTTTTTAAATCGTTTTCAATGGTAACTGATAGTAAATCATATTTACCCTTCGTGTTTGGGTTCGTACACCTTCTGAACTAACAGCTGCGATTATTCAAATTCGCGCGGAAATTTTGAACATGTTTAAAATTTCCCGACGAATTGAAAAATCGTTGGTCATCTGTTTGAATTCGCATCTCTTATTTAGTCTGCGGTAATCGTTCGTTTATCGTTCGTGTGTTATTGTCGCACATAGTCCCTCATCGCGCTTTTGCCAAAGTGGACCGATCTCGAAAGAACCCTTAACGAAGCAACACGATGACAAACGCCCGATCTATTCCCGCGTCTCCGTTTCTAATCGCACGCCATATCAAACCATTGCTCACTGTTCGTTCGTCTTATTGGGTTATATCAACCCTTCGCTCACCTTCGGCTGCAATTTACTCAAAGAGGTGAACCGAAAAATCGATATCCTTCGCATGTCATATTTATCCTTCGCTTACCGTTCGTTGATAAAATTTGACAATAGTTACTGATCGCATGATTTGACGGAAATTTTATTTGAATTCGTTGAATTCGCGTGCATTTCGTGCATTTTTCCCATTCGTCACCCTTCGTCCGCCTACATTCGGTCAGGTGTGAGGGGGCCTTTATAATAGTAGATACCAGTGGATTTGTGGTCCAGTGCACTCGTCCTAAATGATTACGTAATCCTGCCAAATGATTTCTCGTACAGGCATTAACAAGTCTGCACAAGAAATAAGCACAACAATAATACTGGGGTAGACCCTATACAGATTCTGCATGAAAAATTGTAACAGTTTCTGATTTTGATTCAGTTTTTTTCAACCAATTTATTGAATCAACACTGAAATTCAGTTGATCTTCAGTAGATCTGGAACTAATTGAATAGAACTTAGATATCTAGTCTTCTAGAGACTAGAGCTCTAGATCCAGGTCTAACAATGACCGGACTAAATCTAAATCTTTTCTTGGCCTTGGGCTTGGGCCTGGTCTTACTCTTAGTTTGGAGGGGGAACTTTGGTTTGGGACTAACTTAGCTAGGCCTAGACTAGTACCATTAGCCTAGAGTCAAGGGCAAGGCTTGGGATTTTTAATTCAAATATTTACTAAGTTAGGCCTTTAGTCTTTACTTTACTTAAGGCAAACTGAAATTATCATCATTAAAAGAGCAGGCTCAAAAAATGTAAATAAAATTTGAAACGTGTGCACGAAGCCCCAAAATTTCAGCATGGGCCGTGGCTCTTGCACTAGCCTAGGCTAGCCCTAGGCTCCTAGGCCGCCCGCCTCAGCTTTGTCCGAGTTGGCCGTGCCGTGGACGGCGCTAGCCACAAAATCAAAATAGACATTCCAGTGGTCCCTCATGCAGTATTTATATGTCTGGTTTTTGTCTAAATTTACGCTATATTCGTTAAAAATAACGAAATTTAAAAAATGGCAACCTTGAAAATAATATGCAAATATTTTTTCCAACACATCATAACCATCAGTACTGACAGAAAATACGAAAATAATCTTTAATCGTCATTTTTCCCCCTAAAAGAACATGAAAATTGAATCTGTTAAACCGGCATTTATTTACATTGAAAAGACATTACGCAAACTCCACAGGATCAGACTTAATTGATATAAAAGTGATACCACTGTCCTAGAAAAATATATTTTCAGGGAAAATGTGGTATCAGAACCAGAAAACGAAAAGAGAAAATTCGACTTACTGAAATTTCAGTGCATGTATCATTTCACCACAGACGCTGCTGAAGCAGAAAATCAGCCGAGGGAACTATTTTTGAGCTCCATGAAATAACTGACCAATCAGAAACGACTTCCGTTTGCGTCACTCTCTCTATAATCCACTCTGTGTCTAGTTATATATTTAAGGACGTTCCACATTTATGTTTCTGCGCATCCGTACCGCGCAGGTTAAAACGTCACGCGCACAGCTGATGGATCAGCTGTGCGCGTCAGCTGATTGTTCACGCTGCATTACAGCGCAAATGCAACACCGAGCCTGCCGAGCTGGCCGGCCTGGAGCGCAGCAGCTAGCTCTCGCTGGTTTTTTGTTTGCAAAATTGACTAGATTTACATTCGTCATGATATATGGTAACAATTACAGTTGATTGTAAAGCCTGTCTAAAGCTTTAGTAAAGATTCACAGGGCTCTCACTTCACTTTTTTTCCTTGGTTGCCAGCCAGGCAACCAGTAGGCCTACAATTGGTTAGGTTGCCTAATGGCAAATTAGGTGCATGGTCACAGTTATTATGTTCAAATAGTAAAAGCATTGTGTAATGAAATGTAATGTGAATCGGCGAATACTGCTCGCGATTCGCAATTATTGTGCTTTCTTTAGTTGGAAAACCCCTCTTTTTGGAGTTCCTACTCTCAGAAAACTGAATACTGCATGCCTGAGGGGATATTTTTACCTATTTCTGCAGGCATTATTCCTGTGTTTAATTGAGAAGTCCAATGAAAAGTGTTTATATCATCTCAGGAAACCTGGACCGGACGTCTGCACTATAGACTAAGGAAATATTCCTTAAACCTGTTAGTAATGAACAAACACTAGTACTTGCCTACTTGGGTAACATTACTAATCTTGTTGCTCTGTCTTGAAAGCCTTTGGCAAGCTTTCCGGTTATCAACAACAACCAATTATTGAAAGGTATGCATAAAATTTGAATATGTTAGTAAACAGGTCTATTAACTACAAAAATAACTTGGAATCAAGTTTGCGTACACTACTTCAGCTGTACTTGTTGCTATGTCAGTCAAGCCTATGACAAGCATTCAGGGTGTCAAGAACAGCCATTGTTTTTAAAAAGTATATATAAAATTTGAATATGCATGTGTGAAATTAGTTACCATGACTGACAGCTTACATCAGCACCACGTCATGTCATCATTGACTAGCAAATTATTAGTAAAAAGACTAATGAAAGACTAATGTAAGACTAATGTAAGACTAACTGATTTCAGTGTAGGACTATTTACGGACCAATTCTTTCTCATGCAATACTAATTATTTCCAGGATTACTCAAATAAGACATGATTTGACTGACTAATTAATATTAGTCAGTTTAAAAACAAATGACTTATTATTTCTTAGTCAAATAAGACATAGTGAATGACTAATCTTTTTAGTCATTTGAACAACTTTCGTTTTCAGTGTAGATTCTCAGCCTTTTGCATGTTTTTGGCGCGTTTTGTGGTTTTCAAGCCGATTCGCAACTATTAGGGCGACGATAGTTCAAAAACAAGCACATGAACCCCACTTTTTCAATGTTTCAATCTCTTCTTGTATAATTCTAGAAAGACGAATATGACATTGGTTTTGAATGTTTGGGACCATAAAATTGAATCGGTCGTATTTTGGATTAGATTCTCAGTATTTTTGGCGCGTTTTTGTGGTTTTCAAGCCGATTCGCAGTCATTAGGGCGCCAACAGCTTAAAAACGAGCACATGAACCCCCCCCCCCCCGTTTTTTTTTTTAAATGTGTTTACCCCTTCAGTAGGCATTCCTCTACAACTTTGCAAATTTTCATGAAAATGACATGCATTTTGAATAAAGTGCAGCTTAAACTGTCCTTTTCATTTTTCGTCTAGATGCCAAACCTCTAAGATAATGTTTTTTGTCCTTTTTGGCACCATTTTCACCACATGAGGGCGCTGCTAGTTTAAAGAGAATTACAGATTGCCCAGTTTAAAGAGTCTTTCCACCTTTGTCATACATTTCGCTACAAATCTGGAAGATTTGATGAAGTTTGATAGGGTTTTGACAGAGTAAAAGTGATTTATACTCGTTTGTCGAAATCGTGAGGTCTAATAGAGGCCTAAATCTCTTGATTGCGTCATTCTATCTGCCATCCAATGATGGCAACTTCAAAGTCCCGTAGAAAAAAAAATAAGCACATGAACCTATATTATTTTTTGCATTTTTGGCCTGCATAGGTACCAAACTAACTCTATGCAAAATTTGGAGAAAATGACATGGATTTGATGTTAACTGTGGAACGTCCTTAAAACGTCTTTGATCGCGAGAACGAGCAATTTTCACATATACAATGACATCTATGACCTTTGACCTTTGACCTCATGATCCCCAAATCTAATCAGATCATTTTCCCTCCGACATGCATTCATCACCAACGTTTGAAGTTGACCCGTCAAATGGTTCTTGTTATCGCGAGAACGAGCCATTTTCATGTATATGACCTCTATGACCTTTGACATTTGACCTCGTTACCCCAAAATCTTAGCAGATCATTGTCTCTCTCATATGCATATATCAACCAAATTTGAAGTTGATCCGTCAAATGAATCTTAAAGGTAATGTACAGTAGTGGTAGCAAAAAGAACATTTGCAGGAAATTGATTTTTAAAATGGTCTCATATTGTCCGGCTTGCATGAAAACATACATGCGTGAGATTATCTGCTATTCCTATCATGATTTCCGGTGACTTTCAGTAAAATAATTTGAATGATCACAAAAAGTCATATCAACCGTTACCCTCTGCCTAAAGCAAGGGCCACTCTCCCCGGGCCGGCCGCTGCCCGTACAATGGCGCACAGCGCTTTGCAAACATGTCGCGTTTAACGGAAACGGCTGTGACTCAAATGTTCGCGCCGAACATTTAGAATCTGCCTAATTTAATCACTAATACTCCAAATATAGCACATTTGGGGACAAAACACTTTCAGCATACATCTAAAATGGGGAATACTTGACTTTAAGATCATCAGTAAGAAGATTGCAGGCTCACAAACATCTTTTTCTGTCTTCCCACCTCCCTGGCCATGGTCTTCCTATAGAACAGTAGCTTCCCTGATTTAAGTTATCGCGAGAACAAGCTATTTTCATGTATATAATGACCTCTATGATCTTTGATCTTTGACCTCGTGACCCCAAAATCTATTCAGATCATAAAATGGACATTCTAAAGCATGCATGAGCCAAGTTTGAAGATGATCCATCAAATGGTTAAGTTATCGCGAGAACAAAAACGGGACGGACGAACGGACGGACAACCCCAAAACAATAATGCCTCCGTTTCTTTATTTCAGCAAAATTATTATGATTATGCTACCCATTCTCCTTCTTGTGCAATACACTGCCATGACTACGTCAGTATAACTACATGTATACAGGGAGGTGAAAGTATGCATATATCCGATATAGGACACTTTGCATCATACTTACCACATGCTACTTCATCCTCATAACTGTCGCATTGGTAGAGCCCATCGCACAAGACAGTCGGTGACACTCTCATCGTGGAACAATTAAACCAAGCTAGGAATGAAATGCAAATAGCACGTTATTCGGATGTCATGATTTTCAAATGATAATAAAATGTATGGGGTCATTCCGGTGTAACCCTTACGTTTGTGACTAAAAAATAAATCAAATACATGTATATTTTGCTACTACTACTTTAGAAATGTGATGGTGATGCTAAGATGTTAAAGATCAATTTAAGAAAAAGCTTTAACATTATTATAGCTTCCTTTCGAAGGTTATCGAACGCATGGCATCCATTCGTTTTCAGTCCTTCCTGAATGACAATAACCTTCAAGACAATTTCCAATCAACCTACAAAGAAAAACACAGTGTTGAGACTGCCTTACGAGTGCAAAATGATATCCTCACCGGAATGGACAGTGGAAAAGTGGCTGGGCTGATTCTGCTCGAGAGGCTCATCAGTCCCAGGACGAAAATCTAATTGAATCCCCACTGAATACCCACTTGCAATTGGGAGTACATGGAAAGTGCAACAAAGGGTCCCCATTGAAATTGACCCATTAAAAACCAATTGGTTCCCATTACCAATCGGTTTCAATAGGGAACAATTGGTTTTTAATGGGTCAATGGGAACCCATTGTTTCACTTTTCATGGGTCAGTTGAATGTCAATTATTGAATTGGTATTTCAATTGGTATTCAATGGGTCAGTTGGTCCAATTGAAACCAACTGAAGTCCCTAAATCCCTCTCTCTTGAATAGGGTTTTGATAGACGTGTATCAATCAAATATGATTATTAATATGATTATTTACGAAAGACGTGGCAAATGTAGATTCATATCTTGCCAAAGGACATTAGTGCCGCGGCAGGGATTCGAACCCCAGACCTTGTGGTTCAAAGTCTGGAGACTTATCCACTGGGCCACAACACTTCTACAACAATCATTCAATCTGATTTCTTATGTATCATGATCCGTGTACTGAACCAAACATTCTGGTTAGTGAATCAATCTTTCTGTTGTTATTTGAAATATGAAATGCAAAATCGTTCATTTTTGGGGTGAAATATTTCACAAACACATTTAGAATAAATATACATAAAAAGAAATATGACTGAATTCGTATTCTATTCGTATTGCTGAATTTTCAATAAAAAATAGCAAATATGCAAATGAGGTAAAACCAGTCACGTGATCCCCTCTGAAAACCAATTGGCTACGGTCCCAACTGGTCCCCATTAAAACCATTGGTCCCAATTGTTCCCCACTGAAACCAATTGATCCAAATTGTTCCCCATTGAAACCAATTGGTCCCAATTGTTCCAACTGAACCAAGTGACAGTTGGTCTCAACTGGACCAAATGAAATCAACTGTCCAATTGAAATCCCATTGAAATCCCATTGGACCAACTGGGACTGACTGACCCCACGGCTGTTAGGAATAGGATGTCAACCGAAATCTAATTATGACCAATTGAAACCTATTAAGACCCATTGGTGCAAAGTAAAACCAACTAAACAACAATTAAAATTCAGTGGGTGTTCAATTGGTTTCAGTTGGTTTTTTCGTCTGGGGGTAGTTAACATCTTATCTCTCAAACAGATCGCAGGGGGTATGTGTACTCAGCAGTGCTGTCTCTAAGACAGTTCATCTTGGCTTCTCTGTGCCCCAGGGATCGGTGCTTCAACCACAACTCATTAGCATTTACACTCTTCCCCTTCATGATATCAAAAGGCGTAATCTCAATCATCATATGTATGCTGATGCACGCAAATATACTTTTCTGTTCTTCCACGCAAGGGGAAGTTGACGCCTGGATTGCTCGTGTTAAAGCCTGTATAAATGAAGTTAGGAACTGGATGAACAGGATGAATGTTACTTATTGAAAGCTCAATGACGAAAAAACTCAGTTTGTTATGCTGGGTTCAAAGCAGCAGCTCACCAAGTTGGTAACCCCACAATCTGAATCTGAATCGTCAATTACTCCAGTGAAGAAAGTTCGAAATCTTGGAGTTATTTTTTACTCCAATATGACCATGGAGTCACAAGTATCATCAAGTGTTAAACTCGCGATCCACAGTCTCCGCAATCTCCGTGCTATTCGCAAGTATGTCTCCACGAAGGCGGCTGAGCAGCTTGTGCATGCATTTGTAACGTTCCGCATCGATTGTTGTAACTCTTTCTGTATGGCATCCCTATGTCTCAAGTTAAAGTGATTACACAATGGTAAAAATGTTTTGATACATGATCGAGAATAGAATTCTAAAAAGAATAACATTAACAATTTGATGATTTTCAATCGAAATCAATGCATTTTGGCAAATTTTCTCATAAAAAGTCATGAGTTGACCAAAAAATTTGAGTATGAGGTATGACGTAAAAGTGGGTACCCAGCTTCGCGCATTGCAGTTGTGCTACGCGCTAGACTGTACAGATTATACCTTGTGCGCATTTTGCTAGAATTGCATGACAAGGTACCCACTTTGACGTCATTTTGACGTCAAGGTAGGTACCCAGTTGAAACTGCTGAGAGGTCAAAAATATCCTGAAATCTTACCACATTTGGGGGTTTCCTTGGCAACACGACTTTAAAAAAAATTAGGTAGATGATTTTCTGCTGATGAAATCATGCTCTTTTAAATGAACTAACATTGATTTAGCATTGGGTACGCTCTTTAAGAGGCTCCAACTTATTCAGAATGCTGCAGCTGCTGCTGTCTAGTAATACACGCAAGTCCTCTCACATCACACCAGTCTGTCCCTACATTGGCTTCCTGTTGAACATCGTCTCACCTACAAAATCCTTCTGAACACATACCGTGCCTTGAAGTTCTCCTCGCCACAATATATTTCATCTCTCCTTCACTTTCGTAAGCCTGGTCGTTCTGGTCTCCGCGTTCTTCCAGTGCATCATCTCCGTTCATCCCTAAAACCAGACGATCATGGGGAGATCGTGCATTTGCCTCATGATCAGCAGCTCCCCGATTATGGAACAATCTTCCAAACTTACTGAAGGACTATAAATCAGTAGATCGTTTCAAGGCTAGTCTGAAAACTTATCTAATGGCCAACTTTAACTAATAATATCTTTTGTCACCATACATCTGCATGTGTAATGTAACCATATCTAAGTTTAGTTTATATGTACATGTAGTTCATGGCGGTGCGCAGCGGGGGGGGGGGGGGGGGGGGGGCAGGGGGCAGTTGCCCCCCCCCCCCCCCACACACACACACACACACATTTTGAAAACTTACATTGTTTCATTTAAAATTTTATACAAAATCCAAGAAAAATGTGCACCAAATCTTTCAATTTCACTTTTAAAGAAGCGAAAGCGCCCTCGTGACCAGTTCGGTCACTTCGCTCTCTCGCTTTTGAGCTTCTTCGAAAATTTGTACGCGTCTTGCCCCCCCCCCCCGGGAAAAAAATTTCTGCGTACGGCCCTGATGTAGTTCATTGTAGGCGCCTTGGGCACCCTCTGGGCGAATATGTTTGCGCACTATAAATGTCTTTATTATCATTATTCATGTGTTATTTCTTCGGTTAAAAAGCACATATAAAAATGCATGAATATACAAAGATCAATCAGAAATACAATCTGCAACAGCAACAACAATGAGAACAATCAACGAAAAGTATACTTGAAAATACGCGAAAGTTATTTAACTAACTTATGGGGACAAAAAAGAACTCACATTAATATCATGTCTGAAAACAAATCCAACATCATTAAAAAAAAAAAAAAAAGCAGTAGATTCAGAAAGTTCCAGTACACATTTATATGCGTGATGATGATGAAAAGAAAAGTGCCTTTATCTCAGACTTAAGACTGCAAAAACTAACATTTCGTCTTGATTATTATTAATATGATTACTCCCTTATAGACGTGGACAAGTCCATCAATAAATCTATCAGAAAAGAAAATCAGAAAAGAATCGATTAGCAGTCTTCCATACTGCCTTTATGATGGTCGGACTTTCTGCACAGCGTATATCGTGTATATGCCTGTCCAACCTGTGTTCCTGTTTTTGCTTTTGGAAGTCTTATTTTGACCCGGGGGGGGGGGGGACCTTGATTACTGCAGTGCGAAAAGGGTAAAGTGAAAGTTCAGTGTTGCATCTTTATATGTGGGGAATATACTGCGTTTTTTAATGTTCAGTCCTCTCAAAATGATTCAGAGTGCAATCAGACTGACGAAAAGTCGTAACAAATTCATCACGCAATATGAGAATCAACACAGAGAAGTCTACATGAATGTGTACTGAGCTGTTCTTTAACCATTCAATCCTCTCAAAATGATTCTCATACTAAATTAAGAGTCGCAATATAAATGAAAAGAGTGCCATGCGAAGTACATTCATCATAAATAGTATCAAATAGGTGAAGAAAAAGTAAATAAGTGCCATCGATTATTTGTAAACAGTAAGTTACCGCTACTCATTAGTTTGGAGATAAACAAGCTAACGTGGAATTTTACTCACTTAAAATATCACTAGCAATAACTGTAACATCAAGACGAAGATACGTAAAAGAAATGCCACCTATGACTGCTAACCCAGTTAATTCAGAAAGTTCCAGTACACGCGTTATGATAATGAACATAATGAAACAGAAACGTGCCTCTGTCTCAGACCTAAGAACAAGGTCTTGATTATTATTTCGGGTGTACTCCCTTGTAGACGTGGGACAAGACAAGACATATCTTTAGACCTAAATCCATCAGAAAACTTGAAATAATTGATTAGCAGTTTTCCATACCACCGTGTGATGACCGGGCATTCTGTACAACGTACTGTCCTGTCAATTCTTCTATGTTGCGGTGTTCCTGTTTTTAGTTTAGGAAGTCTTATTTTGATTGGGGGAAAGAAACTTTGATAACTGCAGGGCGAAAAAAGTAAAACGAAGTTCATTGTTGTATTCTATATGTGGGGGAATGTACTGTGTTTTTAAATTTTCCTCTCGAAATGATTCAGAGCTGCAATCAGACTGACGAAGAGTGGCATACAAATTCATCACGAAATATGAGAATCAACTCACAAAAGTTTACATGTCTATGTCAACAAAAGGTTACGGCTACTCATTACTTTGGAGACAAACAAGCTAACGTCGTAATTTTACTCACTTGAAATAACGCTAGGAATAACTGTAACATCAAGACGAAGATTCGTGTAAGAAATGCCACCTATGACTGCTAACCACATCTCATTGGTCTCTACGTAGACATCGTCAGCGTAGTTTCTATATCCACGGATGGTTGTGATGACAGACTGTGTGTCGGACGGGTCGTTACCAGTCCCGATTTGAACTACTTGGTTGGAATTGGAGAGATACAAACCTTGGAACAAGACTCGAAATCCATATATTGTTGGCTCGAAATGAAGAAATATTGTAAAACCGTCTTTGTGATGTGGATGAGATGATACGTTGTGATCCACCATCTGGAAGGTATGTTACTGAATGATCTGCAAATGAAGACACAACAATGATAATCTTAATGTTTATCTTTATTTTAACTTGGATTACATATAATGCGTCCTAGAAAAAATGAAACTCCAAGGTTTCTCTACCATAGTTTGGTAAAACAGTGAAAACGTTAGTCTGTCATCGGCTCGGTTTTTGTTATAGAACTCACGGTGGTCACAATAACCATAACCTTTTGTTTTAGGGGGCTCTTCCCCCAGTCTGAATATTTTATCAGATTTTGTTTGTCGATATTTTGAAAAAAAAAATTCTTTGATGCACTACGGCTAGATATTTTTTTAATAACCCCTCGAATAAAACGTATTTTTCAATATCTTTATTTTCCGAAATGAATCCGTTATCTTTCTTTCAAAGATGCCCACGAGGAGATGAATGTGGGTCACCTCAAATGTAATTTGAAAGACCCTGATGACTGTTTTTTTAAGGGTTAAATGGGAAAGAATACTGATGTTTGTAAATTAACCCAGGCACCTTTCTTAACTTTATACGGGAAAAAACTTGAAATAAAATTGATCTGTGTCATAAAGTGTAAAAATTATAGATTTTGTTTACTTCAGTATTATGATCATGATTTATGTTGCTCATTCTGCATCTAGTGCAATACACTGCCATGACTACGAGAGTAACGACTTGTACAGGGAGGTGGAAGTCATGGAAGTGGAGACACTTCCCTGACATGCCTGATGTATTCACTAAAACAACGTAATGCACTACTGGCGTTAATCCCGGGGGATGGGGGATATATCCTTCCACTTTTTGGAGAGGGGAGATGGCGTGTACAAATATCCCCCACTTTTTAGGAAAGAAAATATATTTTAATTAAGCAGTTAGTTAGATCTTTGAATATCTATCATAAACAATCATTATATCCTAGAATTTCTACTCGAAAATGCCATTAAAAATGAGAAAAGTGGTTATTTTTGGCTCGCTTGCTTCGCTCGCTCGTCATATTTTAGAATTTCTGTTCGAAAATGCGATTAAAAACCAGAAAAGTGGTTATTTTTGGCTCGCTCGCTTCGCTCGCTCGCAAAATAAATATTAAAATGTGTATAAGAAGATCTGCGTGGATCGGTGAGGGTGTTTGCTTATACTTAAGTGTGAGATCGACAGAAAAAAAAAATCTTCAAAAAGTCGATCACCCCCCCCCCCCCCCCCCACTCCTCAAAGTGGATTTACGCCGGTGTAATGCACACATTGTATAAGACACGTTGCATCACGGAATATATATACATGTAACTCACTACATGCTACTTCATCCTCATAACTGTCACACTGGTAGAGCCCATCGCACAGGACAGTCGGTGGCACTCTCGTGTTGGAACAATTAAACCAAGCTAGGAATTAAATGTAAACAGTACGTTATTCACATGTAATTATTTTCAAATGAGAATAAACTGTATGAGGTCGTTCCGGTGTAGTAATAACCCTTACATTTGTCAGTCAAATATAAATCAAATACGTGCATATTAAAGACGTTAAATATAACATGCATTAAATTCAGGAAGTTCCAGTACATGCGTTATGATAATGAACATAATGAACAGAAAAGTGCCTCTGTCTCAGACCAAAGAACAAGGTCTTGATTATTATTTCGGGTGTACTCCCTTGTAGACGTGGGACAAGACAAGACATATCTTTAGACCTAAATCCATCAGAAAACTTGAAATAATTGATTAGCAGTTTTCCATACCACCGTGTGATGACCGGGCGTTCTGTACAACGTACTGTCCTGTCAATTCTTCTATGTTGCGGTGTTCCTGTTTTTAGTTTAGGAAGTCTTATTTTGATTGGGGGAAAGAAACTTTGATAACTGCAGGGCGAAAAAAGTAAAACGAAGTTCATTGTTGTATTCTATATGTGGGGGAATGTACTGTGTTTTTAAATTTTCCTCTCGAAATGATTCAGAGCTGCAATCAGACTGACGAAGAGTGGCATACAAATTCATCACGAAATATGAGAATCAACTCACAAAAGTTTACATGTCTATGTCAACAAAAGGTTACGGCTACTCATTACTTTGGAGACAAACAAGCTAACGTCGTAATTTTACTCACTTGAAATAACGCTAGGAATAACTGTAACATCAAGACGAAGATTCGTGTAAGAAATGCCACCTATGACTGCTAACCACATCTCATTGGTCTCTACGTAGACATCGTCAGCGTAGTTTCTATATCCACGGATGGTTGTGATGACAGACTGTGTGTCGGACGGGTCGTTACCAGTCCCGATTTGAACTACTTGGTTGGAATTGGAGAGATACAAACCTTGGAACAAGACTCGAAATCCATATATATTGTTGGCTCGAAATGAAGAAATATTGTAAAACCGTCTTTGTGATGTGGATGAGATGATACGTTGTGATCCACCATCTGGAAGGTATGTTACTGAATGATCTGCAAATGAAGACACAACAATGATAATCTTAATGTTTATCTTTATTTTAACTTGGATTACATATAATGCGTCCTAGAAAAAATGAAACTCCAAGGTTTCTCTACCATAGTTTGGTAAAACAGTGAAAACGTTAGTCTGTCATCGGCTCGGTTTTTGTTATAGAACTCACGGTGGTCACAATAACCATAACCTTTTGTTTTAGGGGGCTCTTCCCCCAGTCTGAATATTTATCAGATTTTGTTTGTCGATATTTTGAAAAAAAAAATTCTTTGATGCACTACGGCTAGATATTTTTTTAATAACCCCTCGAATAAAACGTATTTTTCAATATCTTTATTTTCCGAAATGAATCCGTTATCTTTCTTTCAAAGATGCCCACGAGGAGATGAATGTGGGTCACCTCAAATGTAATTTGAAAAACCCTGATGACTGTTTTTTTAAGGGTTAAATGGGAAAGAATACTGATGTTTGTAAATTAACCCAGGCACCTTTCTTAACTTTATACGGGAAAAAACTTGAAATAAAATTGATCTGTGTCATAAAGTGTAAAAATTATAGATTTTGTTTACTTCAGTATTATGATCATGATTTATGTTGCTCATTCTGCATCTAGTGCAATACACTGCCATGACTACGAGAGTAACGACTTGTACAGGGAGGTGGAAGTCATGGAAGTGGAGACACTTCCCTGACATGCCTGATGTATTCACTAAAACAACGTAATGCACTACTGGCGTTAATCCCGGGGGATGGGGGATATATCCCCCCCCCCCCCCACTTTTTGGAGAGGGGAGATGGCGTGTACAAATTTCCCCCACTTTTTAGGAAAGAAAATATATTTTAATTAAGCAGTTAGTTAGATCTTTGAATATCTATCATAAACAACCATTATATCTTAGAATTTCTACTCGAAAATGCGATTAAAAATGAGAAAAGTGGTTATTTTTGGCTCGCTTGCTTCGCTCGCTCGTCATATTTTAGAATTTCTGTTCGAAAATGCGATTAAAAACCAGAAAAGTGGTTATTTTTCGCTCGCTCGCTTCGCTCGCTCGCAAAATAAATATTAAAATGTGTATAAGAAGATCTGCGTGGATCGGTGAGGGTGTTTGCTTATACTTAAGTGTGAGATCGACAGAAAAAAAAAATCTTCAAAAAGTCGATCACCCCCCCCCCCCCCCACTCCTCAAAGTGGATTTACGCCGGTGTAATGCACACATTGTATAAGACACGTTGCATCACGGAATATATATACATGTAACTCACTACATGCTACTTCATCCTCATAACTGTCACACTGGTAGAGCCCATCGCACAGGACAGTCGGTGGCACTCTCGTGTTGGAACAATTAAACCAAGCTAGGAATTAAATGTAAACAGTACGTTATTCACATGTAATTATTTTCAAATGAGAATAAACTGTATGAGGTCGTTCCGGTGTAGTAATAACCCTTACATTTGTCAGTCAAATATAAATCAAATACGTGCATATTAAAGACGTTAAATATAACATGCATTAAATTCAGGAAGTTCCAGTACATGCGTTATGATAATGAACATAATGAACAGAAAAGTGCCTCTGTCTCAGACCTAAGAACAAGGTCTTGATTATTATTTCGGGTGTACTCCCTTGTAGACGTGGGACAACAGGGCCGTCACCAGCTTTTTTCTAGGGGGGGTGCTTTTTATGAAAAAAAAACACAAAAACACAAAAAACAACGTATTAACTCAATTTCATGCAGTTATATAGCCCGCCGGCCAGAATGGATATAGAAAGTACATACTGGTCAACATGCCTATTGTTCCCCCCCCCCCCCCCTCCGGTTTTGTTTTGTTTTTTGTTTTTGGTTTTTTTTTTAATTTTTTTGTTTTTTTTTTAATTTTTGTGTTTTTTTTTTTTTTATTTTTTTTATTTTTTTGGTTCTGAAGGGGGGTGCGTTCGCACCCTCCGCACCCCCCCTGGCGACGGCCCTGGACAAGACAAGACATATCTTTAGACCTAAATCCATCAGAAAACCTGAAATAATTGATTAGCAGTTTTCCATACCACCGTGTGATGACCGGGCATTCTGTACAACGTACTGTCCTGTCAATTCTTCTATGTTGCGGTGTTCCTGTTTTTAGTTTAGGAAGTCTTATTTTGATTGGGGGAAAGAAACTTTGATAACTGCAGGGCGAAAAAAGTAAAACGAAGTTCATTGTTGTATTCTATATGTGGGGGAATGTACTGTGTTTTTAAATTTCCTCTCGAAATGATTCAGAGCTGCAATCAGACTGACGAAGAGTGGCATACAAATTCATCACGAAATATGAGAATCAACTCACAAAAGTTTACATGTCTATGTCAACAAAAGGTTACGGCTACTCATTACTTTGGAAACAAACAAGCTAACGTCGTAATTTTACTCACTTGAAATAACGCTAGGAATAACTGTAACATCAAGACGAAGATTCGTGTAAGAAATGCCACCTATGACTGCTAACCACATCTCATTGGTCTCTACGTAGACATCGTCAGCGTAGTTTCTATATCCACGGATGGTTGTGATGACAGACTGTGTGTCGGACGGGTCGTTACCAGTCCCGATTTGAACTACTTGGTTGGAATTGGAGAGATACAAACCTTGGAATAAGACTCGAAATCCATATATATTGTTGGCTCGAAATGAAGAAATATTGTAAAACCGTCTTTGTAATGTGGATGAGATGATGCGTTGTGATCCACCATCTGGAAGGTATGTTACTGAATGATCTGCAAATGAAGACACAACAATGATAATCTTAATGTTTATCTTTATTTTAACTTGGATTACCTATAATGCGTCCTAGAAAAAATGAAACTCCAAAGTTTCTCTACTATAGTTTGGTAAAACAGTGAAAACGTTAGTCCGTCAACGGCTCGGTTTTTGTTATAGAACTCACGGTGGTCACAATAACCATAACCTTTTGTTTTAGGGGGGCTCTTCCCCCAGTCTGAATATTTTGTCAGATTTTGTTTGTCGATATTTTGAAAAAAAAATTCTTTGATGCACTACGGCTAGATATTTTTTAATAACCCCTCGAATAAAACGTATTTTTCAATATCTTTATTTTCCGAAATGAATCTTTCTTTCAAAGATGCCCACGAGGAGATGAATGCGGGTCACCTCAAGAGTAATTTGAAAGACCCTGATGACTGTTTTTTTAAGGGTTAAATGGGAAAGAATACTGATGTTTGTAAATTAACCCAGGCACCTTTCTTAACTTTATACGGGAAAAAACTTGAAATAAAATTGATCTGTGTCATAAAGTGTAAAAATTATAGATTTTGTTTACTTCAGTATTATGATCATGATTTATGTTGCTCATTCTGCATCTAGTGCAATACACTGCCATGACTACGAGAGTAACGACTTGTACAGGGAGGTGGAAGTCATGGAAGTGGAGACACTTCCCTGACATGCCTGATGTATTCACTAAAACAACGTAATGCACCATTGGCGTAAATCCCGGGGGATGGGGGATATATCCCCCCACTTTTTGGAAAGGATGGCGTGTACAAATATCCCCCACTTTTTAGGAAAGAAAATATATTTTAATTAAGCAGTTAGTAAGATCTCTGAATATCTGTCATAAACAATCATTATATCCTAGAATTTCTACTCGAAAATGCGATTAAAAATGAGAAAAGTGGTTATTTTTGGCTCGCTTGCTTTGCTCGCTCGTCATATTTTAGAATTTCTGTTCGAAAATGCGATTAAAAACCAGAAAAGTGGTTATTTTTGGCTCGCTCGCAAAATAAATATTAAAATGTGTATAAGAAGATCTGCGTGGATCGGTGAGGGTGTTTGCTTATACTTAAGTGTGAGATCGACAGAAAAAAAAAAATCCTCAAAAGGTCGATCACCCCCCCCCCCCCCCCCCCCACTCCTCAAAGTGGATTTACGCTGGTGTTATGCACACATTGTATAGGACACGTTGCATCACGGAATATATATATAACTCACTACATGCTACTTCATCCTCATAACTGTCACACTGGTAGAGCCCATCGCACAGGACAGTCGGTGGCACTCTCGTGTTGAAACAATTAAACCAAGCTAGGAATTAAATGTAAACAGTACGTTATTCACATGTAATTATTTTCAAATGAGAATAAACTGTATGGCCGGAATTCACAAAAGAGGTTTAAATTTAGTACAGGGTTTAAACCCCCTCATGTTTTTTTTAGTCCATAGTTAAACCTCCCCATGGTTTAAATCCATTTCTGATTCACAAACGATGTGCTATTTAGTCCATGGTTTAAACCAGGTTTAAACCAGGTTTAAACCTGGCCATGGTCTAAACACCGTACTAAATTTGATACATGGTTTAAACCTGGTTTAAACCATGGACTGAGCATGCGCAGTAGAGCAGTAGCTGTCTGCTACTGCATCTTGACATGACAGTAGCTGTCTGCTACTGTCAAGATGGCGGAGAAGGCTGGCAGCAGTCAGCAGGGTACAGGATGAGAAAGGGGGAAAAATTGGCAGTTATGCGAGCAAAATGAACTTTTGCAGTTGATCAGCGATAGAAGGGAAATCCTACTTTGCACGAAGACAGATATTGATACAAATTTTGCAAAAAAACAAATCATGGGAGGACGTACAGTGCCAGGGGAACTCCGAGGAAAATTTGGGAAAGTGGTCGTTACAGCAGATCGATGAAAGAGCGGTGGAAGAGGGTGGCATAAATGCTAAAAAGCAATATTCATGCTACTCCAAAAATTGTGGAAAAACAAGAGGAGGACCACCACCAACTGTTCCGGAGCGTTATACTCCTCGTACTAAATTATGCCCCATCAGACCACTCGAAAACGGCTTATTAAGTTTTCGAGTTTCGTTCACGTGGTCAGGGGCATTAAAAAGTAAAAATCAAAATTACCTTTAAAATGTGCCAAACAGAATCCCGATGTTCATGTTGACGAATCCTGCTCAAAGATGAGAAATATAGCAACACTTTACAGCGAGTGAAGCCCTGGCCTGGCCTTTCGATACTTAGACCGCGTACCGATCTAGGATCTATAACGCTAGCTAGGCTAGGCTAGGCTATGCATGCGCTAGTGCTAGCCTAGCCTAGGCGCCTATCAGGAACACATAATTTGACTCGCGATCATCATCAGCGTGCGTACGGTCGATCGTACGTACGCTACGGCACTGGGGGCAGGAGGTCACAGCTTAAGTTTTGATTTTTCAAGTGGCCAAAGAAAACGAAAGAGAGAAGAAAATGAAAGAGAAAGAAGAGTATTTTGGGAAAGAGAGGGTTGGGTCAAGTAACTGTGTAATTATTTTCTTTCATTTGAAATGTCAATTTATTCCCTATGAACCACCCCCCCCCCTAAAAAAAAACCCTGGCGCCACCCCTGATTTGTCATGTATCTCTCATATTTCATTTGAGAATGGGATCTTTTAATTTTGTGTATTTTTATTTTGTGATATATTTCTAGTGGGGCACTATTAAAGTTTTCAAATAGCTGTCATTGCCTGAAAATTAGAAAATAAGAATTTTTAATGTCTCTATTTCAAAAAAATATCCTGTACTTGATCTGTTCCAGAAAGTCACCCAACTCATCCATTTCAGCAAGCAGCTTATCAAAGCTTGACCACATCATCATTTCAAGACACTTCCAAAAAGAACACATTTGCACATGCACCATCATACACCACAGAAACAGGGCCGTACGCAGACATTTTTTCCTGGGGGGGGGGCAAAACGCGTAAAAAATTTGGAAGATCAAAAGCAAGGAAGCGAAGCGACTGAGCTGGTCATGAGAACACTTTTTCGTTTTTGTAAGTGCTATTGAAAGTTTTGGTGCACACTTTTTGTGGATTTTGTGAAAATTTTCAGTAAGAAAATGCAAATTTTCAAAATTTCACAGGGGGGGGGGGCATACAGCTGCATATGCAGCATACAGCTATGCACAGGAACACATTTCTGTGAAATTCAGAATTTTCAACCAGACATCTTCAAACTATTAAGCAAGTACATACTACATTTAACTTACACACCACCATTTTTTTTTTTAATCCGCTATATCTATAATGTAATGATGGCATTGTTAGAAGTAAATAAATCATTCATATCATTCTTGCATTTATTGTACAGTATTCATCCATATCAAAACAAAGTGTAGTAACGAAATGAGATCAATGGTACATACATTACACTTTAGAATTGCCTCCCACTCCGTTAAAAAATAATGAATAAAATAATAAGAAAAAGAAACAGAGATTTTTTTTAAGTTTGAAAAAACATTAAAAAACAAAACAAAGAATGAAAAATCCTTTTGGGTCTGTATCTGTTACAAATTTTTGGTTGATATTTTTCTGACCATGAAATTTCTTTCTATGTATTTTTTTTTTATTTACATGTATCTAGTACTCAATCATTTTTACTAGTCAAAGCACAATCAATGATTTCTACAATGGATCAAAATCACTTCTTGAAAATTGAAAATATGAATCAATAATCTTTCACTTGCTAAACTAAGAAGAAAATTCATTTTGCTTGACAATGGTGTTGAATTTATCAACCGTCCAACTTTCTAAAATACATATTAGTACATGTATGCCAATTGAATGGAAAATGTAACATGTATATGATCAATGAACCAGTTTCTTTATAAATACTTGTATAACATCATAATCTAAAGTAGAAAATGTCCTTTATATATACACCAATCTTTCACTTTTCACTGTCTTCAGTTTGGCTGTGTGCCTTACAATGAAAAAAAAATAATAATAAAAATAATAATAATAAACACCACTGATTGAGTGTTATATTGACTTTGTACAAGAATTAATGAGGAGGAAACTTCCAATCTCTCTAAATTTCTTACATACTTAAAAACGTCTCTGTCAATACAGTCATACTAAAAGTTTTTGGCTTCAATTATCCTCTTCTCAATTACATCTCTACAAAGTACTTCATAACTAAGCTGATATTGCCATTCTGCTGGGTTCTCTTCCTCTTTGGTTTGCTTGCTGAACATCCTGTAACAATTGGCATGGTCTGGATCTCGAGGATCAAGGTGTGAATACCTACAGGTTACACGGAAAACAATGAAAGAAGCAGAGGGGAAAACAATAAATGAGTAAATAAAAAGAAAAACAAAAACAAAACCTTAATTCATTCTCCAAGCTGTTCATTACAACCTATTTTCATTTTGAAATAATCAAGCCTCATTTCAATAGCATTCCCAAATGTACCATTATCAACAGGAAAATGAAGAAAAAAATCTATCTATCATGTCTGTCTCATTCAATCAGCTACAAAAGCAAAATGGGAAGTATAGTTCACTGTATGCTTTATTTTTTAATTCGTGTTATCAAATAAATTGATAAGCTTCATGGTTATTTACCAGAACAGACTGTTATTTGTTTTCAAATGAATGTGAGATAAAATGGTTTCAAATCCATGACTGGGACAACAGAATCAATGTAATTCATGCTGAACCAAACTAATTAAATTCACTACAGCAGAATTTATTTCTATCCACTATTGTGATTTACATGCACCAATAATGGATCAACAGTACTAATTATAAAAACTGGTCATTGGCATTATATTAATTTATCTTCAGTCATTCATTGAAATTACAGAACATTAAATCATATAGAAATTAATCTAATTTTCAATGTTACTTTCTGCAGAAAATTGGATACCACTAAAAATAATAAGCTACTTACACCATGCACAATTTATGTGCCCCTATTGAAATATCATATTTCTATATGGTACATGTATAGGGTGGGAAGAGATGCTTCATGATAACATGCAGATGCGAGAATTACAATGATCTCAACCTGCCTTTGACATCTTAGACTGACTTTCGCTCAAATGAAAAAAGGAATATTCCACTAACACACATACACACCATCCAAGTTTGGCAATAATGGGCACATGAAGACTATCTCATCATAATAATGATGGTACATGCTTATATAGCACCTAACACTTTCTTCATCTGAAGTCCATAAGGCGCTCTACAATAATGTAGCACTATTACAATGGCTCTAGCCAAGCAGCTGTTACACGCTCTGCATTTCAAGGAAATAAATTCCTACCAGGTACCCATTTACCTCACTTGGGTGGAGTGCAGCACAATGTGGATGAATTTCTTAGTCCCTTATATACCATTCCTGGCTTAATGTGGAACATTAGAGAAATCAGTAATGCATGCAAAATAAATCAGTCGAACCTGAACATTGACAGAATATTTATTCTTCCTGTTTAGAAAGTACTGGGCTTGTTCCTCACCAGGACTCCTGATGTAGACATAAGCACCTACGACTTCAGGAAATCTGCAGTACTAGCAGAATTGCTGTTTGGTAGTTCAACTTCCTCTCTCGTAGTTGGAAAACTCATAAATGCCCTTTTCCTTCTTGCGATAGCTTCGTAAACCTCTTTGATAATTCGGCAAAAACAGATGACTGTGATAATGATGCCTCGTCACCATGCATCCTCTGGAATGAGCCTGCAATTTGACATGAAATTGTATTAATAGATATTTGGTTGGAAATTATTTCCTTATGAAACAATGTGAATCTTCAGCAGTGCGCGGTCAGAATTTATGCCTCCACCATCGTCAGATCCAAAATGTATGGCACATTCACACTGATTTTTCTTTACTTTCAGGTATCCCATGATATCTTTGACCTTGATCTTTGACCTTGTGACCCCAAACTTATTCAGACCATTGTCATATGCATACATGAATCAAGTTCGAATTTGAACTGCAAAAGAACAAACCATTTCCATGTATAAAATTAACTCTGATCTTGGATTAATGACGTTGAAATCCCAAAATCTAATCAGAGCATTTTTTCTCCCATATGCACACATGAGCCAAGTTTGAAGTTGATCTGTCAAGTGGCTGTTGACTTATTGCCACAAAGAATCATTTCTATGTACAAACTGACCTTTGACCTTGAGGCCTAAATTATTTCTCTATTTACAATAATGAAAAATAAATACATACATGCACTTCATTTCAGGTAAGAAGTAAACACTCACCAACACATAAAAACATAGAGCTGTCATAACTTGAACCAGCACAGGAAGCGGATCATTCTCTTCTGTGTTCCTTCTCAAATCTCCTTCAAGCATGTTGATGAAGTAGAGTGCAGTCTCCTTCAAGAAGCAATGCCTCAGTCAAAAAGCTTCATCCTCATACAATTCAAAAAGATTTCGTCAATCTACGAGATGTCGCTCAGGTCCGACAGGTCTCTGTATATAACATAGGAGTTAAAATTACATGAAATATGTGATACTGAATGAAAACAGATAATCTACCAGTACCATAATGCTTTTCATTATAAAACATATACCTTTGGTATGCATTGTTCTGTTCCTTAAGAATAACATTCCAAAACTTTAACTGCAGCACTTCAAAACTGAAACAACATTTCATTTTAAGGGGAATATAGTGAATCTCCATAATTGCCATTTTTGCAGCAATGAAGTTATTGTAGTTAAGTTTATTCAAACTTGCATTTGTTGGCTATTGGGAGATAACAAGAAACTAAATTAAGATGAGCAAGGGAACATTAAAAATAAAGTGATTGCTGAATGCAGATACATACAGAGAGCCCCCCCCCCCCCCAAAAAAAAAAAAAAAAAAAAAAAAAAAATTGGCACAGCAACAGCTTACAAGGCCTAATGCTGAGCAACAGTCAGCAAGTTGATCATTGAGGCTCCATACAGTCTCAAGCCATATCAAGTGGGTAGTGGGGGGGTGCGATTGTCCCCCCAAACCCTACCATAAAGAAAAAAAAAGAAAAAAAAAGAAAAAAAAAGGAAAAAAAGGGGGGGAAAGAATAAAAGAAAGAAGAGAAAGCAAAGTAAGAAAAATGCGAGTGCTAGAAAGACAAGGTTTTAAAAAATGGAAAAAGAGGGCGCAGACAAGAAATAATGCCAAAGAGAGGTCGGACTTTTTACCCTACCCTGCACCCCCCCCCCCCCCCCAGCACACGCGAAGCACGCGCGGTATGCAATTTGCATGCTTCACATGCTCATCCTTACCATCTCCCCCCCCCCCCCCCCCCCCCCCCCCCCCGAAATGAAATCCTAGCTGCCCAATGATTAATTCCTGTAAAAATCACACACAGCAAACAATATCATACTGACACTAATGCAGCGGTCAATAGGAATCTTGATCCTACCCTGTCCAAAACTTCACCTTTATTTTTTTTAACCTTTGTCTCGAAGTTCCATGGTCAAGATTCGCCCACCATTCATATTCATTTAAAAAAAAATTGGTGAAGATTCACCATTTGGTGTAATCTATTGGTACGAGATTCACCACATTCAGAAAATGTTTTGCTAAAGATTCACCATGCCCCACTAAAAACTACAGTGCAGATTTACTGCGCCCCCCCCCCCCCCCCCCAATAAAATGCAGTAAAGATTCATCCAGCCTCAATTTTTGGTAAAGATTCGACCTTGAGTTGACGGCGAATGCTTGATGACCCTTGGACAGGGTAGGGTCAAGATTCTTATTGAACGCTGCATTAGAACATAGAACAGACCCTAGACCTCACCTCTCTTTAACTCTGTCAATGCGGCGAAGATACGCCATTTCAGAAGGTACATGTAGAGTCTTACACTTTGCTGAACTGCGTTTACTGCAAAAGTGGGTAGTTTGAACCAAGTGTGCAAGAATACAACGTCGGCCGGATAGATCCAGATGAAGTTTGCTGGAATGGCCTATCAGGAAGAATGAAATCATAAAAATTATAAGATAAATTCATCCTATAGTAATATAGGCTAGACCTATGTTCCAAATCTACACACACACAAAAAAAAAAAAAAAAAAATTACATAAATTTTTCGGTCCGCCAGTGCACTGACGGTCAATTACACCCTAACTACTTGTACTACAGGCTTCTAAGTAGTTATGTCTAGAGCGGACCCTACACAAACTAGAGGCTAAATAGCCTACAGACAGAATATTTTGGTCTGGATTTAGTCTCCATGGCCAATCCCTCTTTCTGTTCACTTCTGCTTTTTGGAGATCAGCAAAGTCGAGCTCCATTTAAACCATATTCAAACCACTACGAAATAACAACATCATCGTTCGTACGTACTGTTATATGCCCAAACGAATGATGTTGTTGTTGTTGTTTCGTACTGGTTTGAATATGGTTGAATTGCGAGCTGCACTGCCACTGGAGCTCGAATTCGCTGATCTCCGAAAAGCAGAGGCGAACAGCGAGAGGCTGGCTGCAAGATTTTCAATCGAGAGGACCCTGGATTTACCTGAAAATGGAGAGTTAACAGTTCATGAAATTGGTAAGCTAAAGATGATTTTAAAAGTGAGATCTCTCCATGGCACTGATCTGGGTTTTTAAACATAAATTTTAATGTATGAACGATGAATTTAGCTTTAGGCCTAACGTTAAGTCGTTTTTCAGTGGCTTCTCATGCGATGGTACTATCTTTAGGCGCTTCTGTCTCTAAAATGAGGAAATTTTGAGACAGAATTTTCGGAGAGCCGACCCTACCAGAATAAGAGCCTGACGACATTTTGAGACAGAATTATCAGTCTAACAGTTACCTCACGAGGCGAGGTCAGTGAACTCAGAGTCAGAGTGAGGCTCAGTCTCTGACTCTTGCATGTCTCAATCCTGGGGGGGGGCACTCACCCATGTCACACAGATATGTGCCGCTGTGACGACCCCCATTTTCAACCTTCTCAGGTCGCTCTCATGTCGTCATGATATGGGATTTTAACCAACCGCACCTCATTTTGCTTCCGGCTGGCTCCCAAGAAATGCGAAAACAATCCGAACAGCCCACTGCCCGGGAACGCTCGCTCCCTAGTTTCCTAGCCGGGCCTAGCGGCGAGCTCAGCTCAGCTCCTCGCTTCCGAAGTTCCGACTCGCTCCCTAGACATGCTACTTTTGCTAGAGGTCTAGATCTATTATGCGAAAACAATGCGCACAGCCCACTGCCAGGGAAGCGTACGTCCGGCCCGGGAATGCTCACTCCATAGCCTCCTAGCGGGGCATATCAGCAAGGGGCAAGGCGGCAAGCTCAGCCTCAGCTTAGCTCGCGAGATTTGAGACCCTCCAGCTCTGCCCATGAGCTCTTTAACTGTTAGCTCCCTAGACCCTAAAAAATGGGTTTCCGCAGGTAGCCATTTAGCTCCTAAGCCCCCTGTTTTGAGACTGGCAGAGGCACACCCACATCCCCCAAAATTTGAGTGCCCCCCCCCCCCCCGGATCAATGAACCTGATGAAAGTTGAATCTGACAGTGAGCCTGGTAAATCGAAAATCTAGACTAGTATTAAGAGCTTAACACGTTCCTGACTCAGGAAACGTAGAAAATATAGGAAAATTACATCTTGCTTTGGTCAATGCCCAAATTTGTAGTCTGAAACAGTCCCAGGCATGCCAGGTGTAAGTTTGGGCCCCGTCCACATACGCGAGGAAATACCGGCGATCATCGAACACATAAATGCACGAATGGGACTACGCTCAATCAACTCCTGCGATAAAATTACAACTCTGCAAAAAAATTCCCGAGATTGTCATTGCAGTTGCATTAAAAAAAAACGAAGGATCATTTAATAACACAAATACGACAGTAATAATATTCATGATCTGAAATATGTAAAGTACTTACCACTTTTGACTGTTGACGGCATTTTTGACACGTAAAAACTTATGGTTGTTTGTGCTATTTTAGTCAAAACTTTGTAGAGTTGAAAAAATGGACAATTATGGTAGTGAATGCGCATGCGCAGAAATTTAGACCACAGATAAACCATGGATAAACCACCCCCCTGGGCAGACTAAAAATGATGACGTATCATGACGTATTTAACACATGGTTTAATTTAAACCTCTTTTGTGAATCGTTCGTGAGATTTAATACCAGTAATAACCCTTACATTTGTCAGTCAAATATAAATCAAATACGTGCATATTAAAGACGTTAAATATAACATGCATTAAATTCAGAAAGTTCCAGTACATGCGTTATGATAATGAACATAATGAACAGAAAAGTGCCTCTGTCTCAGACCTAAGAACAAGGTCTTGATTATTATTTCGGGTGTACTCCCTTGTAGACGTGGGACAAGACAAGACATATCTTTAGACCTAAATCCATCAGAAAACTTGAAATAATTGATTAGCAGTTTTCCATACCACCGTGTGATGACCGGGCATTCTGTACAACGTACTGTCCTGTCAATTCTTCTATGTTGCGGTGTTCCTGTTTTTAGTTTAGGAAGTCTTATTTTGATTGGGGGAAAGAAACTTTGATAACTGTAGGGCGAAAAAAGTAAAACGAAGTTCATTGTTGTATTCTATATGTGGGGGGAATGTACTGTGTTTTTAAATTTTCCTCTCGAAATGATTCAGAGCTGCAATCAGACTGACGAATGGTGGCATACAAATTCATCACGAAATATGAGAATCAACTCACAAAAGTTTACATTTCTATGTCAACAAAAGGTTACGGCTATTCATTACTTTGGAGACAAACAAGCTAACGTCGTAATTTTACTCACTTGAAATAACACTGGGAATAACTGTAACATCAAGACGAAGATTCGTGTAAGAAATGCCACCTATGACTGCTAACCACATCTCATTGGTCTCTACGTAGACATCGTCAGCGTAGTTTCTATATCCACGGATGGTTGTGATGACAGACTGTGTGTCGGACGGGTCGTTACCAGTCCCGATTTGAACTACTTGGTTGGAATTGGAGAGATACAAACCTTGGAAGAAGACTCGAAATCCATATGTATTGTTGGCTCGAAATGAAGAAATATTGTAAAACCGTCTTTGTGATGTGGATGAGATGATGCGTTGTGATCCACCATCTGGAAGGTATGTTACTGAATGATCTACAAATACAAAAACAACCATGATAATTTTAGCTTTTGTATACTAGACAAAATGAAACCCTAAACAAAGTATTATTTTTGAAACTAATATGTGCTCTACATCTACCTCTACCTCCCCGGTCAGAAGATATACCCATCGCAGACTGTTTTAATATCGCAGAATGCCATTCGGTATCTAAACAACACCGTCCGTTTGCCAGCACACGATGGAAAATCTCCTTGCTGGAATTCCAGGGGTGGCTGTACATGTGTGTATCATATGGACGATGTGCATGCTTGTTATTAGGAGTAAGACGGAAGAACATCTAGATAATCTGGAAGAATTGCTTGGGAGAACAAGAAGACAGTACGGCTGAAACCAGGAAAATTTTTCGCCGATGAAGTGCAGCAACTTGATTAGGAGGTCAGCGGCTAAAGATTGGAGTCTGCAGAGGGTCTCTTGAAAGTCATCAGTGAGCTGGTTGAGCTTTCCAACGTACGTAAGGGAGTTGAAGGCATTCTGAGGAGTCGCATATTATGAAAAAAAAAATAATCCAAAAAAAAAATTAAGGGAATTTTAAGTAGTTCTTACCTTTTTGATGTTTTCGTTTTCATGATTTCATTTTTATATATTTCTCATGTATTGACTTTGTTCTTCATCAGTTCATTTGTTAGTACGTTGATTTTTAATGATTTGACTCACGGACCTACTGAAGAAGAGCCGGAAGGCTGAAGTGAGTATACCGTGATAAAATAAATAAATGAAATGAAATGAAAACCACAACTCTTGACGAACGCTTTTGACCTCGACTATGCCCAGTTCACTAGCAGTCTGCGAGTACTAACTCTATTTTAGCGCTGACTTGTAACTTCAAGGAGAAGGAAACCCTGGGGGAAATCAACTTTAATGAAAAGAAAGGATAGAGAGAAGCAAAAAAAAAAATTAAGTTCCATCAAAAACGGTTACGAAATGAGAAAGTTATGAAGGTTTGAAAAGTCTCAGTTTACATTCCATGGCGATCCTGAAATTGTCAGTGTTGCTTCAAAATAGCAGGTTTGGAAGGACAACTTTCAATATATTTTGTACACATTTTTTTTCTTTTGGGGGGACATTTTTTTCCCATTATCTCTAAAGATGCTTCTTGTATCTTTGCGAACTCAACATATGTTGTGTCTAATACATTTTCCCATGATGTATCTTGAGCTAAGAAGGAGACAAGCTGCACCTACAGAAAGAATGGAGAAGATATGAAATTTTGTGTACAAAGTATATACGACCGTACCTCTACTCGATCGATCAATACCCGATCTCCTTTCAATCGCCTGCCTTCTCGTCCCCTACACGATTTTTTGACATGTCAGAAAATTGTCGTGTAGGAAGCCGGATCGATGGCGATCAAGGTAGACGAACTACTCCGATTACCACTGCCGAGCGAGCCCGACAAGGTCAAAATAGCTTGGTCGGGCCGGATCGAGTTGATCTGATCGGCATGGGAACCCAGCTTCATAAGAAATGTAATACTAGGTTCCACTGCCGATCAGATGAACAAGCCCGATGACACAATTTACCCCGACTATCTCGACCAAATGCTTGATCGTCTTTAAACACGAGCTCTTCCCGACCGCTATTCGACCGTTCACCACCCACACCCGATTATTTACGAATCCTGCACGACGTGTACTCGACAACCACTACGATTTCTACTAGACCATCTAGACCAAATGCACGTCTACACGATCTCTTAACGATCTCGACCCGAGCAGATCGACCAGATCGCAGAGGGGTCGAAGATGAGTCGCGAATAGGTTATAGTTGCACAAATCATTATCGACAGCTGATGGTACAGTATTCGTTATTGGTCAGCATTCAAATGATCCTAGAAACTCAAGAGGATAGAAGTCAAGCAGGTGTCATGCTTGTAATCATGGGTGTCGATTTGTACTCTTGGTTTGGGGATGATTGATGCCGAAATTTCATTTATTCAATTATTTAATTTTCCACAATGAAAAAAAAAAAACAAATATGAGAAATACAAACACAAATATATGCAGACCATCTAAATAGGGCAAAAAATAAAGAAATGCATAATATCCTTGTCATGATTGTGGAAGGATCCAGAAAGAAGACAGAGAACAGTCTTCGAAGCGCTGGCTCCCAACATATCACATAAATTGAAATATTTCCTATGAATTAATGCATTTGTTAACAAAAGTAAATATATTTTTTTCAACTCTCGTTTCATAAATCAAAGAGAATTACTGTAGAAATATAAATGCAGCAATGATCATATCAGGCTGATAAAATTGAATATGGTATATACATATAAAAAGTCTGTCTCTTCTATCTATCAAGTAGTTTTCAAGATTAATTTCAAAGGATTGGAGCGACACTGATTTTTTTCTTTTCTTTCTTTAGGTATAAAAGAACTTCACAGTTAAGCAATTGTTTAGGGCGAGTGAAAAAGAGTGGATTTTGCATAGAATGTTTGTATTTTGAAAAGTGAAAATCATTAACAGATCGAGTTTGATGAAAATGAATTTAAAAGTGAAAGGAATTATATCCGCAATGTTCCTTTTGCGCGGGAGCAAAGCGACCGAGTGGGAAAAGGGAGTCGTAGTTCAAACGTGAATAATTGACTAAGCGAAGGAGTACAGAGATAGAGGTGTCGCTAGAACATTTGGAATTGGGGTGGGTTTAAGACCTATATTTGCCAATAGATTCGCTGCAAACTAAATTTATTCTACCGTCCCTCCCATCATGCCCATACACCACACAAATAAATTGTTTTTGAATAATATCGCAGAGGTAAATCTTCATTGATTTAATGGAATGTTTAGGCGGCTCTAAGCTTTTTTGTAATTCTGGTGAAATGACACTTCTTTTTAGAGTATGAACCACCCACTTTTATTTTGTAAGCGAGCGTACCAAAAATCCAATTTCTTGCTTTAAAAAAAAAATAAAAAAATGTTATTTTCTCATCGAAATACACTCTAGGCCTATAAGGTATTTAAGTAGCATATATATATTTAGCAACCTCGCTGCCAAATATGACTTATTCAATTTTAGCACCTCGCTGATCTATTTAGTGTGTTCAAAGCATATGGTTCCAAACCACCGTTTCTGAATATTACGAGCGAGCGAAGCTTGCGAGGAAAAAGACACTCTTTTGATTTAAAAAAAGGGTACCATCTCTTTATCAAAATACCAGTACACTATAGGCCTATAAGATATCTAAATTACATATGCTTTTGCCGTCCCAGAATGTCCAGTACGTAAATATTATACGAGTGAGCGCAGCGAACGAGGAAAAATAATATACGCCTCGGACACAGTATATTCGCTCACCTATCTGCCAAATATGACGCTTTTTGGCTCGTTGCTTGCCATCCGAAACCGTCCCTACCGACAAAAACCTCAATTTTATCTCAAACGTATAACTGCCACCAAAATAAACTAGATGATTTTTCATCTTCCTGCAGAATTCGAATTCAAGAATAGTGGACACCTCGCTGCAAAATATGATATTCGGACATGAAGTTGAGGGAATAAGAGTGCTTGCTGCTCGAAAATATCTTGTTTCTAGATTTTGTGAGAAAGCGTAGCAAAGGAGCGAGAAAATGGATGTTTTAATAATGGGAACAGGTTCTAGTGAATTGGTACTCCCTTCTCATGGTTTTATTTTAGTACATTAATTTTTTTCTTTTCTCATAAGTGGTATAGCAATCATGGCAATAGTCCATTGGTCACATCATATTATCTCCTGAAAGTTCATCTATTTTAGGGCAACATTGCTGCTCGACTTCTTGCAGTTATATCACTTGTATTTTATGAGTACAACTATATGGAAGAATAATATGATATGAGATAAATATAGATGATGCCAACTAATTTCCTTACATAAAAATAGTAATTTAACCGGCGATAGTTAAGATACTTAAAAAGCGAGTAAAAGAATATCGTAAACTTAGATATATAGAGACAAGATTCAAACCAATTTTCTTTCATAAGGATAGTACTGTAACCGGCTTTGGTTTGGTTGCGAGAGCTTCCAGGTTTTTCTTTTCCTTTTTTTTTCTCTCCACTTTTCCTTTTCTCTTTCCTTTTTTTTTTTTTTTTTTTTTTTTTGGATAGGGGATTAATAGGTAGCCGGCCATGTTATTTCTTGACGGTGAATTATTGGGGGATGATGATACAGATCATTCCCTAAATCATTGGGGATATATGCCCCTCCCCCAGCCTTCACCCCCCCCCCCCCCTGCCGCCCCCGGACAGAGACTAAAGGTATGATGTAGTTGTGATTAGAACGATCAGTATGAACTGCAACCATGGTCGAGTATCTGGTTCAAGTATTACACACTGTTATGCATATTAACCCATACTTGTCTCTTTGGATAGGTGATTTTATGACCAACCGATCACAGACAGTTCGTATACGGGAAACTGTGTCAAATGAGAGATCTCGGAATGTAGGGGCCCCGCAAGAGTGCGTGTTATCCCCAATGCTCTTTGCCCTCAATGCTCTTTACCCTCTTGACCGGCGCCCAAGATACATGTAACCCATCTTCACAAGCCTCGTCTTGCCATGTTATAAAATACGCAGACAATACATGCACTATAGGATTGATAAGAAATAACGACGAAACTAAATACAGACGTCGTATTGAAGAGTTTGTAACTGGGACTGAACAGACATCATTGGTCCTCAACACTAAGAAAACGGAAGAGATGGTTTTCGACTTTCGAAAGAGCAATAGGGGAGAACATCAACCTGTATATGTTCATGATGATGTTATTGAACAAGTATCGGAGTAATGAGTATCTTGGAACTGTAGTAGACAACAAAGTCAGGTGGGATGAAAACACAAGGCAAATCCAGGCCAAGGGCAATCAACGTCTCTATTTCCTTAGGAAGCTTAGATCTTTTCACATGAGAAGTCAAACCTTGGTTCTTTTCTATCAAAGTGTGATCAAATCTGTGTTATGTTTCTGCTCAAACATTTTGTTCGGTGGACTAAAGGGAACAACACAAAACAAAATAGGTGAGAACAGTTCCACAATCGAGTAAGATCACTGGGATTCCGTTAACTAAGCAGGAAGAAATTGTTCAATCTGCAAGATCTGTGAAATTTCATAGCATCCTGAAGGATAAATCTCATCCCTTATACATGGGGAGCTAACTCTGAACAGATCTGGTCGGATCAGACTCCCTAAGGTGAGAATCGAAAGGTTTAAGACATCTTTCTTGGTGTGGGTATCAAATTTTGGAAGATAGTAGGATATTTTTTTTTTTTTTTTTTTTTTTTTTTTTTTTTTGGGGGGGGGGGGGTCTGGTTTGTCCTGTTTGTTAGGATAAAGATCTTTACATAACTGGTTGGACTGAACCTCCACCTATATAATATTGATATGCATAGGAAGGCTTTGAGGCCTCATTGATTATTCCATGTGTGCAGGTTTATACTCATGTTAATGCAAGGTGAATTATTGGAGAGATGCCACCTTACAGTGGTCTTTGGTCCGGCTGATACTGGAATTGTTTTATCACACTGTATTTGCAATTTTTGAAAGGTACGTGTAGTTGCCTTGGGCATTGGTTATTATTTATTGCTTATTGAGACTTGTACAGTGGACTGGTCCTGTTTTGTCTGGTGGGGCAGTGGGGGGGGGGGGGGGGGGGGGAGAGGGAGATCTCTACACACAGTACTGAAATTCTTTCACACTGTACATGGTATGTGCAATGTTTAAGGTGGTGGTATTTGGCATTGGTTATTAGGTAGGCCTAGTGCCTACTGGTTTTTGAAGCTCTGTATGATGGCAACTTATAATATGCATGCATATGTAAGGTGAATGGTGGTTATCACTTCTACAGTGGAACAGTGGACTGGTTTATTTTGTTCTTGGTGTTGTGTGTGCGTGGGGGGGGGTGGCTTGCGGGGTCTGGGTGCCCATGATTTTGAAGTTCATTTTCACATATATGTAATATTTCTCGACACAGCAACTATCCAAGACGGGGAAGGGGAGTATGGGGCATTGTTTATTGGCTTTTGAAGCTTTTTAGGATGTAAACTCACATAGGTTTACATGTATGCTACATGTACATGTGGGTGGATGAGGAGGAGTACTGTTTTTACAGTAGAATCTGGTTTGGGGTCTCTTTTTGTTTTGGTCGGGGCAGGGTTGGGCGGTAAATACCGGTAGCGGTAATTACCGGTGGTAAATACCGGTAAATACCGTCCGGTAAATAAGATGAGCGTCCGGTAAATATGTAAAAAACGGGAAATATAATTTATAATTCTTTGTTTTTCAATAATTTTAGTTGTTTTTAACCACAACAAATGAAAACAGTGTTCTGAAATAATTAGAATCACAAAACTCATAGTAGAAACACACAAACAGATAAAATCCATACTGCATACATGTACATACCCAAACACACATAGGATCTAAGTCCACACGTACGTACAACACACATACACAAACTCAAATTATGTTCCTGGAAATTGAATAATCATAAACATAAACAAACATTTCTCCCGGGGTTTAACTTTTTACATGCCATTGTATCTCATTACAATATGATTTTTGTTTTTAAGTGTGAATAAAGCTCAGAATTCTACTGTATGTAAGGAGTTTTAGTGTGTACATGTATCAGTGTGTACTAGTGGTTGCTGGTTTTTAACTTTTGATACTGCTTACAGAAAAAGATCTTTTTGTAGCCTAAATAATTACACAACTCACATTATGCTGTTTTTAATGTTGCAATTCTTTTGTAACTTTTAAAGTTTATTCCAAACAGTTTAACAAACAAAGCAAACAAAAAAATGAAAGGCATAACTTATACAAATTTACACAAAAGTGAAAAGAGGTGTCAAAAGTTGTCTCCTTTAAGAAATATAAAATGAATACAATAACAACATAATTGCCATACTTAAGCTACTGAATGTTTCATGGGAAATGTAAAATAAATAACTTGTACAGTTTGTCATATTCAGATGTAACTTCCTGAATCACTTCCCTTCTTTGGTATTATTCTGGTTTACACCAATGATTTTTGTAATATACTTTGCTTATTAATCTTCATTAAAAAACCTTGAAGCTAAACCTAAAGCTCCTGTGAGAAGCGTAGAAACTGCATTTAACTTGTTTAAATTGGTATTTATCTAAAGAGGAGACATATATTAATTGATGCAAATCATAACATATCAGCTGATGGAGAATTTTCAGTTTAGAAATGAGGACTTCCAGGCATCAAAGCTAGATCCCCGAAAATGAATGATTACATCTTGGATATTTGTGACTTAATTATGCAGTCATTTCATGAATATTGATTGAAAGCTATTGTAAACAAATCAATCTTGGAGCACGCTCCATTGTTTCCCTTTACAATAGCTTCTCTTTTTAATCTAAATTCAGTCATAGTGAGATCAACGAAATTTCAAAAGAATGTCTGGTGCACATTGAGACAAGGATATCCTCGATATGTATATTGAAAATGACGAAGAAGGATATAGCAGTGATAGTGACATCAATGAGGATGACAGAGAAATTGAAGAATTTGACAATGAAAATGGGGGCATAGGTGTAATTTAATCTTTTGTTATTTAGTCCCAAATGTTTATGATAAATATTTATGTATTTCATTGTCATTTGGGGGAATTTACACCTTTTTCTAAAGGTGGGGCCTGAAAAAATCCCATACTTAAAGTGGCCCTCGAGTTAAAAAATGGCTATTAAGCGTTGAATAACACTGAGTCTACACAATTTTTCACACATTGCAACTGTGACTCTATGACGAAAAGGTTGAAAATGCCCCCCTCCCCCAAAAAATGTGCTTTACCAATTCCTCCCCCTAAAAAATGAGATATACAGTGAATGTAGTTACCTGAGTACTATTTGAAATTGACTATAAATATATCTATGTTTTCTCCAAAAAATGTACACAAATGACAGATTTAACTGATCTGAATAGAGTCAATAACTAGGCAAAAAACACACAACATCCAAAGTAAACGCTACATGTATGTGAGTGCCCGCAGGATGGGATTTGTTTACTGTCTGCACATCTAAATCACAGATCTATTACAAAATTTGTTGTTTTTCTTACAACTTGAGTTTTGACGATATTGGAGGCATTTTTAAAATACAATTTGGGGTTTCAAGTGATGATGTCTTGAGGTAAATCAAGACGTATGGTGATTGGGAATTGTTGAACTACATGTATATGTATCACAAAATGTGAAATTCATGTTTTCCGAATAAGGTCAATTTTCTTCTCGCAGGAAATTTAATGTTCATTGATGAAAAGAAATATCTTCAAATAGTCACTTCCAAATTTCAACCTTACAAAACAACTAGAAAACAAGTTTATGCTCATTTATACATGTAGGTATTCATGAATATGGTAATTATCAGCTGACTTAATGAAGAACATCATATCTAAATTAGATGTATATTTGGGATCTTTTTAGTATTTTATTGTATTTTTTTTCCAGCATTTCATAATAAAAGACATAGATAACACCCAAACACAAACATAAACACACACAAACAAACAAACACACACACACACACACACTCACACAAATGGTACACACCAGAGCAGCCATACTCACCACCTTTGTTTTTATGTTCAAAATTTGACAATCCCTATGGACAAGTGAGTGGAAAATTATATTTCCCGGTATTTCCCGGTAAAAAGCGGTAAATACCGGTAAATACCGCTTATTTCCCGGCGTCCGGGAAATAAGCCTCCGAAGCGGGAAATATGCCAACCCTGGGTCGGGGGGGGGGGGGCGGGGTTGGGGCTTGTGGTTTCTGCTCATGACTTTGGAGTTCATCATTACATACATATGCATGCAAATTTTTCAATACAAAACTAAATCCGAGATATTGGGGGTGGGGAGGGGTATTGGGCATTGGTTGCGGTTTTTTGAACCCCTTTATGATGTAGCTTAAGTCGGTTTATGTAAGGTGAACGGGGGAGGGTGCTACTTTTACAGTACACCTTGGTCCATTCTTGTTTCGGTGTTGTGGGAGAGGGGGACTTGTGGTTACCGTTAATGCATATATTTTGGTATTTCATTATTACATGTATGCAATTTTTCTTTTTCTTATATAGGGACAAATTCATGCAGATACTCACAGGGGTGGGGGGCATTGGTCACAGGTTTTCGGAAGGCAAACACATTCGGCTATAGTGAGATGAACAAATACGTAATTCAGATATCTTTGGGCCCTTCATGTATTTTGATGAAGAATTATTACTTCTACTATAAAAAAAAAAGTATATTTTTTTTCCTCACTGGCTGCGCTCGCTCGTATTATATTCAGATACAGGATGTTTTCGGAAAGCAAACACATTCGGCAAATGAGATGAACACAAATATATCATTTAGATATCTTTGGGCCCATCATGTTTTTTGATGAAGTATTATCACTTCTACCAGAAAAAGGAGTATGTATATTTTTCCTCGCTCGCTGCGCTCCCTTGTATTATATTTAGATATAGGATGGTCTTTAAAAGCAAATAAATTAGTTAAGAGAGGTGACCAAATATACTCTGTAAATGTAAACGAGTGAAAATTTCACTCCATTTGCCGACCTAAACGTTATTAGCTCTTAATAGATGATAGATTCACTCTTTTAGACTAAATTTTAACCATTTCACTCCGACCTCAGAGTGAAATTTTCTCACACTTTTCGCGTGAAAGGTATACGAGCTAATTCACAGTCTTTTTGAGCTAACGCTTCCTCTATAACGAGCTGACTTTCGGCTCTTTCTGGTATCACTCTTCGATTCGCTCTCATCGAAGAGCGACGTATGTTCTCCCATTTCACTCTGGGTGGAGCGAATAGATTTGGCGCATGCGCGCAATGTACAGGTTGACGGGTTTCCTGTTATGGGCGCAGCTAGCGCGCCGCAAGAGGATTTGCTGCAGAGATTTGCGCATAGTGTATGCATGTAGCGCTAGCGCACATCATTGTTGTGTGCATTGTATGCAAAAAAGAATTCGAGAAATCAAAGGTCTGGAACACGCAAATCTTAATAGTTAATGCCTAATGGAGGAGTTCAGGGGGCGTTTCAAGAAACAATTAGTCGGTGGTTTTCACCGACTAATTTGCTTTCAGCCAATCAGATGCGAGTATTTTCAGTAGCTTATAACATTTGTCGGTGATATTCACCGACAAAACTCTTCATGAAACGCTCCCCAGGACTCGGTTCTAGGAGTTAAAATGACTAAACAGGCGATTGGAGCACGGGAGAAGGTCCAAGTCTCATTTGAAGGTAACAAGTTAGGCCTAAGTGATTTTATATGTCAGATTAGACCAGATCCGTTCTAAATTAACTATTCTACGCCAATATTAAGTCAAGAGTGTGTAGCTCGGTCTGTGATGACGGCCTGATGGCAGGTCTAGTCTAGATGAAAAAAATTAAAATTTGGAATAGAAACCTTTGAATCTAATCAGGCTAATACCTATGGCCATGCTGTGTCCACATTTGAGGTCCGAATGAACATCTCTGCTTTATAAATGTTTTCTGATCTTCTTAGACTTAGTCGCTCATGATTATTGAATATTTCTAACTTCTTAAAATTACTATGTGGTGCACAGAAAGTCACAAACTGGCCGAACTGTCTGACTCACTTCTCATTAAACTTAGGCCATTTCATGATTTGACTGGGCCTCTATACAATAAGGCGGGCCTTTTGGGCCGGCCGAGGCCAGCCTAAATTATGATGTAGGGCCTACACGCACGAAAATCGAAATGCGCGGTGCCAAAAATGCGGTACCGAGACTACCTAAAGTTAAGTACTGGAGGTAGCCCAGGGCGGGGGCGGGGGTTGGCCATTTTTTTTTTTTTTTTTTGTTTTTTTGTTTTTTGTTTTTTTTAGATCTACCTATGTGTGAGTTTAATTACTAGAATTATGGAAGCAGCGCAGGCTAGGCAGGCCCAAATGCGCGCGGTTCATCACGAGAGCTAGAGAAATGCTATTATGACGTCATAATGGTATACATCCACCAGTTATGCTTATCATTATGACGTCGCAGAGCAATCGTGTGCGCGCATTTCCTCTTCTGTTTTTCTTTTGTTTTCTTTTCTTTTTCTGTCTTAAATTCGGCGCTTTGCCTATCGTTCCTCTTTATAGCACTGTAATGTTATTATTTGGGGTTTTTTTTTCTATTTTCTATCTCTCCCAGGCTTTATTCTATTCTATTCTATGTCCTTCCATATTCTAGTTTTGTTATCTTTCCTAACGTTAATCCTTGATTTATTCTGTCAGTATCTCTTTCTTTGGGTTATTCTTTGTTTTTGTGTTTTCTTCTATCTTCTGTTTATCTTTCTAGTTTCATTCCTTCTTTTATCCTATAGTTTCCTCTTACTATACCTTCCTTACGTGTATGTTATTCTTTTTTTTTTCCTTCTATCGTCCTGTCTTCCTATCTTTGCTTTATTCTGTCATTCCATCTTTCTTAATTTTGATTATTCTTTATTTTTCTTGTTATTTTCTTTTTCTATCTTATTGTTTTCGTGGTTTTATCCCACTATACAGTTTATTTGTTCAAACATTCATGTTCTCATGTTTCATGACAGGTATCCAAATGCAAGCCTAAAAAATCTTCTTTTACTACTTAACTTTTCAGCAATAGATGGCAACCAGAAGGTCAAGGTCATGTTAGATGCGCTCCAAGACCGTTTTTCATACTACATTGCTGTGACAATTTTAAGGTAATAGCAAAATTTTAGATGCTAACCTAATATTCATGTCTAGAAGAGATAAAGCTGTATGCATTTTCAAGAAAGAACGAGAGAAGGTACACCATTAAACACACACTGCCCCAAAGCATGGTTGATGCAAATTTTATGAATAAGCTTGTCTGTCCAATAGCACTAAAGGTCAGATTTGAATAAACTATGAGTGAATTTAAAATAAACTGTGCATTTTGTTCTAAACCATGGCAAATAGCGTGAAAAAATCTTTGTAGATTTCATAAAAAGATCATCAATTAATTTGTTCAATATATGTGGTATTGCTCATTTAATCTCTTCTTGATTTCACTAATTGGATTGATTATTTTCTATTTGTGTATTTATCGCAAGGTTGAATGGATGCGTCAGCACCATCCTATGAGAGACAGTTTGACCAAATTAAGAGAATCATCGACTACAATACAACGACAGACGAGAGAGGATTTTGACTGAATCTCCCACCAGAAGAGATAGGTCCTACACTTAATAACAATACCCTAGATTCAGAGGCATACCTGAACTTGTAAGTTTAGTTTATACCCTACAATTTTAAAAGGTTTCTAGTCGAGAAATCCTGCCTTATTCTTGAGAGAGTTTTGACTAGGAAATCGAGATGCCAGCTTCATTATCTTGGAAGATGCTGTCAGATGAAGCTCTCCTAGTGAAAATAGTCATCAACAATTGATAACTGTATCTACCATTGACCTGATGTACTGTGATCATCTAGATTTGGAAGTAAACTTGTGATAACTTTTGCAGAAGAATTTACATGCTTTAAAATTGCTCTTCTTGTAATTCTGAAACACAAATTGCATGGGGCTTTAGTGGCAATCTCTCGTGACTGTACCTCGGGCTTCATCCTTGGACCTCCGGCCAAGATACGCTGCTTAAAAATATATATCAGGAAAATTGTGCGGTCGCTGCTCGGCGCTGACATGTGAACCAGTTTTCAGTTTTAGAGTTATGATGGTGTAGTGGCGTTTAAAGTAAAAAAAAATGGATGAAGAAGTAATTCGAATATTGATTAATTTAAGTATTGTTAAGGAAATGAATTTTAATTAACTGGACTGTACTTTGTAAGGTAAGGCTTTCTTCTTCTCCTTCTTTTTAAGAGATGTAGTACACTGCCATTTTAAAAATCTTTCAGGACAAGATATTATTTCAGATCCAATTTGATCACATGATTTTCTTCAAATCGCCAGCAATAACTATTTCTTTTACCACTGCATTGTTGAAATGAATGTTAATTCCTCAAGAGAAGATGGTTTAAACTTGTTGAAAAGTTGATTTTTAAAAAGGAATGATTTCTAATTTCATCAATTTGTTGACAAGTTAAGAATTCAAATGCCTATTTTCAGTGAGAGAATTTCTTATTTATATCAAATGACAGATATTAATAATTGTATTTGGGTAAAAACGTAAATACAGTATTTGCAGAATTTTTTCTGCTCATTTGTCTGGTATATTTCTTTTTAAAATTCTGAATGAAAGGTCACGAGGCAAACCACTGAATGTGGAATGATTGTCGTAGAGGGGTTAATTGACACTGAATAGAAATAAGCTCTTATTACAATTATCATTATTTCATTCAACTGAATTTTTTACTGAATTGAATTGAATTTGTATTCAATTGAATCGAATTTGTTAAACAGTACTAGTATATGTATTTGTAATTTGTTTCACAACTTTTTAAAAAACTATTTCTAAGTATAAATTAGGATTTTTTCCTGTATCCAAATATTTGATGATGACAATTTCTCTATATTACTCTCATCCTTCCACCTCTTTCCAATACCCCTCTCACTGTAATTCTCTATTATTTATGTCACCCTCTCTACCGTTGCTCTGCTAATACCTGAAGTTCTAAGAAACGTTATGTTGATGATATTTGAATTCAAAATGACATGCATGCTGAACTTTCCTTTCTGATTGTATGGTTTTGCACGTTCTTTCCTCCTTTTCTTCTTTTCAATCTTTTTACCTATCTTCTCCTCTTTTTGTGTCTGTATCTCTCTCCCTCTCTCCCCCTCCACCTTCGTTGTTGCTCCTTGTTATCCACTGAAATGTAATTATTGTAATACAAAATTGTTAACCATTTTCATCTAACCAAATCACTCCTGGATTCATATACATGTATATCGGATGACCCCTAAAGAATGTGTGATATATCATCAAAAAGTGAAAATAAGTCATCTTCAATATCTGAAACTGCCTTTCACTTAATCAATGAAATGTCATTGAGAAACGAGATTTTATTTGAATTTATTTTAACTATCTTTTTTTTTTTTTGCATTAGATGTGTAACACCTAAGTAGTGGAAACAATAGTTGCATAGAAAAGTTTTCTTGATTATCAATATTGTTGTGTTCAATTATGTGAATTTTGATAACTGTTGAACAAGCTGGTATAAACAAAGCTTTGAATACTGGTTAGATCATTATGTAGAAACTGTCTTCACCGTTCAATAGTTGATGCAATGCAAGAATGGTAAATATGTTATCAAATATGTGCTTGTCATAATATGTGGATGTTAAGTGGGATGAGGTATATGAAGGTGTGTGTGAGGTGGGTGGATATGTGCATGCATGCTTGTAAATCTTGAATTCACTGTCAAAGTAGTGAAAATATCCGATTTAAAATAAAATTATTTCACTCATATAAGGAGTCAAAATTTACTCTCGAAAAAACTTAAGGTTCACTCTAAAAAGAGTGATGTGCTTCCATAAGATGGCCTGTATATTTAATATTAATTTTGCCTGAAACCGAGATTAGTGCCACTCTCTCGAAGAGCTAAAATTCACTCTCAAAAAGACTTAAAGTTCACTCTAAAAAGAGTGATGTGCATCCACATGATGGCCTATATATTAACTATTAATTTTGTCTGAAACTAAGACTAGTATCACTCTCTCGAAGAGCTAAAATTCACTCTCAAAAGAGTGAAAATGACCCATCCAAAACAACTTATTTTCACTCTTTTAAGGAGCTAAGATTCACTCTCAGAAGATGGACAATTCACTCCCAAAGGACGGAATTGTTTCACTCTCTTAGGGAGCTAAACATTTTAGCTCCAAATTTCACTCCGAAAGGACTGGTCACTAATCACACTCCTTGAGGAGCGGGAAAAAGAGCTAGAATTAGCTCTTTTACATTTACAGAGTATCAAAATAGATATCTTAAATTAAGGCCCATCGTGTATTTTTGATGAAGAAGAAGCTCGCTCGTACAGTATTCAGATACAAGATGGATTTGGGAAAGCAAACGAATTCGGCAAGTGAGGTGACCAAATATGTACCTGTATAAGTTAGATATCCCATAGTTAATACCATCATGTATTTGGATGAAGAATTATCACTTCTACCATGAAAAATAGCTTTTTTTCCTAGCTCGCTGCGCTCGCCTGTATAATATTTAGATTTTGGATGGTATTTGATGGCGAATGAATCAGGCCAGAGAGGTGACCAAATATATAATTTAGATATCTTTAAGCCTATCATGTAGTTTGATGAAGAACTATCACATGTAGTTGTACGAAAGTTGTACGAGTGTATATTTTTCCTCGCTCGCTGCGCTCGCTCGTATTATATTTAGATGCAGGATGTTTTCGGAAAACAAACACATTCAGCAAGTGAGGTGAACAAATATATATAACTTTAAAGGAAAATATAATAGAGGCCCACAACTGAACATGCCTTATGGGCTTTATACGGTTGAAATTATCGACGTTGGTCGTCGGCAATCGGTGGCATTGTTTATCGGCAATCTGGCCTCTACGATCCCCCCCCCCCCCCTCCCATTCAAAACAGTCTAGCGACGCCCTGACTTTTACATAAGTTGTATTTTGCATACGTCTTTCTCAGGTATTCATTTTGTATTTGTTGAGCCCCCTATTTGTGTATACTATACATGTCAAAGATGTTTTTTCTTGTTATTGTATTTTATGTTACATATGTAAAGAGTCCGAAAACAATTTTGTGTTTTTTTTTAATATGACAATAAAGAAAATTGAATTGAATTGATTTCTATCGGGAAAATCGAGTGCAGTCGAGAAGTGCTCGAGATGTGATCGAGTGCGGTCGAGTAGCAGTCGAAAAGGGAGCGAGAAAAGTTCAACTGCATATACATTTGTGTGTGTGTGTGTGTGTGTGTGTGTGTGTGTGAATATAAGCCGTCGGCAAAAACAATTTAATTCAAGTCACATCACTGAAATTTTGCGTGCAATACGCAAAACTAAAGAAAAAGCCCGTGAGTAGGCCTTCTTTCGATGCTAACTCAGCTGTCCGACACCCCCTGGCTTATAGCCCCCTCACACCTGACCGAATGTAGGCGGACGAAGGGTGACGAATGGGAAAAATGCACGAAATACACGCGAATTCAACGAATTCAAATAAAATTTCCGTCAAATCATGCGATCAGTAACTATTGTCAAATTTTATCAACGAACGGTAAGCGAAGGATAAATATGACATGCTAAGGATATCGATTTTTCGGTTCACCTCTTTGAGTAAATTGCAGCCGAAAGCGAGCGAAGGGTCGATATAAACCAATAAGACGAACGAACAGTGAGCAATGGTTTGATATGGTGTGCAATTAGAAACGAAGAAGAGGGAATAGATCGGGCGTTCTTGTACGTTTGTGTGTGCTCCTCGGGGTGTAAAAAAGCGACCAGGTCCGTCCGGATTTCAGTACGACCAGAGAAGTCATCCACGCAACATGCCTACAGTGAAAGGAAGAGGCAAAGGCAGAGGGAAGGCACGAAAGACTGCATCTACCCGTGGCGAGTGGCAGGTCACAGTGAGCAGCTCAGAACTCGCCAAATTATTCGTCTGGTCATTCGCTCGCATTCGCAATCCATAGTTTGTCTTAGTATCTCTTAGCCTTGTCTTCGTGTATGTATCTCTATTAAAATTTAGTAAAAGTTAGTATTGGTTTCCATTCGCATAGAAGATGGCAAGCGAAAATCCGTTTGTCATAGTATCTTCGTTTCCATGCGCAACTCATATTTTGTCATCGTGTTGCTTCGTTAAGGGTTCTTTCGACATCGGTCCACTTTGGCAAAAGCGCGATGAGGGACTATGCGCGACAATAACACACGAACGATAAACGAATGATTACCGCAGACTAAATAAGAGATGCGAATTCAAACAGATGACCAACGATTTTTCAGTTCGTCGGGAAATTTTAAACATGTTCAAAATTTGAATAATCGCAGCTGTTAGTTCAGAAGGTGTACGAACCCAAACACGAAGGGTAAATATGATTTACTATCAGTTACCATTGAAAACGATTTTTAAAAAAATGCCTTTCGCCAGCCATCGCAAGGCATATTTCAGGCAATTCGGTTAGGTGTGAGGTGGCCTTTAGGTTCAAACGGCAAAATGAAGTAGACGACATTCTCTGTTCATTCAACTATCTCCCAATCATATCTGTTTAAAAAGGTCGTCGGCAATTTTGGAAGACTCCTCTAACACCGTCTCTAACCACACTTTAGACTAAGCGCCACATTGTATCTGTGTGTGTGTGTGTGTGTGTTTGTGTGTGCATGTACTGTGTATACAAAATCACAAATACTGACAAGACAAGAAAAATGACATAGTAAAAACTGGTGTATATTTTTTAAAGAGTTTTCATAGATCATAGTGGTATAAAATAGAGGGAATTTTTCTGGAATTAATGCATTTTGGCATAGTACTGGGGTTCGTCAAACCAGGATCGTATGTGTGTCTAATAATGTACAGCGTGTATTGGTCAGGGAGCGCATTGTTTGGGGCTTGTTGATCAATAATTGTGTAGGGAATATGGGACATCCAAAATGGCCGATGTAATGGACATAGTGCTGCTGATGTGTCATTTATAATCATATTAAAAGTTATTTTCGTGATATTATTAATAAATGATAATACTACACACCCATTACACAATTCAATATCTGTCGGTTGAGTCAAAGACGGCTAGAGGCAGTAGGCATCACCAAATGTTTTCTGGTGTGTTTTGTGTTGAAGAAGCTGAAATACAATATAAATTGTATTTCAGCTTTTTGCATAGGTCAACCTTTTGCCAAAAATTATGTTATCAATTTATCTGTTCATAATAAAGTCTGGTCCCACAAATATCGAAATCATAGCTACGCCACTAATTTTGATTATAGTCTATTTCATTTTATATAGAATAATTGTAGTAGGCCTACATAATACATGTACTGAAAACACCTTTACAATCACTGAATCTATACTTTTAAAAATCATGAAGTAGATATGCAATATGGTCTTTCGTTCATTTTAAATTCAGTATAACTTCGGAATATCTTGATTTTTTTACAGAAAATCCCAATCTCAAAAAACCCCAATAGGTATACTGAATAAATTAAAGTGTTTAGAATCACAAGTAAGTGTTTATTTAGTAGTTTACCTTAATGATTTTGTTGCAAATGAGTTTGTTTATACTGAAATGTAGTCTTCAAGTCAATGTCCCATATTCCCTACACTTAATAGGGATTATGGGACTATTTGCGACGACGTCATTATTTGCATATCTGCATAATAACCAAATATTGGGTGACCTTACTTTTTCAGTACAAAACAATAGAGCATAAAAGATGAAGATTACAAATAACAAACTGTGCCTTGTCTTTCTTTAGTCCTTTTTATGCAAATTAAGTAAATTGCTTTGGGGTCCCATATTCCCTACATCTACCTTATTTACATGCATCCATGTATTGCAAAATTGGACGATGCCGTTGTCAAAATGAAAAATGATGTTAACGTTTGTAGGGAATTGTCTCAGCTTTAACATAATTTAGCGAAATCCTGGTGAAAATCGACCATTAATAAGTGAATGCAGAAAATACGACGTCATATATTAAAAATCAATTTTTAAGTTTAGGTGCCGCATCATGACGTCATAGCGTCGACAAAGTATTTTCTTTTCATGCATTCATATTAACAAGTCATAATCTTTCAGAATATGTAAAAAAAAAAAGAAATATTGGGGTCACCACCCATTCTGAGGAGCTATGGCGGATTTCAAAAAGGCTTGTTTTTGCGCGCGTTTACATTAGGGAGCTTTAGATACGCGACGCAGCTCAGATGACGAGGAATCTTGCTGAGTTGACTTATAGGCTTTCCACACCTCAAATTTGGTGGTACTAAGGCATTTTTAGTACCACCTTTTTAGGCCTTTAGTACGGGACCAACTCTCGGATTCACACCTCAAATTAGGAGGTGGGTTAGCACCGCATTTTAGAACGGGACTAACTCTCGCGTTCACACCTCAGATTTCGGAGGTGGGTTAGCACTACATTTAGTCCGGGACTATCTGACCCTGGTCAAAAGCGGGGTGGGCTAACCCCGCAATTGCGGTGCTAAGCTCTGACGTGTGAAAACATAGTCCCGGACTAGGCTGCCTGCGTCTTGTGAACAAAGGCAACTGTGCATCAGCCAATGAAACGGCAGCACGTAATGTATTCATAATCGGCCTGGCGCGCGCTGGCTGACCGCTTTCGCGGATGTAGGCCTAAACAACGTGTTCAGTGTTGTAAATGAATTCGAGAAGATGGGTGCATGCACGGTATACGTACGCATCGCACATAATTTATGCAAGAGTTTATGTTCTTGATTTTCATTTGGAAGATCGCGCGCTTTCGCTCTGACTGGAAGACGACCGATGACCCCAAAAGTCAACTTCCGCCCATACTGCGCATGTGCTAACATTAGTCCGGGGTTAAAAATTTGAGGTGTGAAAACCATGTAATTTCTCGGCCCGGGCCAGGCGGCTAGTAGGGACTAAAATTAGAGGTGTGAAACGCAAAAGCAGATAGTTTAGTCCGGCTTAGTCCGGCACTAAGCTCTGTCTAGCCCGGGGCTGAGCTTAGTACGGGACTAAAATTTGAGGTGTTTGAGGTTGTTCTTTCAATTGCATTTTCAAATAAACATTCTAAAATATGATGGTTGTTTATGACAGATATTCAAAGATTTTACTAACTGATTAATTAAAATATATTTTCTCTCTTAAAAAGTGGGGGGGGGGGGATATTTGTACACGCCATCCCCCCCTCCAAAAAGCGGGGGGATATATCCCCCCCCCCCATCCCCTTGGATTTACGCCAATGGTTCTTTGGGTTTTAAATTCTTGATGAATGATGGCATGTCGAAAAGCTCACGTGTGTGTTCAGGGCTAGTTTCCAACAACAAAATTCCAAGCTTCATGCATGATTGGAAACATTCATTCTTTCTCTTTATTCAGGGTCATAAGAAAGACGATTTGCACCCTAGTCGAAATAAAATAACAGGCTATATATAGCAATCCAGAATATGCATACACCATCATGACACACGAGAACAAGTACATGGGAGAGCATCGCCCTGCTGTAGCCATTCTGCATACAATGCACCTCATTAAAATCTCATTTTCAAATATTCTTTTAATATCATGAACACTAACAATGCATGGAAATATCCTGAAAACGTTTAAGGTAACTTGTTTGCACACCTACCCTAATTTGTAGGATATTTCAAGTGAAATATCCACCCCTGCTGCCAGCTAGCTAGACAGCATGACCCAATCCAAATGAACTTATATACAAACCTGTAACTGCCTGTAAGCAGCTGATTGGGTCATCCATGAATAAGTCCAGCTTACAGACTTGCTATCCCATTAATTCTTTTCATGTATTATATTTTCATGATTGAAGTTTGACATTAATTATGATTCAGTAAGAAATGAACATACTGTATGTTAACACATACTGATATAAATGAATCTAAAATTTTTCAAAGTTAAATTTGATTAGTTTACAAGACTACAGAAATTCATTGTAAGTTTTTTTCACTAATTTTTCCCTCCCCCCCCCCCTATTTTCTCACTTCAGCTTCTTATATATACGAAAAATAAAGACAAAAAATAGGAGAAAAAGAGACGACAAATTTAGCCTCGTTTTATATGACCTTGCTGAATGTGCATTCTTTAACGGGTATCAAAAACTGTGCCTTTAATATGGCTTATATGAGTAGGCCTAATGTTAAAATGCTTGCAATATAATAATAATGAGCCTAGTTGAGCCTAAGGCTCGAAAATGGGGAGAGGGGGGAGTTAGATCAAAATACTCTTGGCAATTAAGTATCGTTCACACTATCTTCCCCGGTGAACAAGCAGGGGATTCTATGGATAAATGAGATTATGAATGTATATCCCCGTCCTCCCAAAAAAAATTTTTGACAAGGAATTCTTCATGCACTGAAACAGATATTACTGATCCTGGAGCCGAAACGTTGCAAACAAGAAACCTGTAAGTCGAGAATGCCTCAGGACCAAATATAATTCGGACTAAGGTCTTCTAGGTATACGCCCCGGAAAGCACCCCCCCCCCCCCCAAAAAAAAAAAAATGGGTACAGTCATGAGAGTGATGTTCAAGTGAAAGCATCTCCTCGATAGTCCACCACATAAAAGATTTATTCCGTTTTCATCTGAGGATGCACTAACAGGTGGACGGACGCTTTTTTGATGGAGCGCCATTAAAAGGTGGATAATCATCATCCAAATTGCCAGTGATATTTTGCATTTCCAGGGCATCATAATCGACCCCTGCTTTTCGCGCATATAGACCAATTTCACCTCCGGTTTATGTATTTGGCCCTCTATCGGCAACGCCATTGCTGCGGTGGGCAAGCGCGCTGACCGCGATTGGCTCTGTGTACAAAATGAATGTAAGATATGAGATATGCCCCGATATTGTTCCATTTACTTTTATTCTAGATCAATAAAATAAAGCATGGATACATGGGTAGATTAGGTAAGACAATGGTCATATCTGACGGATGAAGGTATGATGTATTTTTGTACTTTCGATGATTTTTCAACTTAGTTTTGTCAGTTAAAGTTCGATTGAAGCATAGAAGCTGTAGTAAACGGGAGCCCTCAATCTTACCCTGTTTACAAAGTCTTGTTTTCACTCATTAAATTTTACGCCAAAGTACATAATGATAATGTTTCTTGACTTCAAAGTCCTTTCTGTTGATGTTTTTACCCACTGGCGACGAATTCCTTCACATTGCTTACGGAAACCTGTGTAGGGAGTACGGCTTCTCACACAAACAGGCTTTATGAGTCAAAAGCGAGTGAATTTCGCACCCAGTTAGCTTCCAATTTTTAAACTTTTTCTAATTCTTGTGGCATTTGAGCACCACATAGCTGCGACCTGAACTTCCCTGATAATTTCTCATTGCAAATATTAAAATAAATCTACATATACTGGTCAAAATAGACAAAAAATCGAACGAATGTACATAACGCGCTATTGACTTGTGTACTATAAAAGTTGGTACGCCCACCGCAGTATGTCGAACTGTGTCGAACAGTCTGCTGCCCTCTTGCGTTGTGAAATTGGTCTATATAAACAGTGTTAATAAATGTCTGACCCATCAGTAAGCACAGGTACAACAGCGCCCCCACGTCTATGCATGAGTTACCTAGGTATGCCCGAAAAAACGGTATGTACTGCTATTGGTAAGATTGCATCTATGAAAGGGCTGGGCAAGCGCTAGCTTGGAACTGAGCTGAAGCATGTGTTTTTTTTTTTCTTTGTTTTACTCATCTTCCTTTCTAAATTTCGATTACAGATATATATAAATAGCTCAAAATATACTTGAAATTATATGTAAATTGAAAGAGATAAAGAAAGAGAGAGAAAGAAATACTGCAGTGAATCCTTTATTTATAATGTCATTGGCAACAATAGTCAAATATGACTGATTGCCGATACCATACAACGAAAGAAGAAGATATATAAACAGTAGCATCAAAATTAATGTAGGGCCGTTTTGCTGATTTGTATCAACCATCACCAGGCCTGACCATCACTCCATATTGACATGCAGTCAATAAAAAGATACGGAGGTGAATTAACTGTTACTTACCACATGTTAATTCATCCTCATAATTGTCACAGTTGTAAAACCCATCGCATACCAAGGTCTTTGACACGTTTGTCGCAGAGTTCCAGCAATTAAACAAATCTATAAGAGCAGATTAGGAGTGGACTGAGGGTTAGTTCGATTGCATTTGCATCTACTGCACTGTTCTAATTAATCATTAACTTCGTGCCCTGATGTTGAGACGTTATAGGTCTTCAAAAATGGATTGTTTTAGATTAAAACTTGATATACAAACAAGACATGTATTCCTCCATGCTCCATCCAAATTTCAGTCGCAAAATCTCAACGAAATAGGCCTATTAACAAAATAGTAAATTTCATTTAATGTCGGCAAGTAAAATCGATTAAGAACCCTTTTTTCTCCTTTTTTTTTTTTCTTGTTGGGCATTTTTCGCCAAAATTTTATTCTGCCATGCCCCTCCTTCTTGCCGATGGTCTATAGTGATGCTCCTTTCCAGAACAAAAATGTTTTATCTTTTATGAATCGTTTTGATCTTATCCTGTGTTAATCTGTGATTACACTCGAGTGTACACACCCAATCACTCACCTGCACACACCCACATACTTTCTCTCTTTTTTTTCTTTTTTTTTCCGAGCGAGCGAAGCGAGCAAGCCAAAAATAACCAATTCTTGCTATAATAAAAGAAGCTTTATTACATTCTAGGCCTACATGATATTTAAAATTAATGTTAGGCCTATATATTTGGTCACTTCACTCAAATAGGAAAATGCAAATATTAAGCTTTACAAATTGAGGGGACGATTCCCCCCCCCCCCCGAAAAAAAATCGAGGGATACATAGGCGTCCCCCCGGGATGGCCGCCTACGTATGCAGTTATACTCACTTATTAAGTCAACTGCAGTGATATCAGCATCCATATATATGTAACCGTATGACCATCCTCTTGTTAAACGTAACCACATCCCACTGGCCTCGACAAAGACATCATCAGCCCAGCTTCTGTATCCACGGATGGTTTCAATAATGGATTGGTTATTGGATGGATCGTGACCCGTCCCAATATGAACTAAGTCATTATACATGAGTCGTAATTGTTCAAACTTGACATGAAAGCCGAAAGTAGCGTTTGTTTCAATAAGATAAATGGAATAGAATCCCTGTGCGTAGGTCCCTGGTTGGGAGATGGAAAGTGATGCGCCTCCATGGAGAAAAGTTGTGGAATTACCTGTAAACATAAGCATTCCATGATTATTGTTACTGCCTTTGCTTAAGAATTCACAAAGTTCTCATTAATGTTGTGTATAATGTGTTCCAAGCTAGGTTACGGAAGGGCAGAGAAGTCATTTCATGTGCTGTTGAAGTGTTTTTATTTTCCTATGCAGTTGTACAAAACGTATGTGCAGCACCAATCGAATTCGGTGACTAAAATGAGAGAGATGGAGACAAGAAAAAAAAGGAGAAGCTTCTTCTTCTTCTTCTTCGCTATAAATACAGGCCACCGTCTGGTGTATTCTCGTACTGCACATCACACATTACTCCACGGCTTTCCCTGGCTAGGATATGACGCAGACATGAAACAAAACAATTCTAATTGTGTTTGATAATCAAACCATGGAAAAATATTTACCAAATGTGAAGGATTTTTGCAGGAGCCAGGTTTGTTTCGAAACCAGCCCAGATAAAGATCGCTTTGTCGTTTTTATGCAAAATGAGTTCGAATTTTAACGATTAGTGTATTTTAAGTACGATTTTCCAATGAAAACGCTTATCATGCTTGTAGAATTTGAAAACAGTGGTTTACAACTGATAAGGTTAGTTTTACGTGCTAAACACAGCTTCATCGAGATTCTGTGATAATGATAGGCTAAGTACCCGACAAAAATTCAGCAGTTTCCGAACATGCCGAAGGAAGATTGGTCGAGAGAGAAGTCCGTATAATCGTTTCAGTAGTTGTAAAAGCACATTCAGTAGGTATATTGATTATATTTATATGATTTTGACATGACTGCAGGCAAAGGCGCCGGAAGCGGGGGGGGGGGCAGTAACAGCCCCTCCCCCCCCCCCCCCCCATCATTCGAAATGGGGGCAAAATCGATTTCCCCCCCCCCTACCCCCCGGCCCCGTCGGAAGAAAAAAAAATTTGGATCATATACAAGCATTGAAATGAGCTTATTGACATGATTAGTGCTCTAAAATGCAAACTTTCATCAAACAAAAATCAAAATTTTCTTACTTGGTCGCTATGCTCCCTCGTATTGTAATTAGAAGCAACGTTCCTCAGTATTGAGAAATTCTGTCTATCATCTATGAAAAAGGGGCAGATACTTGCTTCATTCGGGGTATTATTTTCAAAGGCGCTGGAAGCGGGGGGAAAGGACAGGAGGGCAATTACCCCCATCAGTCGAAAGGGGGGCGAAATCGGATTTTGCCCACCCAGCCCCCCCCCCCCCCCCCACGGAAGGAAAAAAAGGATTTTTCTTTTTTTTTTTTTTTTTGATCATATACAACCATGTAAAATGAGCATAATGACATGATTAGTGCTCTGAAATGCAAACTTTCAGCATTCAAAAAATCAAAATTTTCTTACTCGGTCGCTACGCTCCCTCGTACTGTAATTAGAAGCAACGTTTTTCAGTATTTATAAATTCTGTCTATCTATGAAAAAGGGGCAGATGCTTCCTTCATTCGGGGTATTACTTTCATAGGTTCTGGAAGCGGGGGGTTAGGGCAGGGGGGCAATAACCCCCATCATTCGAAAGGGAGGCAAAATCGGATTTTCCCCACCCAGGCAGGCGCGTAGCCAGGGGGGCGATGGGGGCGGCCGCCCCCCCCCCCCACGCCACCAAAACAAGAAAAAAAAGAAAGAAAAAAGAATAAAAATGCGTGAGCGAGAAAAGAGAAAGGTAAAAGAAAGAAAGGAGAGCAGGAGTAAACAAGGAACAGTGAAAAGGAAACGTCGGAGCTTCAGCGCTTCGCGCGGGAGGGGGGAAACTCCCCCCCTCCCTGCACCCTGCCCCCTAGGGAGCGCAGTAAGTGATTCGCACGCTTCGCGTGCTCACTACCGCCCCCCCCCTAAAATGGAATCCTGGCAACGTCACTGCCCTCAAGTCCCCCCCCCCCCCCCGAAGGAAAAAAAAGATTTTTTTTTTTTTAAATAATATGTTAAATGAGCATATTCACATGATTAATGCTCTAAAATGCAAACTTGTAGCATTCAAATATCAAAATTTTCTTACTCGGTCGCTACGCTCCTTCGTATTGTAATTAAAAGCAACGCTTCTCAGTATTTAGAAATTCTATCTTCCGCTAAAAAGGCCAGATGCTGGCTTTATTCGGGGGATTATTTTGCTCCCCCCCCCCCCTCCTCAGTATCATATATTTGCAAAAGGGCGCTTGTTTTTTTTTTTAGATTTAGGCAATGCCGGAATCTGAAATTTCTGTACATTTTCACCACTAAAATTGTAAAAAAAAAATTGCGCGCGAGCGAATAGTTCATTTTCGGGCGAAGGGTGTCGGCCCCATCGCCAAATTTTCCAGTATGCCATTCATAACCTTCCCATTGCCATGCCGATCTCCTGAGTCTCTCACGCCATCCTAGCATGCTAGAAGAGATGAGCAAATAATCATGTTTCAGTACTAATGATGAGAGAAAATGGGAAACAGTTTCGGACAACAGTATTGTCTTAATTTAAGAAATCTAAACTTCTTATATATATATATGAATAAATATGTATAAGGGGGAGAAAGGTGCTTGTTCGGGGGAGGGGTATATAGGGTACGTTGTATGATGGCAGTATAAGCATTTGAGGTGGGCCCCCATAATGTTTGGAGTGGGCCCACAAGAGTGTTTGCCCCCCTTCGCCCCCCCCCCCCCCCCAAGGAAAAAAAAAAAAGCTGGGACCCTTCCGGCGCGCCTGACTGCAGGAACACTGCTCGCAAGATATCTTTAAATGTCATTCGTGGAATCGAGTTACCTGATGGAGCAAGATCAGTTGTCGTAGCTCTGGTCGTGGCAATGCTACTTGACGTCACACTCTCAGTTGTAGTCATGGTCGTTTCTGTCGGATAATAAAATTTCGACAGAATAATAGGGAATCATCCTTTTATTGACACCGACCAAATAATGGTGGTGCTAGATTGCTATTTAATACACAGTGCACAAAAAATAACTCCCACTGAACAATCAGGAATCTTTCATCCAGAAGGTGTTCAAAAAGATCTAATCATACATGCGTGTAGCTAGACTTCCATTCCCAGCTACTGTTTGTGTAAAAATTAACCAAGAACCAAGAAGAAAACAACCATATTGTTAACATCTTTTAAGTTGAATATTTTATTACATTTCCTGAGAAACTTGTTGAGAAAAATGTTCCTTAAGAAGTGTCCATAACTTTCTGAAATGATAATTCAATGCATGCATGTTTTCAATATCATTTTATGCCGTTTAAACAAGGTTTTCACGCTTGACTGAGCACATGAAAGACTGAAAATCATCTTTTATTGACCGACCCAAGTTTGTTACATTAAATTCTATCGCTGTAAATAATTTTGGCAAGCTTAGCCCATTCCACTCCGCTGCCGATACCGTAACGTCATACTAGAGTGAGCATGCATTTCAAGAAAATTGCTTAAACGAGAAATTTAGGGCCTTGAATGGCCTTGGCTCCTTTCAAGTAGAAATTTCATTTTTTGTTTTTCATTTACAAAAGCTTGTTGAAGACCTTCTACAGATGTGCCTAAAATTTCATCTCATGTTTCACGATCATGACGGTTGACTTGGCGCAGGTTAAGGAACAAAAGTTATTCCTTTAAGCGTCTTTTTCTCTTGATCTCTCATGTTTTTACTTCTACAGGGGATTTACAATTCATATTTTACTTAGCATGGGTTAGATCAGGGAATTTTTTCATGGTTGAATGAGTTTGGGGTAGAAAAGGTCTAATTCATTTGACTGAGCACCGAAAAATAGACATTTTCTAGCCTGTGCTTAGGTAGTCAATCGTGAATCCCCTGGGTTAGGAGTGAAAACACAGCAGTGTGCTAACTGACTAACGAATATGACGACACTCCCACCCCCCCCCCCCCCCCCCCCCCCCCCCCCCCCCGCAGTGGCGTAACAACCGGGGGAAGGATTTCAGCGGGAAAATCCACCAAACCACCGGGAAAAATTAAAAAGGGAGGGAAAGGAAGAAAAAGGAAGGAAGAAAGGGAAAGGAAGAAGAAGAAAGGAAAAGAAAGAGGAAGAAAGGAAAAGAAAGAAGGAGAAAGAGAAAGAAAGAAAGGAGAAAGGGAAAGGAAGAAGGAGAAAGGGAAAGAGAAAAGGAGAAAGGGGAGAAAGAAGAAGAGAGAGAGGGAAAAGAGGGAAAGGAGGAAAAAAGAAGAAAGCAAAGGGAAACAAAAGAAATGAGGGAAAATTTAGTACCAAAACCCTAGAGTTTCCGGGGGCTCCACTTCCTGGACCCCCGCAGTGGCTTTCATCAGGGGCCCTAAGCCAGAACCCTGGGCCCCACCGCTAAGGGCTTCGCAAAAAGCAACTCGCGGTGTGGGCTCACCTCCGCATATTCTATTTCTAGACTTAGTTACCGGGAAATTTTTGGCTCTACCCCCCCCCCCCCCGATAACAGGCAGAGAATGTAAGAAACCGGGAACAGACAACGAACAATTCAAAGAAAAGTCAGAGCTTCCGCGCTTCGCGCGGAAGGGAAAAATCACCATCCCTGCACCCTCCCCCTAGCATGCCTAGGGAGCGCGCTTTGCACTATCGTCCTCCTAAAATGAAATCCTAGCTACACCACTGATTCTAGACTTAATTACCGGGGAAATTTTTGGCTATGCGTGTGCCCCCCCCCCGATAACAGGCAGAGAGCATAAGAAGAGCGGGAACTAACAGCGAAAAAACGTAGGGGCTTTCGCGCTTTGCGCGGAAGGGGGGAAACTCCCCCCTCCCTGCACCCTCCCCCCTAGGGAGCACTACCGTCCTCAAATGAAATCCTAGTTGCGCCGCAGAAGATAGACTTAATTACCGACAACTAACAATTCAAAAAAACGTCGGAGCTTCCGCGCTTCGCGCGGGAGGGGGGCAAACTCCCTGTCCCTGCACCCTCCCCTCTAGGGAGCCCTACATTGGCGTAAATTCCGGGGGGGGGATCTATCACCCCCACTTGGGACAGAGGGGGAATGGTGTGTACAAATTTCCCCCCATGCAGACACAATTTTTACGAAAGAAAATATATTTTGATAAATCAGTTAGTAAAAATTCTGAACATCTATCATAAACAACCATCATATTTTAGAATTTCTATTTGAAAATGCTATTGAAAACAAAAAAAAAGTGGTTATTTTTCGCTCGCTCATCAAAATCTTAGGATTTCCATCCGAAAATGCGATCAAAATCGAGAAAAGTGGTTATTTTTGGCTCGCTCGTTTCACTCTTTCGTCATATTTTAGAATTTTTATTCGAAAATGCGATTCAAAACCGGAAGTGTGGTTATTTTCTGCTCGCTCGCTTCGCTCGCTTGCAAAATAGATATCAAATTGTGTGTGAGAGGGGAAAAAAATAGTTTAGAAAGGTTTTCATCCCCACTCCTTTAATTGGATTTACGCCGGTGGAGCACTACCGTCCTCCTAAAATTCAGTCCTAGCTACGCCACAGCTTCTAGACATAGACAAGTTACCGGGAAATTTTGGGCTCTGCCCCCCCCCCCTGATAACAGATACCTGTTACTCCCCTGCCCCCCCCCCCCCCCCCCCCCCGATCTCGCTTAAGAAAATATTGGCTCATTATGAAACTCAGAAAGTGGTTATTAAGGTATTTATTCTGTGTTCGCTGAACCATGATAGTATGCATTAGACATCATAAGATTTCAGCTCACTTATGTAGCGTCATCTCCAATAAACAGAATGGATGACATTGTTTTAAAAATGTTTCCTAATCTCTGCTCAGTCGACCGTTAAACATGAGATAAAATTGTATGCACATCTTTAGAAGGTCTTGAACAAGCCTTTATATAAAAATTAAATTCCTACCTGAATGGAGGCAGGGCCATAACCCTAAAATTTCTTCTCCTTTAAGCAATTTTCCTGTACTGCGTGCTCACTCAAGCATGACGGTATGGGATTGTCAATGAAATGGAATAGGGTAGGCTTGCCAAACATTATTTACAGCATTGAACTCTATGAGAGGTTTTTAAGGCTATGATCACAGCTCAAAGCGGCGACCAGGCGTGGATCCAGGGGGGGGCGAGCGGGCCTTGCCCCCCCCCCCGACTCAAAATTTGTGTTTTTCAGCCCATTTTTGACCATTTTGGGTACCTCAGCCCCCCTTCCCCCCCCCCCCCCCGAGAAAGACAGGGGCCAAAAAAAAAAGAAGAAGAAGAACGCCGAAATGGCCGAAATGGCAAATGTAATGTAGGCCTACAACCTTTTTTTTTTTTTTTTTTTTTTTGCTTGTCGCGAAATTTGGACCTGTAATAGGATAATAGGATAATAGAAGACGCCTACTCCCCTAATACGGTTTTTACGACACACGCAAAAAAAAATATGCATTTTCGTTTTAGTCGCTAGATTACAAAAAAATAAAAAAATTCCATGGCCATGGCCCTTCCCCCCATCAAATCCTGGATCCACGGCTGGCGGCGACACATCTTTTCTCAGCCTATGTTTTGGCGTTTATTTCGTCAGAAATAGTTAAAGTATCACATCTATTCTTGAATCCAGTCGTATTTCGTAAACTTGTTTTGAAAAAAAAAAAATCGCGCCCGGGCGCCGTATGCCTAGATACGCCAGTGGTCATTACCCGATTACTGCCCGGACGCCACGCGGAGAAGTTCCGCCGATTTCGCCAAGTTTTGGCCTAAAATCGACCGGCCGACGGGAAATCCACAGGGCATCACTGGAGCTTTACGGCCCGCACCAAGAGTTGTTGGGCGATGCCTTAATTCCAGCGGCGTTTAAAATTGGGAGTAAAGTTAACAAAACCCTTGAGTCGAGGCCTGACTTGATAGCAAGGCGACAAAAATTTTACCTTTCTTTCAAATGTTTAACCTTTGCAAATGATGTATTATGCACAGGGGGGGGGGCAGTATTTAGCAAGAGGCGAATGAAACTTACATGACAACTAGCAGAACCACGACAATTGCATCATTTTTTATAAAATTCTGAACCTCTTTTTTAAAAAGCTTGTTTAAGAACTATTATATGGGGCGCAAAATTATGAGATTCTGAGAGGGTATGACCATGCGAGGGAGCAAAGTGACTGAACTTTAGACAAGTTTTGCACATCATACCCTAAAAAAACTCTATTTCTGATTAATTTACCCTGCGAATGGGGGGTGCAAAAATCCTTTGAAAATATGCTTTTTTTTCATTTTCCTTCCTCTCTCTCTCTGTCGCGCGTTTTTTTTTTTTCTTCTTTTTTTTTTCTTTTTCTTTTTTTTTTTGCGCCCCACTCAAAGTGCCGTTATTTAGCTGGTTTACAGATGTATCAAGACGTTGGCAGAAGTCGCTGTTTCATGGCCACAATTTTTTGAATTTGCCATCGTCTGACACCGTCTAACATAAAATTAGACCGAGGCAGACGGAATCGTTAAACGGTAGTATGGGACAGGGCCTTAAATTTTAACTTCGTGCTAACACTTTAGCAGCAACCAAGCGATGCCCTAAAAAAACAAGAACAACGGTGCCCGGGCGGCTGCCGTTTGGTGCAACGGCAAAATTTGGTAAACAAAACGCCGCCCGGCCGCCGAGCAGGTTGATCTTCGGGTTGTAACCTCAGCCTTACTTTGGGCTGTCCAAAAAATATGCTTTTCAATCTTATTCGCTTAGTCAAGCGTGAAAACCTGGATTAAATGGCATAAAATTATCAGCATGCATGCATCCCCCTAAAACAGTAATCCTGGTAATGAAAAATTATAATTTACCTCGGTGTCAATGCCTGTAGCGATTACATTTCTTTTCGCAAAATTTCCAAATAGTTATTTTTTCTGCTTTATCCCGTGCTCACTGATCCTAAATATTGAATAGCCTTTCAGAAAGACATGGATATGTTTCTCAAAACATGTTTCTCAGGAAATTTAATTCTAAAAAAGAAATCTCATTAAAAAATATCAGTAAACTGGTTGTTTTCTTTTTGGTCGTGTGTGCAATCAACCGTGAAATAATGCATTTAAATCGTACAAAAATTATGTCTGGAAGTGACCATGAAACTTAACACATGATATCATAAAGTGACGAAAATCCAAAATTTGTCCAAGTACCAGTAAGTTGAAGTTACAACATGAACTTTCTTAATCAATCAGTCTGAACGTAACCACCGGGGGGGGGGGAGGGGCAAAAAAATAGATAAATAGAAAATAAAAACTTCAACAGACAGTCACAGAGGGATAATGTATTAGTAATTACACAATTATCATCCACTTTGGGAATTCTACGTTAACAACAGAAAAAAACAATATTGAGTATTAATGGTACTCAATATTGTTTTTTTCTGATAACCCACTCTGTGCATGAGATTTTTATGCATTTAACAAATTAGGAATCACAAAATATGTTCTTTAGTCAAAAGTGAGTCCGACCACACACCAAACGTCTTGTTACTCTTCAGAACAAAAGGAGATCGCATGAGAATATGAACATTATTATAAGTATGACTTCGTTTTTATGTGTCCTTCTTTTAACTTATTCAATTAATGTTAGGGTTGGAAAATACGTTTCAAAATGGCTGCTTTGCAGCTGAGAGGCACACAGTTACATTTTGAGTTTGTTTAGGTTGTATTCATTGACATATAAAGGAGAATAAGATTGTCTAAGAAACGTTGACGGAGACAGAAGACCGTGTTGTTTCAACAGAAAGAACACATTACACGGTTTATAATGATTCATTAAGCATGTCCGATTTGAATTTTGAACAGAATTCCAGTCAATACCGTTCCACCCCCTAAATTCTTCTTTGAAGCAAGATAAATGGGTGAAAGTCAACTGATCTGGTTTCATTAGTTGTCCTAGTTCTAGTGGTGAGAGTGCTGCTGGATGTTACATGCGCAGTTTTGGCTATAACTGTCCCTGTTGCAATATAAAAATAATGAAACAGTGATGGGGAAGCACGGGCATTAACAAGAATGGCACCAAAAGCATCCCAAATCTTTTTTAGTAGGCCTACAGTTGGAAGGATTAAGGGCCACTCTCTGGAAAGTGAAACTTTTGGTCAAACATGTGACTACCTAATTTTGCCTCATTGCTCGAAACTAAGATGACATGTTTAATTTTTGTATTGCAACTATTTTTACAAGAAAAAGGCTCCCCTTTCTTTGATAAGAATAAACAACTTCTCTACTATAATGTGCTTACAGAGTCATTTAAAAGCATGAAATATGTTTTCATTCCAAAATCAGCCCCACCGTACAACAAACATTGTCCTGTTACTCTTCAAAAAAAAGGAGATCAGTTGGAAGTACGCATATCATTATACATCAATGATTTCATCAGTTGTGCGTTCTAAAATGGCTAGTTTAGTGTTAGAAGCATAACAATACAGCTTATGCTTATTTTTATTCAGTAGCACGTGAAGGAGAATGAGATGTAATATTATATCTATAAACATGTCAAAAAGTTTTGCCTGATTTGTTGCATCTGCGTAGATGAAGGTCACCAGAAAGACACTCTGCTCGCTGTGCGCGCTGGTACAGTCAGACCAGGCCCCGTAATCTCCGCCATTTTGTCGGGGACATTTGAACACGATTTGAACGCTTCCCGAAGCCCCATGAATAATTCATTTTGTAAGATGCTCCCATAGGCCGCATACGATTTCCACGCAAAAGAAACGCAAACACAGTACAGCGCTGAGCATGCGCATTAGGTAGAGGTCAACTCGTATTATCTATTCATATATGTTAATGTATTCATGTATAAATTTATTCCGACGCAGCAGAATCGGCGAATCAGAGTCCTTCAATTATCTCATTATAATGCAACTAATATGCCAAATATTAATGAAGAAGCAGTGTGACGTTGTTGATGGTTTCATCACAGTGTTTCATTCCTGACGATTCACTGGTACAATCGCATACCAAACTTAGAAATTTTATAAGTAATATTCAGAATAAGTAAGGAGCTGCTGGTAACTCCTTGGAAGAACTGACCATTCCATATTATGTTAGATATAATCAGGGTTTCCCTGGACTTAAAAAGAGAGAAAAGATGTGTGTGTGGTGAGCTAGAGGGAGATTGAGAAAGAAAGAAAAATTAGAGAACGAAAGACAGGAAGCAATGTACTAGCTAGGGAGAAAAGATGTCGTGGAGGAAAAATGATCTCTCAGTCATTCCTGGCTTAAATTATTTGACTTATTTGTGCATTTGACAGACTCTTCGGAATTCTTGATGGTGTGAAAATAAAGTGAAAAGGGAGAATTAGGACAGCAACATTATATTTAAGTATCAGTAATCAAAAGGTAGTAAACTGGATCAGATGCTGCACAATTCAGCAAACGTATGGTACTGACGTAGCAGGAATCAGCGGGGGGGGGGCAAGGCGAGGACGGGAGCGTAGGGGGATTTTTTTAAAATTCGTGCATGAAAATTGCATTTTCTGCACACTAAATTTCAGTATTAGGTGATAACTTACATGAGATGAGGCACATTGCTAATTTCATTTATTTATTTATTTTTTTTTGCTCGCCGATCAAGGGGGGGGGGGGGACGGCCCCCTAATGCCTCCCTTAGCTATGCCCTGATTAAATGTAATATCATGTGAGATCAGATCAGTTTACAACCAGAGCTCTCAACCAAGATGATACCTCTTCTGCATCATTAATATTATTCTGCTTTCCAAAGAAAAAAAAAACATTAGAATGTTAGAACCCCCCCCCCCGAGTCATTAGTCGTTTTACCAGCTGATCAGTAGGAGTTGTGCTTAATTATCTGTCTTTACTCTGAAATCCTTACAAAGCGGGTAAAAGAATGAAGCCCCCCCCCCCAAAAAAAAAAAAAAAAAAAAAAAGAAAAAAGAAAAAGAAAACAAATGTGTACACCTGGTGTACAAGGTATAATTGGCAAATGTTTTCCCCGGTGGCTGCTTCTTCACTCTCTCTCTCTCTCTCTCTCTCTCCTATTCTCTCTCCCTCTCTCTCTCTCTCTCTCTCTCTCCCTCTCTTTCCCTCCCTCCCTCCTCCTCTCCTTTCCTCTTTCCCCAAAGTCACATCTTTATCTCGTTCATTTCTTTTTATATCCAAATTTTTATTACCATCTCCATGATCTCACGTCATCTCTCTTGTTATCTCTTCTTTTGAGATGTATATTTCTCTGTCACTCTCTATTCTGTTTCACAACAATTTCTAAACTATTCAATCCTTTTACTTACAGAGAACAACAAAATAAGTGGATTACTGGGCTTAAAAAAGATTAAGTTAAGTTTATTAACATCATTATGTCAAAGATGAATTTATCATGTTTACATGTTAACTGATCAAGTCTGCAATCTATTACAGATCTATGCCCAGTGTAGGCCTAATTACATCAGCTTTTTGGTAATGTTATAACTAATTCTCACAAACTTATGATTGCTTTTACCTTCTTGTTTATATGTCATTCTTGCATATAAAAATACATTTTATGACTAATTCATTAACATGAAAAAATTACATTTTCTAATCTTATATTTTTAGAAGTATCCCACATTTCCACAACACTGTCAGAATTGGAAGAGAAACTAGCCAATTTCAATTTCAAATCGCAAATATTTGTGTAAAACTGTTATGTTACAAGGGAAAAAATAATACACGGGGGCTCGAGGCGAATTCGCCCCGAAATGCCAAAAAGAGCCGTGGAAAACTAAAAAAGAGTCCCTGAAATTCTTATAAGGTCCAATGTAAACTGTAATACAATGTAGAAAATTCGGGCGGGTGGGCTCAAAAAGTAGCCCTGGAAAAAAAATAATTAATATTTCCCTGAATGTTACTAAATTTACAATACTCCAAAGAATAAGTGAAAATGAATGGTTGTACTCTTAAAGCGTCAGGAAGAAGCATTTACAAAGCAAATAAAATAAAAGAAAATTTGTGTTGAATATGTCCTATTCGATCCTAAACGGAATGTACTGGGATCTAAAACTTTATTTAGGATTGTTTTCTGTGGCTTACAGCAAGATTGAGTGCCACTTGCAAAAGTGGGCTATTATCTTTACGCATGAAATTTTTTTGCAAATATATTTTTTTTAACTGATGCACAGATATCCTGTTGTACTCTAGGAAGTTTAAAAGATTATGACCTATGCTACATCATACATTTCTTGATAAAATCTGGGTTTTACTCAACACATTTATCCACTATTCTGAACCAACTGATGGATGGAACAATGATCATCTAAGAATTCACAGTTGCAAAGAATGTTTTGCATATTGGGTGTGAAAACAGGAATAAAGATTATCTTAATTTTCTTTATATACACATAAGGCCCATTTTATGCACCGAAATCAATAACCGCTTTACAAATTCGTACCCTACAGGTGATTTGTTACAACCGAGCTAACTTACAGCTGTGTTGAAAAATAGAACCTTCCCGTTAAAGCTTAAAAAAGGGGGGGGGATACAATCAACACAAACACACAAATAAAATACACAAAACAAAAGTTTGGTGGAGATTTAAAAAGGATCAAAGGCCTATCAGCTCGGCGAGCACTTCAGCAATAACATTAGGGACACTACAATGTCCCAATTTATCCATGTTATCTGAGAGAAAAAAACTCTATTCTCAATTACGGAACTAAACCTTATGATAGATCTGTGGGTAGTAACTAGGGATGTGGCGGGCTAATTAAAGTAAAGAGCTTTTGATACTGTCCCTCTTTTTTGCTAAATGTACCTATTAAAATAACTTCGGGATATGTGCAGAGTTTGATCTTGTCCATCTGCCTTCCACAATGAAGATGAAGAGGTGTGAACTCCTGAATATCTGTTGCATGAAAAAATGAAAAAGAACGAAATTTAACAAATATGTAAGACATGTGGGGTATGTAAGAGACAGATTCATAAACATGTATTTATTATTATAATAAATACATGTTTATGAATCTAGCTTGATTTTGCTATAATAGCAAAATCAAGCTATGTACACGATTGGACTCAATGAATATATCTGTCCACAAACTTGTCTTCTGGAAGGGCCTTCTCAACTACAGTAGCTCCTCCACAGCATAATCTTTCAATGATGTTGATTGAGAATTACATCCTTGAAAATCTTCAAATCCAAGTTAAATTGTATCTGATAATACATTGAACTTGACACAGGGCATTCATGAGTATTGTGTTATCTCTTCTATATTTGTGCCTGGGAAATAATTTTTTTTTTGTTGTTGTTGCTAGTTTGCTTTATAGGCTGTTCATTATTATCATTATCATTACTATTTTTATTATTATTCCAAAAAACAGGATCCAGTCTGTATACTTGAAAGACTTTGCTTTGACAAAAGCACAAAGTTCAATCAATATTACACTAATATTGGCCCTTTATTTTACTGTCCTATATCATCGTCATTGTTATTATTTATTAATATTGGCATAGATCTAGACCTATAAACAGCCAATTTAATTTTCATACAGCCTACCTCTCCAAACTTCAACAATTTCTTTTTTCCTCTCTGGATTTGTACATGTCTCCACAGAATCTATTTTATTGGAGAAGAAAAGCACCATCCTGAAAAGAAAGAAAGAAAAAAAAAAAAACATAAGTTCAAGTTACATTTCTAGCTAGAAATAAATCTATACAAGCTGTTGTCGCTCACTACAGACTTTTGTACAGTCACTATGTGCTGTATGTTACGTGCTCAACGTAACAGTTACACTTACAGTGGGGAAAAAAAAAAGAAAAAAGAAATCAAGCTAGCAATAAGAAAAAAGACAAAATTTATGACTCTATGAGTATGAGTCAAGCATGAAGAACACAAGGTAGCCGCTGTCACTGAACATCAAATTCGTAATCGAGATTTTTCACTGTCTGATGTGATTGAAAATTAGTAAGAAATAAGATACAACTGTAGTGATTATTTTGTGAAAATTTGACGCAGATTTGCTCAACTAACGCTACATCGAGATACAGTCTGTGTAACGTTAGTACTCACTAACATATACAGTTAGTAGGAAATCTAGATCTAGCCTAAATGTTGTAGGTCTGGACTATGTCTACATCTGAATTAGATAGTGGACCAGGTCTAACAACAATAACAGATTTGCCAAAATAAAAAGGGGGATCAGATTTAACTGCTAGTCTTCAGATGTCAACTAATGTTAAACTTGAATTTGAAATGCAACAAGTTAACTCCCAGTAACACTAACAAGTAACAGTTAGCCAGGCCCAGGCCAGCTAACCTTAGACTAGACCAAAGTGTTCTGTCTCTAACACTTAGACTCGTATTCTGGTAGGGTCGGCATGGAGGAGTGCTGACCCCACCAGAATAAGAGGATAACGACGACTGTTAGAGACAGAACACTTCGGTCTAACGTTAGACATTTTCCTCACTTCACTTGACGTGGATTTGATTGCCAACATCTTCGGTTCTAAATCGTTAGTCTTACATTAGGCATAACTGTTACTCTTCAACCAGGTCTAAGTATTTTCAAGACAATAGCCAAATTTCTTCATCTAATAGCAGTGAATAGGAAATATCGTTATGCTGACTGAAGGGGGGGGGGGGGGTATTCAACAAAAGAACTCGGAAGATCCATGAGTACTGCACGAATTTTCTGATGACTCCCGCCCGACACTCCGGGCAAGCAGTCAAGACCAAGAGGGTTCTAGTGGCAATCAAGCCGAAATTAAAGCTCACGACGATGAAAAATGTATTGAAAGTTTGAGAGTTGATTGCCCAAAAATTTATTCATCAAAACACCTTTGCAACTTCTCAAAATGTAAACAAATATCAGTAGATCTCTCACAATGTTCGGATTTCTTTTCAATTAAGTCAATTTAAGAAATTCAAGCATAATTACAGTTGTACTCACCGACAAACTTCTCCCCCTAAAATGATCATTCTGTGCGGGTGACGTCACAGCCAACTAAGTAGCAAGGGTCCAATCAAAATTTGAGAATATCGCAGTGCGCAAATACAAAAATGAATAATGCATGAGGAAGAATCGATATTTCCCATTTTTATGGATATCGGAATGGTATCGGGGGCTTCGGGAACGTTCAAATGTCCCCCCGGAAGTCAGATTTTAATACGCTTAAATACGCTTAGCCTGAATGGTGACGCAGTGTTATATATGCAAATGAGGAAAATCCGCGGGTGCTACATTTCTGTCTATACGGTGTTATTAGTCTATGAGTCAGACGCGTGTATGTCTATGTAGGTACCTTGATAGGTACAGTGCGCACGCACGTATGTTCTCGATATGTGTGCGATGACAAACCAAAATTAGCACTTATATTAATTAAAAAAAAAAAAAAAGGCCAGAATTCCATACAACCAATATGAAGGAAGAATAGACAGGTCACACAACGGAGTCGTACTCTTCTATTAGATATTTCAACTGGTTCATTTCCGCCATAAGAAACACTTCTAACCAATCAACAAAGAAGACCTTGTCACTGTGGTTCGACATCTTTCCCCATAAAAATACGTGTTATTTGGGGCTTGTTTATTTTCTGCGGAAACAAAAAGAAGGGTGTTTACAAACCAAAATGGCCGGAATTCTACATAAGATACGACAGAAATTGTATAGAAAGTATTTTAGAGGTTGATTCAATATTCATATTTTTTTCAACTGGTTCGATTCGTTGATAAATGTTAAAGATACAGGCAATTATATAAGTAGAAATTTAATATTTTTGTAATTAATGTACACAGGTCTATGAAGAAGGTTTGGCACGCGCGCGCGCGTGGATAGACAGACTCACAAAATGCAACAAATTTTTTGGTAGGGATTACCTTGAATAGCACTGGTAGTTGTGGAAGGAATGTTGGTAGAGGTATGCATGGTAGAAGACCATGTAGTTTCTGTAAAACCAAAGGACACATTTATGTCATTGATTCATAATTCAAGCATGATTATAATCAATATTATAAACGGGTTCAAGAATGTAACCAATTAGACACGCTGAAACGAGTCACGTGTGTGTTCTTTATGTTTTTCGCTAACATGCACGCGAGTGCAAAAAGTGTGCAGTAAAAATGCATGCACTCTGGCTGAAAATCCGCATGCACGCGTACGTACGCAGACCCAATGCGCTTTTAAAGGTGCGTAGAACTTTTTGTAGCAAGGACACTGATGCGCGTATCAAGAAGCGTATTACATTGTTAGGCTAGGCTGCGCTGATCATACGTGATGTCACAAAAGAAAACAAATGGCAACCTTCATGACTGCGAATCTCGACATTTCAGTCAGGTTCGTAGCTCATTCTGGCTCTATACTCATGTTGTCGACCCGTTTTATAATTTACAAATAATTCATCCTTTGTGGCTCGTGCACTAGTTAGTGATACGCACTGCACTCAGTTAAGTCACAGTGAGTTGGATAAAGAACTCGACAAGCCTCGTTCATTATCCCATTGTGACTTAACGTTCGTGCAGTTGCGTATGCACTACTGCACTCGCAGCATGAATTATATGTATACTATAGGATTTCCCGCCAAATTCGCAAGTTTTTCATTCAAATTCATTTATTTTACATCAAATTCGACGATTTTACTGCTGTCAGGTATATCTCGGGTTCAAATCCGTATTACTCGTTTTCAAATCTATAAAATTCTCTTTCGAATCTACATATTTCTCATTCAAATTCATGAAAAGCTGCTTCTTTCACTATCCTGTCTTCCAATTTAGCGCAACACGAATTGCTGACCTCGCGACGTTGTCATTCCAGCATTATTCTTATTCGTTTTTAGCATTCAGTTTAGCACTCTGAGCAGTTAAATTCGAGGGTTGATATAAAATTATTGTATTACACATTTTTATCGCTCACTCAATTTTTATTTCATGTTTGTTTAATTTTTCTTTTGTATTTTATGACAAATAAGATATTTTTATTTAGCGAACAATCAGAATGTGAGTTATGTCATCAATTTACGTATTTTCCATACTAATGATTTATGAGATTCGTATTCGGGTCATTAATGTCCTGTTCTTTTTCATTTTCATAACCATGGACATTCGGATTGAATTGTTAACAAAAGATTTTAAAAAAACATTCATCTGTTGATGGTTCTCAAGAGGTTTGTAAATTTTAAAATTGCATGTCTCTTGTTTCCTCGTAACAAAGGAAAAGTTCTTGAAAACATAGCAGGATAACGTTCATGTAATTATAATTGGCGCGGTGACTCGGGTCCAAAATTGTGAACATAATTCCTTATTTAGCTTGTAGTCAGAGGGGGCGATAGGGCTCCCTACCCCCTTGTCCCAGGTAATACGTGTCCATAAAGCGCCAGCGCCTAGCCCCGGTTTTCACTCCTCTTTACTGTGAATTTCTGACTGCGCCCCAAATGTACTGTCCTGAAAATACGTAACCTTAATCATACCATTATAAGAAATAGCGGAGATTACCATAATGAAAAAGCATGCATTTTATATTCGCATTATTAATGACTGTAAATGTCAAATATTTACATGACTAAAAAAACAAACAAAACTAGCAAACAAACTACGTCATTAACGAAGACAAATGCCATGATGCATGGCAAAAGCATTGAGCAACCTCTGACATAAGAAAACGACAACTACAATCAATAAACATGACTTATAAAACCTAAGTCTGAAAACTTAAACTAATACCTGTTTGTACTACAAAAATATAGACAAACAAAAATTACCCCAACATGTAATGTATGTATGAGTACCCAACAATCCATAATAATGAAATAAGACCTAGGTTTAAAGTTGGAAAACACAGACCTTCCTTAATTTCCTCTAAAACAATAAAAGCAAATGTACAATTAGACTATAAACCATTAAGGTGCTTTCACACGTGATGCGACAGTATGGTAACACGCTGTGTCACCACACTGTTTTGTGTACAAGCCTATGGGATATAGGGCGACAAACAGAATGTCGCCGAGGCATGACACACTTTTGTTTGCTGCCTAGATACAAAAAAAAAAAAATGCGCACCAATCAAATTTCTAAAAAGTGTGCGCAAAAAAAATGTTGCCATGAGATTGTTTGCGCAAGTTTTGACAATACTGTAAAAAAAAACTCTTTGTGAAATTTTTCTGTGTAATTTTATTTCCGTGTAAAATTTCGTCAGATTATCAAGAATGTGGTGATATCACTTGCGAAAGCCGCATTGTATACAACATGACTTGTAAAACCAAAAATTACCCCAACATGTAATGTATGCATGAGTACCCAACAATCCATAATAATGAAATAAGACCTAGGTTTAAAGTTGGAAAACACAGACCTTCCTTAATTTCCTCTAAAACAATAAAAGCAAATGTACAATTAGACTATAAACCATTAAGATACTTTCACACATGATGCGACAGTGTGGTAACACCCTGTGTCACCACACTTTTTTTGTGTACAAGCCTATGGGGTATAGGGCGACAAAAAAAAAATGTCGCCGAGGCAGGACACATTTTTGTTTGCTGCCTAGATACAAAAAAAAAATGCGCACCAAATTTCTAAAAAGTTTGCGCAAAAATTGCTGCCATGAGATTGCTTGCGCAAGTTTTGACAATATATGCTCTCTTATATATTGAGAGTTGACGCGTTAATTCGCGTTCATTAGCATATGTGGTGACACATGAGCAAAAAAGCACATATGTGGGAGCCGATGGGAGCGGACGTGTAGCGAGTGAGCTCTTCAGCCAACGCCCATATTTTGCTTTTCCTCAAACTTTTTGCAATGTTTGACTGAATTTAGACTTAATTTATACATTGCTGAACCTATTAGGTAAGGTAAGGTGATTAGACAGGACATTTTGTGCCGGTTTAGCTTTAGAAAACTGAATTTAATCAACGACTACTCTTTGATAGAAGAACGGCGAGCAGCCATGATGACTCGCACTAAAGCCACCAGCTCGAAGCCTAAGCCGGCCGCCGCATCGGACTCCGTAGAATCGTTTGAAGATGAGGAATGCGAGACCCAACCCACCCTTGGAGATCTTCAGAATAACATTCTTGACTTCAAAAACTTCATATCTAGTAAACTGGACCAAATCTCAACTGATGTTTCTGCAATCAACAGAAGATTTGATGACCTTGAAAACAGTGTCGACTTCAACTCAGCAAAAATTTCAGAAATTGAACAGAAAAAATTGCCTGAACTCGAAGTCTCTATTCAGCAAAAGATCAAATCCCTGGAAAACAAAATTCTAGCGCTTGAAATTCATGGCAGAAAATCTAATCTACTCTTCTATGGTCTACAGCAAAATGACGGGGAAAACATCTACGAAGTACTAAAGGAAGCTTTTGTTTCTCTTGGGATTGAGAATACCGTTGCATCAAGCATCGCCATAGCCAACGCCCATTGCCTGCAGAGACGAGAGTCCGGAGCCCAAACCACCCGACAGGCACCCGTCCCTATTATAGCCCGGTTCTGTTATATGCGCGACAGGAATAGCATCTTAGCGGCCTTCGAAGACCATCAGAGAAAGCGCTCCAAGAATCCCGCTGATCCCAGCCACGCCCAAACGCGATTGACCGTCAGGACGGACCTACCGCCCGCAATGAAAACCCGCCGTTGCATCCTCGCGAATGAAGCGTACAAGTTACGGAAGGAGAAGGGGCTATCGACAAGAATCTTCGTAAAGGGTACCGAGGTCCACTTGCAGTGGAAAGAGAAAGGCACAACCAAGTGGAATGATCATGACGTCTAAGCTCAAGCATGTAAGCCTTACGAATCTCTTATATTTTCTTTTTTCACGATTTGTCTATCTGATCAACTCCTCCAAGAGATTACATAATGGAACCCTTGAAATTACCATTGATGGAGTTGTATATATTTCGTTCTTTTAGTATTAACCAGCCCTGTTCATCTTAAAGCTGATCTGATCAACACCTACAAAAGGGTCATGATAAAGTGGAATCCTTGAAATCACCATTGAAGGAGTCGTTTCTCATTCTGTTTGACTTGTATTAACCGATCCTGCTTCAACTCAATGTTATAATGTCATTTTAAAACGAGACGTAATCTTCTTCGCCGGAGCCGATCGACGTTCGAGTAAATTTCATGTGTATTGCCACAGAATGCATGAGCAAGGGCTTTCCAACGACATTTCACTGTTAATCTGTTAAAACAAGGGATCACTACTTCAGTTGTCATAATTCTAGTGAAATCATTCTCTATTGTTTTGCTGGAAGAAAGCACCAAGTCAAACATCAACCTTTTGTGCGATTCAATGGAATCAAGCTTTTATTAAAACATGTTAAATGCTATCATGTTAAACAACATGGCTGCCGTAATTGTCCTGCAAGGCTTTTCTATATTATTATTCTGTGAATGTCAAGCAGGAGTCATTTATTTGGCTGCACAAAGCTATACAGCATTATCACGTTATTTAAAATATCATGTCATTTTAACCCTGTTCGAAAAGTAAGTGCATTATGCACTGCTGTTACTTTGCCTAATAATGATCATGAATAGTGAATTGTGTTCTCCCTCATCGGGCTTGCAATTCAACTCAAGCTAACAAGTTTGCAGTTTGTTTTATGTTTTATCCCCCTTCCCCTCTACGGAATGTTAAAGCACGTTCTAATGAGTAGGTTTGTTTTTTTTTACCAGGTTGTTATATGAATATATATATTTTGCTTAATTGGTTTTCGAGAAATGTTGTTATGCTGCTTTTCACAAACCAAACCATTCTTATGTTGCTACAGTAGTGCACCTAAGTATTTTGCATAATAATGGTCATGAATGGAGAATATGTGTTTAACACATGGTTCTGCCTCAGCGGGCTCACAATTCAAATTCAGTTTGAACTTGTTTTTCAGAAAAATTTTCTCCCCTCTAGGAGTCCAGACTACAAATGAGATTGTTTACCAGTGAGTTTATAACAGCTGTCTGATATGATTCACTGATCAATAACAATACCAGGGGTTACCTTTTTTATGTCGTTCGATTGGTATATTAGTCCAAAGTTTTCGAAAAATGTTACTTTGCTGGGGTTTTTTTTTCAACCATCCACGTGTGTGCCTATAGTTGAGAGTAGAACGATAATGATTCCTTTATCATGTTATTGCTCTCACTCATGTTCGTTGTACATAACCATTATTTTGCATAACAATGACATGGACAGCTTGTGTAGACACTTCGTGTTCTTCATTCAGTGGGCTCACACTTCAATTCAAACTCTAATATACATGTAAAAGGGTGGATTTGCGTGCTTAATCATGTATACACGCTCTGGCCAGCATGTTTGGAGCATTTTTTCGTTTATCGTACGATATACAGACTCTGCAAACCTTGCATGTCATTTTTAAAACAAGCTAGGTCATGCTATCAGTAGACCTTAACATCTTTTAGTCTATATAGAAACTTTGAATTGTTAGTACTCTACCACTAAGGGGCTCTCTTTTTTTTTCTTTCCCCCTTCTTTTTTTCCCCCTTTTTTTTAAAAGTAAATACACTACATCAGCCTAATATTAGGCCCTGTGCTCGTCATTAATTATCGCTGAATTATATCTTTATTATAGCGGGTCATTATGCGCCAACTAGATTGTATATTGACAGAATCTTACTCGTTGAAATACATGTTACAGTACATGAAAATTTAGTAAACTGCCTGTTTAACTCTAATTTTATTCGTCACTCCATAAACTAGTAAAGATGTAATTCAGTAACTAGCAATCCAGGATTTAATTGCTATAAACAAATACATGTGTAAATATCACGTCGTTATCTAAATGCGTTATAGTTGCTTAGTGCTTTGTTGAATATTGTAGCTGCAAATTATTAAATTAATCTTTGGAAAGTGCTTCTGTAAAACACTGACACACTAAATACTTGCTTGCAAATGTTTGTTGTTGTTTTTTTTTTGTTGTTTTTTTTTTGTTTTTTGTTTGTTTTTTTTTTTTGTTTTTTTTTTTTGTTTTTGCTGTCGGGCTACTCACAAGTTCACCGTGGAATTAATAACATATCATTCTCTAAATTGTTATTTCACTGAACCTGTTGAAAGTCTTGTCAAAAGAGTAAGTGACTGAAAAGCATTGATACTATCTCAAAAAAGATTGTACCTAATCATATTGATTGTCAGTATTGGACTGACATTAACTGATTAATTTAAATTTAGTTTATCTTTACTTTACTATCGACGCCAACTTTAAGGATCATATCCATGGTAATAAACCGTGTTTTTAGCTGACGAGTTGCAGAACAGTCCATACTTCCTTGTCTGGGTTTTTTTTTTTTTTTCTCATGTCGTAGGAAGTGTTTTTAGGGGGGAGGGTGTTCTTCTTTTTCTTCTTATTCTTCTTCTTCTTCTTCTTCTTCTTCTTCTCCTTCTTTTTTCTCTTTCCTTGTGCACTCACTAGGGTGATTGGCTGGGGCCGACGTGCTGGACTGGGGCAGGGTCTGCGGACAAAAATCAAAACAAAAATGGGGAGAAATTTTGTCTAACTGTTGTAGACTCCCTCCTTGACCGACTCGCCGTCCTCGATCGGGCTGATCACTCATGGGGTTATATTGTGTGTGGGTTTTTTTCTTAGTTCTATAGTATTGTTGAAGACGTTGGTCTGTTATTGCTTTAGCTTGTTATACAGATCTGAGGGTCAGTTAAACGTAACACGTGTGATAATCCACATCAAACAAAATAAAAAGAAAATAAATAAATAAATAAATAAACGTATCTCGGACCAGCGCATATCTTGTGGTATTTGAATCTTCAATAGTTCAGCCCATAACTGATGTATTTATTCACTTTGTGTCATTCCCTGCTCTTAGAAATACGCACCAATTGTTTTTCTAGTTCATCATTCATATGTGGTCTGACAAATAACTGAGTTTCTGAATTTTTTTTATAGCTGTTTTAATGTCTCACTTTGTAGAACTTTACTGGTATATATAGATTTATGATGTGTACACAACTCGTATACCTTAAACTGTATATTGTAGACATGTTATATAGCTTTATGGATTATGAGGCTTTTCGTGCATAGGCATGTTGGGAGTGAGCTGTTGTTGTTTTCTTTATAGATATCGTGTTATAGGACTCCGTTATCATGTATTTGCAGTAGAGCGTATTCCCTGATTTATCTGTTTATAATGCAGAGGGAAATACAATAAAAACGATGTATATTTATTCATTTTGATCCCATAAACATGATAAGATTGTTTAATAGTTTTGTGCTCTAATATGCAACTCTTTATGCACATATGATGTTTGATTTTTTTTTATATTTTTCGTAATGCTTAAAAAAAAAAACACTATACAGAAAGTGTGTAAACTATGAATATAGATATATATATATATATATATATATATATTTATATATATATATATATATATATTGAACAAACTTGCATTACTAGTACTCTCTCGATGATATCTAAATTGTAACGTATTGTCTTATATTTCTTAATGCAAGACTGATGTGCTTATAGGTTCATCATTTTTTTTTTTTTTTTTTTTTTTTTGGGGGGGGGGGCATTTGAATCCATTATAGGGCGTTGGCTGAAAGCCACAGCTAATTGTATACTGCCATTTAAACAATATTTTCATGTGCAGTGTGCTTATTTTTTGTAATTCTATGTGCTTTTGTTGTCCGTTCAAGGTCCTGTTTTGTTTATTCGTTCAATGTGGCCTTCTGCAGCTAACGCTTGATTTTACTTTGGTCTCCGTCATTATCCAAATTGACGTTGTAGTATTGCTCTCTCTTGAAATTTTCTTTATTCTGCCTTGTTATATTTCGCATGAGTTTCCCATTTAGTGATGTAAGTGACTTTGATTTGAATTTAGCTTTGCAATCACAGCACAATGCTGGCAGCATCTTGGTTTCTGACGAGCAGTATGAACAAAATATTTCAAACACTATAAAAACAACGCTGAAGAATTTGAATACACATCTGTTATTAATGACAACTCTCTTGTTAAATCTCGATACTACACCCCAAACCAGTTTGTTAGTAATTTACAATCGGTGACCTGAACTTCTTACATCTTAATATTCGCAGTGCAAACAAAAATTTTGAACAGTTGAGTTTGTTGTTAGATAAGATCAATGCAGATTCTTTTGTTATTGGTCTTACAGAAACCTGGTTTACTGACGATCCTCATACTATACATTCCTTGTCTAAGCATAACCTGATCTTTAATAATAGAGTAAATAGGCGAGGAGATGGAGTAGCACTCTATGTTCCAAAACACCTGGATTACATTATACTTCATGATTTAAATCTGATGAATGAAACGATGGAAACAGTTTTAATTGAAATTAAAGTACCCAAGAGAAAAAAAAACCTAGTTCTAGGCACAATTTATCGACCACCTTCTTCCGATCACAACACTTTCCTACTTGAAATGCAACGAATGCTTTCAAACCCTCTACTTCAAAATAAAAACTGTTTTTTGATGGGTGACTTTAATGTTGACTTTTTGAAATATAAAGAAGATAACTTCTCCCAAGATTTTTTGACACTCTTTTATCATTTTCATTTATCCCATTGATTACCAGACCCACCAGATTTTCTCCTCACTCAGGCACTTTAATCGATAATTTTTTCTCCAATGTTGACAGGGAAACTGATTCTGGCGTCATTTTATCTGATATATCTGATCATTATTAATATTCGCAAGGATTTTGTCCTTCTTTGGTAATAATTCGTACTTTTCCCCTGTTAAAATGGTGAGGAAAATCACTCCGGAAAAGATAACGAGACTGAAAACTAAACTTGGCTCACTTAGTTGGGCTGAAGTATTAGTTACTAACGATGTTAATATATCTTACGATAACTTTATGAGTGTTCTTGTCGATTCCTTTAATGAATGCATTCCTCTTGTAAAACTCAAACCAAACAATAAACGAACACCACGCAATCCATGGGTTACTAAATCACTTCTACGATCCATCAATAGGAAAAACAACCTCTATTACAAGTACCGTGCAAATCCGACTGACGCGACACGCGATAAATATGTCAAGTATAAAAACACTTTAACAGCTCTTTTGCGTTTTGAGAAAAAGAAATTTTACTGTTCCAAATTTGAATCGAACTCGAATAATATAAAAGAAACTTGGAAAGTAATTAACGATGTTTTGAATAAGAAAAATGATCACAGTAATATAAATCATGTGAAGATTAACAATACAGTTCTTGACGATAATATTGATATAGCTAAAAGTTTCAGTAATTACTTTTCGAGAATTGGTCCAAATCTCGCTAATGCAATACCCTGTACCGAAAAAAACTTTGAATCATTTTTAAAGAATAAAAATCCCAATTCACTATTCTTTATTCCAACTGATACCAATGAAATCATTAAAATTGTGAAAGAACTAAAAAGTAAAAAAGCCCAGGATATGACGATATATGTAATGACCTATTAAAAGATATAATTCCTGAAGTTGTTATTCCTTTGGAACATATAATGAATCTATCTATTAATCATATAGCAAATGCGGTAGACCGCCATCTTCACACCCTTGGTATATTTTTGGACCTCTCCAAGGCCTTTGACACCATTAATCATGAAATCTTATTGTCAAAATTATCACATTATGGAATTAGGGGAAAGGCCTTGGAATGGTACAGAAGTTATCTTACAGGAATAAAGCAGTTCGTCTCCGTAAACGGTTCAACCTCAGATTATAACGACATTACGTGCGGAGTATCCCAGGGTTCACTTCTTGGACCATTATTTTATATTTTGTTTATCAATGATCTCCAGAATTCATCTAATGTTATGTCCTTTATATTATATGCTGATGATACCAGTGTCTTCTTTTCTCACCAAGATCCTGATACCCTTATAAATACTATCAACACTGAACTTGAATGTATATATGAATGGATTTGTTGCAACAAACTCTCTTTAAATGTTGCTAAAACACAGTACATGCTTTTTAGTAACTCAATCCTAACTTTACCCAGGAATATCATTCTTAATGGCACCTTGATAGACCTTGTTGATTCTACAAAATTTCTTGGCCTATTTATAGATAACAAACTTTCGTGGAAACAACATATTACATATTTATGCAAACTATTATCCAGAAATGTTGGGGTCATAAATAAACTAAAATCTTTTTTTCCCCTCCAAAGTATTACTCAATTTGTACAATACTCTTATTCTCCCCTATTTGAATTATGGTATATTAGCTTGGGGTAATTCTTGTCGAAATCAGTTGCACAGATTATTACTTATACAAAAGAGGGTAATGAGAATTATATGCCTTGAAAACAGATTAGCTCAGTCAAATAAGTTATTTCTTTCAAATAAAGTTCTAAAAATAGAGGATTTGCACAATCTTCGCCTGGGCTGTTTTATGTTTCAACTAAATCAAGGAAAGTTACCATCGTCATTAAGTTTATTGTTTTCCAAAAATGAGAGTTTTCATAAGTATCCCACAAGACTGTCGTCATCTTTTCACCTCCCCATGGTAAGAACCTTTTATAAACAGAGAACTATAATTTATACTGGACCACATTTCTGGAATTCCCTTGAGGAATCTCTCAGACAGTCACCAAGCTTATTTTCGTTTAAACATAAACTCAAGGCTAGGCAAATAACCAGTTATAATGTTAAAACATGATTTACTGCAGAAGGCTATTTCTTGTCCCATCATTGTCCCTGTGCTGCTTCTTAGTTTTGTCCCGTTTAGTGTGGTCTTGTATCGTCTGTTTTGTTTTCTTTTTATGTTTTCTTTTTATTAAAGATACTCTTGCATCATTATGTTTGGGAACCTTATTTACAAGCATTGCTTTCAAGGTTTCCGCCACAGTGCAGCCTGCATTTATATATTCATTAATTACTTAATCATTTAAAACATGATAACTAAAGCCATATATTGTGAAACCTAATCGTTTGTATTTTATGCTTGCATTGATTTTGTAAAGAGAAAATTTCTGTCAATATTATTGTTTGCTGCTATTGTGGAAAATAAATGAAATGAAATGAAATGTGGTGACACAAAGTCCCATCATGTGTGAAAACAAAACAGTGTGGCGCCACAGTGTGTTACCACACTGTCGCATCATGTGTGAAAGCACCTTTAGATACACGAAAAGCAAAATTTCAAATACAATTCTACACCATGTTCCCTAATTCTAACCCGTAGTAGCCTATCATGACTCCACAGTGTAACAGTGAAAACACTGGGTCTATGATATGAAATCAAACATTGGTACAAGTGTCAGATTAATCATTCAACAGACCCCAAACACATATGTAATCAGACTAGACTGAGTGAGAGACCAGGCACTTTCGCATAATTTGTAAAAACGGACAGTGCCATTGAACTATAAACAGATCTGTTTCTGTCTATAAGCCTGCAATAGATTACAACATTTGAAGACTACAGATATCTCCACTTACTTGCTGTTTCTCTTGAATTAAAAAAAAAACAATTAGTGCAAATAAGCAAACAACCAACAACCCACAATGATAAATGTGGATCATACTAATATACAAATCACTGAGCATATAATATAAACCTAAACAAATGCACATTGCTAAAGTGCTAGAAGATAAAGTGGTCTCTACATCTTCTTTAGATTATAGAGCCAACCCACATCATAAAACCATCATTACAATACAACTCGATACCAGTGCATGCCTTTTTCCCCTCAACTCAATTCCACATAAAACTGAATTACACTGATACAATGTGTATCTTTAACTTCCAAACAATTATCATAATCCTACTGCTCATTTATTCCATTCCATACATCTTCTTAACAATCATCGTAACCTAACTACCCATCTAGACCATTCCATATAAATCTAAATTACACTGAGCAACTCCTTTTCAGTTACAACCCAACTACAATTATTATCATTTACCTATCCCCTACATCTTTCCCTTTTTCTTCCCTCTTTGCCTATGAAAAGGAGATAAAATCTAAAATTAAAAATATATATCAAACCAAAAAAAAATCTACATCAAGATAAAGCTGACCAAAATACAGCAATTGGAAACAAATTACTCAAAAACTGTGCCACTAATAAACAAGCACACAATTCCAAATCCACTTTAAGGCTCTGGGTAATAAGATAACAATAAACACTAACAAAGCAAACCAAAAATGACTCAAAATTAAAATACACACACTACAGTCCAGGAACAGCTCAGAAATCTGCTCAAGAGTAATGTTATGTAGGGGCTAGTCCGAGGAAGGGTAATGGCTAATGATGAGAGAAGGTTGAGGAGTAGAACAGTACAAGTAGATGAAGACCAAGAGATGCCAAACACTTTGTAGTTGGCTGTGTCGAAGGAGATTTGATTTGATTTGATTTGATTTATTTATTTTCTTCTGCATTGATATATGTACAATTTTTGCAGATAACATACATAAAATAAAATACGAACGAATTTCTACAATGAATCATAACACAAAGTATTTGTAATAATCATTTACCAAACAAATGATAAATTGTCAATCCTTTTTTTTTTTTTTTTTTTTTTTTTGTAATTCAGTTAAACATAAGATTTGATTAAAAATAAGATTATTTGCAGAAGAAGGACTGCCATGAGTGGAGAACTTGGATTGCATGGCGAAGGCTGTGGCATAAGGCTGTGGCCTAACGAGGATGTTGAAAGACCTGAAACTGTAACTGTACTAGTAGTACGAGAACACAGGACACACAAGACAGCGGCTAGAGGCTCAGGTACGGCGACAAGGAGCCGTAGCTAGCATAACCGTACACAGGAAACAGCGGCAGGTAGCGTGTAACCGTGGCACAAACACAAAACAAGATAATAAAAAACGAGAACTGATGGACGATGACATAACGATGATTTCGGGTCCAGAAGAACCAAGCTCAGGATCAGGTTGCTTCATTGCCTGCCTCACTGACTGAATCTAGGACCCCACATCTAAGTAGAAGGATAGGCGGGCTGCTGGCCTGCTGCACAGGGGCACCCAAAATACAGGCCACTGCGTCGACCCGGCAGAGAGTTGAAACCACTGCGTCGGCTTCGTCACAGCACCATTTCGGATGAGTGGGAACGGGATGCAAAGAACCGAAATCTTTCACGTCCCCGTCTGAAACTTGGTCACGGCACCTTTTTGCCGCACGTATGACCCCCATTTTGGAGCAAGTTATCTTCGTTGGACATTAAGGAATGAGTCCGTTATCCCAGCGTAAGCCACCACGCCATTAACGAAGACAAATCACACGATCTCGGGCAGAGATGTAAGTCTTATAAGAGATATCAGTGGCTTTAATCATGTTAATCAGGGCATGATGGCAAAAGCATTGAGCAACCTCTGACAGAAGAGGGCGACAATTACAGTCAATAAACATGACAATAAAACCTATTGGCGCTAGAACATGTGAGGTTCTTTACTTTCCCTTAACTTGAATGAACATATTTGGATTATGAATGCTCGGTGTTAATTTGAATGCTGGAAAAGACGCCTCGACAGGTGTCAAATTTAAATGCCAGGTTAAGCAGTTTTTTAGTTGAATGACATATCTATGAAATCCTTCGACTAAAATGTTAAATCAAATAAAACAGGATAATTGAATGATCACATAATTGGCAAAATTTGTGCAAATTTGAATGCAAAGAAAATGAATCTGAATCATAAACTTGCGAATTCGGCCGGGAAATCCTATATTTCCACAAGCTGCTTTTTTCAACATGATCCTTATTAGAAATCAAATTACCTGACGGAGTTTGATCATTCGTCGTAGGGAAAGAGCTGCTGGATGTCACATCCTCAGTTGTAGTCATGGTTGCTTCTGCAGAAAGATGAAAGTTTGCTATTTCAGTGCATGATCACAAATCAAATATGCAGTTGAGAATCGTAACTTTACGAATTTTAAAGGTTTTTAATTGTATTCATGAATAAATGAACCAAAGTTCAATATTTGATGTTCTACAATTAGTATTCACCCGGCAAAGTATGTTGCCGAAGGAACGTTGGTAGAGATACAGGACTATTGTTTGCGCAAAGAAGAAATGAATGAATAGTGATTCATAAACACGATAAATCACACCTTAATTTCTAATTCTCTCCCTCCCATTTCTTTCTTTCTTTCTCTCTCTCTCTCTCACACACACGCACACTTTGATCTCTCTTTTTGCCTTTTATTTATTTCATGTCCTTCTACAGCTTAGTGGATCGTTCCATCTGTCCCTCCCGTAAGTATGACGTTGTTACAATCATAATATTACCAGACAATGTTTGATAGGATGTCCCGGGTCTCCCAGAGGATGAGTCACTTGATGTCGTACTCTCAGTTGTCGTTTCTATTTCAATGTGACAAAAATTCTACGAATGAATTATCACCCTCCAACAAACTTTTAAACATTATACGAAAAATGTTTGTTTTAATTAGCAATGGTAGTTATGAAAGGAACGTTGGTAGAGGTAAACATGGTAGAAGACCATGTTGTTTCTATAAAACAAAAGGACATATTTATGACATTCGACCAATAATTCAAGCATGATCATAATCATTACTCTTTCCACAAGCTGTTCTTTCAACATGATCTTTTTTAAAAAATCAAATTACCTGGCGGAGTTTGATCAGTCGTCGTAGTTCTCGTAGGGAAAGTGCTGCTGGATGTCACATCCTCAGTTGTAGTCATGGTCGCATCTGCAGAAAATGAAATTTTGCTATTTCAGTGTAAGGTCACAAATCAAATATGCAGTTAAGAAGCATAACTTTACGAATTTTAAAGTTTTTAATCGTATTCATAAATAAAAGAACCAAAATTCAATACGTGATGTTCTACAAATTAGTATTCACCCGGCAAAGTATGTTGCCGAATAGAGGTACAGGACCATTGTTTGCGCAAAGAAGAAAACACATGCAAATGAATAGAGTGATTCATCAACATGATAAATCACACCTTAATTTATAATTCTCTACCTCCCATTTCTTTCTTTCTTTCTCTCTCTCTCTCTCTCTCTCTCTCTCACACACACAAAACACACACACACTTTGATCTCTCTTTTTGCCTTTTACTTATTTCATGTCCTTCTGCAGCTTAGGGGATCGTTCCATCTGTCCCTCCCGTAAGTATGACGTTGTTACAATCATAATATTACCAGACAATGTTTGATAGGATGTCCCTGGTCTGCCAGAGGATGAGTCACTTGATGTCGTACTCTCAGTTGTCGTTTCTATTTCAATGTGACAAAAATTCTACGAATGAATTATCACCCTCCAACAAACTTTTAAACATTAAACGAAAAATGTTTGTTTTAATTAGCAATGGTAGTTATGAAAGGAACGTTGGTAGAGGTAAACATGGTAGAAGACCATGTTGTTTCTATAAAACAAAAGGACATATTTATGACATTCGACCAATAATTCAAGCATGATCATAATCATTACTCTTTCCACAAGCTGTTCTTTCAACATGATCCTTTTTAAAAAATCAAATTACCTGGCGGAGTTTGACCAGTCGTCGTAGTTCTCGTAGTGAAAGTGCTGCTGGATGTCACATCCTCAGTTGTAGTCATGGTCGCTTCTGCAGAAAATGAAAAATTGCTAATTCAATGTATGATCACAAATCAAATATGCAGTTGAGAAGCATAACTTTACGAATTTTAAAGTTTTTAATCGTATTCATAAATAAAAGAACCAAAATTCAATACGTGATGTTCTACAAATTAGTATTCACCCGGCAAAGTATGTTGCCGAATAGAGGTACAGGACCATTGTTTGCGCAAAGAAGAAAACACATGCAAATGAATAGAGTGATTCATCAACATGATAAATCACACCTTAATTTATAATTCTCTACCTCCCATTTCTTTCTTTCTTTCTCTCTCTCTCTCTCTCTCTTTCTCTCTCTCTCACAAACATACACACACTTTGATCTCTCTTTTTGCCTTTTACTTATTTCATGTCCTTCTACAGCTTAGGGGATCGTTCCATCTGTCCCTCCCGTAAGTATGACGTTGTTACAATCATAATATTACCAGACAATGTTTGATAGGATGTCCCGGGTCTCCCAGAGGATGAGTCACTTGATGTCGTACTCTCAGTTGTCGTTTCTATTTCAATGTGACAAAAATTCTACGAATGAATTATCACCCTCCAACAAACTTTTAAACATTATACGAAAAATGTTTGTTTTAATTAGCAATGGTAGTTATGAAAGGAACGTTGGTAGAGGTAAACATGGTAGAAGACCATGTTGTTTCTATAAAACAAAAGGACATATTTATGACATTCGACCAATAATTCAAGCATGATCATAATCATTACTCTTTCCACAAGCTGTTCTTTCAACATGATCTTTTTTAAAAAATCAAATTACCTGGCGGAGTTTGATCAGTCGTCGTAGTTCTCGTAGGGAAAGTGCTGCTGGATGTCACATCCTCAGTTGTAGTCATGGTCGCATCTGCAGAAAATGAAATTTTGCTATTTCAGTGTATGGTCACAAATCAAATATGCAGTTAAGAAGCATAACTTTACGAATTTTAAAGTTTTTAATCGTATTCATAAATAAAAGAACCAAAATTCAATACGTGATGTTCTACAAATTAGTATTCACCCGGCAAAGTATGTTGCCGAATAGAGGTACAGGACCATTGCGCAAAGAAGAAAACACATTCAAATGAATAGAGTGATTCATCAACATGATAAATCACACCTTAATTTCTAATTCTCTACCTCCCATTTCTTTCTTTCTTTCTCTCTCTCTCTCTCTCTCTCTCACACACACAAAACACACACACACTTTGATCTCTCTTTTTGCCTTTTACTTATTTCATGTCCTTCTGCAGCTTAGGGGATCGTTCCATCTGTCCCTCCCGTAAGTATGACGTTGTTACAATCATAATATTACCAGACAATGTTTGATAGGATGTCCCTGGTCTGCCAGAGGATGAGTCACTTGATGTCGTACTCTCAGTTGTCGTTTCTATTTCAATGTGACAAAAATTCTACGAATGAATTATCACCCTCCAACAAACTTTTAAACATTAAACGAAAAATGTTTGTTTTAATTAGCAATGGTAGTTATGAAAGGAACGTTGGTAGAGGTAAACATGGTAGAAGACCATGTTGTTTCTATAAAACAAAAGGACATATTTATGACATTCGACCAATAATTCAAGCATGATCATAATCATTACTCTTTCCACAAGCTGTTCTTTCAACATGATCCTTTTTAAAAAATCAAATTACCTGGCGGAGTTTGACCAGTCGTCGTAGTTCTCGTAGTGAAAGTGCTGCTGGATGTCACATCCTCAGTTGTAGTCATGGTCGCTTCTGCAGAAAATGAAAAATTGCTAATTCAATGTATGATCACAAATCAAATATGCAGTTGAGAAGCATAACTTTACGAATTTTAAAGTTTTTAATCGTATTCATAAATAAAAGAACCAAAATTCAATACGTGATGTTCTACAAATTAGTATTCACCCGGCAAAGTATGTTGCCGAATAGAGGTACAGGACCATTGTTTGCGCAAAGAAGAAAACACATGCAAATGAATAGAGTGATTCATCAACATGATAAATCACACCTTAATTTATAATTCTCTACCTCCCATTTCTTTCTTTCTTTCTCTCTCTCTCTTTCTCTCTCTCTCACAAACACACACACACTTTGATCTCTCTTTTTGCCTTTTACTTATTTCATGTCCTTCTACAGCTTAGGGGATCGTTCCATCTGTCCCTCCCGTAAGTATGACGTTGTTACAATCATAATATTACCAGACAATGTTTGATAGGATGTCCCGGGTCTCCCAGAGGATGAGTCACTTGATGTCGTACTCTCAGTTGTCGTTTCTATTTCAATGTGACAAAAATTCTACGAATGAATTATCACCCTCCAACAAACTTTTAAACATTATACGAAAAATTTGTGTTTTAATTAGCAATGGTATTAATGAAAGGAACGTTGGTAGAGGTAAACATGGTAGAAGACCATGTTGTTTCTGTAAAACAAAAGGACATATTTATGACATTCGACCAATAATTCAAGCATGATCATAGTCATTACTCTTTCCACAAGCTGGGGTTTTTTCCCAACAGGATCCATGAAATCAAATTACCTGGCGGAGTTTGATCAGTCGTCGTAGTTCTCGTAGTGAAAGTGCTGCTGGATGTCACATCCTCAGTTGTAGTCATGGTCGCTTCTGCAGAAAATGAAAGTTTGCTATTTCAATGTATGATCACAAATCAAATATGCAGTTGAGAAGCATAACTTTACGAATTTTAGTGTTTTTAATTATATTCATAAATAAATGAAGCAAATTTCATTATCTAATGTTCGACAAATTAGTATTCACGCGCCAAAGTATGTTGCCGAAGGAACGTTGGTAGAGGTACAGGACCGTGCGTAAAGTCGTTCGCAACTTACGAACCGCTTTATGAACACCCCCTGGTCTGCCAGAGGATGAGTCACTTGATTTCGTACTCTCAGTTGTATAGTTTCTATTTCAATATGACAAAAATTCTACGAATGAATTATCACCCTCCAACAAACTATTAGACATTATACGAACGATTTTTGTTTTAATTTGCAATGGTAGTTGTGGAAGGAACGTTGGTCATGTTTGTAGAGGTAAACATGCAGATCATGTTGTTTCTCTAAAAGAAAAGGACATATTTATGACATTCGACCAATAATTCAAGAATGATTTTCCTCAAAAGTGATCATTTCTACAGTGTGTATCAATAAAAATGTTACACTTTTGAAGCAATTATAAAAATTATATTTTACAATATTTTGAAGAATTTTCCATGTTGATAGATGCACAGGGGTCTCATCTTTAAAGTGCCACTCACAAAAGGAAAATTGATTCACGTTTGGCTGAATGCTGACTTTTTTTGTTCAGGGTACACACTAAGAAATAATTGCACCCTAAATGCAACACTGGCTGCACCTTTTTGGGTGCAATCTTGCACCCCGGACAAAAAAAAATGCAAAAATGCACCTTTTTGTTCTTGTTTGCACATTGAAATGTCCGTTTGCACTCTAAAATGTGCAACTTTGCACCTTTTAGGGTGCAAAGATTTTTGCATACAAAAAGGTGCAAATTTGCACCTATTCTAAAAGGGTGCAAAATGCTGCTAATTGCACCTTTGAAGGTGCAAAAAGCTTGTAAAAGGTGCTCCCAGTGTTGCATTTGAAGGGTGCTAGATTGCACCTTTTTTTCTTATATAGTGTGTATGAAAAATGACTTGCGCCAAAATGAAAGAAGAGGGACAATTAACCCAGCGGTCTAAATACATGTAAGTACTCCCTTTCAAAGAAATTCCTCTTTGCCACAGAGTTGCCCGACTGCCTGACAGGTTGACTGACTGATCGACTGTTTGGGCATTTATTTGTCAATAATTTGATCAGTCATTTGATTGATTGACTGTTGATTAAATGATTACCTTATTGATTGACTGGTTTGTGGAATGGTTGAATGACTGATGCATTGATAGATTGATCTATCAGCTGATGTATTAATGGGCTGATTATTGATTGACTTTTTGATTGATTGACTGACTGATTGATTGATTGATTGAATGAATGAATGAATGATCTGAAGAGTTATTAATTTGGTACTTTTATTCTGGACTGAATGACTGGCATGTAAATTTGATGCGTCTGTGAGTTGTGAATTGTATGCTTTAAAGATCTTGATGTAATTTTGCACATTAGTTCTCACCCACGCATAAAGCAGTGAAATCACTTAATTCATGAAAATTATGATTTAAAAAACGATTCAAGTTGTCAAGACTACCGAAACATTATCATTATTTTATGCAAAAGAAAAGTAATTTGTTTGAATAGGATTACTTATTTGGACTGAGTGTTTAATAGCCCATCTTTTCTGTAATTAGGCGCAACTGATAGATCAATGAGTCAATGCATCAGTCAGTCGTCCAACCATTCAGTCAGTCATTCAATCAATTAATTAATTGATCAACTTATTTATAAATAAAATGCTCAAACAATTGATCATTCAACTATTCAGTCATTCAGACAACCAGTTAATCAATAATGAAATTATTTAATCAACAGTCAGTCAATCAACTGATTGATCAAATTATTGACAAATAAAATGCCCAAACAATCGATCAGTCAGTCAACCCATCAAGCAGTCGGGCAGCTCTGTGGCAAAGAGCGATTTCTTTGAAAGGGAGTACTTACATGATTGTATTTAGACCGCTGGGTTAATTGTCCCTCTTCTTACATTTTGGCGCAAGCCATTTTTCATACCCTGAACAAAAACAGTCAGTGTTCAGCCAAGCGTGAATTTATTTTTGTTTTGTGAGTGGCACTTTATAGATGAGACTCCTGTGTACCTTCAACATGAAAAATTCTTCGAAATATTGTGAAATATATTTGTTATAATTGTTTCAAAAGTGTAACGTTTTTATTGAAATCAAAATACCTGACGGAGTTTGATCAGTTGTCGTAGTTCTGGTAGTGAAAGTGCTGCTGAATGTCACATCCTCAGTTGTAGTCATGGTCGCTTCTGAAGAAAAATGAAATTTTGCTATTTCAGTGTATGATCACAAATCAAATATGCAGTTGTGAAGCATAACTTTACGAATTTTAGAGTTTTTAATTGTATTCATAAATGAATAAAGCAAATTTCAATATCTGATGTTCTACAAATTAGTATTCACCCGGCAAAGTGTGTTGCCGGAGGAACATCTACAGCAATCTTAGAATTAATACATGATATAAATCAAACAATTGATACAGGTGAATTTACCCTAGCAGTTTTTATTGATTTGTCGAAGGTTTTCGACGTTATTGATCACTCAATACTACTAAGTAAATTTGAATAAGAGGTTTACTACTCAAGTGGTTTCGTAGTTATCTCCAATTAAGAAGAAAACTTACAGTAATAAACAGTATCAAATCAGAATATAAAACAGTTAGATGTGGAGTGCCAAGGGATCTATTCTGGGACCATTACTTTTTCTTATATATATGAATGATATAACATTTTGTACTCAATCCATTAACTTCATTTTATTTGCCGACGATACCAGCATTTTTACATCTGGAAAAGATTTGAAGTCCTGATATCAAGTTGTAAACAACAATTGGATAATATAAGTATTTGGATGCAAGCTAATAAATTAATTCTAAACACTGTAAAACAAACTGTATGATATTTGGTACTCGTCAGATCAGTGATATTAATTTGAAATTAGAATATACAGTGCGTCCAAAAAAAAACTTTACACTTTTGAAATGGCTGCCAAATGAAAAATACATGATTCTGGAGGGAAAGGTTTATATGTATGGATAGCTCATGGACTCAACTTTCATACGAGATCAAAAAGGGCTGAAAATATTTCATGCTTGGTTGAGCACTGCTCACTTTTGTAAAGGGTATGAAAATTAGGTTGCTCAGGAATTGCACCTTTCAATTTGTGAGAGATGAGTCCTTTGGAGGTTACAGAATTGAGGATGATATGATGAATTCATAATCAGTTGCAATCAGTTTAGGTTTGCTGGGTGAATTTTATGTTTTATTAAATCAAGATTTTATGCATGAGTAAGGGGAATTGCATTCATTTTGTAGCATTGTACCTTTACCTGGTAGACTCAGTGGTGTGTTCATGGGAGTCAGGAATGGGTGATGGTACATGTTGCAGGGGGGGGGGGGGTTGAGATAGGGTAAGACTTTGTTGGCTAGATGGGATAAGGGTCAAGAGGACAGTATGCACTCTCTCTCTCTCTCTCTCTTTCTCTCTCTCTCTCTTTCTCTCTCTCTCTCTCTCTCTCTCTTGCTTCCTGCGTGCATATCTTGACAATTCACATTCTTTGGTCTCCACTCCAAAATATCCAAACCACCTTCCCGTATCCCTTATGAAGAGAGCAAGATTGTGCATCGGAGGAGGTGGACATGTGGACCACTGAACTAGCAGACTTTGATTTTTATTTTCCATTATCAGTTATTTTCCCCTTTTTTTCTTACAAGATGGATGAAACAGTTGTAAAATTGAAATTAATGAAAATCAACTGAAAACAAAGACTTACATGTTCATTTACCAATTTGTGTTACACTGTACCGTGTTTCTTGTCCGAAACTCAACTGCTATGTACTTTGATTGAGTGATAGACTGAGTTATTGATTAATTATGATTGATTTATTGAATAATTCATTGATTGAAACAGCTGAATGGTGATTGAATACTTGATTGATTAATTGATTGACTGATACATTGTTGATTAGTTGACTGATACCTAAATGTCGATTGTCTAACTTACGGTATTGATTGATGGACCGATAGAATGCGATTGACTTCAGGTGTCAATGGGTGATACCAGTCCCAGTCCAATTTTAGGAAATGCAGGTAGAATTCGGGATGAGGGAATGTGGTCTGGATATTGTGGAGAGGAGACCGATGGATGTGAAGTATCAAGATATGCACAAGCACACCCAGGAAGAGAGAGAGGGGGGGGGGAGAGGGGCATGCATGTCCTCTTAACCCTTATCCCATCTACCCAACAAAGTCCTACCTTACATCTCACCTCCCCTGCAACATGTACCATCACCCAATCCTGACTCCTATGAACACACCACTTCTACCAGGGAAAGGTACAATGCTACAATATGAATGCAATTCCCCTTCGCTCATGCATAAAATTTTGATTTAATAAAACATAAAATTCACTCAGCAAACCTAAACTGATTGCAACTGATCATGAATTCATATCACCCTCAATTCTGTAACCTCCAAAGGACTCATCTCTCACAAATTGAAAGGTGCAATTCCTGCGCAACCTAATTTTCATACCCTTTACAAAAGTGAGCAGTGCTCACCCAAGCATGAATTATTTTCGGCCTTTTTGATATCGTATGAAAGTTGAGTCCATGAGCTATCCATACATATAAACCTTTTCCTCCAGAATCATGTATTTTTCATTTGGCAGCCATTTCAAAAGTGTAAAGTTTTGGGGGGAACGCACTGTAGAAGTAAAGAAAAAACAAAAGTTCAAAATATTAAGTTTCCCGGCACTTATTGAGATGAAAATTGTCATGGAATTATCACATTAATGATCATTGTAATAAATTGGCAAAAAACACTGGCATACTTTATAGACTACAGTTTTACCGCAGAAGATATTGAAATTGTTGTATTACTCCCTAGTATCATCACATTTAAGTTATTGCAGTATTATTTGGGGGCTGACCTCAGACTCTAATCACAGTAGAATTCATAAGCTACAAAAACGTGCAATTCGAATGATAACTCATTCAAACTGTTTATGTAACAGTAATCCCCCTTTTAAACAGATGCGTATCTTGCCAATCCATGACATGATTTCACTAAATATTGCTACTTTTATGTACACCGTGTATACAAATGTAACTTTACCAGAGTCATTCAAAGATTAGTCAGAATTGTAAAATACATAATTATGATACTCGATCTGCTAATTATTTTCATCTTCCTTTACACCGAACCAGTACTACAAAAAACACTATTTTTTTCACGGTCCACTGATATGGAATAATCTACCTGATTCCATTAAAAAATGTAAATCACCCCATCACTTCAAACGTTTGTATAAGGGTCATTTAAGTTCAAATTCAAAGGGTACATGTTGATAAGTAATGTAAACTGTTTGCTTCTGAAATCTCATTTTTCTCCTCTTCTCTTTCTTTCTTCAACTCCTCCGTCCTATCCGCAGTTTAGGTAATTTGTTTGTTTCATATTTTTAAAAATGTTTCAATTCTAATTTAATGTGTATTTGCAGGGAATCATCTCTGACAAGCCCACATGCCTTCTTATGATTCCTTCACTTCTTATCCTCGACCAGTCATTGTGAAACATACATTGTATACATTTTGATGTTTTTTAAGAAAGTGAAATAAATGAAACGAAATGAAATGAAACGTTGGTATAGAGGTACAGGACCATTGTTTGCGCAAAGAAGAAAACACATTCAAATGAATATAGTGATTCATAAACATGATGAATCACATCTTAATTTCTAATTCTCTCCCTCCCATTTTGTTTTCTTTCTCTCTCTCTCTCTCTCACACACACACACACACTTTGATCTCTTTTTTTGCCTTTTACTTATTTCATGTCCTTCTACAGCTTAGGGGGTCGTTCCATCTGTCCCTCCCGTAACTATGACGTTGCTACAATCATAATATTACCAGACAGTGTTCGATAAGATGTCCCTGGTCTGCCAGAGGATGATTCACTTGATGTCGTACTCTCAAAATTATACGAATTAATTATTACCCTCCAACAAATTTTTAAAGTTTAAAACAGAACATTATACGAATAATTCTTGTTTTAATTAGCAATGGTAGTTGTGGAATGAACTTGTTAGACATGGTACAGGTAAACATGGTAGAAGAACATGTGGTTTCTGTAAAACAAAAGGAGACATTCATGACATTCAACAAATAATTCAAGCAGGATTTCACTTAAAGGCCCTGTCCCATACTACCTTTTAACGATTCCGTCTGCCTCCGTCGAAATATTCATGTTAGGCAGTTCCAGACGAAGGCAAATTTTTAAAAAAAGCATGACCATGAACTAGTGCCGTCTACCAACGTCTAGATACGTCTGTAGACCAGCTGAAGAACGATTTTAAAAAGTCCAATAAACGTAGGCGTTCATTTCTCAGACGGAATCGTTAAACGGTAGAGTGGGACAGGACCTAACCAATGATCAATTCTATTTCCACAAGCTGGGTTTTTTTTCCAACATGACCCATGAAGTCAAAATACCTGACGGAGTTTGATCAGTTGTCGTAGTTCTGATAGTGAAAGTGCTGCTGGATGTCACATCCTCAGTTGTAGTCATGGTCGCTTCTGCAGAGAAATGAAATTTTGCTATTTTAGTGTATAATCACAAATCAAATTTGCACGGCAATACTTTGCCGAAGGTACGTTGGCGGAGGTAGAAGACCATATTGTTTCCGTAAAGAAAAAAAACCTATTCGACTGGATATAATGATTCATAAATCACACCTGAAATAAAATGTAATCATGATTCCATTCAAAACTGTTCCACGAGCTATTTTCAAACGAACGTGATTCATTACACTGAAATTGCCTGAGATAGAATGATCGCTTATTGCAGTTCCGGTGGTGTCAGAGTCGCTGGACGTCACAACATCAGTTGTAGCCATAATCGTTTCTGAAGAGAAATTTCATTGTACTTTTAAATTTTAATGAGATTGAATCATGGGAATTTCGGAAGAATTGCATAAAAGGCAAAGATTTGTTTGCTGTCTATAACTACAGTCTACAGCTTATCAATTAATAAAGCATCACTACATTTTGCATACATTACCATGGTTTATGTCTCACAAATTCCCTATCTGACCTTGGGGTTAAGGCGCAAAAGATATTTAAACCCACAGAACATCAACTCCTATTTTCCTCCTCTTTTACCCCATTTCTTTCTCTCCCTTCCTCTTCCCTCTCTTCTCTCTCTCTCTCTCTCTCTCTCTCTCTCATTTTAATCTTTTTATTGTCATTTTATGTCCTCGTATAGCTTACTGCATCGTTCCATCCGTACCTCCCGGGATTATAACGTTACTACAAACATATTACCTGACAGAGTTTGGTCAGATGTCCCTGGTCTGCCAGAGGATGTGTCACTTGACGTTGAACTCTCAGTTGTCGTTTCTATTTGAATGTGACACAAATTCAACGTATGCATTTAACACTCTTCAACATAGTTTTTGAAATTATACGTATAAATTCTGTATGAATCCTCAAATTTCCCCGCATTCTACAAAGAAATAAAGGTTAAACTATCCGGGTTCTCTTAAAAGTAGAATGAAACCCTGGGGAAATATCCATCTTAATGGGAGGACAGGACAGAGAGAAGCAATGAAAAAAAAATGTTCCATCAAAATCGATTATAACAGGAGAAAGTTATGACGGTTTGATAAGTCTGAATTTACTTTCTATGGTGATGCTCAAATTGGCAATGTGGTTTTAAAATGGCAGCTTCACAAGGACAGCTTTCACTTATCTTTGTACACAAAACTTCATATTTTCTCCATTACAAAAGTATCTCTACAGATGCTAGTTGTCTATTTGTGAACTCAACATAATGTTGTATCAAATACATTTTCTCATGAAATATCTTCAGCTAAGAAAAGAAATGTTGTTTCTATTCAGTAACATGTGAATGAGAGTGAGATATTATCTTCTATAAATTATTACCTTGAATAGCACTGGTAGTTATGGAAGGAACGTCGGTAGAGGTAGAAGACCATGTGGTTTCTGTAAAACAAAAACATGAAAAAGATTCATTCATTACATTCGTAAAATAATTCAAAGCATGAGTACAGTCAATGCTTTTCCACACGCATTTTTTTTTTTCAATATGATCCATGAAATCAAATTACCTGACGGAGTTTGATCAGTCGTCATAGGGAAAGTGCTGCTGGATGTCACATCCTCAGTTGTAGTCATGTTCGCTTCTGCAGATAAATGAAATTTTGCTTATAGTCACAAATTTAATTTGCAGATGTGAATCGTATTCAGAAACATATGAAGCAAAATATAAGATAAAATGTTCTACAAATTGATATTCCCCCGGGAAAGTGTGGTACCGAAGGAATGTCGGTGGAGGTAGAAGACCACTATTGTTTCCGTAAAGAAAAAAAAACCATTCCAATGAATATAATGATTCATAAACATGATCAATCACACCTTAATTTCTAATTCTCTCCCTCCAATTTCTTTCTTTCTTTCTCTCTCTCTCTCTCTCTTACACACTAACACACGCACACTTTAATCTCTCTTTTTGCCTTTTACTTATTTCATGTCCTTCTACAGCTTAGGGGATCGTTCCATCTGTCCCTCCCGTAACTATGACGTTGCTACAATCATAATATTACCTGACAGAGTTTGATCAGATGTCCCTGAACTGCCAGAGGATGAGTCACTTGATGTCGTACTCTCAGTTGTCGTTTCTATTTCAATGTGACAAAAATTCTACGAATGAATTATCACCCTCCAACAAACTTTTAAACATTATACGAATAATTTTTGTATTAATTAGCAATGGTAGTTGTGGAAGGAACGTTGGTAGAAATGGTACAGGTAAACATGGTAGAAGACCATGTGGTTTCTGTAAAACAAAAGGAAACATAATTCAAGCATGATTTTCACACGCTGTTTTTTTTTTTTTTCTGCTTTTTCTTTTTTTCATCATGGTCCATAAAATCAAAATACCTGACGGAGTTTGATCAGTTGTCGTAGTTCTGGTAGTGAACGTGCTGCTGGATGTCACATCCTCAGTTGTAGTCATGGTCGCTTCTGCAGAGAAATGAAATTTTGCTAACATAGTCAAAAATTTAATTTGCAGTTGTGAAGCGTATTCAGAAACATATGTAGCAAAATGTAACATATAATGTTCTACAAATTGATATTCACCCAGCAAAATGTGGTGCCGAAGGAATGCTGGTGGAGGTAGAAGACCATATTGTTTCGGTAAAGGAAAAAAAAACATATTTCACTGAATATAATGATTAATATATCACGCCTGAATTGAAGTGTGATGATTCCATTCAATATTGTTTCAAGAGCTTTTTTTTTTTCAAACGTCTTACATTACATTGAAAGTACCTGAGATAGTTTGATCACTAATTGTAGTGCCGGGCCCCGCTGCATAAAACTTGCGACAGTGATGGTAACTATCATGATAACATTGCTTAAGAGCCAATCAATGGTAAGTTTTATGCAACGGGGGCCCTTGTGGTGAGAGTGTCGCTGAACGTCACCACATCAGTTGCAGCCATAATCGTTTCTAAACATAAATATTATTGTGCTAATAAATTACATTGAGGGTGAATCATGGGCATTCCCACGAACGGCATAAAAGGCATAGATTTGATTGCTGTATATTGCTACAGTCTGCTGTCTACAAACATATTTTCTGATCAATGAATAAAATATCAATACATTCTGCACATGTTACCACTGTTTATGTCTTACAAAATTCCCTGTCTGACCTTGAGGCTTAGGAGGAAAAGGGATTTAAGCCACAGAAAGGAACAATGAAGAACATGTCCACTGTGTAGTGCAGGTGCCGGTGAAAAAGGACTGGAGGGGGCTATCCGAAAAGCACTGCAAGTTATTCTTATGGAAAATCATTCGTGAAAAATCTGGTTAGCTCCATCAAATCCGTTCTCGTGAAGGAAATCGAGTCAGCAGTCTCTGATCACGTCGAGTCAATTCGATTTGAAAATGCAAATCTTCAGGAGGAGGTCGGTCGCCTGAAAAATAGAGTAGCAGACCTCGAAGCGGCTGCTGATGAGGCGGAGCAGTACTCACGACGAAACTGCCTGATTTTCAGCGGTGTCGGTGAATCTGTTCACGAGAATACGGATGGCAAGGCCATGGAAATATGTGAGCAGCATCTTGGTGTCAAGCTGAAATCATCTGACATTGACCGTTCCCATCGCCTAACCAATCATGCTGGGGTGAACAGGGGATCTCCATCTGAGTCCAAGCAGAAGGTGCTGCGGCCGCGTAACATCATCATCAAGTTTTTTTAACTACAGTGCCCGAGAAGCAGTGTATGGAGCAATGAGTAAGCTGAAAGGCCAGGAGACCGCGATCTTCATCAATGAGAATCTAACAAGGAGGAGAGCTCAGTTGTTTTGGAAAGTCAAGAAGAGCAACTACGAGTATGTAGATAGAGTCTGGACTCAAGACGGGAGAGTAATGGGCAAGAACAAAAGTGGGAAGAAGGTAGCTATAACAAGTGAAATGGACCTATCAAAATTGGACCAATTGAAAGAATGATTAACTTAATAACAGTCGAATCCAGGATATGAATAAAACTTGGTCTGAGCACACTGGCAGAAAGATTCTGTTTGTCATTTGCTTTTAAATTAGCTGACATTTTTAAACACTGATTTTTGTGTATTGAGACGCAGTTCAATAAGCTCTAATAGCTCAAACTGTATTGCCTGATTTTCAGTGTTGTAACTGCATGTACACGGTAAAAATAAAATCAAACAACTTCTGTATTTTATACAACCTGGTTTACTATATGAACTGATCAGGTACTTTTAAAAGATTAAGCAAGTGTTTAAAAAGTCAAACAGCAATGTTCAATTCTTTGAAAAAATAATAAAAATTGAACATTGCTGTTTAAAACTTTGAACAGTTGTTAAAACTTTTAAACAATACCTGATCAGTTCATATAGACCAATTCCATCTCCGGTTTATGTATTTTGTCCCTCTTTCGGCGAGGCGATAGCTGCAGTGTGCAAGCGCGCTGACCGCGATTGGCTCTGTGTACAAAATCAATGAAAGATATAAGATATGCCCTGATATTATTTCATTAACTTTATTCTAGATCAATAAAATAAAGCATGGATGCATATGTAGACGAGGTAAGACAATGACTATATGACATGTGAAGGTGTGATGTATTTTTGTACTTTCGTTGCTTTCCCCCCGCCGGCGTAAATCCACTTTAAGGAGTGGGGGATGATCGATTTTTTTGCCGATTTTTTTTCTGTCGAACTCACACTTAAGTATAAACACACGCCCTCACCCACCTGCACAGACCCCCCTTACACACATTTTTATTTTTATCTTGCGAGCGAGCAAAGCAATCGAACCAAAAAGTACCAATTTTCTGGTTTTCAATCGCATTTTCAAATAGAAATTCTAAAATATGATGAGCGAGCGAACCAAAAATAACCACGAATGTATCAAACGCGCCATTGACTTATGTACTATGTAAAAGTTGGGGTGCACACTGCAGTGTGGCGACCAGTCTGCTGCCCTCTTGCGTTGTGGAATTGTTCTATAGTGAACCAGGTTGTATAAAGCGTTTTTACTGTGTATATATCCATCTTTCTATTTCAATTTTCCATTCGGGAATTTAGATGTAATCTGTTTGTACCAATAATTGTTCTAAAGTTCTTTAAATGACAATTTTATTGACATTTATTTTTCTCGGTTATCATGGTGCACTTTTTTGCACATACTTTGCACCAAAATGATAGTTATTTGTAGTAACTTGTTTAGAGTGAAAGCAAATTCTCAATCTACTTCGACATAGTCTTTATTGATCAAATATCCATGTTCAATTTGTAGTAAATCAGGAAAAATAATTAAAAGGAGTTGTTATGCACGGGATGTTCACAGTGGGTACATATAGTTTGTGGACGGGTCTTAAGAGAGGCTTATGATTCAGATGCACTCTTTAAACATTGGCAATGTCCAAAATGTCTTTTGCAACAATAACCCTTTTTGAAAGATTTGGATACAACTATAGAATTTATGGATAGTAACACTGATTGTAATGATTTGGTGGTCGGTGTAAATGAAGATAGGTCAGCTGATATTAAGGATTTTGCATTAATTGAAATAAAGGGTATAAAATTAGCTCACCTCAACGTGAGAAGCCTAGTCAATAAAGTTGCTGATCTACAAAATTGAATCAGTAATAACCCTTATGACTTGTTAGCAGTGTTAGAGGTCTTGAGACATGTCTCGAGACAGTGACTGTGTGTCTCGTGTCTCGTCTCGGTCTCGAACGCTAATGTCTTGGTCTCGGTCTCTGTCTCGAAGGGAAATGTCTATTGTCTCTGAGGCCGAGACATGGGCGAGACACTGAAAAAGAGCTCAATTTTGACGAGTTAATCTCACTGCTTTACTTCAATCTGTAATAAAATCACATTGTTTTCATTCTGAAAGTAAAATGAACCCGAAAAAGAGTAGAGATTCAGAATTTGATACCTTGAAATACAGTTTGTAGATTTTTAATTTTTATTTATTGGTAAGAGAATACATACCAAAATACATACGCAGAAAAAAATAAACGTAAACAAAATTCAGAATTGACGGCCGGGCGCCCAACGACTATGTTACAAAAATGGCAAAAGTCCTTCATCTGTAAGTTCCCCCCCCCCCCCCCCGCATCATACTCAAGCATTTTATCCCTAATTATGGAGAGATGTGGTGTTCTGGATGGTCCTTTCAGTGTCGCCGCGGCTCACTGAACCGCTTGGTTGATTTCACACAAAGTTTCGACGTCATCATTCAACATGGCTGCGAGCACGAAAATCGGGTCATCATGGTCATGAACATACGTGTCTAGTGTTACCACGATATAATTACTGCTCTGTTATATGGTCGAATAAATTTCAATCCCATACAACTAAGCTGCTAAAAACAAAGAATATTTATTAGGAAGAACCCTCAGTACCGAAATAAAGCACGTATACGTATCGTAGTACATGTCAATCGTGGAAATCCTATAGCCTTTATCAAGACGGCCCAGAGAAAAGGATATTACAGCCTTTATCTAGACGTTTGTATTTTTGTCTTCTTTGTTTTTCTTATTTTCCTGTACATCGCTTTTGGTAAAGAGCCTAAGAGGTGATATTGCCCCGTAATAAAATAAAACTTAGGTCCACCAACAGATATGATCAACTCTAACTGCAACAGGCAAGGGATTAAGGTGAGAATCGGGGTGAGAATCAGAAGGGCCACAGGTAATAAGTTATCGGGAAAGATTGCTGTGCAATTCTCTATAATGGGGGTGGGGGTAAAATAAACTGTGTTTCCTGATATTAAGCTCTATATGAGCAAACGCTTGGATATCTGACAGTGATGTTAGTAAGCAGGAGATCTTCAAGTTTTTCTCCTAATCAGAATATTTTATATGATAATGTATCACGATTTATGCTAATTACAAACCTATAAAATATAGGCCTTATAAGTCCATAGAGACAGGTGAAAGGGCTTTGAAAAAAATGAGATTGCTTGCGAGCAATATAAAGACTATTCCAAATTCTCCTAGCTGGGTGGACTAGCACGTCTGACAAATATATATATATATATATACTGAAAGAAATGAAAATGGGAGAATAATAATTGCGTAGCTCCCACAATGTTCCCCAGAGCTGTCATCCATTTTGAATCAAGGGTTGAAAAAATGCCTCCGCCGGGAATCGAACCCGGGTCACTGGCTTAGAACGCCAATGCCTTACCACTAGACCACAGAGGCGGGCCAGCAGTTAGGCGTGACCGAATCCAATTGACCGTCAGACAGATTTCCAACCCTTTTTGATCCTTTATTTTGGTGCAGATGAACAATGAGAAGCCGCATGCCGCAGTTGGATCTCAGCTAGAAGCCTGGATACATGCATAAGTCAGAATAAGGGGACAATACATTGAAAGAAATTTGACAAATGCAAACAACTTTGGCAACTCCCCTGTAAATAATAAACACTGAAAGAAATGAAAATGGGAGAATAATAATTGCGTAGCCTCCCTCAATGTTCCCCAGAGCTGTCATCCATTTTGAATCAAGGGTTGAAAAAATGCCTCCGCCGGGAATCGAACCCGGGTCACTGGCTTAGAACGCCGATGCCTTACCACTAGACCACAGAGGCGGGCCAGCAGTTAGGCGTGACCGAATCCAATTGACCGACAGACAGATTTCCAACCCTTTTTGATCCTTTATTTTGGTGCAGATGAGTTAATGAACAATGAGAAGCTTCATGCCGCAGTTGGATCTCAGCTAGAAGCCTGGATCACAAAGGGTTGGAAATCTGTCTGTCGGTCAATTGGATTCGGTCACGCCTAACTGCTGGCCCGCCTCTGTGGTCTAGCATGTCTAGTGGTAAGGCATTGGCGTTCTAAGCCAGTGACCCGGGTTCGATTCCCGGCGGAGGCATTTTTTCAACCCTTGATTCAAAATGGATGACAGCTCTGGGAAAACATTGAGGGAGCTACGCAATTATTATTCTCACATTTTCATTTCTTTCAGTGTTTATTATTTACAGGGGAGTTGCCAAAGTTGTTTGCATTTGTCAAATTTCTTTCAATCTATATATATATATATATATATATATATATATATATAATTTTTTTTAAAGATCATCAGGTACCATACTCTGAGTTTTTGGACAAGCAAGGAAAAAGGGTTTGTCATGTTCCTTCTGTGCCGGGGCTGCACATTTCCTTTCACTCGATGTGTGAAATCAGTTTTGGTGGCTGCTGGCATGTAGGCCTAGGGCACGGGGATTCTTGGATACGCCTTCAATGGAAATAACTGAAAGTGAGGTTTTGTAAGACTGTATTCTGCTTTAGCAATCTGAGGAGTCAGGCGATCGAAAAAAAAACAAAAAACAAAAAAAAACCGGTAGGCCTATATGTATTAGGTGTAACAGGGCCTACACTTATGAAAGAAGGAAAAAAAGCCCCAGCCTCTATATCATTTTTAAACAAATACTATTTAACCTTCTATAACAATACCAGCTGAGGATATATTTACTACTGAATCCTCAATTCTGTTAGGCTTATCCCATTTACCTCCCTCCCCCCGCCCCCCCCCCCATCAGCTCTCTGTCTTTTTCTCCCTCTCAGAGAGTTACATTTTCCTTTCATTTTTGCACACACTCTACTCTCATAACTGATCTGAAAAACTGACTTCATGAATACAATTGAGGCACAACAGAACAGTGTTTCTAATCAATTATAAATTTTACCCGTTCAGTTGTTACCTCCCTGGCTCTAGCAGACGACGCGTCGGTGTCTCACGTGACATATGATACAGAGAAAGTACACGGTCACATGACGTCATCGATAATAACAAACGGTTTCAAGTGTAGTATCAAAAGCATGCATATTCCCGGGGATTTATGAGGGGTTTACTGGACTCATTGAGCCTCAATTATATATTTCCAGAGCTTGAAATTTCATGTAAATCACTTCTTTCTTAAATTTGAATAAAAGCTATGGGAATCAAAATCATTTCAAAATCCCTGTTTTTGCGTGTTAACCTACGGCAGCTGGAAGACTAAAAGCAGGCATATTCCCTGGGATTTTGGGGGGATCTCTCTCACTTTTTGAGCCTTCAGTAAGCTTCTTCAGAGTCTCAAAGTACATGTAAGTTACATTTACCATAAATTTAAGGTAACAATAGGGGAACAATAAGCATTCTTAAAATCCTTGTTTTCACGCGTTAGACCTACGGCAGGTGACTCCGTCAAAAAGCAGGCATGATCCTGGGGATTTGTAGTGCAATTTATTGAAAATAAAGATTCAAGAAATGCTTTTAAACTATCCATCCTTCCGCTCGTGCAAAAATCAGGCTTCAAAAACAAATTTTTAGATATGAAATATCAAGAAAAAATGAGACATCTTTTTACACGTTATACCAATGGCGGACGCATTTTCAGAGTCCGTTTTTAACACAGCATTTACCCTTGCCAAAATGTACTACGGAAGAAGGTGAGAGTAATTTGTCTTGTAATCCTATGTCTTTGCTAAAAATTCAAAAGAGGGCCGCAAGAATAATACGGAACAAAACGTATGACACCCCGTCGGCTGGTTAGTTTCCAAGTCTTAAATGGATGATAGACAAATGGTTCGAGTTAAGTCGCGTTATAAATGCGTTCATAATTTAGCACCTTCTTACCTTCAGGTAGGCTTGATGTACATGATTATCATACAAGTCAAATAGACAGTGGATGTTTACGTGTGGCCAGATTTCACACTGATTGTTACAACTGTAGCCCAATTGTCATGAATGTATCTGCTATATTTGAATTGAATTAGCTAGATCATTCGATGAGAACAGCTTCCTCTATCAATTATTCATTTAAAGTAATGTTTGAACAAAGTTGCAACTTGTGAATAGCTCTGCCGAAAATCGGGCCGAAAATAAACTACGCGCATAATATTAACATGATTCATGCACATTATTGCTGCTTAATTGATGTTTTCCTTTTGGTATTACCAGTCGAGCTAGGGTAGTGATGAATATTTTGCAAATGACGTATTCGTTTGAGCCACGTCTATTATTGTTTTGTTATATCTCTCAAATTTTCAGTGGAATTTTCTTTTTAACTGTTCTGTATACGTTATGCATTATGATGATTATTCAGGGCCCCGTGGAAGATCACTTCTCGTTGGTGAACGGGCTACCCTAACTGTCACAAAAGATTGAAAATAAATAAATGAATAAATAAATAAATTGCTATTGATATTACTGCAGGGAATCGGGAGGCAAGTTGACCTTTTAACAGATCAAAGAATAAAATTTTAAAATTAAAATAAAAAGAATTTTCGGGAGATAACGATCTGCATCCGATGCCTATACCTTCGATGCCTATTATCTTCTACAAATATTTTTTTTTCCAATATTTTTCCCTCCACAGGGATTTTATTTATTTCAATAGCAACACATTAACAAATATAAAGCAAGGTACATGTACATCACTTTTATACATTGTAAATACAGTATACATTATTCAAACACATATTCTTCATTGAACTGTCGAGTTTCAAATGCATTCAAATATGAAACAGAATTAATGAAAAAATGTAAAAAAATATATATACAATTTCTCATCTTTTGAATATTGGGGTATACAGCAACTGAGGTCTGAATACTACGAGTTCTTTGAAAAACAGAAAGAAAAGAAAAAAAAATACAGCACCAGTCGACACCTCCGGTCACCTGTCCGCACCATTTAGCCGGAGAACAACAAAAAAGAAGAAATGGTACACTAACCATACTGTTCCGGCCAAAGAGCGCGAACACGAACACTAAGAAAGCCAACCGGTACTGTATAAAGATGTCGAAATAAAGATACATCATCATGTAAACAACTCTCTAAACTGAAACCATTTTCTTGCAAATAAATCTTTTTTACAATTCGAGTCTGCAATGTACTTTTCGTTTTTGACATAATTTACAAGCGATACTTTAATATCATCAAAATCGGGCAGTTGTCTCTTCATTTTGCAAATATATACCATCTGTCGCATTACTATCAATATGCAGTTTAATGCATCATTATTTGAACCTCGTAAACCAAATAATTTATCTTGTAATGAGAATATAATTCTATTTCCGGTTCTATTGTAAATCCAGTGTTCCAACCTATCCCAAATATGTTTAACATGCGTACATTCACATAGAAGATGGATAACTGTTTCACTCTGTTCGTTACAAAAAGTACATTCTTTTCTTGGGACTAAATTCATTTTAAACAGTAAATCATTTGTATATAATATGCGTTGCAATACCTTAAACTGGAACCATCGTAAGCCAATGTCTATCGTACAGTTAAAAGCAATAGAACAATATGCTTCCCAATTCTTGTCATTCAGGTCAAAAATACATTTCCATTTAAGAAAGCTTCTGCATTCTACTTTCCTTTTCTTCAAGAAGATTGCATAGATGTGTGCACATCCCTTAATATGTTTCATAACAAGTTGTATATGGAAAATGGGGTTGCTGCACCCTGTTAAAAGTTGTACATTTGTATCTTTCTCGAATTGCATCACATAATCCACGATAAAAAAGAAAATTTATTTGAATATTGTACTTTTCTTTAAGATCTTTCAGAGAGAGAAAAATGCCATTTGAATCTAATATATCATTGACAAAACGGACACCCTTTTTACACGATGTTTTGTTATAGATTGCGCTATTACCTAATTTAATGTAATCATTACTCCATAACGGTTGACATGATATTTTATCATAGTGAATGGATAAAAGTGTACTATAAGCCGTGAACATCCCTTTCCAAAAAGAATTTTTTGTTTTATTTGCCAGTTCTTGGAAATATGTATTTCCCATATATAATTTCAAGTCTTGTCGTTCAGGCAAAAAAGATTGTAAAAGACAGAGGATATTACTATCAATGGAACCATTTATCAATTTCTTCATCCAGGAGATTTTCAGTGATTGACAGTGTATGTTTATATCTATCATTTTGACCCCTCCGTCTGAGTAACTTTGCGACATTTGATTTCTGCTTACTTTATCAGGTTTTTCCCCCCAAATGAATCTATAAAACTGCGCGTTTATATCTTTCAAAAATTGTTCATCTGGATTTGGTAGAGACAAAATAAGGTAGTTTAATTTGGATACCAACAGTGATTTGACAACTGTAACTCTTCCAAGAACAGTTAAGTGTCGTTTTAACCAAGATGTCATTTGACTTTTAATCTCTATAAATTTTTCATGATTTTGAAATGTCATTCTGAGCAAATCCGTACAGAAGTCTATACCTAGATATCTGAAATAATCACCGAATACCCAATTTAGATTCTTATTAAAAAGAACACCATCTTTCTTGTTTTTATATCCTCCAATCCAAATCGCATGTGTCTTATGTATATTAACCTTCAAACCCGACATTGTGTTATATTCATCTAAAATGTTTAATGCGGAGTTCAATTCCCTTACTGATCCATTCAATGTTAGAAGAGTATCGTCCGCATACTGAATTATTTTAAGATGTCTATTCATATTAGGTAAGCTCAAACCAACGATCGAATTGGATTGTCTAAACAAAAGACCGAGTATTTCGGCGCATAAAAGGAAAACATATGGAGACAAAGGATCTCCTTGGCGACAACCCCGCTCTATTGGGAATCTTGGAGACAGGTGTCCATTGATCAGTACACAAGATTGAGCATTTTCATAGAATACGTTAAACCATTTTACAATTGAGGGGCCGAACTTGAAGAACTGTAATACTTTTCTAATAAAATCGTGAGAAATGGAATCAAATGCCTTTTCAAAATCGATAAGTAGCAATAAACCAGGAATATCATTGAGATCAGTGTACAACAATATATCATATAACAAACAAATATTCTCTCCAATGAAGCGCCCTGATATAAAACCTTTCTGATTTTCATGTATAAGAAAAGGAAGTACATTCTTCACCCTGTTTGCTATGCAGGTGGAGCCTAATTTGTATACTACATTTAGTAATGATATGGGTCTCCAATTTTTTAAGTACTTTCTGTCTTTAGTTCCTTTGGGAATTAAAGAGATAACCCCTAACTTCTGTGTATAGGACATCCCGGATAAATATGCAGAATTCAGATATCTAACTAAAAATATGTGTAGTTCTTTCCAAAAATATTTAAAAATTCGACAGTGAAACCATCTGGACCTGGAGATTTGTTATTTTTCATGTTTTTAAGAGCTTGATTAACCTCATCAATTGAAAGCTCCCCTTCTAGCTTCTGTGACATTGAATTAGTTAATTTATTTATACCTACATCATTTAGTATTGTATTTAAGTCTACATCTACAACCGGATTGTTTTCATGCAATTTAGAATAAAATGATACAATTTCTGACATAATATCATCCTGTGCCGTAATCTCCTTGTTTTCGTTAGTGATCAGTTTGCATATCCGTTTATTCACAGCATTTCTTTTTTCTAAATTCAAAAAATATTTAGATGGTTTCTCACCGAACTCCATCCATTTAATTTTAGATCTTAACTTTATTCCTTCCATTTTCTCTTTTCTTAATGATTCCAGCCGAGTTTTTTTCTCATTCAGTATAACTAACTCCCTCTCATTCAGTATAACTAACTCCCTCTTCTACAAATAATGACCTGTAGGGTCAATTAGTGCCCCGTAACACAAAGATTTGTGTCATATATTGACACTTGCCGGAGGAACGTTTTTGGATGATCGTTTCTTTAAAAGCTGCGTATTCAACAGGATATTTCCGTGAATAACCATATAAATTAAGTTATATTTTTCAGGTAAGATACATCATCACATTACCTGACGAAGTTTGATCGGTTGTCGTAGTTCTGTTGGTGGCAACGCCACTGGACATCACAAACTCAGTTGAAGGTATGGTCGTTTCTGTCGCAGAATAAATCATGACAAGGTTATTGCAGCTTATCTTATTCATGTTATTATAAACATTGGCCAAAAGTAGGAGATGGTCGTAAAAGCAACAATGGTCAGTTGTGTGTGACATTTTTGTCCATCCGTGACATTTATCATTATCGTGATACCAGGGCAACCAAATTGTTTTATCATATTTCAACATTTTCAGGGACGCAATAAACATAAAGTGGCTGAAACATTTCTATACTTATCTTTTAAAGGCAGTTGCGTCGCTACAACATTTTGAATGAGAGTGGTGTACAACCTAAATTTGCAGACTAATACTTAGTTGGTGATCCCAAATTTGGCGACAGTTATGCTGGATTCTAGTCAGATATATCCCCCCCCCCCCCCCCCCCCCTTTAGAAAAAAGGAAACACAAGTGCGCACACCCTCAAACACACATAAACATACGAATGTAGATCTTTACTACTTTTATGGAATGTTTAGGGAACGCGAAGCATTTTTGAAAGTTATGGGAAATTATTGATTGAAGGATTTTATTGAAGAATATCCATATCCGCAGTCCGAAAACTGAATTGCAACGGTTACAATGTACATAGTATAACTGATAACAATACAATATTCGGACATATCAAACATTAAATTATGATGGAATTTCAATAAAAAGTAGTTGTAATCAAAGTGACAAAGGTATTATTGAAATTCAATTATCGTTAATGCAAAACGGAATGAACTTCATGAAATTGTAACTGACATTCCAGAATAAAGTTCACATTCTGAATTATTGTGATTTCGTGGATTGCTTGGCGTTTTTTCTTTCTTTCTTTCCCTAGAGAGAACAGTATGAAATCAAAATTCAATTTGGACCATAAAATAAACAAATATTTGCAAATTCATTATGAATACAGTAGATTTATTAATGGTAAAAATATATTGCACTAGTAATCAATAAACATCCAATACAAACGACAATTTTTGTTTATATTGCAGTTCCAATCGTTATCAAAAATGAATATCGATTTCTTGAATCAGTTGACTGACATTTTTTCATTGACAAGAAGAATATTAACAAAAGCATTCACACCTTTAAAAAATTAATAATTGGAAAATAGCTAGGAATACAGGAAATTCATTAAAGTAAAAATGTATTGCACTAGTCTAAATACAGATCAAAAACAAATATCAAAAATGACATTACTTTAAACAATTTCATCAACAATTTCATTTGGCAAATTCATTAAAATGAACATTTATGATGCAGATAAATTGTTATTAAAATTCTGTTTACAGCTATCACGATGATTCCTGTTAGATTATGAACCACCCTGTTTTGTTAATGTGGGGAGCGAGCCAAATATAACCACTTCTTTTTATTTAAAAAATTGTCATCAAAATTCACTGGAGGTCTATAAATTATCTAAATGACATATTTGTTCACCTCGCTGCAAAATATGACTCTATTTTGACATCTGGCTGGTCCAACTGCTTGCTGTCCGTGTTTCTAAGTATTGCGAGCGAGCGAGCGAAGCGAGCGGGGAAAACACACTCTTTATTCATAATAGAAGTGATAATTTGTCATAAAAATACACTCTTGACCTATGAGATATCTAAACTATATACTCAGTCATCTCTCTTGCCGAATTTGTTTGCTTTCCGAAAACATCCTGTATCTAAATACATAGGCTTTCCGTTCAATTTCACATTTTCTTCAATCTTATTCAAATTCCAATTATTCGAATTCGCGAACGATATGACGAGCGTCGGTTTCATTTTTACACGTCCAAATCAACTCTTTGTGTAACACATTCCTTAAACCGTTTATTCACTTCATAGAAGCATATATCATTTAGAATGAATGTAGTAATGTTGGATATTGTATGCACGTTCATGAATCTCATAGCTTCGTAAAGATATCGAGCGTCTTTTAGACGAATTTCAGTAAATCAAAGTGCAATGCCCTTTGATGCTGTTGATGAATTTGAAGAAGAGTATGAAATTGATAGATTAAACCCTATGATTATTACCTTCTTCCCCCTCTCTCTCTTTTCTTCTTTACTTTTCTCTTCTTCTCCTCCTTTTTTTGTCCTTCTTTCCTCTCTCTTCCTTTTCTCAATTATTTTTTCTCATTTTTCTTTCAATTATCTGCCCTCTTTTTTTCGCCTTCCCTTCCTTCCTTTTTTTTTCTGACAGAGGTGGCGCATTTGCCGACCGAAACTCGTCCCCCCCCCCCCCACCTAACGGCGCCCCTGTTTACAGGCCACTATCAACATGAAACTTCCATGTTTGCAGTAAAATTGTAGTTGTTCAGTTGTGTCAACTCATTGTCTTTGGGATTAAATGAGTGCATGATTGGTTGGTTGTTGTTCTGATTGACTGACTGAATGATTGATTGATTAATCCTTTGACTGATTTACTGACTGACTGACTGACTGATGGGATGGTTGATTAATTGCTTGATATTTCTGCATCACTACATGCTGACATTCTTTTTCTGACATCCAAAGTAGGCCTGCTTTAGTTGTAAAAACTTACAAAATGTAACATTTCAAAACGGTCAACTATTCAATTGCTCAATTAAGCATGACATTTTAATGATATATGTCAAAATATACACACAACAAATGATTGGCATTTATGAATTGTAATGTAACAATCAGAATATGAAAAATCTGTCAGCCTCCAGCACATGGGTGTCGATCCCGGGGGGATGGGGGATATATCCTCCCCCTCCCCCCCCCCTATATTTTGGTCAGAGGGGATGGCCTGTACAGCGAGATGTTAAGCTTTTTACGAACACATGGAAATATTACATCATAAAATTCATTTAATTTCTTTTGGTGGAAATTCTACGTTTTATTAAAAAAGAAACAGAGTTTTTGTCGATAGCTCGCTTCGCTCGCTCATATAACAAAATAGTTCTAGGATGGTAAGCGACGCGCCAAAAGCATTATATCTGGCAGTTAGGTGATCAAAACCACTAAGATATCTTTGAGGCTATCAAAGAATTCTTTGCTCGCTGCGCTCACTCGAATATGTAATGTAGACATTTCATAGTCCTATGGTGTATTTTAATTACCCCAAAACACTTTATCACCAAAAGAGCGTGTTTCCCTTGTCTCGCCTCCCTCGCTTGTAATATTTGAAATATGGGGGTTTAGGGCAGTAAACAATTGGACCAGCGAAATGCTGAATTGCTCAAACATCTTATATTGCTTGAGACAGTGTACTTTTAAGACAAATAACATTTCTTTTAGAGGCTGGAAGGTTGAATTTTCGGCTCGCTCGCTTCGCTCGCTTGCAAAATAAAAACGGGATGGTTCATACTGTGAGTAAAGGTTCAAGTCCCCTAAAGTAAGTTCAAGTTCTGAGGATGTGCCTCTGCGATATTGTTTGAAAACATTTTTTTGTGTGGTTAACTGGAGGAGCGGTAGATTAGACTAATCATGTAGTGCAGAGATAAGGGTATAACTCTGCACCCTTTAGGGTGTAGAGTTATACCCTTTAGGGTGCAAAATGTAGCTCACTGCACTGCATAAGGAAAAAAGTTCACTTTTACACCCATAAAGGAACTCCTGGTATTGCATTTGAATGGTGCAAAATTGAACCTTTTCATATGCACCATTCAGGGAACTTGACCTACATTTTGCACCCATAAGGTGCAGAGTTATACCCTTTACGGAAGGTACAAATTTACCCCCTTTTGGATGCAAAAAAAAAAAATCTGCCGTTCAAGGTGCATAATTGCACGTTCAAGGATACAGACGGGCCTTTCCCACTGCAAACAAGTACTAAAGGGTCCGTTGCACATTTTTTCATGTAGGGGGAAAGATTGCACCCCAAAAGGTGCTGCTATTGTTGTCCCCCCTCCCCCTCCCCTAGGGTCCAAAACCTTAGCCTTGTGGATTTGCATGGGCCTTGACTGATTCAAAGGTACTGATAGCCCAAAGTCTATTCATGCGTCGATGAAAAGTGTTCATAAATAGGCAAAATGAAGGGTTTAAAAATAGATAAAATTCGTTACTTACGTCCATCTGCATCGTGGATGAGGGAAGTCATCCAAAGCATGAGAAGAACCTGGATAACGGAAGAGGCCTGCCCAAAATAAGCCTTCATTTTCCTTCCGCTCAAGTCCCTGAGATTAAAAATCATTTTAATACCGAAATTAATACACCATTTCATTTTCTAATAAAGTTCATCATCCAATCATAAGCCTAAACTATGTGATTCACATAGGAATACAGATAAACAGATTTGAAGAAGGATAGCATCACCAAAATTGATTGTGGTAAGTAAACTTCAAAAGTTAAAGCGAGTTGACTGGGCTTACTTTGTCTGAGCTTGCGACCATTCATCATGCCGACTGGTCTTTGACGGAAAAGGAAAATAGAGTCAACAAGGTACACAAAGTTAACAGGGATATTAAGTTCACACAAGACGGAGCAAAGAAAGGAGAAAGTCGCATTCTTGGATTACCTAGTTAGCATTCAAAGTGACGAAACACTGCATACATCAGTCTACAGAAAAGAACCACAAAAACGAATCAATATCTTTCATTTGATTTGCATCATCTTTTGGTTCATATAAGCTCAGAGTAATCAAAGACTTCTTCACCGGGATGACACCATCTGCTCGCACGGAGACATGAAAGAGAATGAACACAAGCACGTGAAAAGAGGCACTCGGTGTGTTTCGATACAGCAGTTGGACATTTGAGAAAGCGCTTCATAAGTCCAAAGCAAGATCTCAGGACAAACCAACACATAGCACGACACCAGAGAAGCGGCGGCACAACGTGACGGTTCCCTATGTTTCCGAACTTTCAAAGAAAATCCGAAGAATCTTCGACAAGCATTATATTCCTGTCTCTTTCAAGCCTACCAAAACAATGAGACAGAAATTAGTCCATTCAAAGGACAGGACTCTTAAGGACCTACAAAATAATGTTGTCTTTACATCATATGCATGGACGACGAATGTGAACAAATGTGAAGAGCCATACTTTCTTTCTATATAATGCAAACTTCAGCCAAACACAAGTACCAAGGCAAACGAGCAAGCTCGTCTTGATGTGGAGATTTTGCGGTATATTCCCATCTGAACAGTACCAAGCACACGTTTGACAATAAGAGCTAAGGGGTAGATCTGTGTGAAAAGGGAGCATGCAGCCATCTCTTAACAAAGGAGGTGGCCTGCGGACTAACTTAACCTGGGCTTGCAACTCGACATTCCCGAAGATTCCCCTTTTTCTGAAGTTCCTCGACCCGTTACGGGTGGACACCTATCTAAATGGTTGGTTGGTTATTTTACCTGACTGCTAAGAAAGCATGTGTATGTTAGCTTGTTAGTAAGCAACCAGGTCACCAACGGCTTTACGTCCCCTCCGAAGGACTTGGTAATGAGGATCAATGCCTTACCAAAGGGCATTAGCGCATCAACTTGGTTTCGAACCTGGGTAGTCCCGGTTACGAGACGACTGCTCTACCACTGAGCCACTGCACCTCCTCCCCCTCCTCCTTCTATTTGCCGCCAAAGACAAGTCGGCCTGATGAAGGGTCCCGAAGTGGACGTGAAGCGTTGCAGAAGTCCACTTCATGCAGTTGATTCGTCTTAACTTTCAAAATTGATTGTCTACCATGACTACCTGGATGACTGAGAACATTCATATACATATCGAAGATGTATGTGTTCACCCTTTTCTTTCTTTCTTCTTTCCTTCCTATTCTCTCACAAATTGTGCATGCCACATGTTATGACTGCTGGGGCTGTAAAGTGAAGTGCCTACAGTAAACTGCAGAATCTATACAAGGGCTATATCTTGACGAGTTATGAATCAATTACTGGATCAGCTATTATCAGTAACTCATATTGTTCAGGAATCTATACAAAGTGTATGATAAGGTTTCTGTTTTCTGTAGGTAAAAATATATATGTAAGAGATTCTTTTCTGCCCTCCCTCCTTCTGGATGTTAAGCACGTCGCGATCATGGGAAAAATAACGCATTGAAATCAATAACCCTGCATCTCTTATCAAATATGCTGCTCTAATTTGCTTAATGCTGGACTGGTTACAACTTAAAAGGATATGATCGCTTTAGATTTTTATAGGCAATGACAGAAAGCACATTCTTTCATACCAATCGTTATAGAACGAGCATTATAATCATTATCGAACACCAATTAAAACCGGAACTTCGTTTTATAATTTACCTAATCCACCTTTTTCACAGTTACTAGTCACGATCCGTTTTATTTACATGAAAACAAAGACAAGTCAATGTCAAATATCTACGTTTGATATAATATTTTTTTTAGGTTTCGCTTTCTTTAACAAATACAGATTGTTATCTGTCACCTCCCCTGCCCCCCCCCAAAAAAAAAAAATCCTACATGAAAACTGCACACCAAATTCCTCCTCACCTTATATTTAGCACGCGATCTTGGCAAAGCAATGCACTAGCAATCAACGATCCCTTCTTACATCTCTTATTGAAAATACTGTTTTGATGTTCATGCTGTATGAGTTATAACAATATGATCAGTATCAGGAGTATAGAAAGCACATTATAAACGGAACTTCCTTTTATAATTTCAGTACCAAATCCCCATATCAATTGTTACTCATTTTTTATTTAGAGGAAGAAAAAACAGTTTAGTGTCACATATCGACGTTTCCAAATGCATGTACAATGGATATCAACCATCCAAGACAAACAACTAAAAAACTCTAAAAAAAAAAAAAAAACTGTTAAAACTGTTCACTTTTGATAGAAGGGTTTTATGAATTAGACTTCTATGCAGACGCTAATGCTCTTAGAATATAATCAAACCAAATTTGCTTTTATTTATGTATTTAAAAAATCTTGTGTCATGAGGGGAAAAAAAACCATGGCAGAATACTGGATTAGGATGTAAATGTTGACCAATTATCGCCAAATGGAACGTGCTCTTTTTCATCAAGCTAATTTGGAACCACATTTCTCTCTCTCCCACACACACGCTCTCTCTCTCTCTCTCTCTCTCTCTCTCTCTCTCTCTCTCCCCCTAGCTCTCTCTCTCTCTCTCTCTCTCTCTCTCTCTCTCTCTTTCCCTATTTAAAAATAATAGTTCATTAGTAATGGATGAATGCTAGAACAAATGTTTGCACTGGTTTAGGAATCGCTGGTACATTAATAGTCGTGCATGATTGATCGCAATTACAGGGAATGGAAAAGAAGAAAGAGATAATAACATGAATCAGGATGTTTATTTAACATCTATATAACAGTTTTTAAACAAGCTTTTTTAAAAAGGGGTTCAGAATTTTAAAGATAATGATGCAAATGTCGTGCTCGCTGTTATGTAAGTTTCATCTGCCTCTTGCTAAAAACTGCACTTTGAAAGAAATCTCTTTAATAAGGGCAGCACTTTGAGGGGGCGCAAAAAACGCAAAAGAGAAAGGGACAAAGGAGAAAATAAAGAAAAATCGTAATCTTTAAGGGATATGCACCCCCTCCCCGTCCGCATGGTAAATGCACCAGAAATACAGTTTTGAGGGTTTAAAATGTCACATTTTTCAACAGCTCGGTCGCTTTGTTCCGTCGCATGAATATATTTCCTTTCAGGATCTCATATGCTTTTTGAAATAGCCTTTTTAAAGGGGTTCAGAATTTGAAATATAATGGTGCAGTTGTCGATGCTTTGCTCGCTATCATGTAAGTTTTCATCTGCCTCTTGCGCCCCAGTATGGCCTAATACAGCAATTGCAAAGGTTTAACGTTTTGTAAGAAATTAAAATTTTTTGTCGCCTTGCTATTAAAATCAGGTCTTGACTATTTCTCAAGGGTTCTGGTTAATTTCATTTCCAACTTTACTGACAAAATAGAAAATTTGTAATTGCTATCTAATTTCAATCTTCTTTACAGTTCAATTTCAGTGGTCACAACTGCCAAATTTCCTGGGTAAAATGCGCAAGAAATTGTGTTTTTACGGATTTATTTCCTTTTCATTCGCCGCTTGGTCGCTTCGCTCCCTGATACTAATTCCAGACCGGAACTCTCGCCCACTCTCGTGGGCGCCCCGGGCGCGAAATTGTTTTTCCTACGACATTTTCGCTCCTTGCACGTGCGCACATGGTCATTTTCCGAGAGCTCATAAATATTCATATGTACGTCCTGAGACGTTAATCATGTCATTCTCTGCGCGCGACTTCATAAATCAGGATCGCGCGCTGGCGCGGGTTTTGTGCACAAATTAAATGATATTTTGGAAGCCCCCGTAATTATTGTATAGCTTAAGTAATGTAGGAAATGTTGTTATGAATAATATTGGAGTTTGTGTAAATGAAGCCCTTTTTGAATGATCAGCTCGAGTGTACAGGCTGAATGGTGTCATACAGTGCATTTAGGCCTACTTGCACAATAAATAAGGGTGTGATTGTTGAAGTAATAATGGACTAGGAACTAGGAAACCATCCATAAACTGATACAGTGATTGAGTTATTGGTTGTTGTAGATAGTTAGCTGTCGCCATTTATAGTTCCTTTCAGAAAGGTGTATTAATTAGGACCTATACCAGTGAATAAGGATCAACAAGAGGTGTATATAGTGTATATAATGTGCTTAAGATAGATATTGTATTGCAATAAAGCATTAAATGTGATAGGGCACAAGGGCATAATTATTTATGCGTAAACATACAACATTCCTATGTGATTATGCACCAAGCTCTCATAAAGCTAACATTTATTTAGTTAGGCTGTCCAAGGATTATTAATGAAGCAGACTGAGTAACGGTATGGTTATGTAAATTAGGCTTTGGTATACGTTGACTGGATATGATTATTTTAATCATTTTACGTCAATATTAATGTATTGGCTAAAAGCTTCATCAAGGATCAGTTTAAGGCCTAACATATATTTCTGATTTATATCATACATGTTGGACTGTAAATTGATGCATACATGTGTATATTCAATGCGGCTACTGCCATCCTCATTACCTATATAGTGCAAGTGTTCATGGGTGTGCAAATTGTTATATGTGTTTATTATTGTTGTTTCATTGTTGATTACAGAGAACCGTCATTGATGATTCTGTGGAACGGAATAAAGAACCAGAAACGTCAAGAGCAGTAGCGTAGACAGGTTCTTACACCTAGGGGGGGGGGGGATGATTTGCCGTTCACGGGAAATCGAGGATCAATTTCGTATACAGATACACACACACACACGCACACACACGCACACACCCACCCTCACACACGCACACAAACACACACCCACACACATACACACAAACCCGAATGCACAGCACCGGCATAAATCCACTTTGGGGAGTGGGGGGGGGGTGATCGACTTTTTTGCCAATTTTTTTTCTGTCGAACTCACACTTATAAGTATAAACACACGCCCTCACCGACCTGCACAGACCCCTTACACACATTTTGATTTTTATCTTGCGAGCGAGCGAGCCAAAAATTACCACTTTTCTGGTTTTCAATCGCATTTTCAAATAGAAATTCTATAATATGATGAGCGAGCGAAGCGAGCGAGCCCAAAATAACCACTCTTCCGGATTTCAATCGCATTTTCAAACAAAAATTTTAAAATAATTAGATGAGCAAGCAAAGCGAGCGATGCAAAAATAAGCGCTTTTCTGGTTAAAATCGCATTTTCAAATAGAAATTCTAACATATGATGGTAGTTTATGACAGATTATTAAACATTTTATTAACGATTAATTCAAATATCATTTCTTCCTTAATAATTGAGGTGGGGGGATATTTGTACATGCCATCCCCCCTCTCAAAAAAGTGGGGGATATATCCCCCCATCCCCCGGGATTTACGCCAATGATGCACAGACATAAATAGAAGATATACGCACCGTGACAAACGAATATGGACTGACACACATTATTGCATATTTACATCACGCTATTTATCTTTTTTTTATTTTGTTGTTACACCACTTCAGAAAAACTGTGACAGCGCCGAAATTACCCAAAAGTAATACAAATAACTACATAAATCTGAATAATGATCGATATAGTTATGATAGTAATCGTCATTTCAGTCACATTAACGATGATGATGATGCTGATGATGATAACTATTGTTATTATCATAGGCATAATAGGAATAATACATTACTAATAATTATTATTATCATTATTATTATCATTAATATTGTTGTTGTTGTTGTTATAATGATAATAATTATTATCACTATTGCTGCTCCAATCATTTCTAAACATGTTAATTCAGTTTTGTAAGCAAACATCCTTCCCTAAAACCTGGGGGGATGATTGTACATGTCATCCCCCCCCCCATCTTGTGAGGTGGGGGATGCATACCCCTCATCCCCCCCCCCCCCCCCGCGCTGTCTACGCCCCTGGTCAAGAGGTCATAGGTTAAAGGTCACATATCATTCTTATCTCGTAAAAGGACAGAGGCATTAATTCTGACTGCTCGCTCCAGTCGAGAATCTATCTAGTTCCATAAAACATTTGTATATTTATATATTAACTGTATATCATAATTGTTATTAGGGTGAAAGTGGTTTTAGCTCATATATATATGCAAGTGACGATCTACATGTCAGATTTTGTTGTCACAAGATCAACCATATTTTATGTTGACCACGATAAGAACATGTAACCTGGGTTTTATTGTATTCGCTTTACTGATTCATAAAAGGTAGTTTTAAAAAATGAAGATTACAAATAACAATGAAAATAAATGTTTCAATCATTTCATCAATAATTAAGTGGTTTGATTTTTAAAAAATACAAAGAGGGCGAGAGAAATAGAGAGAGGGGGGAGAGCCAGGGGAGTGGGAAGACATGACGAGTGGAAAGGAATGTGACAGAAATTTGAAAACAAGATTAATCCTATTTGAGGTTGGTGTTCGTAATTCTACTTTTTAACCATCTTAGGGTGAGTAAACCAATCATCATACTTTACAAATTCTACTCAGTATGAAACTATCTCAAATTGTACATGTATTTCTCATTATTCTAAAAACTAAAATAGGCCCTAAATTCTTAAGAATAAAAGTATCATCAAAAGGCGCCATAATGCCTAGATACGCCACTGCTTGTGCTCACCCCAAACTGGGCCACATGATCGTTTTGGTGGCACCTGCATGGAGTTTCCCCATTGTTTGGGCCTGTAGGAAATTAGGAAAAGCGATAAGCAATTTAAAGAGAGTTTTGACTAGTTTCCTTCGGGGGGGGGGGGGGGAGGTGATGGTACTTAACACAGTATTCTCATCACCGCGATATAAAATCACATTCCAATAATCTGTATTATCGAACCAGTTAGAGCATGCATAATATCAAACCCAGATAGTAAAACATGGGGGGCGTTTCATGAAACAATTAGTCGGTGGTTTTCACCGACTAATTTGCTTTCAGCCAATCAGATGCGAGCATTTTCAGTAGCTTATAACATTTGTCGGTGATTTTCACCGACAAAACTCTTCATGAAACACTCCCATGGTATAATATTTTAACAACATAATCATCGGAAACGTCAGCTCATGCCTAGTTTACATTTGGCTTACGATCAGCGTACGTAGCCCGTATCCTGCCCGTAGCCCCCTATCCGTGGGGCCTCCGTGCCGAGGCAGCCTCTACGATTTTGTAACGCGATGAGTTATACAAATTTGAAAAATCGTTAGCCGTAGCCCATATATAGCGTAGGCAGCATCGCACAATTCCCGCACGGGCATCGCAAGGAACCTTCGCAGCTCTACGGTCACCGCGCATCCTTTGCACTGGCTCTCCGTAGGATTTCCGTGGGGAGGCTGAGGAGATTGCACGATTACCGTACAATCTCCGGGCAGCCCCTGTACGGGCATCCCACGGCCCACGATGGTCAACTACGGGAAATGGTGACCGAAATAATGTAAACACAAACGCCGTAGCCCGTCTACGATACCCGAAAAATCGCACGGAAAATCGTAAACCAAATTATCGCACGGTTCCCGGGGGAAATGTAAAACTAGGCATAACGTTTGGCACTCAAGACAAGTGTTATCTACTATGGTTATACTTTCAAAGTTTCACTTTCACGTTGAATGTATATTTTCAAAGCATTTCCTGCACTTGGTGATCTTAGTTCTTAGTGGAAGTTTTAAATACAGACATACTTTGAAAGTTTACAAGACCATTCTAGTAGTTTGAAAGCAGCCGATTTCGGTTGGAGAAATTATTGTATCGATTAAACAAGGCATTGAGATTTACTTTATCCAGTCCAATCCAAAAGTTTTTTGATATATCGCGCCTTTTTCGCGGTTACAAAGTGGTGCGCACGCCACTCCACATTGTTTGGACCACTCAAACAATAATTTATCACTAATTACAAAGACCTTGGGCCCGTTGCATAAAACTTTTGCCGGAGTTTTTTATGGCAAAATTTGAGGAAACTACGGCAAAAAAAATATTGCTATAGTTTTCCAGTACATAAAAATTTGCCAGACTTTTTTTTGCCAGAAAAAAAAGTCTGGCAAAAGTTTTATGCAACAGGCCCCAGTTAAGCTCATACAATACAATCCATTGTTCTTTAGCAGAATATGGGACTTGAGAAATTTCTTAGGTTTCCATGCAAGGTCGGTGAAACGGGAGGGGGTGGACCTCAGTATGTTTTAGTGTTTTACAAATGTTCTTTTAGTATTGAAATTCATATAATTTGAATGATTGTTTACATCCTTTACCCATTTTGCATTATACAGTTGTGCTTTTTCGTATTGGAAATTATTGGGGGGGAAAATAGTATCTTCACCCCCTCAAAAAAAGAAATGTCTTGGGGGCAACTGTCTCCCCCCCCCCCCCCCCCCTGGTGGATGCCTCTGTTAAGGCCCCGTTACATATTAGAGAATCGAGCCAACGAATTCTTAGCGAACAGCTATGTTTTTAAAGTCCAGATACGCTCAAATTCTCGGTCACAATAGAGTTCCAAAGGTCCCGTCACATATTAGCTAATTTGAGAGCATTTGAGCGTATCTGGACTTTAAAGAAATAGCTGTTCGTTAGGCATTCGTTAGCTCTATTCGCTAACATGTGACGCGGCCTTTACCTTTGGTTTCGTTTATATCGATTTTCGGCTTTTTGTTCATTCATGCTGTACACTCTGATGAGTACATGTCAAGAAGCTTAATATTATGTGTGTTTCAACTCTGTTCTCCGATTCTGCTGTACCAAACATCTTTTTATTTAGGCCTATGTTTAGTCTTAGTTAGCTCTCTTTTCAGTAGTAAAATTCTTTGTTTGAAATTATGCTTCATTTACATGTGCTTCCCATTCAGAAAAGGAAGGCCGAAATAGCGCTCCCCATGCTAGCGCTCTCATATAAAATCTCGATCACTCCTCGCTGGCTTTGAGCAACACAAACAGGGGCGGCAGAGCGTTTTTCAGAGGGGGGCACCAGCGAAAAGAAGAACTTAATAAAAAGGGGGCACTTACAAAGGATGAACACAAGGAGGAGAAAATACAATTTGGGGGCGTTAGTTCACACCTACATTCCATTTAGCACACTTTTAAGGATCATTTACGACATGTTGTTCCAGTGCTATCTACTGTGCAATTGTTACATAAATTAAATTGCATACCAATAAATAATACATACTGCTACTACATTCCAGTCCGATAATGGAAGTTTACTTCTTCAACTTAAAAATTATTTCACAGCATGTTAACAAGGTGTCACGTCCCAACAACCTAAGTTTGTTGAATCGAGGAGAAATTCTCTTTATGAACTTTGTCATAGGCTTACCGTTATCATTTTTCGTACTTTTTATGTATTTGTATAACATTTCAAATTTTACCTCAACGTATAACTTACAATGAAAACCAAAAAAATTGGGCGTCATCTTGTTACCATTTCCGATTTTAGCCTTCAAAACAAAAGAAAATCTTTTGTTTTCAAATTTGTCCTTATAGTTAAATCTATGTAAGAATTAGAACTCCGAAGGAAGAAAAAGTCGCTTTCACATTGACCTGAGGACTTCAATTTTAAAAACTGTGATGTGGAAATAGTTTCATAGATTGAAGGCCTCTACCAATTAAATGGAACGATTTCAAGCTTGGTTACTCTATTTTTCATCTCATTTGAATGAACCCCGAGCAACACTTTTTTAAAGGTTTTGATTTTAAAAAGAAATGCATTCTTGAACAGAACCGATGAATTTATACTTGTTGTCAGGGGTGGTGCTCCATGGGGAGAGGCAGAGGGTACAGTGCCCCCCCCCCATACACACACACACACACACCTTTCCAAGCATCCCAAATTTCCCCCTTTTTACCAATGAAAAATTCCCCATTTCGAACTTAATGTTCAGTTACCCCCCCCCCTTTCTCCTTACAAGGACCTATTTTCTTTTCTTTTCTTTTTTCAATAAGTACAATTACACCTTTCAGCAGGGTTCAGTAAGTGCCCCTTTTTGCTTCAGATAAGTTCCCCTTCTTAATTAAATCCTACAACTGCCCTTTTTTACACCATATTAGTGCTCCCTTTCCTTTTTCATAGAGCTATTTCCCTTCTGAAATGAGAGCTTTTATCACTTCTAATGAATGTCCGTATAATGAAATATGATTAGTTCCCCTTTTCATTTCTAAAAGTGCAATTCCTTTTCAGCTGTATGCCCCCTTTTCATCTCTGGTAAGCTCCTCTCTTCCACTTGAGCAAGTTCCTCATTTGAAGTCTGATACAAGATCCAATTTTGCCCTTGTCATGTCACATTTCTCCTTCCCTTAAAATACTGTAAGTGCCATAAGTGCCCCCTTTGTTTTCTGCTGTCTCTTTCCCATTCTGTGCCCCTTTCTAGATTTGATACACACCCATTCAATTTCGATATAAGTGCCCCTTTTGCCTTATATTAAGTGCAAGTTCTCGTTGCGTTAAGTGCCCCCTTTAAATCTAATAAGTGTCCCTTTTCACTTCTAATGAGTGTCCAGTTTGAAGTGCCCCCTCTCGTTTCAGTTATTGCAATTCTCCAGATAAGTGCCCCTTCAAATCTCATGTCTCGTTTTACATCTGATTAGGGCCATTTTCTTTCTTGTACTTTTTACCTCTTTTAATCATATCTTTTCACACCGGTGACTTAAAGTCCCCAAAATGGCCATTTACCCTGAGCTCCATAAATTAGGAAGGCTTCATATGATTTACAGATTCCCTTGTTATTGATACAGTACAGTGTGAGGCAGGAGGCAAGAGCTAGGGGTAATTAATACCCAAAATTTTGATAAGAACGAACGGTCCCCCTAGACTGAAGCAATGAGGATATTTTTCTACTCTTTAGCCAAAGCTCGCTACGCTCGCTCGCACTTACTTATATCTCACGCATTGCATATTAAGTATGTCGTAACCATATAGTCTTATCTATTCTGCTATTCGTGTCGAGCTTGTGCTTAAAATTAAAACCTTCCTTCAGTTTTCCATTTTTCCCTAACAATATCATGCGAGATGAGACCTCAAACATGCATTGAAAAATTACAGCTTGGTCAATAAGGAAAATGACCTGGTTGATGGATGAAAATAATCATCATTGGAAAGAGCCCAAAAATGAATTTCGGGGCAGCAAGTCACTGCTAATAATGGAAATACCTTGGCCTGCAGCCAAAAAAAAAAAATTAACAAAAATGATCATTAGCATTTTACGTGCTCGCTTCGCTAGCTTGCAAATGAGCAATATAAACAAATGCCAAGATTAGAATAAACATAAATGTAGAAAATGGTCCTTAAAGGTGTTTAAAACAGAATGTACGGGTATAATGACGCCTGAATGTTTTTCCTTCTTCTGTTCACCCTTTTATGTGCCCTTTTTCGCTGTGCCCCCCCCCCCCCCCGACGCTCCGCAGCCCCTGCTTGTAGTGAGATAAGAGTAGTTTAAAGGATTCATCTTACCTTACTTTGTGAAGGAAGAGCAGCTTTAAAAGTCTTTAGGCATCTCAACCCTACACAGCAGTTATTAATCTATACTAACAGGCCTGTTCTCCAGTGTCGATAAATAACCGTTTTCAAGGCAAGCGGTGATGAAAATGATGACCGAGGCGTAATGTTCTGCCTAGCTCAGTCATTTGCACGCATGATGAACAATATCAAAGCGTTTTAGTCAATTGCATTGTTCAATAAGAGGAAACTTTGCTTTCGTCAGTGCTGTATGACCAAGCAGGAAGTATATGAAGAAAAATAATTGAAAATAACATTTCGAAAGGGGAAAACAATGAAAACTCGGAATTGTTGCGAAAACCCATGTAAGCCCACCCAGTAATGAACACAAGAACTGGTTGATTTCAGCATAGTAGTAATTTTTTTTTTTTACATAATGTATGCACCCATGGTTGCCAGTGCGCTTTTAATTTAGCATTCTCTTTTTTTTTTAATCCTTTTGCTCCTTTGTTTTCTTCTCACTCTTTTCTTCTTGCTCTCTTTATTTCTTTTTCTTCACCTTTTCTTATTTCTCTTCTCCTATTTTTCCTTACTCATTCTTTTCCCTTTCTACTTCATTTCTTTCCTATTCGTAGTGTTGATCATGTATTTTATGGAAATATGTTTTATGTTATTTTATGCATCGATCCCGGTATCAATCCAACTTCTTGAGTTTCAAAGAATAAATAGTATACAATATTATGATTCCTAGCAGGCTCCTCTAGTATTTTTAGTCAAACGGGATTTAGATGGCCCATGGGAATGCTTTTATAGCCCTGACAAAAGTTACTGTTTTTGAAAGAAAGGAGTACAGTATTTACAATTTGATCACTGTCTTGACGCCAGATTACACCTCTTCTTTGCATCCAGAGCATTTTGTGGAGGCAAAGAATGAGTAGGCTTACTCTGGGGAACTCTCTCTCTCTCTCTCTCTCTCTCTCTCTCTCTGTCTCTCTCTCTCTCCAGGCGGACCTGACGCCTGCATCCCGATAGAAAGAGAATGGTCTTTTGTAATGTTTTGTGATTTTGCAACTGAACCGTTTCTTTCTGACAAAATCTGGTAAGCGTAATAAATAACAGGGATCATTATAGGTAAAGTTGAATTCTAATCAATAATTTTACGAAAAAAAAATATGGAAGCAACTGCAAAAGGTTGATAAGGAGGTGTATTCTTCATTCATTTCCAATGGTGACCTTCATATTTTTGGTGGTGAAGTCAGTAAATAAGAGAAATACAGGAAATGGTGTATGTTTGGTCGATTGACCACATTTTTTTTTAATAAAGTGGTAACTAGGCATGTTTGTAAGCTGGCGGTTTCAAGCATCATTGCAAGGACGATATTAGTCAACAAGTCTTAAAATTGATTTCGTTTATCATACAGGAATGTTGCTCAAGCATTAGAGTATAAAATTAGACCGTTTTGAAAACATTTATTATTGACTCTGCAAGATAAAATAGTCCCTACCGTTTCTTAAGTTTTAGTTTATCTATTCCTTAACAGTAATTTGGGATCAGTACGCGCGAAAGCTGCCCTTTTGTCTTGATTAGCTGTATTAGGTATGCACGCTGCATGGAGTTCAGAGACTGTGGTAAAATAAAGATAAAATCTCAGATAAAGTGGTCTCAGAATACCGATTTTTTTTTTTTTAGATAAAATTTTAAAATGAAGACTTATAGAGATAGAATGACACTTAGAATACCACCCCATTACAGGCCGTCATACCACAGTGAAAAACTGAAGGAAATACGTTCAGCATATATCAGTGATCATCAACTGTGTGAATAGCCTACAACCAGGAGACACTATGAACATGACGGACAAAGAAAGCCGACAAAATAAACAAACCCTCATTCTACCCTTCACAATGGTTCTGGTAGTCAAAAGAACATCCCTTCCCTGCTATTGTCTAAAATATGTGGAAAAGGTGTCACATGCATATTCACCTGGAACTACATGATTAAACATAATAGCTGTGAAGGGATGTTCTTTTGACTACCAGAACCATTGTGAAGGGTAAAATGAGAGCTTGTTTATTTTGTCCGCTTTTTTTGTCCGCCATGTTCATAGTGAGAGCCATCATGCATGCCAACAGCACCATAGAAGAGGAAGTATGACAGAAAACAAATTTCAAAGCGGAGCACAGGTTTATTCAAAAGGTTCTATTGAGAGCTTAAGCGTGGGAGAATAAAGATATGTTTATTTCCAAGGCCTTACATGACATGGATTGAATAATCCGCAATAATCCACTGGGATGATTCATTTCAGGTTTACGCAGCGAAAAGTGTCTTATGATCTGGTGTAAAATCATGCGTGTGATCAGTTATCAAAGATGAATGGAGAATGATGCAATGCATTAGTTACCTGCAAGTACGCGTTATTGCCCCAAAAGGACACTGACATTGTTATTCCACAGGTTAAATCGAATAGGGGTACATTAACATCAGGGCTGTATCAGGAATTTTTCCGGGGGAGGGGGGAGGGGCGAGAATATGTTCAATATTTGAGGGAACACGCAAGCAAGGTTGCGAAGCAACCGAGCAGGAGCTTTTGCATTTTTAGAATTGAAAGTAAATGATCTGATGCACAATTTGGGTGGAATTTTTGGAATTTTCAATAAAAAGTAAGAAAAAAAGAATGTGCTGTGTCCATGGGACATGGATGCCCCCTCTTTATATGATTAGTAAGCATCTTTACATTTTTGACTGATTTGCATGTATGATGACCTGTGACCTTTGACCTTTGACCTGTGGACTCCAAATTTGAACTTGACCTGAACTGAGTGTAATCTACCCGGCTACACACCAAAAATTATTACAATCCGTCCAATGTTTGAAGTTGTTATGTGGAAACCACTTCGCATATTTCACATATATAACGAGCTGTGACCTTTGACCTGCGGACTCTGAATTTGAAATGAATTTTGTATTTTAGTAGTGTCATCTACCTACACACGAAAAATTATTAAAATCTGTCCAATATTTTTGAAGTTATTTCCGCAAACCAATTCCCATATACAATGAGCCGTGACCTTCAACCTTTGACCTGCAGACTCCCAATTCGAATTTGACCTGTATTTTAGTGTCACCTACGTACACACCACAAATTATTCAAATCTGCCCAATATTTTTGAAGTTATCGCGCGGAAACCAATTCAGGATGGACGGACGGACAGACGGAAGGACGGACGGACAGACGGGACAGGAGCAATGCCTCCTCCAGACTTTGTCTGCAGGGGCATTAAGAAAAGGTGGTTAGAAAATTTCTTGGGGGTCAACTGCCCCTCTGCCATGATTAACATGCATCCATCCCTCACCTTAATCCTTTTAATTCCTATTTGAATAGCACACGGTGTAACCTTGAAATCTTTGTCTACAATGAAAGCTGAAATAATTGTTCCTGGACCACTTAAAATCAACGAAAGAAAATTCCCATGGAAAGAAGATAGGTTTCCTGTTGACTTTTCTGAGCGTCAAATGGACAATGTCTGGATGAATGCAGAGAACTAGCAGGATGCAGTTGGGCTGTGTACCAGGCCATTTGACGATCGTCAGTTTGTTATTTGGTCTGCATTGGTTCTTGCCATTGCAAAGTTTTTCTCATCCTCCAAGCTTATAGTGCATTCGCTAGCGAGCTTACAGCAAGCAAGCAACTAGAAAATGTTTGAAGTACCAGATACAAAATGGTGTCCCGGGACACATCTTTTAGTCACCCTAGTGTTATAAAAGGACGTGGAGAAGAGGGGCATAAAAAGGACAGTTGGGGACAAGTAGAGACACACTTGTTGTAGAAACTGATTGTGTCAATAAACCAGTCCAGTGACAGACAAATATTTGGAGGGCTTACTGCAACAAAGGACTATCCGCATTTTTTATTTGAATGAGATTTCGAAATTAAAATGATCCAGTAGAGACTAGGAACCCATCAGTAACAATGGTTTTTACAGCAAACTTTGCTACAGCTGGGTATCACCCAAAATAGATATGGCTATCTGCTTTAAACTCCAGTGTGTCAGTGCAACAAATCTTTAATTTTCAAGATTTATCAAAATTGCCAAAAATGCAGATAGCCTTTTGTTGCACTAGACCCTTGATTTGTCATATTGAACTACATGTGCCATGTATCTTGTAAAAGGTGAATGTAATAGTTTGTCACTAGGTAATGGTCTATTACATAGGAAAGAACTAACTGCTGGGGAAAATGATACATATCATAACAGTGGCATTGCTTCACCCAGAGGTAACCAAAACCTAAACTTCAACACACATAAACACACCCTCAACACACCTCAACTGTAAATTTATACAAATTCATGACCACATACAAGCCCACACAAACTGAACAAAAAAATGATTGAAATCATAAACAACTTCCTACCGCATCACTACTTAGAAATATGAATCATACAGGTACATGTACTAAATTCACATTATTCTTTCAGACTGGATGACATATGCTGCCGTGACAAATGTTCCAAGGTTAATTTATCTTTCCTATCTTTCTCTTATGACTCTCTGAACACTCCTGTATCATCAACTGATCGATTTTCTTGTTTGCTGATTGAATTTTGCTTGTTTCTTTTATTTGGAATCCATTTCGAGTTTGTCTCCTTCTATGGCAACAGTGGGGTTTCTGGGAGGGACTTTACTTTTTCAATAATAATAATCATTAATAGGGATGCATCATCAACCATGTCTTCGTCTTTTTTTTTGGGGGGGGGGCATCACTTTGCTTTGCCGTGATCTTTATTGTACCTGTATTCATTTGTTGTTCATATGCTTTTATGTATGTTGCCTTGTATAGTTTTATTGTACATATTGTACCTTTTCGAAGAGGTGAATAAAGACAAATTAATGAATTAATTAATAGCAGTCTGTCAAATGACAAGTTAATTGACCCATTTTTTTTTCAACTACTGTCTCTCCATGATCTACAAACTTCAGTCATATCTTCATACCTTTCTACTCCATATTCTACAATGACATTCACTATGAACATGACGGACAAAGAAAGCCGACAAAATAAACAACCCCCCATTCTACCCTTCACAATGGTTCTGGTAGTCAAAAGAACATCCCTTCACTGCTATTGTTTAAAATATGTGGAACAGGTGTCACATGCATATTCACCTGGAACTGCATGATTAAACATAATAGCTGTGAAGGAATGTTCTTTTGACCACCAGAACCATTGTGAAGGGTAGAATGAGAGGTTGTTTATTTTGTCCGCTTTCTTTCTCCGCCATGTTCATAGTGATTATCTTAGAATAATTTCCAAGGCCATACACACCATATCCAAATTTGTTTCTGCATCCCAACCTATCCTTAAACCAAATTGCAACTACTGCCCTATATGATTATTGAGGAAATGGAATAGAAACAAATGTTCCAAGAGCAAACCTCAGGTTTTGCTTTCATAAAAATTGCATTAACAAAAACAAAAAAGCAAACACCACGAAATTGTGGTATGTAATGACTCATAAATTTTAATATATTTACAAATTGCTCACAGCCTGTGTGACCATGAATTCCAGAAATACATGCTGAACACAATCACAATAAACAACCTTTGCTAAGAAGCTCAAAACTCCATTTCCTCACTGCCTACAGTATCCAGGTTTTTCCTGAATTAAACATATAGGAACCTAAGAATTCAGTAGTGAAGAGGTCAGTATTATGTGATAGCTTGCATCCTATCAAATAGTGTAGGTCAGAAGGATTCTTAATGAAAACTGTCATCTAGATTTGGCATATTTGACACGTATCCCACAAGTAATATTTATAGGCTATACAAGTCTTGTATAGCTATCTTTCTCTGTAAATACAACCATGAATATTTTAGGAAAATACTTCATATCTCCCCGAGTAAGCCAACATGACATTTCATAATTGAAATAAACAAATCGGGGATTTTTTTATTTGAATGATCATGTAAGAATTCACATTTATTTATTGATCAAAAGAAGCCTGGTGTTTCCTGCGTCTCATTCAGCACATGCATCTCAGTATATGCAAGCATGTATAAGAAACCAAAGGGACTTTCACAAGGACATCCAGTGTTGTTCAGCAAGGGCATTCTGATCTCCTCAAGGGCCTTCCAGAGAATTCTCTAAGGAGACGCATCATAGATATGGCTGATCTGTTGATAGTTTCATTGCAGGTGGAGGTGGTCCTGGTATAACAGGTTTCTTCATCACAGGTCCAACTGCACTCTCTCTGTATGTAACAAAACACCAAATTAGGTGCCTTCAGGTTAGATGACAATCTTGTAATAACTTATACACAAATAGACTTTGAAATATTAAAGTGTAATGTAGTGCAGTAGCGGAACTAATCTTTAAATGTGTTTCTTTTTTTTTTTCTTTCACCAATTCTAAAAGTAAATCATAAAAACTTCATCCAAAGCAGTGGCATGATATTTGCTCCTGTGACAATTCCTCCTGAAGAAGTAGGGTTAGGGTTTGGGTTGTGATAGGGGTTTAGGTTCAGAGTAATGTGAGGATAAGGATTAAGGTTAGTGTTAGGGTTAGTGTTAGGTTTGGTGTTAGGTTTATATTTGGCTTAACATGCAGATTTTCCATGGGAGCAATTGTCGCCGAAGCAAATGTCATGGAACTGTCCAAAGCACATGCTCAGCTGTCAGACAAAATGAACACTTATAGGGACTGACATACAATAACCACTAGATATGTAAACACAAAAAACATAATACAGGTGAAGATTTTATATGCAAAAAGTGATAAACACCGTTTTTTTATAATTTGAAAGTAAATTCATATAGTACAAATTCATAATTTTCAAATGATACATTGCTCATTACATATGAAAGTACATTGTTGAAGTTATGGTCAAAAGCAGCATAAATTTTCTAATCATTTTCTTTATTTTTCTTGATCTTTAATTGCAAATATCTCAATTTGACAAAAATGAATATATTGGGGTTTTTTATTCAAACTCTTCAGTTAAAGAGACAACAATGCATGAATTCCTTCAAGAGATGCAGTTCACACTAGTGGGAATCCTTTAAAAAATTGTAATCTTGAGTTTCAGATAATGAAGGAAAATTACAAAACACAACTTACATTGAATGTTTTAAGACATCATAAAAATTATATTTGGCATACAATTTGGTAAACCTTGTATTTTACATGCAGAAATTCAGTTTGTACTATTTTTAATAAGGCAATTTCCAAATTTGGAATCTTGTTTTTGCCTTGTTTTGATAATATTTATTACATACTACTTATTTAAGCCACCCATCTACACCATAAAAAATTGATATATTTTAATTCTCACAAAAATTAATTCCATCATCAAGAATAAAGATTAGGTAGAAGAGAAAAAATAAAGATCATGTTTAGAAATAATTCCTTGACATGAACATTTGCAAATTCCTTATCACGATCACTACTGATGCAAGGTAAAACTCACCCTCCTTCTTCTGCCTGAGGAGCAGGGAGTCTCTGAGTAGCAGAGTACACTTGAACTGGTCTTTCTGACTCCCTCCTGCCATCACGAGTACAGTAATAGTTGGCTGCTAGACGGTGGGAAGGGCCATCCGGTAAAACAGGATCTGGTTGGGTTCTGCATCAAAGTAAAAATCATTTGAATATGAAACTAAAATACTTCTTCTGAAGGAGACAAAATTAGAAATATCTCACTCAGTCTACAAATTCTACATGGTTTCTTCTCATTTTTGCTGCATTGATACTATGTGCCAAATCTACCCCTGGCTAAATACATGTATGTGAAAAGTTTAGGATGATATTTGAAATAAAAATGGCCACTGATAAAAAGGTAGCAGACACATGAAAACCTGTTTGAATGAGACTACAGAAATTTGTAAAGCCATATGCCATGTGTCATCAGTAATTTGTATAGATGATTGTTAACTCATAACAGCAAAATTAATAAGGTTACTTAAGGGACACTGTAAGATTAGAAAGTAATGAAGTTACCTTGGTGACTGTTCATATGCATATCGGTTGTTCAGCTTTTCTTGGAGATTCCTCTGTCAATTATGAACAAAAAAATTGGAAAATTAATCAAATATACGTAAGATGATATAATCTGTAACTGGCAATTCAGGGGGGGGTCTCTTCAACTCTTAATATGCAACAAACTTGGGGATTCAGGGTTGAAAATGAAATAATTATTTTCCTCTCATGTATGATTTTCTACCCAGTCCAAGGCAAAACACCTGGTAAATGCACACAAAGCTATTGAAGCTTTTTCCGGTGTAATGACTAATATTGAGTTCAAGCATATCTCGGATTAGCCCCGGGGTGCTGCCACTCTACCACTGCTTCTCGGTGGAGCTCTCATCTGCAACAGTGAAAACTACTACTAACTTTTTTAAAGTAAATAAGATATGGATAAAATATCATATATAGGATGCTACTAATGTAAATATGGTGGTCGGAAATCAAATTTCCCTTTTTGCATACCAAATTTGAAGCAAGTCCTATTTTGCCGTCAATCGCCGTTTCATGTAGGAGAAACGAAAAACATGAACTTGTGCATGTGCCTATGAATATTTATTACAGCGACGTCATAGTTTTATCAATGAATTAATGAATATGCAGTTTTGTGGATCTCGCCCATTCAGTCTCGCCACTTGCTTCTCATGAATATTCATTATCCTCCTTCCTCGTCTTGATCTCATCTCTCCTGTGCAATATACATGTACATGCATACGTTATACGCTCTCGCATCTCGCTATATCTCGATCATATCTCCCGACACATGCACATTGCAATCCAACTTCTTGCATTGTGGAAGAGATTTATCGTGGACCTACATGTAGGAAAATATCAGCCTCATTTTTGTACCATCCTCGTCAAATATTGGGGGGAAAAAAACATCCGACCGCCGTTGTAAGTATCTGAAATTCTGTCAGGAATTTTTAGGTAATATGAGTCATTATTTCAATCTGGAGAACTTGGAACAGTTAGGCACCTAAAGTTTCACATGACAAAGTTCACAGCCCAAACACTACGCGTTTGGGCTGCTGCAGTAAATCTCAGATAAGTGGCACACGCCACTCATACTATCATAGGGCCAAACGTGTGTGGGACTGTAGCGAACATTCACCGTTGCAGCAATAAAAAAAACAGACAACAAAAGTGCCCTAAGCAAGATTTAATTCTTTAAATTAGCTAGATTATCTGATTCAGAGACTCTTCTTAACTCTTAAAGGGAAAGTACATGAAATTTCACATTTTCTCAATTTTCTTGGAAGTTAAACATTTTCTTACCTCATAGTCAAAGTATGTTATGTAAAAAGCAATTCTTCCAAACATACATTGACTACGGGGGTTATAAAATGTGTTACTTCCAAGAAAATTGAGAAAATGTGAAATTTCATGTATAAAGTGAATGGAGACCTGCTTGCATATGATGTCATCAGTGCTGCCAATTTGGAGAGCCGAGAGTAGTTTACTAGAAAATGTAAATGAGTGTAATATTCTTATTCTTTGCCTGATTTTGCTCATTTCTTTTTTAAAATGCTGCTCAAATTTATCTCCTTTTATTAAATTAGTGAAACTTCTAGGGTGGACTTACTCTTTAATGTGCCACAAATTTGGGGATTCAGAGTTTAAAATGAAATTTCAAATAATTACTTTCCTCTCATGTATGATTTTCTACCAAGCCAAACCACCTGGTAATCCACACAAAACGGATTCCGGCAGAGATCTTGTGAACTCCAGCTGCTTGGCTTCATCAGCAACCTCACAAACAACATGGAAGAGAAGCGGCAGACTGATGTCCTCATCACAGACTTCAGTACAGCCTTTGACAAAGTTGGCCATGGGAGGCTTCTGCAGAAGCTACACCACTATGGTATACGAGGATGGAACAACAGATGGATAGCCAACTTCCTCAGCAACAAAAAGCAGAGAGTTGTTCTTGACGGGTCTCAGTCCGCAGAGGTGGAAGTTGTTTCAGGAGTCCCACAAGGTTCGGTCCTTGGGCCGTGCAGGCATGCCTCTTTCTTTTTTACATCACCGACCTGCCAGACAAGATGTCTTCAACTGTCAGGCTCTTTGCTGATTATACCATCATGTACCTGACCATCCAGACACAACAAGATGCAAACAATCTTCAAGAAAACCACAATGTACTAGGCAACCAGGCTTCAACCAGGAAGATGGAACTAAACACCCCAAAATGCCAGGGGTGGTATTCTGAACACCGCTTTAACTGTGTTTTAAGTTCTGTTGTAACTTCTGTTTTAAGTCACCGACTTACAACACCGCTAAAGCAGTCTTTAAACGGTATTCTGGGAACTGTTTTAACGGTGTTGTAAGTCATCAAAGCCACACCCACCACAAAAATATCATCCAATAGGGAAAGTCGTAAGAGATGGTTCTAAGATGACTCAGCCAATAAGATCACCCCCTAGGGAAGAGGTGCGCGAAATGCGTGAACTTATATTCGCGTTGTAAATGAGCGCATTAATTTGCGCTTAGTTTCTTGCTTGAATCAACCGCAATGATGTGACAGGATTAGTTGTGCAAATCATCTCTGATATTATTGCAGACAATTGCCAAATTTCTCCACGCGAGGCAAAAATTCTCTCGAAATGTTGTTTTCGAATATCAGAAAGGTTTACTGGATCTCGTTATCCCCCTCATTGCAACCAAAAATACAATGAGCGAGAAAAATTGCCGCCATGACATACCACATAAAAAGTTAAAACACCTCCCACCCTGTTTTATTTCATGAGCATGAATTGTCCAGTGGAAAAAGTTAAAACAGAAGATAAAACGCTCTTCAGTATACCGTGTTATTGCATATAGCATTTTTATGCGCTTTTTACGCGATTTGCTAAAAGAGACTTAAAACAGAGTTACAACAATCTCAGAATACCACCCCTGGTCATCACCGTCACAAGGAAGAGGACTTGCGTCAACCACCAGTACTTGCTGAATGGTGTTGCTCTCGACTCTGTGACATCCACCAAGTACCTAGGCATTACCATCATACAGGACCTGAAGTGGAATCAGTGCATCTGCCAGAAAGCAAATAACACCCTCGCTTTCCGCGGGGGAAATGTGAAGATCAACTCTCCTTCAATTAAGGCCCTAGCGTACAAGGCCCTTATTTGTCCATTAATGGAGTATGGTAGTGCTGTGTGGGACCTTTCTGCCCAAAGATGCATTGATCAGCAGGAAATGATCCAAAGACGTGCCGCCAGATTTGTCCTCCATCACTATCAAAACACATCAAGCGTTGGACTCTTGGAGACATGATCAGACAACTGGGATGGCCTTCTCTGCAGATCAGAAGAGAGCACTAAAGATTTCCCTCTTCTACAAAATCCAAAAGAAGATTGTGGATTTTGACATTACAGACCACATCACTCCTGTGACAAGATTATCAAGGACAGTTCACTCTGATGGGTACCTACCAGGTCCAGAAATGAGCAACACAGGCTGTCATTCTTTCCGAGAACCTTGCGTACGTGGAACTCCCTACCACTAGGCGTAGTAAAGGCTCCATCGGTAGGTAGAAGCATTTTGCCAAACACTGATGAGATGCAGTGGCTAAACTCAAACTAGACCAGAAGATTTTTACTTGCACCAAATGTAAATAGAACACTCAGCACTTCATGTTTTTTGTGACACACACCCCTCTCATCTGCAAGAACCTTCAGGAGTGAAGGAGGCAGAGTAAACAGTTACTGCGGCAGCCATTCGGGCTGTGCCCTTCATCGAACAGAAGCTTAGGTGCCTAACTTTGCAGGGCTCTCCAGCTCGAACCACACAAGTACCGGTATAGTACTTATAAAGATATATGATTAAATTTAAGATACTTACAACAAAGTACGGTCAGTGTTTGATTCCATTAAGGGAAAGGATGGTCCAAAAAATTAGTCTATATCCTCCCAGATCTTCAATGAATCTTTTCTACAGCCCGTTGTTAGTTCGCAAATGCGCATGCGCAAGTTCGTGTTTTGTTTTTGCTATGCGAAACGGCGATCGCCAGAATGGCTTCAACTTGGTGTGCAGAAAGGGAAATTTGATGGATTCTAAAAACATTTGAAGTGAATATGATTTCTGAACAGAATATTTAAGATGGTAGCATTGACATTGTATATAGGCCTATATTTTATCAAAATCTTATTTACTTTTAGAAAATGTTATTAGTAGGAGTTTTCACTGTGGCAGATGGGAGCTCCACTGAGAAGCAGTGGTTCCATTCAGGATGCTGCCACTCCATGGAAGTGTCCTGAGTGAGTGGCTAAGTAAACAGAAGAAGAAGAAGAGCTATTGAAGCTTTTCCAGCGCAATTAGAATCTAGTACTGACTACTGGATCTAGATAACGAGTCTATACAACCACATGCGTGTGCCACTTATACATGTACAAGCTTATCTCGGATAAGTTTGTATGGTAGCTCTAGACCTACTACTCATCGACCACCTTTTTATTTTCAATTCCGTTTAACAGGGAGTCAAAACCGAACGGTTTTCGGATAAACGAGAACATCACACCTTTGCCAAAGTTGCCGCCTATTACTACTATTGAAAGTAGTGCTGTCAGCCAGTCCGGGATCGCGATCAAATCCCGGCGGTCTCAGGCCCCGAGACGGTTCCAGTATCAGTCGACCGAGACCATATCCCGGCAGAAAAAATAAATAAACAACTTATTTATTTAGGTTGTAAACTTTAGTAATTTTACTTACAAAATAGAGAGCTCATGCATAGATCTATTTGGCTTTCACTGCGATTGTATTTTGCAATAATTTGCTGCGCCGTATTCGGGTTCGTTTTCTACACATAGCTGAAGACACCAGAACGTACGGTCAACGGATGTTTTTCTAGTGCTGTGGTAACGGTACTGCGAAATTGTTGCTTATTTCAGTTATCAGTGAAAAGTTGCAAAGACGAAATCCCATAGACTAGTACAGTATTTTCTCTCGAGGAACCATTCTTTTATACATGCTGAAGGCAAGGATCCACACTAACTTTTTTTCTTGGTGGCCCGTTCGGGCCACCAAAATTATCATTTCTTTTTTTGTGGTGGCCCAAGAATGAAATTTGGTGGACCGAAAAACAAAGAAAAACAAAAATTTAATAATTATAATAAAACGTTGTTAGAATGATTAAAACTCATTGTTTTACCCTCCTATGCCCTGAGATGATCATATTGAATGATACAGTTGCAGATTATTTTATGATTCTTCCTTTCAATGACCCTTCAATGTAGAGCTGTTTTGAAAGCCCATTTTTGGTATTCGTTTAAACGGTCATATTTTTTTTTTGGACGATTAATCGACTACTCGGTACTTTCATTTGGCCAGTCGGCCGACCACTCCAGCCGTTCGTAGCCTGCCACCATTCAGCCCCGCGCCGGAGTTGCACCTGCGCTGCAGCACCGGAATGAGGCCAGTCCCATCCCCATATAACAGCGTGTGCAATATCCCTAACGGTAATGTCCGGTATTCATAAAGAAACTTGGCAATAAAGCAGCTTCGAAAAGAACTGTATTGCTTGTCCAGTTCATAAAAATTCAAATCATAGCCTCCTACCTATTTTTGTGAGGACCGAATAAAAAATCCTGGTCAAATAAAGCAAAATAGATCGGCATTTGCTTGATATTTCATGGATAATTGGTGAAATCATTTTTCAATTATTCGTCAGCTGACAAGAGATGGCGCCAACCCGGAAGTGGAGCGTAACAGTCAATGCACAAAATCCCATTCGGCCGTGTTGAAACTACGTATACATTACGATGAAAGCGCTTAGTAGTAATTTGAAAATCGAACTCCAATGATTGAAATCCCCATCACAAATCGCCAGCAAGGGCATATAACTAACGAACAAGCCCTTACTTGCAAGTATGAATGTTTTTTTCTTGGTAATATCCTTTCGTCTTCGTTCATTACTCTGTTCCAAAAATATTTTTTCACACTGACTGTGATGGCGTATCTTTGATTACGTTAGTGAGCTCACTTGCTTACGGTGCATATCGCTGTGGTGAACGATGGTGCAATGCGCGATTAAGTCGCTCTCTCACACACACACATTAGGGCTTACGGCTTCCGAATATTATTGACCACTTGCTTTTGCTGCGCAAGACAGAAGATTTTGGTGATCAAAAAAGATATTCTCATGTGAATTTAAGGCGTCAAAATGACATAATCACACCTTAAAACTTTGGAATGGAGAGAAGCATTCTTGATTTCATTAATGATTTCGCATTTTTGATGGATCATTCTGAAGTTTAAACTATGTTTCCAAGTAGTCGATAGAAATTCTATTATTCGTGTAGTGACATTTTCGGACGTACTAGACTCGAAACAGGCCTAGTGTGGAGCGCGGAAAATACACACGGCCGCAGACCGAGGCCTACCGGTATATATACTGCCATAAGACTAATCTAACTTTCATTTGAGGTCGGCTAGCTCACCGAAACTAGATCCAAGTGCAATTAGAGTGGTGTTGCGCTAACTCAAACTGCGTCGTCGCTGATGAACCGCGAACAAACTCACTTGCAATTCGGATCGCAGAAGGAGCTAAAATGTGTACAATTAACACGCACGTAAACTGCGTTAACTTAAAATTTTTTGGTTGCCCGATTCGGGCCACCAAACTTATCACTTTTTGAAAAATGGTGGCCCGGGAGCCAAATCTGGTGGCCCCAGGCCACCAGGCCACCGCTAATGTCGAGCCTTGCTGAAGGTATCGATCATTTTTAATTCTCAATTTAAAGAGTGTGTACTTTTGCTGCACATCGAAAGTACATGTACGGATAGGACATATCAATGATTAATGAGGCGATCTCTATGGGCGATTCCCGATCTTCAAATTGGCTTCGAAAGCTCTGCTCATTGTACTTTTTGCGGAATGTACACATTTTTGTGTTGGCGGGCGATCGCGAGCCAGTAAACAAATCAAGTGTGCTTTACATACATCTGAGTGTATCGCTTGTGAAATACAGTACGGAGGTGCTGCATCACCCGCGTCCGCGCCACGACATACGAGTGATGTGAGGGACTAATTTTTTGGTGAGCTTATCAATGGTTAGCTGACATTGTTTAAGAACTTTGCGTTAAGAAAGATCACTAGTAAAGACAGAGCATCGGAAGTCTTGGAGTTGATTTATGATGACAATTTAGTCAGAAAAACTTGAAATATTACAAGTAGCTACACAAACGATGTGTAATCCATGGCTGACAGTAAATCTCCGTTTATCCGAAACCATCAAATTGAAAACGGTTAGTGCCATAGTGGCATGGGCGGTCGTTTACCGGATGGAAAAACGTTTGACTACAGCACTAATTCAGACGAGTGTGGCTGTATCCTCATGTCCATGCTGACTACAGCACTAATTCAGACGAGTGTGGCTGTATCCTCATGTCGATGCTGTGGATACAACCACACGCGTGTAGCCGTAAGGTAAAGACACACGCATGGGGCTGTATACACTGCCAAGAAATTAAGATGAAATAACAGAATTTAATTATTTTTTCAAAAACTTTGATAATGAAAATGATAAATACGTGCTTAATCAACACAGAGGACGGGCGGTCAGTCTAAATAATGAGCTCACACAGGGACCGAGTGAAAAACATCACATGTCATGAGATTTCTGTGCGTATCGTACGAGTTAACAATTCTGAACATGAGATGTTAATCTGCTGTATTTTCTGCACAAGTGAGACGAAATTAAGGGAAAAACCAACGAATATTTTCTGAGATACAACGTAACCAATTAAAGGCGGTCGATGAGTAGCAGGTCTAACCATACATGTATAACTATAAGTGGTACAGGCGTGTGGCTGTAGAGCTCTATATTGTCAGTGTCACTGGCACATAGCACTGCCTACTGACAAACATCCAACATCTAGATGATAACGTGGGACTGAGGAGAGAATGACCTACTTTCCCGGTTTCCGTCGTCTTCACAATCTTAACCAGCTAGTTCTTCTAACACACTGTATCCTATCAAAATACGTATTTCTTAGCACCTTGCAAACATCAACTATCATTGTCATATTTGATGATTTGAAAATAATGCTTAATACTCACTCCAGAAAGGAAATTGCGGAGCCTTTGAATAAATCTTGAGGCAGTCGCCATCTTGAATCCGGGGCTTCATCAAAATTTATTAAATTTTAGTTGAATATATGACTACATACTCTAGAAAAATTACGCCAAAAATATTTTAATGCTTAAAAATGAATTAGAATTAATTTATTCTTTCTAATGAAGATCTGAATCATTTCTGTAAGAAAATTAATCTTGAATAAAAACAATCAAACACTGTGATATAGGCATTAAGTTCCCCCCAACAAAATTGCGCTAAATGGACTCGGTTTCAAACCTCACTTCAAACAAAAACTATTATAAATTCTATGTCAATCTGACGTCTGCTAAATGTAAAGTAAAAAAGTAAAATGATATTTGGAAATCATGTATACAACACATTTACTGGTCTTTGCAATGCTCACAACCCCATAGGGCCTAACACCCCCCCCCCCCATCTCTCTCTCTCTCTCTCTCTCTCCAAGTAATTAGAAAAAATATTGGTGACAGGAAGCAATACAATGGGAGTGTAACGCATTCAGTGGTTTATGCGCACAACTTAACCCAAGGCCCACAGGGCTGTAACATGCTGAAACAACATATTTGTAGTAACTTTCCATTTTCATAATTCAAAACTTGAAATGAATTCTTAAAAACTGTATGGAAGTATGCAAAACAAATCATAGAGGTGCTATATAATCTCTGTAAATCGATGTTATCTCCATCTTTATCACTTATCATCATATCATCACGATCTTCATCATCATCATAATCATCATAATCATCATGCATATCATGATTGTTTAAATTATCATTACTCTTATTGTTATTATTAATATTGTTGATGTTGTTACTCTGTAATCATCATCTGGTATTACCTAAGAGCTTGTAATACATGTACAAGAATTTTCTAAGGATGTTATATCTTCATGCAACTTGTATTACATTAATGATCTAGCGCTCTACTCCACAAAACAACCAAAACATTCGGAATTATATTTGCAATTAAGTACAAAATTCCATATGCCTTGAAAATGCCTTGAATTTTTTGGAGATTTTCAAGGTTTCAAACCCTCAAGGCCAAGGCCAAGGCATTGAAAAGCTGGCCTTAAGGCGCCTTAAGGCCATAAGGCCCAGCATATCAACGCACTTACAACACTCAGGCTGGTAGCCAGTGCCCTTGATCAAGGGCTCTGATTGTGGCTCTAACGAACTGTAAGGAATATAAGGAAGAATAAGTAAGAGGGAAGAGGGATGAAACCCGGATGTGATGAAGAAGAAGAAGAAGAAGAAGAAGAAGAAGAAGAAGAAGAAGAAGAAGAAGAAGAAGAAGAAGAGTCGAAGAAGAGAAGGTGACAACCCATTTCACAGAAAGGCCCACGAGACCGAAGGCCCGTGAGGCCGAAAATAGCAAATTGTAATTTATAATATCACACCGCTCTGACCAATCCCTGTGCCAGAAGGAAGTTTGATAATTATCAAAGGGCTACGAGGACTAAACATGCTAAAGGAGACATAATTATTTTATATACCGGCAGCGCATTATTTTGTGATGAAAGAAAAAAAACTATACGAGAAAAGTCGGTCTCGGGGGCCTGCAGTCAAGTAGGCAGACCCCAAAGAGAAGAAGCCTGACTGGGAACAGTTTAAATTAATTGCCCCAGCCCACTTATTTCCTTAAATCATGGCCTGCACCATAAAGATCCCTCTCTCGCCCCCCCCCCCCCAACCAAAAAAAAAATCATAGGTGCTTCCACTTCTATCCAGTTCTTATCTTCTTTCTTTCTTTTTCTTTACCTCATCCTTTTTTTTTTTCTTTTCTTTTCCTTTTTTTTTTGGGGGGGGGGGGATTTGCTTTGTTAACCATTTACTTTTTGTTGTCATGTTTCATTTTCTTTCCCCCCAACGGTTAGGCTAGCTAATGTTGATTGGAGTTTTCATGTGTGTGTTTGTTTCTTTGTTTAGTTTTTGCTTTTGTTTTTAATATTTTTGGGGGGTGAAAGATGTGCAAATACAGAAAAAATACAGCCACAGATAAGATATGATTAAAAAAATTCACAGTTTACAAGTTTATCTATTCATACCACTAGAAAATAAAGGTATACATTTAATCGCTTCAATTTCAATCAAAGAACAAAGAACTCTTCATTTTCTGTGTTATTTCCACTAAAAGAAAGATTCATGAAAAATAAAATGGAAAGAAGAGAAAGGATTTGTTTTTTAAAGAAAAGAAGAACTCGTCAGGAACCCCCATTGCAATTGCACCCCCCCCCCCCCCCCAGCCAGGCCATCGAAATGACGCCATGTTGTACCTTTATGTGGGTCGAGTCGCATATCTCTGAACGTTTTCGTGACGGACGAGTTAAGTCTACTATATCAAGTTGTCCTTTTCAGCGGACACGAGTTCTTTCGTAAACGATATGGATAAGCCAGTAAAACTTGCTAAGGTTAATTCATCCTTTCCTATGTATATATTTGTAAAAGTGTACAATTAAATGTATCTTTTAATTTTGAATTCATCTAACGCCTAATTTATTCCCAAATTGATGATGAATTTAATCCAAATTAACACCATGAAAAAACATCATGCCAACGCAAAAAGTGCGTAGGGTCTATGCTACTTGCTAGATAAACTGGGTTATGCACAGTGACTCAGATCAAGTCAGCATGGTCAGATCAGATCGAGACTGTCGCTGTAACGCTGTATGATGGGAGACCTAATTTTACTAAAGCTACGCACTTTGTTTTAGCGGCTAAAAGTCACAGAAATCATTCGCTTGTGCAAATTTCACTTCTGACAGAAGATCTAACAGTTAGATCTAACCATATATATGTAGATCTATGCATGTGTTATATAGATGGCAGTGTATACAGCCACACGCGTGTGTCTTTACCTTACGGCCACACGCGTGTGGTTGTATCCACAGCATCAACATGAGGATACAGCCACACTCAACTGAATTCCCACTTATACTCTGCGCCGCTACAGCTATCGCTAGTGTGTATGTATGCACTGCACAAGCGATGTGTAAATTCATGCGACAGTGTGTTGCCAAACCCCAAAACTTGGATCGTCACAAAGGTTTTATCTCTTGAAATTCACTGGAATACAAACAATATTGTACTATATTGTCACCTGCTTGCTGACCAGGTGAGAATGAAGTGAAAATATTGTTTGTATAATAAGTGAAATCGAGAGATAAAACCTTCGTGACGATCCAAGTTTTGCAAGTCGCAACACATACCATTGCATGAATACACATCGCTTGTGCAGTGCATACATACACACTAGCGATAGCTGTAGCGGCGCAGAGTATAAGTGGGAATTCAGTTGAGTGTGGCTGTATCCTCATATCGATGCGGTGGATACAACCACACGCGTGTGGCCGTAAGGTAAAGACACACGCGTGTGGCTGTATACACTGCCTATATAGATAGGTAGACATGTCTAGTCTCTAGAGTCTAACCCCACAGACATAGGGCTCCACCGCAAAGCAGTGGAGCCCCATACACATCTGTTGGCAGAGCCGAAAAAAAGCCGTTGGTTTGGTTCGCTTATTTTTTCTCATATGAATTCAAAACTTAATTTGTGCTTAGAGTCTATATAGCTATGCTCAGGCAAAAATCAAAGTTCAAATAAAAAATATGATACTCTGTCCACATGATAGAAAAGATGCGCATTAAGAAATATTTGGCTTTGGAATAGAAAAAAACTGCCAGTAAATGTGTTAAAATTCAGGATAAATGTCGAATAAATTCAGCTGTTTTGCCATAGATGAAAAATCACTTCCTAGTTATAATTAATTCATTCGGCTCCGTACGCATCCTGGGTGGCCATTGTTGTGCTTCGAATTAATTAAAATTGCCTAGTCTCGCTACAATGCACAATTGTATTCCAGTGCATGGAGAAACACATCACACATGTATTGCCGTGGGGTTGCAGTCACTTACTTTTCTGTAAATGCAGATCACCAAATGAGTACACCAAAACACTCTCCAAATATGAGAATTCGAATGAAATAACACTGGCTTTTAAGTCTGTCCTGGACCTTGGCCAAAAGGCAAACCCGGAGAATAGGGGACCGGGACGCACGCACATATTCATTTGTGTGCAAACAAATGCAGCGGCGGAGTCGGCGGCGAGCGCGGGGGGACGATCTGCACAAGATTTCATGGATGAAACATTTGTGAGTTTGAGAACATTTCTGGCAAAAATCAAAATGATTTTTACCACATAATCACACATTTGAAAGCCGAGAGGACAATGTAATAGATTAGAACATAATTACCTGATTAAAACATATTTTAAAGTCATTTTGAACTTGATTATGGACTTGTCACATACCCTGACTTTCGGCTGTTGCTGCCGATCTCTGCACAGTACAAATGGCATGCGCGCGCGTTCTGGTCCCCTATTCTACGTCTCCGGGTTTGCCGGCCATAATATGGAAAAAACTGGGAGGAATCAACTCACGGTCGCTCCCGACGTCGACATGTGGACACTATGTAAACATAAACACCCTATATCGCTAGCGCTAGCTAGCTGTATGTGAAAACCCCAAACCTGTGTGTGAAAATGTGTGTTCTAGCCCCTTTCTAGCACTTCCCACATAAGATGAAATCAGCTGCAAACCATCCATTCCATGCCCGGTTTATCTGGGTCGGAATTTGGTCATTCATAACGCGATTCATATTTAGCAGCCGACCTTCTTAGATTTGGAGAAGATGAAGAAGGAAAGGGCCCCGGGAGAGAGATGATGAGTGTGTGTGGGCGTGTGTGCGTATATGTCTTGTAAACACAAATTCTGGTATGTTATGATATGATATACGACGTACGATATGATCATATGATATATGATTAAACAAAAAATGTTGATGTTGACCTGACCATTCAATTATTTGAAATTGTGAATTTCTCATTTTGCTTTCATATCTTCTTCATCTAAGAACTCGTACTCATTGCCTGCCTCAATTTCACTTTGTCAACATACATTTGAATTGTGTCCATGACATACAACTCCGCACCCCTCCACTCTATATGAACCTTACTTTTTCTCCTTTCTCTTCTCTCAATCCCCCCCCCACCCCCTCTCGACCTCTCTCTCTCCCTAGCCCTCTCGACCTCTCTCTCTCTCGACCTCTCTATCATGTACACTTACTCTCTTTCTCGTCAGGATTCATGTTACCCTGTAATATCACTGTGAGAAAAGTATCGTGATGTTACTGACCTCCCATAGTGTATGATTTATGTTTGGAAACAACGAAATAAGCCAGACATGTTTTGGCACCGAGGAGTCTGTTGTTTTGAAACTCTCGACCCAGAATGATTTACGACCACATCGGTCTGCTTTGAAGTTGTCATTTTCACACACTAGTCTTTCTTGCTAATGTTCTGCAACTACTGGCTGGAATATCAGACCAATCAGAGAAGGAATTTAATAGGGAAGGCATCTCATTGGTTAATCCCCCAACAGTCACGCCTTTAGAAACCCAACAATTTCTCTTGACCAATTGGGAGTCTTGTGATTCTGAGTTGTGAACAACTCTGCCCCTCCCGCCCATACTTTTCTCCGCATGTACATTTAGCAGGTGTGTACTGTGAATTGTCAACGTTTCAGTTGGGAAGGTGGGGTGAAATTTGACACGCACATGATTAGCTACGTTTATGTTGACGAAAATAGTTATTGAAAATTGAAATAAAAACGATCATCACATTTTCAGAACACTTTTTATTTTAAACCTTCGACAGGGCAAGAACTCATCGCCCTGCCCCCTCCACATGTAAACATTTAACATGTATTAGTCAAGATAAATTTCCTTTAGTGATCCATGAATGTGGGCACAGGCAGGGATTGACCCTGCAAAATCAAAGCCCACACACCCAGACGACGGCAAAGTAGCCTTGGGACTTGAAATAAGACTAGCAGGACGCAATCGATGAATGATGCAGACATTCTTGAAAACACGTGTTTTGCATGACATTTGGCAATATGATCATGAATGAACATGCTATCACACAGCATTGAAGCACCCGCGGATTCGCACAATAGGGACCTTTTGATCACTTTTTAAAATTAGCATAGAACACAAAGGAGTATCGCAAAGAAACCAAATCTTGCCCAATTCTGGATTTGCAAGCTTCATTTTGAGTCTTGAATTTCACATTTCAAACCCTCTGAAATCCTCTTCTGAGAATGATTTGGAAGAAAAAAAATACAATTTTCTTGTCTTATGAAAATGTCCTGTGTTTTAGCATCTATTCCACAAATCGAAAAAAAATGTGTGCATGGGCAGAGCAAGACCCTAGATGAATATTCATATTTTAGAGCACTGTAGGGCTGTAAATTTAGCACCATGTTCGGGTTCGGTTCGGTTTGGTAGAGTTCAGCACTTTTATTTCCGAAATTTGGTTCGGTTCAGGGTTCGGCAATATAGTATAAAAAAATTAAAAGGATGAGCATCGATACCAAATAACCACCAGAACCCTCTCCATCTTTACTGCACTTCAAAGTCACTATTTTTTATGAATATATTTTGCATGACAAAAAATAGTTACTGCATTTATTGCATGATTCTGTGTTATTTATTTTATTTTCTGAATGAAAGTTTCATATACTGATTAATAGAAAACAAGAATTTTTTTAAGAAAATCGAAATAAAGGAAAGGAACGAAAATATCAAAAGAAATTGTCAATAAAGCAGTGTTTTTCTATTTTTTTTTTTTTTTTAATATTTATTTAGTATTATGATCGATCATGATTGTTAATCGATTACAACCTTTTAACGATCGATTACAATCGTGAGTATCTGTGGGCATATTTTGAAGCTTTTAACATGATTTGGGGGGAAAACAACTGGAATTCATGGTACCAAACATTATGAAATTATCAGAATCAAAGGAAAAATGAGACAAGCTGCATTAAGTGTTTTTGTATCTTTTTTTAAAGAAAAACTTTTAGAAGATGAATTAAAAGAAATGTATTAATTTTTTTAATAAAGCAAAGGTGTATCTCCCATTGAGCATAATTAATTCAGGACAAGGTCTTCACCGAGGGCTGAATTATTGATCCTTTATGCCGTACTTCCGAACTCGGCGTTTGAGTTCGGTTCGGTTCGGTCCTGTTCGGAAGTGCCATGTTCGGCGAATTTCCGTTCGGTTCGGCGGTTCGGTAACAGCCCTAGAGCGCGGTTTATTTAAAATTATTGAATATGCATGAAGACGAGTCACGACAACAGGGGAGTGCTTCATAAAGAGTTGTCTGTGATTTTCACCAACTAATTTGATCTCAGCCAATCAGATGTGTGTGAGGTCATATGTTAGGCAGAGTATCTAGGCTGTATCCACAGCATTGACATGAGGATACAGCCATAGATTTGCTCGTCTGAATTCCCACTTCTTAGTTCCGCGGCGCTATATCGCCTGCGCATTGCACAAGCGATGTGTAATGTTAGTCTACATTCGTGCGATATCATGGTGTTGCAAAACCCCAAAACTTGGATCATCACAAAGGTTTATCTTGAAATTCACTGACATACAAACAATACTTTTACTTCATTATGACATTATTGTCACCTGCTTATCAATCAGGTAAGAACAAATGAAGTGAAAATAATGTTTAGACAATAACTTGAATAAATGAAATGGAGAGTTAAAGAAATTGGTTTACATTGTTATGATTTTTTTTAAATCTTGTTTTCTTAATTGAAAATGGGACAAACATAAGGGTTATAGTGTAAAAATACCAGTCTTAAAGTTTCAAAGTATAATATCCTCAGGAAGTATATTTCAATATGATAAATATGAACCAATGTTTGAAAATATACGAGGGTTGGTTGCACAGACTAGACATAAGGTATGCGCATGCGTGCATGACTCACCAGACCATACTGTGTGTATTCGCGTATCAAGCAGCGGGAGGCACAGCGGGAGGCACATAACGGCATTTTTAAATTCGAGCAAAGCGGTCCTCTTTAGTTGTTGTCTCATGAGACGAAGGATAATAAAATTGCAGTTTGCGTCTAAATTACAGTTTTTCATTCCAAATTATGGTTGGTTTCAGAGTTTTTTTGAGTACAAATACAAGTGCTCATACACATGTTTCATCTTAGTTTGCAAATTTTTTGCTCTCAAAGTTAGCCAATGCCTTTAAGAGAAAAACCTACGATCAAAGTTTTGCAAGTTGCAGCACATACCGTCACGTGAATACCCATCGCTTGTGCAGAGCATACACTAGAGATAGGCCTAGTTGTCGCGGCACAGAGTACAAGTGGGAATTCAGATGAAGTATGGCTGTATCCTGTTAATGCTGTGGATACAACCACACATATTTGAGCATAATCATGATCCAAGTACCCCCTCATTCACTCTGTACAGTATTGATCAGGCCCCTGGGAGCCAGGGGTGCTGGGGGAATTTTTGAGGGGGTGCGGAGCACCCCACAGAGGGTTAAATTTGGGTGGGGATGCTGCAGCACCCCCTGATTTTTATGAAAGGTTACACAACACCCTGAGTTATTTTCCCATTCCATCTTCATCTTCTTCATGTTATAATTTCTTTATGCAGCAGTAGATTTAAATCTGATACACTGATGATTACACTCGGTGCACACAGGCCCCTGCCTGGAGCAGGGTTACTGGGGATTAGGGTTTTGGTTAGGTTTGGGCTTGGGATTAGGGTTGGAGGGGAGTGAACTATACCGAACCCATCGCATTGCGCATATTTGCAGGGTGCACAGCTTTAGCCTAGACCCGCTTAGCTTTAGGACCCCTTACCATGCTGTTAAGTTAGATCTGGATTAGATCTATTATAGGATGATGGGGGCCCTATGTCTGTGCACCAGACATTTCACTTAAAATTGGCATGATTGGCAAGCCTTTTCTCTGGTACAGGCAAACCTCATTATAACAAACTCCTCCAGACCAAGGAAGTTACCTCTTTTTATATTGAAACCTTGTTATATCAGGGCTAAAATACAAAATACAAAGAAGTTGGACCAGCAAAATTTCCTTCTTATAACGAGAGCTTGTTACAACAGTGTTCTTTATAACGAGGTTCCACTGTATTCCCCTAATGGCTGACCTCATAATCCTCATATTCTAGGGAGTAATTCAATTCATAATTGTGCTGAAAATCTCATCAAAATTCAAGTAAGAACAATATCATTTTCACAAGAAAAAGCGATGCCTTATGATGCATATGAATAAAAATATGTGAAATAGACTTTTCTCATCAGTTTTTCCTAATTTGCACACTAATACATATTGCTAAAAAATGTAGACTGAAAATTCTGTCACTAGTTCCTAAACCTCTTTTATGTAAGGTCGGCTCGACGGCTCCTTACTTAGAGACGGGCAGGCCAATTGTTCTGCTGTGTAAACCTGATTCCATGCTAATATGGAATTTGAAAATATCACTGATTTTATTTTTTCTGTTCAACCTGAAATATTTTGTGTGTGGACCACGACATAATTTGTTATAGAAACAAAAGTAGACTGAACTTTCAAAGTAGACTGAAAAATGAAAATGACGGTACTTTTTCATGAGCAATCACCTTATCATATTTTCAACTTGAGCCAAAGTATTCCATTTAAAGCAAATGCAAACAAAGAAAACTGATATCCAAAATGAGAGACTGTCTTCCAAACAAGCTGTCAAAAAATCTGGCTAAAAGTCTCTAGTAGTGGGGACAGTCTCCCAAATGAGAGAGAGTCTCCCATACTGCCCATGTGCCTCTACTAATTAAGGATAATATTTATCCATGAAGGTATTTTTAGACCCACTATAGCATTAAAAGCACTAATGACTTAATTGACTTGATATTTTTGTCAGTCTGCATGATATTATCTCTCAGGCAGCATGTGACCTATGAGCCACAGTTTAAGGACAGACCTGAGAGGAGCTCTCAGATATTACTTTATTACATCTATTAACGAGCTTATTTCATGATCCCCTGATACATAATCATATACCTGTTGGAAAAGAATATTTAAACACCATTCCATACCCTCACATTTAAAAAGATTGCAAATGAAATGTATTTGGGAACAAAGAAAAATGTAATTGGAGATCATGTCTTTGCACTCACTATAATAATCTTTGCTGCTTTTCAAGATCTGTATGAGTCTGAAAGTATCATGTCACTTTCCAGATCTACATGTACATGTACACTGCTTTAGATGACTGCATTGTAAGCAAGTCGTGCATGCCCCCCCCCCCCCCCAAAATTGTCCAGCCATGGATATGTGCTGCCTGCTTGTATGGCGATCTTGTTACTTGCGAAGATGTTGCTGTGATATAGAGATATACTTAATCCTAATTTGTTATTCTTATGTGTATGAGGGTGCGTTTGTATCGGGCAATTGATTATTGCAAAGGATTGACCATCACTTGTCACATTTGTAATAATGAAAATTGAAGAAAGGCCGAAGGGAAGCGTGTAAATCTTTAATTATACATTTTTTTTTCTTTCTCACTCATCTCTCCTTCCATGGTAGGTCACCAAAGTTCTGGGCCGCACCGGGTCCCAGGGACAGTGCACACAGGTGCGAGTGGAGTTCTTGGACGATTCCAACCGATCCATCATCCGCAATGTGAAGGGGCCAGTCCGCGAGGGAGATATCCTCACACTGTTGGAGAGTGAGAGAGAAGCTAGGAGATTGAGGTGAAGAAAGATGATGAGCCAGAGACCATGCAGTTGGTAAGTGATTGAGAGCTATAACAAGATGTCTCAAAATTTTGCATACATGATTGGGGAAAATAAGAAAACCAGCCACCAAAATTTCAACACACTGAGGGGGCAATGTATTACTCTCTTTAACTAGAGGTACAGGACTAGTCGAAATGATTTACATCATGAGGCCATTTTAAGACTTAATGCAAATTTGAAAGATGTAAATTGCTTTGTAGTTGTGTAATATTGACAATATTCTGTAACTACAGCAGTCAGTCACTTTGCATGCAAATATATTTTCAAATGTATTTAGTAGAAAGGATCCATGCTTTTTCCAGCGCATGGAAAATTTATATCATGAAAATTTAAGTCCAAAGTATAGCTTATTTTCTTTACCCTAGCAAATTTGGTCTTTTGCCAAAGGAGTTTACTTGAAATTTTTAAAGATTTTTCTCAATTATGCTAATAACTATTAATGGATGTATTTCTACTTATCATGTTTTACCTTGGAAAGCGATATTATCAGTTTTATTCTATGTTGGTATGATATGCAAACCTGTTCTTGAAGTTGATCTGGTTATTGTTTCTTTATATTACCTTGCAGTTCCAACACTTCATGCGACCAAGGAGCCTTTGTCTCATCCCACCTATCACCTGTGTTTGATGAGCATGTCCAGTATCAGAGAAACAATACCAACAGCTAATGAACTCTTGTACTGAAATGATGGACTGACATGAGATCAGAATGTTGCCTATGAAGTGATGTTTGAATAAATTGTGGTGTCTTTGGATCAGAAATTACCATTTTCTTTTGAATATTCTGTTATGGTATGCTGTAAATTTTTTTGAAGACCATGTACAGCGTTATGCTTTCCGTTTGGAAAAAAAAGATACATGAGAAATATTCATTATTTTCCACTTTATATGCATCGATACATTATGGAGGGGGGAGTCGGAGTCACAGGATCAGTGATTTACATTTTGTTTATAACATATATTCTCATTTACACTTTTGGAAACAAAAAAAGGTTTTAGGGAAATCCAAAAACTACTAGCACCTTGAATGGATGCATTTTTGCAACTGAAATCAAAAAGTGTTGAAATACCAGTACTGGCGGGACATACCAAAACTGTACATGGGCTTAGTGTAAGTGATGAGTTTGATTCTTGTAAGGTGCTAGTCATCGTCAAGAGAGGAAACGTGTGTATGCTGTCTTGTAGAAGGAGAGAGATAGTGCAACCACAGGGCTGGCGATTTTCAGCATTTTACTGGACTATGAGAATTTTTGTTTGAGTGTTGGCTTTAAAGAACACTATGGGCTAAGAAATCAGTTTTTGTGTTACGATTTGCTTTCCCTGAATCAAAATACTGATTTCCAGCCATCTGAATATTAAAATGCTCTGGAAATTCTGGCAACTCGGTAATATGTGAAGAATAGAATGTAAAGAGAGAGGGTTTACAAGTCACATTGAAGTATTGAGAGATGAGAGAAGAGTAAAAGACAGAGGAAAGTGTGAAATAGAAAAGGCTCTGTAAAAGCATATTACAGAGTATTACGAGTGTTTTCATGGGGGAAAAAATGACATTTTCATATAGATCTACGAAGCAATGTGATCTTTCCTCATGCCCCTAGCTAAATTGCTCTGATGTCTAATGTAGGTCATTTCAGAGAGATTTGAGAGGTCTGGTCTTATGCATGCCTTTTTATGTATGGGAATTCTTTTTCTCTCTTTTTTTTTTCCTCTCACTTCTTATCTGTTCTTCTCTCTCCCTATGCATTTGGATTCTTTTTCTTTGTCTACCTTTTCCCCTTTCCTTCATTTTAATCTCATATCTTCCTCTTTTTACTTCTCTCCTATTCCCAGTTCTCTTCCTTCTTGAACCTTTTTCTTTTTTCATTTCCCAACTTCTACATAATCTGTTTCTCTTGCTCTTCCTGGTCAAAACTTGCACTACAAGCAAATGAAAAGGTTATACAAATACATTTTCAAGTTTCCAGCTAATGCATTCAAAATATATTTGCTTCCTCATAAAATAAAATTTGCACAGCAAAGGCACATGATGTAATTTCAGTATTGCATAATGTCATAGACTAAATATTTGAAACATAAATGACAGAACAAACATTTTTGACATTACAAGAACTATCTACACATCTATGTATTTGATTATTGCCCTCCAAGTACATATACTTAGTCAAAGTTGGTTTTGATAGATACATATAAAAAACCCTCACAAAATGTATTAAGTATGACAATCCACGTAAGAGTATCGTATACAGGAAATCAGAGGAGAAAAGCAAGATAAGACAAAATCATGGTAATGAACTAAAGTTGATTACAAGTAAAGCGCATGAAGGAATATTTTTGACCTGCCTTCAAGGTATGTAACAATGAAATAATGATGACAGCATAAACACATGCACTGATCATGGCTAACATACTATTTGGAGCCATCAGCTAATCCTTCCACAAAGAAAAGAATTGCTTATTGCTCCATGAAAGATATTTTCCTACTGTTCCTCACACTTTGCTGGACACAAATATTCATGTAATTACATAGCGGAATACATGTTGAAAGGGAAAACTACTTTTAATTCCTTCTTTTAATTTTCTCTAGCAGCATGCACATAATGTTTTAACTGATACACATGTTGTTTAATAAAAGCAAATTACTGTCAGTAAATGACAATATGAACATTTATACATGTACCTGGGGGAGCCAATCATTATTCTAAGTACAAGGGAAGCATTATTTATGCATAACAGCAATGTGAAAAAAAAAAATCTTCAAACACATGGTAAAATGCTGTTTGCAGACAAATTAACCAGGTTCTCTGTTAAATGGTGAGAATTTGTTCTGATAGCAATACTGAAAGATTTTACACCGGTGTCAGTTGCACAAGGCAATCTACAAAATCTACAAATCTGTCAAAACAAATGTAGGAGTTCCAAATATCTTTAAAAAAAAGATGAATACATGTACTATATTTGCCTGCACATCTTCATGGCAAGATTTATATCATACTAGTCAAAATGAGTGCAAAATTTTACCTTTCAGGATAAATGTACACTTAGTAGACTTGCCAAGGTCAACAACTGGTTGAGCTTGAGACATGCCAGGTGAATGACTACTGACATACATTTCATAGGAGTGGGAAGTCCCATTTCTACATGCTCTCTGATACAATCAAAGCTCCATTTTTCTACATTTTATGATTAAATTATGATGAATTTATGACCCAACATGAAAAACAGAAATAAGAGATAAGCTTACTTTACACCTACACACAAGTAAAAAGCCAGTTTCCCAAAGCACTTCTGATTACACTACCTCTGAATATCCATTAGGATTTGGACCAGTCCACATATTCTATGAGAAAAAAAATTCTGCTGAGTTTTCAGACATTCATGGTACTACTACATACAGTATATTCATTCATAACAGTACAGGTAGACGGCGTGATGCATTACTACTTGACTGAATTGTACTTCATCTTTTCTACTCTTAACCCATAGCAGTACAGAGCTTTCTTGAGGTCTAAATTAATCATTTTCATTCCTCAAATTGGCAACAACAATGATTTTTTTTTCTGAGTTTACATAGTTTGAAAAAAATAAATATGGATATAACATGAACCAAAATGAATTATAAATGCAAAATTTTAATAAGAAACTGTTAATTTGAACACAGAAATAGTGATTATATATTTTTCACAGCACTGCCAATTTAAAGAGTTTAATGATTAGTTACAATTAAACTGCTGTAATTCGAGAACGCTACACCATATGGCGTTGGGAATGGTCTCAAAATTTTCAGTGAATTTTTCTCTTTCTGCTCATCTATGATATGTACTGCCCAGCATTCTGGACCAGCAGATACTGTAAAATCGTCTCCTAAAGGAGACACTGTACCTCTATGGGTTAACTGGCAGTGGCTTAACAATAATATGGCCACAACTATTATGGTACTGAGAAAGATAATTTACCACAAAAAGAAGATCATCAATTTATTATAACTGCTATAAGCAGGGCTTCAAATGCAAATAATGAAAGGTCTTTTAAAGGCAAAGTCCACCCCAGAAGTTTCACTGTTTCAATAAAAGGAGTTAAATTTGAACAGCATTTTAAAAAAGAAATGAGCAAAATCAGTCAAAGAATTTTAAAAATTTGTTACATTTTTAAAATTTTTAAAATCACACTCATTTACATTTTCTAGTAAATTACTCTCGGCTCTGCAACATGGCAACACTGATGACATCATATGCAAGCAGCACTCCATTCACTTTATACATGAAATTTCATATTTTCTCAATTTTCTTGAAGGTTACACATTTTCTAACCCCCATAGTCAATGTATGTTCAGAAGAATTGCTTTTTACATAACATACTTTGACTATGGGGTGAAAAAATGTGTAACTTCCAAGAAATGAAATTGAAATTTCACGTACAAAGTGACTGGAGAGTTGCTCTTATATGATGTCATCAGTGTTGCCAATTTGCAGAGCTGAGAGTAATTTACTACAAAATGTAAATGAGTGTTATTTCCTTATTCTTTGACCGATTTTGCTCATTTCTTTTTTAAAATGCTATTCAACTTCATCTCCTTCTATTGAAACAGTGAAACTTCTGGGGTAGACTTTCCCTTTAACATCAGCTTCTTTTGGCAGTCATAATATTTCTTAAATAGGAGGGTAATTTTCTCATCATTCAACCCATTCCAGCACATTTTAATAATAATAATTACAATAACAATAATTGTAATAATAACAATGAAGATGATGATGATGATGACGATGATGACAATAATGATAATATTGCGACGTTAGGGTGAATCCTTTTGTCTCAGCCTATTGTTCGGATTCACACTCGATTCGCCTTAACACTCTCCTGCCCTATTGTGACAAAATAAACCCATTCATTGGATTCACCCTATGGTAGGTTATAATGTTATAATAATAATAATGATAATAATAATAATAATAATAATAATAATAATAATAATAATAATAATAATAATAATAATAATAATAATTAATAATAATAATAATAATAACAATAATAATAATAATAATAATGATAATAATAATAATAATGATAATAATAATAATGATAATAATAATAATAATAATGATAATAATATTCTGTTCTTCTATTGTGCATATCAAATTACAATATAACATCCCTAGATGCACTTCAAAGGACAATGGATATTATCACTCTAGCTCTAGATAGGCTGCCAATACAGCTCTCAAGCATTCCTACCAGCAACCCATTGACATGAAGATAGATATACTTCACATCAGTTCTAGTCAAACATGTCACATCATATCATCAACACACAAAACCCCTCAAATTTTTAAAGCAAGCAAGCTGACTGATATGGAATCTTAAATCTACTGTAAGCAAAAAATACGAGTATCTGAACATACAAAACATGTAGCCCTAATCTTGCAAAAAGTAAAGATGTACAGGATCATGTATATTCATACATTGTAGGCTCTAAGAATAAGACTCGATCTTCACTTCTACAACAGTAACAGTGAATCAAAAAAATTTCCTCACAGGGATTATGGACATTCAATCATTACCAGTAATTCATTTCTCTTTACGCTGATATTTTCAGTGTGTGTGTGTTGCATAGGGTTTGTACATACATATCATCTGCTCATCATGGTAATGTAAAACCAAACTTAGCAATCCCTTGTATTGTCATTCAATCGGCTGTGCCATCAATATCTGGCGATTGACTGCACATAACGATCAATAATAAATAACAAAATAGCAATCGCTAATCTTTGCACCAAAGGGTGTAGACATTTAAGTCTCAAGACAAATCTTATGTCAACATGCGAACGGTGCATTTAAATTTCTTAACTGGGATCTGATCAGAGATGCCTTTGAATGAAAGACTGAATGAAGTTGATCTGTCCTATGGTTCTTAATATAATGACCTCTATGACCTTTTACCTTTGACTTCATGACCCCAAAATCTAATCAGATCATTGTCCCTCCCATATGCATATATGAGCCAAGTTTGAAGTTGATCCGTCAAATAGTTCTTCAGTTATCGCGAGAACGAAAACGGGACGGACAGACGAACCAAAAACATAATTCCTCCTACACCGACCTTCAGTGGGCGGAGGCATAAAACTGAATTTCTTTCAGACACTGCCAGCAAGCATTCTCTACCTGTACTGCCATACAAAGTACAGATGTTTGTTTTTCAGTTTGTTTTATTTTTTATTCATTCACTATCCCTTCTGATTTCGCTTGCCCAAATTCATGAACAAAAAAAGAAATCTGTTTCAACCATGCACTACTAATACTACAGAATTGCTCTAATTCACTCCTTATAAATCCTTATTTCTGGTGTCAAGTTATATCCACTAAGACTCCTCCTTCTTGCACCTTTTCTTTCATTTCAGGCACATCTGAAGAGAGAGAGAGAGAGAGAAATGAAAAAATTGGGGGTGAGCAGAGATTTCCGACTCTTCGCTTTAAGAATATGAAATTACAGCAACATAAATAACCATCAAATTCCTGTAAAAAAAATAAAGAATTCTGGATATTTTCTCATAAAAATTCTGCTCATCCACAAGACAACCTCAGTATGTTGAATATTATAAAACCTAATTTCAACAATAAACAGAACAGGAAACTGAGATCACCTATCTCCTTATAAGTGAAGCTTAATGGGGGAAAAAATTGATCACTGATCTTAAGCTGGTATTTGAAATGACTGTAAAATATTCTCAAGAACAGAAATTGCAAGATTATTCCTGCATTATTAGAACAATGCACCTCTAATTCTGAAGGGAAATGTAACATATATTTGTCCCCCCCCCCCCCCCCCCCCCCCCCCCCCCCGCTTCTCTTAGCAGGAAACACACTTGCAATTTTTTTTTTAAATCATTGAATATTTTGTTATTCATTGGGAAAATATTATCATATAAAGAAAAAACAAGGCAAACGCCAAGCGTTGTCTCGCCTGCATATTGCAGTCATGAAGAGACTGCATGTCAAAACTATGCTATATGACTTCTGAGGCGCTTGGTTATGGATAAATTAAATAAATAAATAAATAAATAAATAAATAAATAAATAAATAAACAAATATATGAAAAACAGTTACAAGTAAAATACAAAATCTGGTTCAGGTATAGAGAGTAGTGAGTTCACTGCTATTATACAGTAAACTGTAGAATGAACTCTGTTGAACTGAAGTAAAATGTTAGTGTTAAAAAGTATCAAATTATAAAGTTCATGTCATTACAGGAACAAAGTGGTGTAAATCATAGCACAGTGCCAGTCATGGAAAGTTCATTGACCTTTAACCTTAATCAAATTCAATTCACATTCAAACTTGACCTGCACCTTCAAGAGATGGACCTCTGGTATGAATTTGGTGATTCCACGTCAAAGCTATAGAAAGTTATTAGGTGTACAACATAGCACAGTGCCATTTATGAAAAGTTCATTGACCTTTGACCTTTGACCTTAATCAAATTCAACTCACATGCGAACTTGACCTGCACCTTCAAGAGATGGACCTCTCATATGAATTTGGCAATCCTACCTCGAAGGTATAGAAAGTTATTGTGTGTACAACATAGCACAGTGCCAGTCATGGAAAGTTCATTGACCTTTGACCTCTGACCTTATTCAAATTCAACTCATACTCAAACTTGACCTGTGCCTTCAAGAGATGTACCTCTGGTATAAATTTGGTGATCCCACCTCGAAGCTATAGAAAGTTATTGTGTGTACAACACAGCACAGTGCCAGTCATGGAAAGTTCATTGACCTTTGACCTTTGACCTTAATCAAATTCAACTCACATTCGAACTTGACCTGCACCTTCAAGAGATGGACCTCTCATATGAATTTGGCAATCCTACCTCGAAGGTATAGAAAGTTATTGTGTGTACAACTTTGCCAGTCATGGAAAGTTCATTGACCTTTGACCTCTGACCTTATTCAAATTCAACTCATACTCAAACTTGACCTGTGCCTTCAAGAGATGTACCTCTGGTATAAATTTGGTGATCCCACCTCGAAGCTATAGAAAGTTATTGTGTGTACAACACAGCACAGTGCCAGTCATGGAAAGTTCATTGACCTTTGACCTTTGACCTTAATCAAATTCAACTCACATTCGAACTTGACCTGCACCTTCAAGAGATGGACCTCTTGTATGAATTTGGCAATCCTACCTCGAAGGTATAAAAAGTTATTGTGTGTACAATATAGCACTGTGCCAGTCATGGAAAGTTCATTGACCTTTGACCTTTGACCTTATTCAAATTCGACTCATATTCGAACTTGACCTGCGCCTTCAAGAGATGGACCTCTGGTATGAATTTGGTGATCCCACCTTAAAGCTATAGAAAGTTATTGGGTGTACAACACAATTGTTGACGACGACGCCGACGCCGACGACGCCGACACCGGAAATAGTGATACCTATGTCTCGCTCCGCTACGCAGGCGAGACAAAAACTTGAAAAATTCACATAGTTGATCAGAAAAACAGTCCCAAAACCCACCTTTACTTTCTTTTGAGTGTTTCACAGGATGTGATTTAATAGCAGGTTGACGGGACGGTCGAGGTGGAGCACGTCTTGCTGGCCTGGGTGAAGCATCCTTATGTTTCTGCTGTTATATATAATAAGCACAGATTTTTTTTTTAAAGGTAGCATTCATGAGAGCAATTCTATTTCAACTAGGTTTTATCCAAACGAATCAGATCATAAATGCATTCAAATCCAGGGATGCTCTTTTCATGATCCTGCAGCAACTACTCCCTGGACTACGATGCCTCCTCTCGCCCTCCCCATTCAGCTACATAAACCCTGTTTGCTCTGGGAGGCAGGGGGCCAGGGGTCCTAGATAATTTTCACTGCGCAAATCGAACCGCTGCATTTCATACCTTGCCACTTTCTGACATATTTCCTTTTTTTTCTTTAAAGTCTTGCATATCTTTTGACATTAAGTTTATAAAAATCGGTTGCACCAATACTGAGTCATGTGACCTTTTGTGGCCTCATGACAGCCCGAAAACAGAGAATTTCCAAGTTTTACGTATAAAATGAATGAGAAACTGCATTTCCTCATATTTCTCCATAATCACCTATGTAAAATTTCTAAAACCATGCTACAATACCAAGGTCTAATTTACAAGATTTCCTTCCCTTAGAAACAAAAGGTAAATAGACTTTTTTAAAGCAAATAAAAATTTGTAACTGATTAAATCAGGGGAAAATGTTTCATAATTCTTGCACTTACCACATCTTTAACTCTTGAAAGTTCTCTTTGAAGCAGTAGGAATGTTGACTTCAGCCTCTCATAGCTACCAGTACATGAATATAAAAGACACAAATATCATTAAGTAAGTCCTCCAATATCACCATGGTTGTGGCAAGAGGCATGGCTGGCATGCATTCCAAGAATACTGTACATGTAGATATGTTTCAGTGAAAACCTTTCTCCAAAATACAACCAAAAAAACATTGCCTGCATCAATGATATAAAAATCTTGCTATTTGTGATGTATTCACCTATTTCATATCAGAGAATTAAATTTCCAAGCGAACGGTTTCCACACACATGATAATTCTTTTTTTATTTCATAGAGATATATTATTACAGATTGCCTAGAAACTTATCAAAGGATAATCACCATGTTTCACTCGACAATTCAAAAAGTGAGAAAATGCAAAATCTTTGATCTGGTCTTCTATAATAACTAATATATTTCATACTTAGAAAATAAGGTACTATATTGTACTGTTGAAACATTTCATGTCTAGAAAAAAACACTAATCTCCTGTCCTTTTCATTTGAACATCTAGGGGAAATGACTTACATGTACAAGTATTGTGAGTAATCCATTTGTGTAACATCTATACAATACTGACACAATCTTACTATCTTTGAGAGGCATAAAATAGAAAATATCTATGCAATGCATGGTCTACACTGAAACCTTAACATCAGATACCTTGATACTTTAATTGCATCAATCCACCTTCTGTAGTCTTCTAATGATGAAACAGCAAAGTAATGTTTGTGATCTCTCTCCTCCTGATATTCTGCAAATAAGCAACACATTCTTTGTATGCTTCACAGCTCCAGAACTTTAAAATATCTAATCACTGCAAATACAGTACAGAGGAAACTCACAATAACAACCAAGGCCGTATGCAGGAATTTTTTCGATTGGGAGGGGGGGGGGGGGGAAGAATAGGTTCAATATTTGAGGGAACATGCAAGCGACTGAACAGGAGCTTTTGCATTTTTAGAATTGAAATTGAACGATCTGGTGCATACTTTGGGTAGATTTTTTTCTTTCTTTCTTTTTTTTCAAGAAAAAAAGAAAAAAGTGGGGTTCTGAAATTTCTGGGGGCAACTGCCCCCCTGCCCCCCTGCCCCCTGCCCCCTATGTGTGTACAGCAATGACGAGGACCTTTGGACAGTGAAAATTATCTTGTTATACACTGAATTAGGAACATTGTTATAAAAATATGAGAACACAAAGTCCTGTGACCAGCAAAATTACCTATATCAGGAATCTCTTATACAGGAGCACTTTATATCAATTTTCACTGTACATACCATCATTTTGTTTTCCTAAACTAACATTAGGGATTGGTAAACAACCCCTATTTTCTCCATTAATGCTCACCTAATGAGAAGACATAGCGACCGCTGTCCATAGGTTCCTCTCGAATTCTACATCTTTCTAACAGCAATGCTCCAAGAGGCTGGAGATAAAACAAGAAGATTGTAGCATTTCTATGACAAGCTTTTCAAAGTTCCAATCTTATGTTCAATAAAATGTTGGAGAAAAGTAAGTGTTATTTGGCTCAGCTAGGAAATTTCCATTGTGTGATTATTTTCAGTTGTGATGCATTCATTAAACACATTGTTACTTAAACTGAATAAAGGGAACAAGGCAGTGTTACGAAGTACAAATTTACAAAATCCTATGGAGAGGCATGTATTAAAGTTAACAAATGTTTCGATGCCATTTCAGAAAACTCAAAGACAGTTTAAAACCTTGCCTCATATGTCAATGTCACCATTATCAAGAAAAGCACAAGATTCTTACATCAATTGTCCTGCTTGTTTCATGGATTCTAAAGTAGAACAGGAAGTTGGACTTCAAACGAAATAGTCTCTGCCTGTAACCTGAATAAGGAGAAGAGACAGAACTTCAGTACATATGGAACAATGATAGGAATAATATGTCCTTCAGTAGTGTAGTGCATAATGTACTATGACATAACTTCTCTGGTAATGTGTCATGAACTCGCCTCCCAAAAAGGGTGGTGCTCTTACATTTTGTGCTTTCAAACTAAAATATTTCTCGATTTTTATCAGAACCATTGATGCTACCATAATAAGTTTGGTATCATTCATGACAGAGGTCCACATTCTGTGGTTTGGCCTAATATCTTTTGATGCAAAGCCCTAAAAATCATATCAAATACATGAGCAGAAAGAGCAAAAAATTCTACACAAACTGTGCCCATTTTGGTTGCGTCAATATTCGTTGTTTGATACTAAAAAATTTTCAAAGGAAAATAAGCATTAAAATCCTTAAATTGGCAATGTGATAGAAAGTTTAAAATCACCATTTTCCACTGCAAATTGGCAACTTTTTTACTTCTCATAATTTCTGTCAATTTATATTCATTTCAGATACATGACATTTTATAAGAAAAATGTAGCAATAAAATAAAAATGTTGGTGTCGCCAATTTGAAGGATAAAAGCTGATCAAATTAGGCTTTAAAAATTCCTGTCACAAATGGGTTAAAGCTGTATTAATAGTCTGCAAAGTTCACAGTATAGGTAATATATAACTTAAATAACAGCCTTTTATATTTGGAAGGCCAGGGGTGGTGCCGGAAGCGGTGCTGCCGGAAGAGGCGCAAAATGTACAAAATGAATGGGAAAATTCAGATTTCAGTACATTTTTTCGAAAAATGCTGATATTTTGTCAAAACTTGTCATGTGACTTCAAATATTATACCAAATTATAGCTAATACACTCCTCTTTACTGTTTTATGATTGAAAAGTGAGTTTAGCTAAACAGTGGTAGTGTTAAAAACTGAAATACTTGGAATTTTAGGTAAAAACGGGCACTGACTGTACAAAGTCAATACAAAACCTACATTTTTCAGTAGTCTGGGGAAGATGTCAATATTTTGGTCAAAATTGCAATATGGCTACACTTCTGGTTCCAATGCCCGGTGGCCCGGGGCCACCAAAATTGGCTCCCGGGCCACCATTTTTCAAAAAGTGATAAGTTTGGTGGCCTGAATCGGGCAACCAAAAAATTTTAAGTTAACGCAATTTACATGCGTGTTAATTGTACACATTTTAGCTCCTTCCGCGATCCGAATTGCAAGTCAGTTTGTTCGCAGTTCATCAGCGACGACGCAGTTTGAGTTAGCGCAACACCACTCTAATTGCACCTGGATCTAGTTGCGGTGAGCTAGCCGACCTCAAATGAAAGTTAGATTAGTCTTATGGCATTATATATAGGCCTCGGTCTGCGGCCGTGTGTATTTTCCGCGCACCACACTAGGCCTGTTTCGAGTCTAGTACACAATTAAACGTCCGAAAATGTCATTACACGAATAATAGAATTTCTATCGACTACTCGGAAACATAGCTTGAACTTCAGAATGATCCATCAAAAATGCGAAATCATTAATGAAATCAAGAATGCTTCTCTCCATTTCAAAGTTTTAAGGTGTAATTATGTCATTTAGACGTCTTAAATTCACATGAGAATATCTTTTTTAATCACCAAACTCTTATGTCTCGCGCAGCGAAAACAAGTGTTTCAATAATATTCGGAAGCCGTAAGCCCTAATGTGTGTGTGTGTGTTCACCACAGCGATATGCACCGTAAGCAAGTGAGCTCACTAACGTAATCAAAGATACGCTATTACAGTCAGTGTGACAAAATATTTTTGGAACATAGCAATGAACGAAGACGAAAGGATATTACCAAGCAAAAAACATTCATACTTGCAAGTAAGCGCTTGTTCGTTAGTTATATGCCCTTGCTGGCGATTTGTGATGGGGATTTCAATCATTGGAGTTCGATTTCAAATGACTGCTAAGCGCTTTCATCGTAATAAATACGTAGTTTCAACACTGCCGAAGAGGTTTTTGTGCACTAACTTACGCTCAACTTTCGGGTCGGCGCCATCTCTTGTCAGCTGACGAATAATTGAAACATGATTTCACCAATTATCGATGAAATACCAAGCAAATGCCAAATGAATCTATTTGGCTTTATTTGACCAGGATTTTTTATTCGGTCCTCAAAAAAATAGGTAGGAGGCTATGATTTGAATTTTTATGAACTGGACAAGCAATACAGTTCTTTTTGAAGCTGCTTTATTGCCAAGTTTCTTTATGAAAACCGGACATTACCGTTACTAACGGTAATGGCGTTAGGGATATTGCACACGCTGTTATATGGGTATGGGACTGGCCTCACTCCGGTGCTGCAGCGCAGGTGCAGCTCCGGCGCGGGGCTGAATGGGGGCAGGCTACGAACAGCTGGAGTGGTCGGCCGACTGGCCAAATGAAAGTACCGAGTAGTCGATTAATCGTCCAAAAAAATGACCGTTTAAACGAATACCAAAAATGGGCTTTCAAAACAGCTATACATTGAAGGGTCATTGCAAGGAAGAATCATAAAATAATCTGCAACTTTATCATTGAATATGATCATTTCAGGGCATAGGAGGGTAAAACAATGGGTTTTAATCATTCTTACAATGTTTTATTATAATTACTAAATTTCTTATGTTTTTCTTTGTTTTTTTTTCGGGCCACCAAATTTCATTCTCGGGCCACCAAAAAAAAAAAAGAAATGATAATTTTGGTGGCCCAAATGGGCCACCAAGAAAAAAAGTTAGTGTGGAGCCTTGCTATCATATTCAGCTTTACTATCGTATGATTGAAAAATAGGCATGGTTGTCATGAATACATTATATAGAATACTTAATATATAGTGGCTCATAAAAATGTTAGATATTTTTGGCAAAAAATCTAATGAAATTTTTTAGTTATACATGTAACTTATTACATGATCATAAACCCTAGACAATTACATGTATACCTTGTTGAAAGGGTCTGAATGTCTCCTGTAAGAATATAAGATCAGAACTGCCCTAGGAGTGCCATAGAAAAAGATATGTTGAAAACAATGAGATAATAAGAATTATTACATTTTTCATATTCATGTCTACATAATGCTTTTGCCTTACATTTTGTGTCATTTTTTAGTGCACATTTAGATTCTTCTTGTAATTTCCTTTCAGAAAATATATAGTTTTGCTATAACAGGGTTGATACTTAAGGAGATATCATTTTTTTAAGTTAGAAGTACACTACTGAAGGAAGAATCACCATGTAACGCAAATGTAGTCGACCTCATGACACATGACCCTCTATGTGCTTCCAAGGACTTTGGATATTATTCCCCTGGCTTTAGTTCTAGCAACTGTACCACTTCATGCATTCAAGGAAGGAATCTTACCAGGTACCCATTTACTACACTTGGAACGTAGAAAATGTGGATTAATGCCTTGCCAAAAGACATTAGTGCCATGGCAGGGATTCAAACCGCTACGATGTGGTTAACAGTCCAGAGACTTATCCACTGGACCACAACACCTCTAAAACAGCACTAACAAATATGACAAGGAATCAACATAATAAAAGCAAAGCCCTCTGCCTCCTTCCATCTCATCTCCTTTGTTCTTTCTTTTCCTCCTTTTCCTCTTTTCTTCCTTCCTCTTTCTTCCCCTTTCTTCTTCTACTTCTCCTCCTCCCCCTTCTCCTTTTCTTCCTCTAGACAAGTGCTAAGTTCTTCTTCTCTAAGTAATACTATTATTAGTCTTAATTTTAGATAAACAGTGTTCAACATTTAGAAGTTAGAAGTGAACTCAACAACCAACTCCTGATTTTTGTCCCAGTTAACTTCAGCCGGGCATTACTTTTATTTTTCAAAGAACCATTCAAGGTTAACCACCTGGGGGGGGGGGGGGTACTCATAGTAGTAGGTATGTGCCGAGACAAAAACCGGGGCAGGGCTTTGGAACGGGCTTATTGTAAAAAGGAGCGTTTTTGGAACGGGCTTCGGAACGGACTTTGGAACTACAAATGTTTGTGAAAATCGGGGTCTTTGGAACGGTTCGTCTGCGTGTGAGTGCGTATATATCCCTATGGAACAGGCATACGTGCATGCAGCTAGGGCAACGGCGCGCTCGCGCTGGCTGGCCTACGTGAGGTACAGTGCGGGCCACTTTTCACCAAAAATGAAGCTCATTGTAATTAATGGATTAATGCGGCCAGAACAGCGAAAAGAAAAATATGCGGAGCTTTAAAGACAGATTTCTTTCTCCTTTTTTCTTGATAAGAAGAAAATACTACACTTTGGAACAGTTTTCTTTGTTCTTTTTCTCAATAAAAAGAAAATGCTATGCTTGGAGTTTGGAACGCAAATTTGAGTGTAACACAGTTAAAATTATTAAAACTGGGGTGGGGGTCTTCTCCACGGCACATACCCACCACGCAATTTACATACCGAGTGCCCCCCCCCCCCCCCCCCCCCCCCCCCAGGGTTAACCATAATCACTGAAACTGTCAGGATTGGGGCATCTAACTTAGTAAATGAGGTCTAACGTTAGAAACGTTTAATAATAGATCATCTCTCTGCACTCTGCACTGGCCATTCTCGCAAACTACAATTAGTAGATCTACAAATATCTTTAACAATATGTGGGACTGAATTATAGAAGACTTCATACTTTCTCGACGACGTCGTTGCTGTCTGTACCAAAGCCTTCCCTCAAGATCTGGTGGTGAGCAGGCAAGGGTTAGTAGCTCTTGGTCACTGTATCTCATGGTGTCACTTTGTAAAACTGTCTTTACTCATACTTAGTTTCCTTCGAACTTGATTGTTGAGAAGTGATTTCCAATTTTCGACAATCAACATCCGATCATTGTCCCAAAGTGGAGTAGCGCCATCTGACAGGATCTCGAGCACAATCTCTGAGAGGCTGCCCATGCCTACATATTTATTGGCACTCAAAGAGAGAAAAACAGTGGAATCGATATATCCCGGGATGCGCCGGGATATATCCATCTTTATGAAGAAACACATTGTATCTTTACAAGTAGAAGCTTCACGGTCAAGAAGTTTACGGTGTTCTACCAATAACCTTAGACAAGGGTGTCGCTACAGGGGACGGCCGTCCCCTATGATTTTTCAAAGAAGAAGAAGAAAAGAAGATGGGGAAGAGAGGGCACGCAGGGTCATGCAACCATATGATAGTCCCCATTTGTTTAAACGTAATATAAAACTCACCTTGAGCCAAGGTTAAAAACTAAAAAAAGAAAAATTCCCCCCCCCCCCATCAAAATACACCGGTGCCGCCCCTGGTCTGGGAGCCTGCCCCGAAATAGTCACCCCATTTTATATATATGAGATTTGACCCCTTAAAGTTATTTAGAGTATCAATCTCATTCACAGAGTGCTTGTCAGCCTGAATGTATAAGCCGCTGGAGGTAGGCCCAAGGGTCCCCCAAAAGGGCCCCAAAGTCGGGTTGATTTCAGCCCACCTATACATATGCACCAAACTTTGTCAGGAGGAAGTTGATGACTATACATTACCAAAACACAAAAAACTGACAAAATCTTCCGTCGGGATGGGTTGTCAGACGGTCCCTTAAAAATAGGGAAATTTTTTCCCCATAAGGCCCGTGTACCAAATTTTGTCAGTAGGAAGAGGTATGGCTGTGCATTCCTAAAATACAAAAACTGACGAATATCTCCTGGAAAGGGGTCTAAAACTCCCCTGAAAAAACACCAAAATGCCCTTCAACCAAGCTTTGCTACCCCAATATGCTCTGCATCTGGAGAAAATCCATTTTCTTACTTTCCAACCTTAATAACTCAAAAGTGTCTTATTCATTTCAGGTCAAATTGATTCAGAAGAATCTTGAGTATATCGTCGTTTTCTTGGGGTGCAGTTTCGTGTCAACTAATAATTTCAATAATACGTTATTGAAGTGTGGAAAATGTATTGCTTTCTAAATCAATTTTACCAGTGTCATGTAAACACACCTATTGTCCATCGTCACCTCTTTGACAAGACAAATAAGGGCAGCTTGCCAAGTATCTGAGCTATGGTACACGGGCCTTACTTGCGGGAGAAAAAAAAATCCCCATTTTTTAGGGACCGTCTGACAACCCATCCCGACGGAAAATTTTGTCAGTTTTTGTATTTTGGTAATGTATAGTTATACAAATTCCTCCTGACAAAGTTTGGTACATATGTTAGATGGGGGGGGGGGGGGATCAACGCGACTTTTGTGCACTTTGGAAGACCCTGTGGGCTACCTCCACTGGCTACGTTCAGGCTGACAAGTATTTTGTGAATGAGATTGATAGTCTAAGTAAGGGTCAAATCTCATTATGTAAAATGGAGTGACTATTTTGGGACAGGCTCCTGGCCTATGACTTTAATTTAGCTCTCTTCTTCACGGTGACGGGATGCCTATGAAGGGCAGTAAAACCTATCTTAACCATGGTAACGCACGTCAGTCAGAAAGCAACTTTTAATGCGCATTTGGTAAAAATTAGGGGGTCAACAGAAATTTGAAAAGCAATAAAAAAAAAATAATGCCGATTTGATCGGTCATTTTTTTCTAGAACTATAGGTCATGTAAAATTGTTAACTTTCCTCAACTGTATAATAAGTGGAAGATGAATATTTTTCACTCAAAATCTTTACCTTTCCATCCTACTTTTGTATTCTTGTCACCATTCTTGCCTCGATACTCCTTCTCTCTCTCTCTCCCTCTCTCTCTCTCACTCCCTCCCCCCCCCCCCTCTCTCTCTCTCTCTCTCTCTCTCTCTCTCTCTCTCTCTCTCTCTCTTTCTCTCTCAGTATTTATTACTTATTTTCCGCCCTCTTTTCCTCCCACCTTCTTCGTCTGTCTCACGTTTAGACGGGACCTTGCAAATATCACCCAAACAGACAAACTCGCTGTGATAGAAGGGGCGCTTCTTGCACATCTCAGGTGCGTACAATCATGGCAATGTTGACACTGTCTGGTGTGAAAACAGAGCTCTCTATTTGTTCAGGTTTGAGGGTTAGAGACGGGGCTCTATCGCCAGAAGAATTAGGCTCGCCAAAACACATGACCGAATCTTGTACTCTTGCATCACGATTGCCTCTGATTTCGGAACTTGCTCTCGATCATCAACAGATCAACGGGGAATAGGCAGTATAATTATCATCGCAATATAATAGTCAATTAATGAATAAAACTCGCCTAGTCATTATTGCAAAATGTCGTAATCATTAATTTTCGTTTTGGAGGGACCGTGTTTCACGACTTTTTTAAGAGAAAAGAGAAAGTCAAAATATGCTGGTACATTAAACATTAAAGGAGAAGAAAATGGATGAAGGAAAAGGGAAAAAGTACATGAAAATGGGGAGTTTGCAGTATGTATTGTGTAGAAAGGAGAATAATGGAGAAGAGGATAGAGAGACATTCTAAGAGTATAAAGTAATACTAAAGCAAACAGCATGTACAGACCACTCCCTTAATCCCTCTCCTTCAATTCTTTTTATAGACCAAGGGCCTCTAGATAGTACTATATGCGAGTCATGAATAGCGCCTGTTGCCTTTGTAAATAAAATAGATATTAGGTGTGTTTCGTCGCTCAGCATACGATCTATGTCAAACCTTTGTGACGTCATGATACGACAGTGACTGTTCCATCATTCAAAACATAGCGGAGTTGACTGACGATGTACTGACTCTGGTATATGGAACCGGCGTGTACCATCCGGCATGTGAAAATCTGTAAAGGCAGGACTTTATTGGACTTCCCTTTGTGTTATTCAAGTTCTAATATTAAGAAAATTCGGATGCTGTTTGGGGCACATGCAGTGCATGGGCAATAAACAGAACCAAACGCAAGTAATGATTTCATTGAAAATATTTTTAAAAGAGGATCTGACTAATTCAAGGAGTGCTGCTGCAGCACTACAACTGTTGGGGCAAAAAACATGACCTTATTACTTTCAAACTTGAGATAAAACATATTTACTTACTTCTGGCGGCTTAATAGACTGCACTATTGTCGAATAGTTTTTGGAGTGAGAAAGGAACACCGGCAACTGGCAGAGGTAAAGAAGTGGAATAAGTGGGGGAAGATGAGTATAGTGGAGAGTGGATGATGAGAGGTATAGGAGAGAAGAGGGGGAGAGAGGGAGAAAGGGAAAAGAGAGGAAGGGCGTATATGGATAAGAGCTAGGGGAGGGGGAACGAAGGGGGAGGAGAGGAAGCAAGAGCAGTAAGATAAGAGGAAGGATAAAAAGAGGAGAAGGAGGAGACAGTGGAGGAGAAGGAGAAGAAGGAAGACAATCAAGAAGGAAGAGGAGCAAGGGCAAGGGCGTGGAGAAGGAGGGGGATAATGAGGGTTGTAAAAGGGGGAAAGAAGGAAAATGGAAGGGGGAAGGTTGAAATAGGAGGAGAATCAACATCAGCAGCGGAAGCAGCAAACGGGTAAGGGAAGAAGAGGGAAAGGGCATAAATAGTGAAGAAGAGGGAAAAGGAGGGAGGATCGGGATTAGAGCAATAATGAACATCGAGTCAAATCAGGGAGAAAGAGACAGAGAGGAAGTAGATAACAAATCTGCATAAGTTGATTGAAAATGATTAATTCTACCAATTTTTACATGAAAATGTTCTGTCAATATTCATTGCCGTTGTTATTTTACAGCCCTTTCGACTCTAATTATTCTATCCCATTTCCTCACTTTTCGCTTCTTGCCGATCGTTGACCGAAAGCAATGAGCCTTCTGCACGTGAATCGGTTTGCTTTGGCTAAAAAGAAAACAAGCGATCGATTCGTCGTCCAAATTATACCTTAGATCATTCTAACGTCAGTATTGATTGACCTTTTGATCAATCTACAGGGTACACACACGTTACCTCGCAGCCGGATGTCAAATCTTCTTCATCCCATCACTGGTGTCATCTATTTATTCTTTCTCTCCCTTCTCTCTCTCTCTCTCTCTCTCTCTCTCTCTCTCTCTCTTTGGCTTTTTCTCAATTTTGAGAGAGAGAGAGAGAGAGAGAGATAGAAAGTGACTGATTATGATTTATCAAAATGATTTTGTGTTAGTCAAATATAATTGTTAAAATATTTACTTCAGTCATTTCTGCAATATTTCACTTTTTCAGTTCATCTGTTTACAACGCAGAAATATTTTCATACAACTTACCATTATTGTTATCTCTGATAAACAGCCTAATACTTGTATCAGTCTAAAGTATTCAAGATCATT
>CM057157.1:12798098-12907247 GCA_029962745.1 Echinometra lucunter
GTATAGCCAAGGGGCTAAAATTGTAGATTTTTGTCGTCGGTTGGTGTATAATACTGGAGACAGGAAGAGCGTCTATTGTATTTTATTTATTGAACTTCACTGATATACATCAATACTCTGTTCTTCTTTCATCCGGGTTCATACATAAACATAAACAGGAACATGATTATATATCTACATTATCCATAAACATAAAGTAGGTAACATTAAGTATATAAACAGAAAGACATTAAACAAAAACAAAACAGAACAAAATAATGCGCGTGTCATCGGAGACGCATGCACTGATGCAGGGATTTGTCAAGGGAATATGAGTGTGTGTGTGCAAGTTCGAGGGCGAGAGAGAGAGAAAGAGAGAGAAAGAGAAAGTGAGAGAGAGAGAGGAGTGAAATGGGGGTGGGGGGGGGGGGGGTAACTTTCCTAGCTAGAGAGTAGGTTACTAGTATAGCACAGGAGTGTGCATGGGGAAATATTACACTTTAAGAAAAAGAAAAATATTGAAATGCATGAACTAGAACATGAAAAACATTATTTTCGATTGCAGATATTATTGTAACAAAGGGCAGAAAGAAGGTTTACATGCATTCCTGATGATGGATATCAAAATGAAAAAGAAATAATAGCTGCAGACGAAATAACGATGAGGTGGATAAAGACAGATCGAGAGGGGGAGAAAGAGGGGAGGAAAAACAGAGAGAGAGAGACAGAGAGAGTGAGACATATTGAAAGAGCGTGAGTGATGGCGAAATTAATTTGATTAATTTTCCGCTCAGAACATTTTTGAAGCGATGTAAACTGTCCTCCATTGTAAGTGGTATGGAATTCCTGGGGTGCATTAACAAGTCACAGTGTACTTTTGGAATCCCTCAAACATAATCTTCCTCCATTTCGCTTTAAATGAGCACATCAGGATTGTAAATGATCGAGTTTTTTAAAACAAAAATAGATAATGTTAGCTATTGGTTTGATGGACCATTTTACCTAACTTCTATAGATCGATTAGATGGCATGCGCATGCATGCATGCTTAAAATAGGTAAATGAGCCAAACCAGGTGACAACACACTTCACCGAAGACCCGCGAGACCGGGGACCCACAAGACCGAAAATAGCAAATTGCAATCTATAATGTCACACCGCTCTGACCCGCAATTCCAATTAAAGGGCAGCGGAAAGTTTTTCACTGAGGGTGTGGGGGGATCCGAAAATGGGGGCTAAACATGCTAAAGGAGACATAATTATTTAATATACAATTGGCGCGTTATCTGTGATGACGATACGAGAAAAGTCGGCCTCGCGGGCCTTCGGTCTCGCGGTCCTTCGGTCAAGTGGGCGGACCCCCGAGTAGCCAGTGGATCTAGGGCTTTAAGTCTTTTCCGAGGAACTAGGTAATAAGGGTTCTAGCGTAATTGCTTTGGAACATGATCTTCTGGTGGCGAGACCACTGACTACCGCTAAGCCATCATACCTCCTCAAATTTAAGCACTTTTTTACATCAGATCTATATTTTTTCTGATTTAGAGAACGGAAATAGCACGTGAGTGTTGAAACTCTTTTGACATTTATAAATAATAAAGCTTGCGTTATTTTTCACAAGTTTTACACCCACACACCCTCACCCACACCCACATCCAAGCGCCAACACACACAAGCTAACAAAAAGCCATGTCATATAGAAGAAAGGAGCTCCTATACAGGGGCCGCAGAACTTTTTTTTAAGTGGGGGGCTGACACCCAGACAGGCGGGGCCCAGAGGCGGAGCCCCTTGAAGCCCTTTGGTTTTCATGGTTTTGCGAGGTTATGAGAAATTTAAATTTTCAAGTTTTTATAATTTATAGGGATTTTTTTTCTTATCTTTATCATTGTTTTTAAATTTTAACCAAATTTGTGTGGACTGCAGCCCCCAAGCCCCCCCCCCCACATCCGTGACCCCTGTATACCACAAATACCTGCTCCCATAATTCAGTCCAAAATGTCAGAATGCATACATTTCTCAAGTATTACCTCAATACGCTTGACTTAGCTCATATTGTTTTAGCTTTGAAAGTAGTCATCGTGATAATGGTTCCAAGGAAATGCCAATTATTTGTTATGGTTTTATTGACATATTTCTCCAGGACGGTTTCATATCGGGGCCCTATTTTAGGGGGATGTTGATTTAAATACTGTGCCAAGGCACGTTACAAAATAAGACGCATTTATTGAATTCGACATTAAAGGAATCCAGTCTTTTAGGCCGTCTTGTGCTGTGATATTTTTTCAAAAATTCGTGGAATCACTCATTTTGATTATAAAACAAGATGCACAAGCAGCCTTTTCAGAGATCATTAGTCATGCATGTTGCAGTATCATTAATCAAGATTTTTGAATGATTAATGTCACAAACATCCTCTCCCCCCCCCCCCATTCTCTCACGCGCTCTCTCTCTCTCTCTCTCGCTCTCTCTATCTCTATCTATCTATCTATCTATCTTTCTTTCTTTCTGTCTGTCTTTCTTTCTTTCTTTCTTTCTCCTCTCTCTCTCTCTCTCTCTCTCTCTCTCTCTCTCTCTCTCTCCCACACACACACACACACACACTCTATACTATCATCACTTTGTGGGAGCCTGATTTCCATTATCCATCCCAGGCTATCATCTCATTATTGTCTTTCACATTTCCGTTGATAAAGAATTCCATTGGATTTGGGAAAGGTGGCATTTGACAATGCGGATTTTTAAGTCTGTAGACCCCGCTCCCCCCCCCCCCCCCCCTGTTCTCTTCTTATCAGCAGAACACAAGAAAAACTTCATTTTCGGGATAGATCCTGCATCCATAATTATCTACTAGCTGGTGTTGTATCTTTAACCATTTGAAGTGAATACCTCAGCTCGTAGTCTTCTAATTATGTCATCTAACGACCCCCGTGTGTTTGTAATGCGTCGTCGAAATCACATTAGACACTAACTTGATGTTGACACAGCCGAGCTGCTTGCAGTGTATCATCCACTTCTGATTGCGCTTATTGTTCGTGAAGCTTTTCAGAATGGCGTATAGACAGCATATGATAGGGGAAAGTGAGAGTCGTTTGAAGGCCCAGCATTGAAAATCGATTGTAGGATGACCATCCCTGTAGCCTCCTGATACCCCTGCTCCCATCCCATCCCCGATCTGGAAAGGTTCTGCCGGCCACAAGTCATCCTTTTTTAATGGACACCACTGACATGGCTGACATCAGCGGTGCCCCTAAACAACCATCCCAATTTCATTTACACTGGTTAAAACAAAACAAAAAAAGAAAAAAAATGGGATTGAATGATGTTATATAGAATCCAGACTTTAACTTGTTTTATTTCCTGTCATTGACTGATATGCTTGTACTGGATCGAATTCTTGTATCTATGGATACAAGGCCGATCAACAAACTAACTACTCTGTTACCACAACCTGACACATATACCAAAGCAAACATTTCATTTCACTTTCAGCGCTCCGCCATATCACCTGCATAAAATTTGGCTCATCATGTTGTTTCACTCGTCATGCTCGTTGCTAGGTAGTAACGACTGAATTGATCATTGACGAAAATAAGCGAGTCGTCATGCCCCGTTCAACTACAATCTTTGCATGTCAGTCGCATCCTCTTTTACTAAATAAACCTATACCACCACTGACCCAGTACAGTTTGCCTGTAAATCTGCTGAATTACTATGAAAATAGGCACTTTCGTGACATGTATCAGTGTGGTAATTTACACTCGCTTTTGTATAAAAGCATTGTAAAACCCGGTGATTTACGAGAAAACAGAAATAAAAAATTATACTGGTACTGGCCTGGTACCTGGTGCTCATACAAAGTAATAAATTTTCAAAGAAAACTAGCATAATTATTCCATATATTTATCCTAGTTACTCATTACGCATTTATAAGCGAGTGCCATTGTTTTTCATTATAGATAAACCAGTTCAACACGACTATATTCCGTTTTGAATTGAATGCAGGTGGATATAGTCTAGAATACAAAGATGTTGAGTAAGCTATTTAAGAAACTTTGTAAAATTGATTTGAGAATATGCACAAGGGACATGATTAATAATCTTGAAAACAATATTTGATTTGATTTGATTTGATTTATTTTTCTTCTGCATTCATATTAACATTTTGGTAACATACTTTCCCCCAAAATATTTTTTGACCATAAATCATAAATACACAAGAATTTGTAACAATCATTTTTCAAAAATAAGAAATGATAAATTGTCAAATTATTGTAATTCATTAATAAAATTCATTAAACATAAAATCATTTGCGGAAGAAGAATTGTCATTATAAGCAATTTGCTTGAAAATATGGCAACCCCAAGTAATATTATGAAACAGAAAAACATGTTAAATCAGCAGAATAGACAAATATAACTGAAATCCTAAATCAAAAGGATAGTGACAATGACGATGATCATGATTATGATGATGATGATGATGATAATGATGATGATGAAATGATGATGATAATGATGATGATGATGATATTGGTAATGATTAAAATGATAAGGATGACATTGTGAAAAGAGTGAAGAGTTGACAAAGAAATTTTACCTTGAATATTGTGATAAAACTTAACATGGTTTTAACTTGGGCTTGAAATGAGTAGAGGGAACTACTGGATTTGATCAATTCTGGGAGAGGATTCCAGAGATCTGGACCATGGTGCCTTATAAATCTATGGGTCAATATAAGCATGAACTAAGGTAAAGAAAAATGGAGAGTGAAGTAGGAAAATGTTTGAAAGGAGATATTTCTTAGGCATTGAAACGAGCTTTACAGGAGAGGGCATGGAGAGATATTGGAGCAGAGTCAGAAAGAGAGAGAGAGAGAGAGAGAGAGAGAGAGAGATAAAAGAATGATTGACGGGAACATATATAATTTACAGGGGAAAAGATCAGGAAGTTTCTGATCATAAATTTAACAAAAATAAAGTCAATGCTGCTTTTAAAAAACAACAACAAAAGATCAGTCATATTACATTAAAGTTGCTGCCAGCAATTTAACTTTAAATTTATACACTTTTTACATTTTATACAATTTTTATCGCCACTAACATGTAATTGACAAGCTCTGAGGCTTTTATGGATGCTGGTTGTTTATATCTCTTTGCAAAATCACCTCCGATTTAACTACAAACATCGTTTCATCTTTTAACGACTGTTTCAGTTATTCCCGAATACGTCGGTTAAAGAGGAAGTAATTTAAGTATAGACAATCCCACAACGCAAGAGGGCAGCAGACTGTTCGACACACTTTGACATACTGCGGTGGGCGCTCCAACTTTTATAGTACACAAGTCAATAGCGCGTTATGTACATTCGTTCGATTTTTTTGTCTATTTTTACCAATATATGCAGATTTCTTTTAATATTTGCAATGAGAAATTATCGGGAAAGTTCAGGTCGCAGCTGTGCGGTGCTCAAATGCCACAAGAATTGGAGAAAGTTTAAAAATTGGAAGCTAACTGAGTGCGAAATTCACTCGCTTTTGACTCATGAAGCCTGTTTGTTTGAGAAGCCGTACTCCCTACACAGATTTCCGTAAGCAATGTGAAGGAATTCGTCGCCAGTGGATAAAAACATCAACAGAAAGGACTTTGAAGTCAAGAAACATTATCATTATGTACTTTGGCGTAAAATTTAATGAGTGAAAACATGACTTTGTAAACAGGGTAAGATTGAGGGCTCCCGTTTACTACGGCTTCTATGCTGCAATCGAACTTTTACTGACAAAACTAAGTTGAAAAACCATCGAAAGTACAAAAATACATCATACTTCATCTGTCAGATATGGCCATTGTCTTACCTCATCTACCCATGTATCCATGCTTTATTTTATTGATCTAGAATAAAGTAAATGGAACAATATCAGGGCATATCTCATATCTTACATTCATTTTGTACACAGAGCCAATCGCTGTCAGCGCGCTTGCCCACCGCAGCAATGGCGTCGCCGATAGAGGGCCAAATACATAAACCGGAGGTGAAATTGGTCTATATATTTCAGTGCTTCCTTCGCAAACCACGACTTGGTAAAGCAATCAAATGGCCTGTCTAAATTGCTGTATACGAAATATACAAAATAGTGCCCTTTTGTAAAGAATTATTCGTCATTACCGTCGGAGATGCCGTAAGTCCCGTGATTTCTTACTTACAAGCATTCATGCTTTACATGCTTTAGGAGTCAGGCAAAAATACTCACTCATGATATTTACATATAATATGGGAATGTTTACATTTATCTATTAGGGAAAATAACTGTCAAAATCTTTTCATTAATGCATATAAACAATTTTGTTCCAACTTTATGAGCAACAGAGTATTTTAATTGGAAGTTTTCTGCAATATCTGTGGGATTACCAGTTTTGTTTTAAATCAACAAGCAAATTCATTCTTTCTGTGCTGTCTTATCTTATCTATCAAAGACGCCGACCTGTAAATTTATAGTCAAAGTAATTTTGTCTCATCGACGTTTTATACCGACTTCATTTATTTCTGATGGCTGTGTTAAGCCCTATACTAAACATGGTATCTCGATGACATTATGTATAGTAGAATTCATGAATATATATATTTGAAGCCAGTGTTTATTACTCCATAATAAGTCACATACAGAACATACAAAACATCAGAATAACCAAATACGTGGGACTTGCCTGGCCTCCATCTCCATAAGAATGAAAATTCATTTGATATCAAACTAATCACATTATATATCACGAGGATTATGATGCCAAATTCTTTGAAGAAAGAGTAGAGTTCACCATATGGGTTCGTCAGAGTTCGCAAATGGGTTCACCATGCAGAGGAAGTCAAAGAACATTTACATTTTCATCACTTAGGTCTATACTGCGAAATCCTCATTGATTTTTTAAAATTAGTTTGTATTTCGTTTCAAAGATATTGAATTAGGGAGGCCAGAAGGAAGTTAGAGGAAAGTATATTCATATATGATTTGTAGCTCGACGACATCAGCATAGATTGGATCAGACTTATAAACCCCCAACACCCTCCCCCCCCCCCTCTCTCTCTCTCTCTCTCTCTCTCTCTCTCTCTCTCTCTCTCTCTCTCTCTCGCTCTCGCTCTCTCCCTCTCTCTCCGACTGTACCGTGCATAATGTACAATTCACCTCCCCTTCCGTTTAAGAATCCACTCCCCCAGCAGCAACCCCCCCCCCCTTGAGATATTTCAGATTACGCCAACCATTTGAACACGCCAAAGTTCAAAATTGCTTTTCCAGTGATGCTAGGCCACCCCTTTGCAGAGCCATCTATTACCCATTATGACGGCTGCATTATTATGTCTGGTGTATGTTTTATTGCTGTTTGTCAGAGGCCATTGAACTTGTACAGACTCTGAGACGTTCTTCAAGACTGTATGTTTATACGGGAGAGGGCATTTTGTATCATAGTGTTGTTACCAGCAATTAAACAACAAGGGAGAGGGATGTCGTTTTTTCCAATGGTTAATGATTCCAAATCGTTTGTTATTTTGAAGAATTATTACCATGATTGCCGAAGGCTAATTCGAAAGGTACGTAATTACGAAAATTTGAATGAGGTTCACATTTCCAAACATGACTTAGGAACCTCCTTGGTAAAGGAAATTATATTTCCGAATTGGAATCGTCGGAGGAAACGTATTACACGAACTTCGGGAAATGGGAGTGCACTCTATTACACTGAAGTAAAGATCTCGTTTTCTTATGGCGTCTCGTTTAGCATGTTTAGTGATGGAAGACGAAACGGCTTTTGGTACAGAGTACAATGATTATTGTGCTCATGGCTTTTGACATCTTGAATGGAATCATCTATCTTAATGTTGTTCACAGAAAAGCAAAATGTGGGTAATCCTCAGTTTTCCCATGTTGCCGAGAAAGGAAGATATCATTTTAAGAGTAAATTCCGTCGACCTTCACATTTCACCAGGCATGCAAGGAGTCAAGGATGATGAAATACAGATAGGATCCTATAATCAAGAAAAACATTTCACTTTAGGTCATGTTAGGTAAGGCAGATGCATGAAAATAATGAATTTCTTAGGCCATGAATAGAAGCAAACACTGGACATTGGATTACGTTAGAAGATGGCGCCTCCGTCATGTCCAGGAAAGTGCGACCGAAGTAGGCCTAAGCACTAGACATAGCAGAAGTGATTGTAGAAAAGGAATCTTGAGAGATCCAAATAAGCATTTAAAACAGTATATTTACCATTCATTTAAGATGATTGCATCAGAACATATTAGGGAGGTGTTATTAATCAAAATTACAAATGCATGCAGGTTTCGGGACAAGTGGAATTACTTCAGTCCCTTCTGTAAATTTTTCTCCTGTCTTTCTGATGAAGAGACCAATGGTAATCTGAATAGTTCACACTTTTTGTGGTTAGGAAAAGTATTTTTAAGACTTCTTGGTTCATTCTGTTTGTGATCTTTAAGTCACAAAGTTCACTATCAATGCCAAAACAGATATCGTGTCTGCTTGTGGTGGATTCTGTGTCCAATATTATTGCTTCCTTTAATAGTTCGTCATCATTGTCTTATGAAGATGTGGATCATTTACAACTGGATACTGTACTACGTTCTAAATTCCGTTCTTTCTTTCTTTTTTTTTTTTTTTTTTTGCTTTAGACAAACTTATGGATTTTTAATATAAACATTCACTTCTTTCCAAGCATTATCTTTTTAATTTTTCTTACAATTTAATCTCCCCCCTCTCTCTCTCTATCTCTGTCTGTCTGTCTGGCTCTGTCTCCCTCTCCCTGTCTGTCTGTTTGTCTCTCCCTCTTATTCCCCTCTAGCTCTCTCTGTCTCTCTGTCTCTCTCTCTTACCTCTTCCTCACCTCTTTACCTAATCTTATAAGCTAGCAAGAAATGGCGTCAAAATGAGATGTATTGCATCCTCCCTTGAAATTTCCTTCCCGCAAGAAGAGCGTCTACTATATCATTCCTTCGCAGGAAAAGAACTAGAAAGCCAAGGCCGTGGTGGAATGAATATTGAATCGATTTTCCGACTCTATTACCTTTTTACATTCAAGATGCTATGCCCCCGAGACACGGACACTGCATCCATTTGTCCGTGAAGGAATACATTATTGTCCAACACGGCTCAATATACTAGACTCTCTAGAGATCGGATGTGTCGATGGAAGTGCGAAGGATATTTATATGGGATCAGTGGTGAAGCGCAAAAGTATCGGGCGGTCGAGGAGAAGAATTAATCACTTTTCTCTGTCGTTTCCGACCCATTACACTAATCACGTTTTACAATTTACTACGCTATTAGTGACAGACAATGACATCGGAAGTATAGGAATCAAATTAAAGCTCGTTTGAATAATCCCATCTTGTAAGTAATTCCTATTTCTATACACCAAGGCATTGACTTATTGCAAGATTAGTAAGGTCATAGCGTTGTTGAAAAATATTATTTCATTTTCTTAGCCCATGAGTTGTTTTCAGTCAGGTCAGTCCAGGGCGGCATGGTCAAATCCTGAAAGAAGATGTAAGGAAGCATGATTTTTTTCCCCCACTGCGCCTTCACCTTACTGCGCCCTCCATCCCCTTCAAAGCTCCTTTTATAGCACCGATATTTGCACAATGGTCCATCGTCAAACTCTCCCCCCCCCCCCCCTCCTCTCTCTCTCTCTCTCTCTCTCTCTCTCTCTCTCTCTATCCCCCCTCCCTCTCGATCTATCTATTTCTCTTTCTCCCTTTGTCCAAATAGGTTTACAGCGTCCACTTCCACCCTATGAATAATGATCACACAGAGGTCAACAGCGAATTAGAATTCATTTAAGTTGGGGCCCATGCACACAGGATGGAGGATTCAATAATCCACCTAAAATGTCACTCAAGAAAATTCCAGTAAACAAACAAAAAAATCATAGAAAAAACCTAGCAGTTTATTTTTAACTAGACCCTATTAATTCATTACTGAAGCTTTAAAAGATTTTAAGAGTGCTATGGTTGAGTGACGTGAGGGTCCATTTTTCAAGTTGCAAGCCTCAAGACTAGTAGATTTTGATTTAAACTAAATAGTGCTTCCATTCCTTACTCTTCGAAAAACTGGTTTCTGTTCCATTTTCCCGCAATTTGATAGGTTTCATTGGTGTTTTAGTCATAAGGCCCTATTTATATCATCATGATCATCATCACCACTGCCACTTTCATCACCACCACCACCAATATATCATCATCAACATACCAATGTCATTATTGTCATTATTTTTCATTATCACTGTTATCATTCTAAGGTGCACTATTTTTTCATTATCATTATTATTATTATCATCATTATTATTATTATTAGTTATGTTGTTGTTATCATCATTATCATCTTATCATTGTTGTTGTCGTTGTTGCAGTAGAAGTAGTAGTAGCAGTAGTAGTAGTAGTAGTAGTAGTAGTAGTAGTAGTAGTAGTAGTAGTAGTAGCAGTATCATTAGCATTATAATTATCATTATTATTGTTGTTGTTACTGTTTTTTCATCATCATCATCATCATCATCATCATCATCATCATCATCACCACCACCACCACCACCACCACCATCATCATAATCATCATCACCATCATAACCACCACGATCGCCACCATTATGTCTGTTGTTACTGTTGTAGTTTCATTGTTTAGCAGCCTTGATCAGTTGATAGTAATCGCATGAAAAAATTGTTCCCCATCATGATAAGGCCTTTAGAAATATCACCACCATTTCCACTATATACCACCACCACCAATATCACTATCATCATTATACCAATGTCACTATTTTCATTATTTTTCATTATATCACTATCATTTTTTTATCATTACTGTCATGTGCACTATTTTGTTATCATTAATGTTGTTGTTTTTATCATCATCACCACCATCATAATGTCTGTTATTGCTGTTGCAGTGTTTAGCAGTGTTTAGCAGCCTTGATCAGTTGATGGTAATCGCATGAAGAAAACTGTTCCCCAGAGTGGGCTTATGTACCGACAGCCAATAGACCCAATAGGAGTGACATTGGGTTTTGCAAAATACTTCTCTAAGTTTACATGGTAATATAACAAACAGCAAACGTGTATATGTGATTAATTTTTAAAGATTTTTTTAATCAACACTCTCGGAAATAACTCCTGTTGAAAAAAACTACCAAAAACGAATTAAAGAAGATATTTCAAATTATTATGAGAATCTCTCGCTCGACATAATCAAATAAATGATTACTGATCAATTGCAGAAATTTTTTATTGTAATCACGTTTTTCACTCTTTTCATTCTCTTCTATTTTTCCCTTTTTTCTTTTTTTTTGAATGCTTTGCTCATATCTTTTGCCTTATAATTAAGGTCCGCCATGTCTCTTGTGACATTAAGCAGTTGAGGATATGCCATTGCACTGTTGGCTATGCATTGTGCAAGACATCCATAAGCCACATAATACCTGGTATATTGATAGAGCACTTGACTTGAAATACATGATTTTGAAAATGTTTTGTCACATAATATTTTGCTGGATATAAGTAGATTTTCTGCGCATTTCGCGGAATGGGGAATGAAATTTTTTACGGAAGATTCATTGCTATAAAATAAATGTCAGAGAGAAATAAGGGTTGAATTTCGGAGAAATATCTTTAAAAATCAGTATTAAGCAACTCAAAAAGCCTTCAAATGAAGTGGATCTAAAACGTTAATAGAAAAAAAAATAATATGTAGAAGAGCCAATATCAGTAAAAGAAATGATGCACTTCAGGTTATAGTTCGGTAGAATTCTAAGTTCTAAGTAGACGCTCATCTGATTTTCCTTAGTTCGTCGACAAAGTATCATGGGTGTTAAAAGCACTTATTACTTTGATCGAGCACTAGCTGACAAGCTTTTGAAGAAGAGCATGTTCTTTATAATAGAACTTAATGTTAGGATAAGCTCGAGCTTAAGAATGCTACTTTGGGCATTTCGTGCTGAGGAATATGATGAGTTTTGTAAATTACCCTGCAATAAATCATTTCGAAAGGAGAAAGAACTGGGGAAAGGGAAAGAGGACAGAAAGGAGAAAGGGGGACAGATGATAAAGGGGTGTAATACCATGAATTAAAAGAATGATGAAATAAGAATCCTCTCCTTGCATACGTCATCCATCTAGTAGGATGAGTGAGATCAACGCCCCTCCCCCCCCCCCCCCCCCCCCCTCTAGTCTGTAGACACAGACACTGTCTTGACACTTAAACAGAAATATACAGGATCTCCAGGCTCATTTAGTCTCATACTGGTTTCGATTGCCCAGGGTTTGTGCCTGCAAACTACCCCGCCCCAAACATGCCAACCCAAGTAACACAGTGTTCCCCCTTCTCTCCCTCCCTCCCTCCCTCCCCCCCCCCCCCCCCCTCTCTCTCTCTTTCTGATTTGTTGGACAACTTCAGGAAGTCCTGATGAAACTATATGAACTCCGCTATGAGCTCGAGACTTTGTTCAGATTTAGCTCTGGCCGTGCAGCCACCGACGATATTTCATCGTGTTCTTTTCAATGCTTTTCGTATTGCCTTGATTGATGATGGTCAGAATATCCTGACGGCACGCGGGTGAGGTCTCCGACATAATGATCCAGCGACAATTGCTCCGCGATTTATTTAAAGTTAAGATAGGGTTATAGGGTATTTCAAGAGCAAATTGGTTTCAAGTTAAGGTTTATTGTTAGGCAAAGTGTTTTACCAAGGTATGAAGTTAAAAATCTGGTTAATGTAAAAAAAAAAAAAAAAAAACAATTTGCTATACTTTTGGATGAAGAAACTTTCTAAGAATGGCACCCACCGGCTGTGCATCGTGAATCCATTTAAAGCTCTTCTATGTAATTATGTCATGAAGAATATACTTAGAGATTACACAGAAACCAATGCACTGCCTCATCTTAAACACTGAGAACAAAAGGTTCAATTTTGCACCCTTCAAATGCAACACTGGGCGCTCCTTTATGGGTGCAATTGCGCATCCAAAGAAGAATTATGCACCATAAAGGTGGCCGTGAGCTACATTTTGCCACCCTTTAGGGAAGGTGCAAATTTGCACCCTTTTGGATGCAAAAATTTCTGCACCCTTTAAAGTGCATAATTGCATTAAGGGCGCACCTTTAAAGGAGAATGCAACCCAGGCATCAGTGTGCTCTTATTGAATGAAGATGACCAAGAAGAGTAAACAGTGAAAGTTTGAGCAAAATCGGACAATCTGTTCAAAAGTTATGAATTTTGAAAGTTTCAGTAAATCCCTATTATGGGGATCCTTGAGTTGGCAACTTTGCCAATATCTGTGATGTCATCGTGGACAACTCTCCATTCATTTTGTGCATAAATCTTCAAAAACATTGATTTTTATGAAATTTCAAGTCAGGAATCAACATAATTCTTCCCAAAATGCTTGCAGAATTTATGTAGCCATGTCATACTCAAACAATATATCAAACAAATTTCAATTTTTCTTGAAAATGAAGAAAATATGAAATTCTGTGTACAAAATGAATGGGGAGTTGTCCACGGTGACATCACAGATGCTGGTGGAGTTGCCAACTCAAGGATCCCCATAATAAGGATTTATTTAAACTTTCAAAGTTCATAACTCTTGAACAGATTGTGCGATTTTGCTCAAACTTTCACTGTTGACTCTTCTTGTTCTTCTTCATTAACTGGAAGCACACTGATATCTGGGTTGCATTCTCCTTTAAGGGTGCAGATGGGCATTTCTGGGTCAAACAAGTACAAAAGAGTGCATCTTTGCACCTTTTTTCACCTAGGGTGCAAGATTGCACCCCAAACATGCTAAAAGGTGCTGCTGTTGTTGCATCTGGGGTTCAAAATTGAACCTTTTATTTTTATTGATGTTTCTCGGTGGCTCAAGCCCCCCCCCCCCCCCCCCCCTCCACTTCCTCCAGCCCGGGTCTCCTGCGGGTATTTGAGTGAGTGAATAACCCTTCGAATAGCATAATGAATATTATATGACAGGGTTACCCTATATAGGCTTATGATATAGGCAATATTTTTCTCGCCCCTATGCCTGTCTGCAATTTCAGCACATAACTCGATTTTATTCCACCTTGTTTAATTCTAGTGTCTTTTCTTACTATTCAAAGACAAAATCGAAATACGGGCATGCAGTGGAAACGAGCTTCCAATACGTTTAGCTAAAGACTGCAAACCCACACACAGAACTTGCTCTTTTGCAAGTTAGGGTTGTTCAAAGAACACATTTCTTCCAGATAATTCGAAAGTTGGTCAATATATTCATAACTCTAGGCTGCTGATTTTCCTTTCTAAATCAATATTAAAAGGAGAAGAGAAATAAAGTGAATATTATTTTCTCAACGCATCCAATTAATGTTTTGAGATGGTTGCATTTTAACGCAGCAGATTTGAAATGATAAACGCATATACAGCTTTTATTTAAATTCTGTCTTATGTAACGCAAAGATGTAGCAATGATTGCTTAATTGCAACTCTATGCATGTCATCATCATTTCATATAACTGGATTACACGAGAAGCATATTTGCATTTTGCTACATTTTGCAAGCATTGTTGTTAGAAATGCTGCACTGAAGTTTTGTTTCTACAAAAATGTTGTCGAAATATATTGCTGAAGCAGTAGATATACAACATGATTGTTATGCTCAGTTTGATATGCTGAAGACAATCAAAAGGCTTTATATCTTTATCTTACTCCAAACGGTATACCTTTACAGTCATGATAGTCGATGCCCCATTGCCAGATGCCTTTAATTTACTTTAGATGACCTATAAAAGTTTTATCACCAATCCATCATTACTCCTCTAGGATATGAAATGATAAATGACGAGAAGTCTCTTAGTTCCCTTTTCTACCCACGTATCATCATGAATCCTTTATCTTATGGAAGACGTTTACAGCAGCTTTGGGAATGATTGTTAGATAAGTTCCAAGCACACGCATGTTTCCACAGCACACCTACACATGATAATGTCAAGAGCCTAAACTGCATTTTACTTAAACATATTGGGTGGTATTCTCATAATTTAAGCCGGGACCAAATCCAGACTAAATGAGAATTTTAGTTCACGCTTCTATGGAATGCTAGGTTTCATCTTCCTCCTTCAATATTCATAACAAAGATAACGGTACCAAAGACTTTATTGAAATTAATTCCATACTCGTATTAGCTTTTTCTTCCCATTTCATCATGTTCATGGCAAAATTAATTTTTTGGACACTTTTCATTACGCGATTAAAATAATTTGTACAGGGTTAATGAGCTGGCAACAGGCATTCCATAAAAGTGTGGAATATCACCCATTGTGGTTAAGTAAAAACAGACTTATGTAACTGAGTAACGTTTGTCATTAATTTATGTATAATACTGTTTCCAAAATACTATTCGTAACAAACAGATAAGAGATCCCTAAACTTTGAACATGGGAAAATGTGAGTATCTGAACTACGTTAGTGTGCAGATGGTAAAGGGAAGACAACAGGAAGGTAGTGTGGGAGTGAGTTTCTGGATAAAAATCGAGTGTATCATGAAATATGATAAAAATGATGGAAGTCTAGATATCAGTACGAAGAGATCCGCAGAAAGTGACAGATTCACCGAATGAACACGTCCTGAAAAGAATATACACTGCAAAAACGGTGGTGTTAAATTGGTGTTAAATTAACACCACTGGTGTTTATATAGGACAACTCTGAGAGTGGTGTTGTCCTATATAAACACCAGTGGTGTTGATTTAACAACAATTTAACACCACCATTTTTGCAGTGTAATAGTAGGGGAAATGTAGCCGGATGGAAACAAAACTGTTTTACGAAAGCAGGGGATTGTTCCTAAAGATAGTACCATGATTTTATAGAGAAGAGAATTAGGATAGCGAGAGAAGGGGAAAATAACAAGATGACGGAGAACTAATTTTATGGATGAAGTAGCATGGGTGCATGAGCTGTACGTGGAAATCGTTAAGTCGAAGCTCTGTCACAATGTGCACTGTAAACATAAGTTAGTCATTGGCGCTTATAAATTAGTCAAAATGACTAATTTAGATTAGTCAAGCCTCAATGACTAATTACCTCAGTCAAGACTAATGTTAAGTCACAGATGACTAGTTTAGGTTAGTCATTGCTGATGTTTTTGACCAATAAAAACAAGTCATTTGTTAGAGTAAAAGTTTATATTCCAAGTTTCTAATTGCTTTCAAAATTATTATTAGCTGGGATTTGAGTTCATACCGAACATAAAATTAATGTCCAGGCATTTTTGTGTGTTTTCAACGATTTGAAAAACCATAGCAATAAATTGCCAATTTATTAATAAAATGCTACACAAAATACATCAGTTAATTTATAATGACCTTTTATTGATATTTAATCAAAACATGTTCATTGTATAAACAGTGGCCATTATAAACTAAATGATGTATTTTGTGTAGTACTTTATTAATTCATTGATAACGTAATGTTATGGTTGTTTCAAATCACTGAAAACACAAAATTTGCCTGGATGGGATTATCGTTGCCGACGTCAATGACTAATGCCTCCGGTCATACGACTAACTTACGGTACGGACGTGCATGTTCACGATGCATTGTGCACCGTATACTGCGCATGCATCGCGCGCACACGTTGTTCGCGCGCCCTGTTCAAAATTCGGTAACTGTCACTTGTAAGATTGTCGTCCAACTGCAACCCCAGCGTTCATCAAAGCCATCAAACGTCATAAAAGTCAAGGCAAAAGGCTCAGAAATGTCATCAACTTCAAGGTAAGTCTGGTTTTTGGTTGACGATCTTTTTTTCTCGAAATAACTTCCTTTCACTCAAGTCAAGAGAGATTTTTAGTAGGGCGACAACGTATGCTACTACTACTAGCACGTGTAGCTCCGGACCCTCGTACAAACAACTGAAGTGTATGCATTGTTTCATGCTTAACCACCTCAGTGAACAGATGTTTCCTGATTCATGTTGAGAGCTCATTGAATGCACACTACCAGTTCAATAATTCTGCTTCAATGGAACAGGAGTTGTGCTCACAAAACAGTAGAGTATAATAGCATATATGCACATGCCTTACATTGCAATGTCCAATTGTAAAGTATTTTGGGGGTTTTATGATTTCTTTGCTATATAGGAAGACGGGGCTCCATACATCAAAGGAGACAACGCCAACCTCTCCTAATGCAACGACTGTGCAATTTTCATTGATGGAGTTGGCGTTGCCCACTGCACCACACTTTTTGCTGCTGTGGCTGTCTACCTCGCCTCGTTTTGTTTTCAACCTGGCTTATCCTTCAACGTTGAAGAAGACGCTGACGTTCATTCAGAAGGTTATCTTGAATATTCAGGATAATATTAAGATCGAGCGTTCTGTGGTCACACTAGCTGCTTGATAGATTTAACAAGCATCTTGACAAGTAGTGTGACCCGGGTCATTGCCATTCAGTCAATATCTTTTTCCGCATCAGCTACATCTTCCCATTTAGGTGTAAACAGAATTATTTTCATGTTTTCCATGACTCATTTGGAATCAGAACTCCTGATGGAATGCAGGAAGTTTTGCAGGAAGTTTTGCCAACTTCTTGCAAGTTTAAGAGATTTACTGAAGCTGAACTTGTGCATATACATGTATATAAGGTGGGTTACTTAAAACAAGGTTTCTGATTGGTCAGATGTCATAGCGTAATTTGTTATATGGCTACGACCGTGCTATATAACGCGTTATATTGCACGCTAATTTGTGTACAAAATCCCATAGGAAAATGTATCGATAACTTACAAAATTATCGATAATACGGAGTTCGTTGCACCTTATCGACGGATGTTGCAATGTTCATAGTTTGGTGAGCTCCGATTCTCATCTTATATAACGCATAGTGCATGCTCATTGACGTCAAATATACCATAAAATGTGCATCCATAGATAAAGAATGTCTCTATTCTTAAACTATGGATGCACATATTACGGTATATTCAACTCCAGAGTATGCACTATATGTACCATATTTAATATACTATTTACTTGTATTGTCTTTATAAAGGACTTTTATTTTCACTGACCTGTAATTATGGGTTTTACACCTTATTGAGTTGGGGGAAGAGGTGCTATTTGGTATTGCTAAACTTTCCAAGATTAACTAAAGCTGATCTTCAGATATTTCCTGCATTTCTATATAGTTTTTTGGTTCTGTCCTGAATAATGTTCTTGCATTCGAACCTTGATATTACACTGTAACACGTACTATACCTTGTTTGAATGTACTGCATGCATTGAAATGCACCATGATGTCATGTATACATGTACATATTCAAAGATTCTCCGTGTACATAATTATTATATTAATTTTAAGTGAAGGTGATGATTGGGAATTTCTCATATGTACAGCCCGATTATGTTGAAATAAATCTGTTTTAACTCAAGAAGAGATTTACTTGCTTCATTTGTTTTGTTTTTACATAAAATGTAGCCTTAGTCATGTGACTAATGTGATTAGTCATGAATTTGAATGACTAATTAGAAAAGTCAGATGACTAACGTTTAGTCATTTCAGACGTTTTTGGATTTAGTCAGATGGCTAACTAAAATAAGTCGCATTTGACTAATATTTGGCTTTGCCTGACTAATTAAGTTTAGTCATCTGGGTTGTCGGACTAATTACAATTAGTCATTTCAGACATAGGGCAGGACTAATTTTTATTAGTCAAAATGACTAACTTATGTTTACAGTGTGTGTAATATCGCATACAACCTCTGGAAATTCATAATGACCTCGATTGGAAACAAAACAAAGTGACCAAGCATTTAAAATATACAGTTGAGTCTACGTCCCATGTTCTGCATTAGGTTAGTCTGAAAGGAGTGGTTTAATTATTCCAATCCCGTTTACAAGTAATGTTTTAAAACAGCACAGAGCGAATGTGTTTGTTGGCATGATTCCTAAAATTCAAAATATTCTTTCATGAGCTCTCTGACTGTCAGCACATAGTGATTTCGATATCATATTCAGCTAGGCACGAATTTTCACCCACATACAGAGATATATCGTATTATTCGTATAGGAATGGGGCAGTCGGGCTACACGTTTCTCTATGCTAAAGAAAGTCAGACATAGAAAAGGCAGAGGCATGGACATTACAGGAACGCTCTGTTAGAAACCCCCTCTCCAAAGTCAAATGTCTATGGATTTAATGACTTCCCATTTTTCCCCATCTATATTCATTTCAGAAGATTTTTTCAATTAGATTTTTAATATTTGTTTGTAATTCAACTAATGAGGCAAGCCGTTTACAGAAACTTGCTCTCTCTTGTTAGTCCAAAGGCACTAATTGATATTTTCTTTTCTTCTCTTCATTTTCTTCGATGATTGTGATTTTCTTAATTGCATTATCTATTTTCTGTTCCTGGCAATGAAATTTTAATAATATAGGAATAAAACATTAAAATGGGTATGTAGAAACCTGTAGCACCCTGGTCTTGGTCGGTGATTAAAATGCAGATTAACCAAAGCCATCCGGAAGATGGGGGTCGGGGGCCATTCGTCTTCTTATTCCCTTCCTTTTCTTTCCCTTCCCTTCCCTTCTTTTCTCCCTTACTTTCGTTTCCTATTTTTTTTCGCCATTGAGTTAGGGGCACGTGCCATCGCCCCCTCCTCCTGCTGTAGCTCTGTCTATACAACTAAATTATCATTTGGCCTATATCAAGATGTAGGAAATACGTTAAATATTCATATCAAATTATGCATCAGATAAGCAGTAAGGCCAATGAATTCAAATAACTGCCCTATTTCACAAAAACTTTATGATTCTGATTCTGAATGGACAATTTATATCATTTCAAGCCCCAGTTAAGACAAGAACTCATTAAGAAACAGTAATCAAAATTGTTCGTCTTTGAAAAAAGAAGAAGCAATCTTAGAAATTAGAATGGAAATGGCCAGGGGACGATTAGAAATCCTTTTTAGATGCATTCCTGGTCGAAATGTGACCTCGTTGAGCTTTAATGACCCATTTTGTTCCTTTGAGGATTTGAAGGGCCTTCCATCCGTCATCGTGTCCCACGGGTATACGCCACTATCATACCACCATTATCTTCTCAGATCGCAGAATAGTAGGAAAGATGAAAAAATTGTAAATTGTACATAAAGTAAGAGAAAGATGGATTTCCGTCTAGCAGGAAGGATATTTGGAAGTTAAGGAGCAAGAGTAAGGCTAGGATACAGAAAGAGAGGGAAAGGCAAGGGAAGAAGGAAAGACAGAGAGGTAGACGAAATAAGGAAAAAGAAAAGGATGAAAGAGAAAGAGAGGATGAGGCCAAGGAGGAGAGTAGGGAAAGAGAGAGGGGAAATGAAAAGAGACTGGGATAGAAAGAGAGCTCGAGGCAGACAAGAATCATAGGCAAGAGACGCTGGATGAGGGAGAGAGAGAGAGAGAGAAAGAGAGAGAGAAAGAAAGAGAAAGGAAATAGAAGTGGATGGTGACAGAGACTATGGAGGAGAGAGAGGGGGAGGGAGAGCGAGTTAGAGAGAGAGAGCTAGAGAGGGGAGATGGAGAGAGACGGGGATAGAAAGAGAGCTCCAGACAGACGGGAATTAGGCAAGAGATGATGTATGAGAGAGAGAGAGAGAGAGAGAGGGGGAGAGAGAGAGAGATAAAAGAAAGAGAAGTGGATGGTGATAGAGACTATGGAGGAGAGAGAGAGAGATAGAGATGGAGGGGAGAAGGGGAGAGAGAGAGAGAGAGAGAGAGAGAAGTAATCCTCTCGTTATTCATCGATTCCTGCCACCGTCTCAGTGGGGCCTACTCAACATCAATATTTATTCCAATGAAGATAAACGAAACACGTTTCAACAACTTGCCTCCTCGCTAAGTTCACATCATAGCCAGATCGCATAACAAGTGAACAGTCCCAAACACAAATTATGCAGTCAGAACTTGACACTGTCATCAATATTCCACTTGGTAGGGGGTAAAAAACATTTCACTGAATATGGTGAGGAAATTAAAGTTGCTTTTAGCAGGACTGAGATCTTTGATTCCTATTCAGCAACATTTTTATTACAAAAATTAAAAACGTAACAAAACAAAAGAAAGACTAAATGTCACAAATATACGGGCCAATTATCTAAGTTTTCTTACTTGGAAAGAGGGAAAATAGAAGTGACGAAAACAAATGGCAAAACTTTTGAAAAAATGTCAAGTAAAGTTTTTTTTATGACATTGCTCGGCTTTTAAAGTGACAAATCTTCAACGGTGGGGCCTAGCTCTTTAATCATTATTTTGTCCATATGATTTAAACAATTTAATCTCTTTTATTCTTTCTATTTACTTTATCAGGTTTATTCCATAAGATATTCATTCTAAATCTGGATGCTGAGGCTTTACTTTGTAGATGATCAGTGGTCATTATTACCTATTCAATAAGTATTATTTTGCTGTTATTATGCACTGGGATCTTCAGATAATAATCCATTCCTTTTTGACGTTATACATCCAAGTGAAGAAATGTGATTACTTTTTGATTGCTTCTGATTGAACTTATCAAAGGGTCTTACCAAAGATTATCCCAGCTCATACGTCTGATCTCGAGGATTCTAACTTCACATCGAAATACAATTTGCACTGTAAGAGTTTCTGAAAACTTAAGTCCTGTAGCTGTAGGAGGCATAGTGGGACGTGCCCCCTTATGAAATGAAGCAAAAATAAATATTTTAAAAATCAAAAAGAATTGGGAGAGAGAAAGCAGGGAGGAAGAAGGGAAAGGTGACGTAGAAGGGATGAACATGACCACCGTACCATACGTCCCCCCCCCCTTCCTCGTTCTTGTTAATTCGCAGTATTCATCACGGGTGCCCCCCCCCCCCAACACACACACACACATTCTCGTGCCCCAAATGTCTTTGAAGTATAACGATACGCCACTGGCAACGTCCAATATAACTGCCATAAATTGGCATTCTCCAAGAGTATATAAAGCCCCCCCCCCCCTCCACACACACACACGCACACCTACCCTGTTCGTACGCTTCGTTGAGCTGTCTGACCGTTTAATAAGACTGGACTCTGTTTTACCTCTCTCCAGCCTCGGAGCATCAGTGAGTGTTTACAGACAATTCTTCATTGCCTAATGATGCTTAGCGGGAGAATATTAAGGGGAATATTTGCAGAGCGGGATTGGCAGAGTGATCGGCAGCCAATCAAAAGTCAAGTGTGGTTAAAACCGCCTCCATGAAAGAGAGCTAGCAACATCTGCTACCATTAAAATGCAAACCTTCTATGAAGTCACCTGTATAAGGCCAGCAATTAGAATAACCCAATTAGAATAACCTAAGTTGCACAGTAGGATGGGTTTCTTATGATACTAGATAAATGGATTGACTGGTAGAGTGATGGATGGATTTTGACAGATTGATTTCATTGATTGATTAAAGGATTGTTAATATGCTTCAACATCGAGTGATTTATTGAACCATCAATCGATATTACATTGACTGAATGAATATCTAGTGTTACCATGGTTACTGAATGATTTGTTTTATTGCTGCATAATTACTTGTTTTGTCTAAATCTATAACAAAGGTATTTTCTATAGGCCTATAAGAAGGAATCTTCACAATGATAGGATGACTGGGTTGACGTTCCTGCATTAAAATTTACTTTAGGTCATTAAGTAGATTCTTCTGACAGATTTTAGGGAATTTCCTCCCATCCCCGCCCCTTCGTTTTCTCTCTCTCTCTCTCTCTCTCTCTCTCTCTCTCTCTCTCTCTCTCTCTGGCTCTCTCTTTTATTCTTTCTTTCTTTCTCTCTTTTCCTCTCTCTCTCTCTCACTCTCTCTGTATCTTTCCCTTTTCTGCCTCCCTTTATCATGTCACTCTTTTAAAAAAAAATGGTGCTGATTAGAACCTTTTCTTGCCCCACATTTGGAACCTTGAAAGGGTTTTCAACATGTTCAAAGAACCATTAAAGGTTCTCTGAAGGGTTCTAAAGGGGTCTATAGAACAATTCTTGGTTGGACATGGAACCTTTTGGGGGTTCTTGAAAATATAAAGAACCCTTATAGAACCCCTTTTCTGTACGGTTCTAAATCATGTAAATACGGGACCAAAAAAAGGGTTCTAAATGGCATATTTTTCTAAAAGTGTATATTCATTTCCTTTTCATCTCTACAATCTTCCTTTTATAATGGAATAGTTATTTTCATTATGACAATGACACTGAGCATGAGATAAGAAAAAATAATCAATTCTAAAAACTGAACAGGAGTCGTGACCTTCTCTTTACTCAGTCTTTTCATCCTTACCCTCTGTCATAACTCCCCCCCCCCCCGTCTTCTCTTACCAAAACCTGACGGCATACTGCTCAACTTTAATCAAGCAGTCAGTGACCGAAATTATCCACAACCGCGGAAGAACACGTGCGGTGTTAAACATGCCCAACAAAACGGGTCTATTTGACAGCCAAGATCTGACACACCACGTGTTTGTGCATCAAACAATTTGTAGTGCCAAAAAGAAATTAGCTCAAGACGTCTAAAGTAGGGAAACCACTACCGTTAAGGGATGTACTGGAGACGATGTAGATGATAAAAATCAATATCAACTTCAGGATGTAATTTTATCATGGTTATATTTGAGCATCGGGCAATCAAAGAGATCCACTCAGAGACAAGGTTCTAAATAATTAAAAGTAAAAATAAGTTGCTATATCTAGGAAACTCCTTTGAATGATTTATCAGTTTATGTCTTCCTGAGGGTTATTGTCGAGAAATTCTCGATTCTGTAAGCAGCATTATGGCAAGGCTAAGTATGACGGCTGGGATATTTAACTTAAGTATAGATTCCTCCTTTTCGGAGGTCTTGTTATGACACAACATGTTAATTCGTTAATATTTAAGCAAATTAACAATCTCAACAATTTTATCACGTGTAGTTCAGAATAAATCTATATACTCGCCAAGCATATTATTGTACCTTATTTTGTATTTCTGTAAATAGCGCAATGAGCGTCTTGCCTGACCGAGAGAAATGCTTCAAAAGAAGCCACCATTATCTATAATTAGTAGTAGTAGTAGTAGTAGTAGTAGTAGTAGTAGTAGTAGTAGTAGTAGTAGTAGTAGTAGTAGTAGTAGTCAGGGGCGTAGACATCGGGGGGGGGGGGGATGAGGGGTATGCATCCCCCCCCACCTCACAAGGTGGGGGGATGACATGTACAATCATCCCCCCCCCAGGTTTTAGGGAAGGATGTTTGCTTACAATTAAACTGAATTAACATGTTTAGAAATGATAGGAACAGCAATAATGATAATATTAGTTATTATCATTATAACAACAACAATAACAATAGTAATAATAATAATAATTAGTAATGTATTATTATTATTTTTTATTATTATTATTATGCCTATGATAATAATAATAGTTATCATTATCATCGTCGTTAATGTGACTGAAATGACGATTACTATCATAACTATATCGATCATTATTCTGATTTATGTAGTTATTTATATTATTGTTGGGTAATTTCGGCGCTGTCACAGTTTTTTCTGAAGTGGCGTAACAACAAAATTTTTTAAAAAAAAGATGAATAGCGTGATGCAAATAAGCAATAATGTGTGTCAGTCCATATTCTATATTCGTTTGTCACGGTGCGTATATCTTCTATTTATGTCTGTGCATTATTGGCGTAAATCCCGGGGGATGTGGGGATATATCCCCCACTTTTTTTGAGAGGGGGGATAGCGTGTACAAATATCCCCCTTCACTTTTTAAGGAAGAAATGATATTTGAATTAATTGTTATTAAAACTTTTGATAATTTGTCATAAACAACCATCATATGTTAGAATTTCTATTTGAAAATGTGATTTAAAACCAGAAAAGCGCTTATTTTTGGCCCGCTCGCTTCGCTCGCTCATCATATTTTAGATTTTTTGTTTGAAAATGCGATAGAAAACCAGAAGAGTGGTTATTTTTTGCTCGCTCGCTTCGCTCGCTCATCATATCATAGAATTTCTATTTGAAAATGCGAGAGAAAACCAGAAAAATGGTAATTTTTGGCTCCCTCGCTCGCAAGATAAAAATTAAAATGTGTGTAAGGGGGTCTGTGCATGTGTGTGCGGGTGCGTGTGTGTGTGTATCTGTATACGAAATTGATCCTCGATTTCTCGTGAACGGCAAATCATCCTCCCCCCCCCCCCCCCAGGTGTAAGAACCTGTCTACGCCACTGGTAGTAGTAGTAGTATCATCATCATCATCATTATTATCATCATCATTATCATCATTACCATGATTACCATCATCATCATCATCATCATCACCACCATTGATATAATTAAACATCAGTTTTAGAGACGATTTTTTTTTTTTGCCATAACAAATGATGAAATGTAACATTGTAAGAAATTATTTCACATTGAAAACTGTTACAGTGCTTAACATTATTATTTACACATGAGAATGTGTATATTCAATATAGCTTCTCTCTTAATATTTCTAGTACAAATTGTTAAGAGGAAAAGACATTCCTCCTCCATAAAATGGAGATCCGACAAGTACAGAGAAGGGAAGAAGAAAAGATCAAAGGGTCAGCTTCACTTAACATATTCCATACCGGAGACATCAGCACTTAACAATATGACATCTTCTATCACCTTCCAAATATCTTAAGTGCCACCAAGTATGCTTTTAGCAAAATGTCAGCTTGTCAAAGCAAGTAACGCGGCCATTTTGGCGTATCCAGGGCTAAGCCTCAGGAAGGGTATGACATTTGACCTTACGATGAATCCAAAATAGTTCATCAAGACACAACTTTCCAGAGCCCTGTTTTAAGCGACGAGGGCTACATTACTGTTCAGATCTCTATCGGGAGGGACAAATTGCCCCCCTTCTCACTCCTTTATGCCAGTGGACGTGACGAGCTTTCCGAGCTTTTGGTCATTTGGTATGCGGTGTGATCTGTCGTATGTCCATACGTTAAGTAAAGCATTCGGTTTGCAAGAAGAAGAGGATTTCTCTACTACAGAGAGGATGGAATAACAGCACTCGTTTGTTTTCGCTTCGTCCTGTCCCTGAGATTTATAATACACCATTGTGAAAGAGTACACGTTAAGCTTGGTTTTGTCGTAAAATTTGCTCTTTTTTGTTCGTTGAAACCAATGCAACTAAGCTTTAATTTTGTGCTATATAATTGATTTTTTTATTATCGAACTGCGTTCATTCCTGGCAACTTCTTTAAAGGCCAAAATATCAAAAAGTGTATTATGTCGACTGAATTTCCTTAAACATCTGATCATCGCTCCCATTATTCACTTTTCGTATGAAAGAATTCGAAGGGTCTGACAATGTCTACCTCAGGATACTATCCTTTTAATTTTTGAGGATATTGATAAACACCTTTATTGAGCGTCAAATATAATGTTTTGCTTTCGAAACACAATTAAAATTTAGAATGATGAGAAAAAAATTGTCTGCTCAGAGCCAGAAGGGCCTTAACTCATATTATTTCATCCAGACTTAACGCCCTTCTGGCTCCAAACAGACGAAATTCAAAAGTCATGAAAGTGCTGGCAAATGTTATAAAATGATTGTTAGATATGTCCACTACAAATCCCCCCCCCCCCCTCCTACTAAAGAAATCATACAGTTCAGGTGAAAATCAAAACAATATGAGAAACAATATCCTGCTATAAATTCGGAATGGCTGAAGTGTCGTTTTATATACTTGAAAGAGTATACAGTCATATTCTGTCAACATTTTCGAGTAAATCAGTACAAATTACATCAGGGGAAAAGCACTTATAATGACGAAATAAAAATGTAAAAACATCTTGAGGAACCCTTCAAATGCAAAGGCACGCTGTATCCTGGTTCGACTTTCACACATTTAATGAAATAATGTAACACACAGCAAGAAAGTTGAGCCGTCTGTTAAGGATTGCGGTTGTGAATTAGGAGGGAGGGTATACGTAATGGAGGTGTAAGCCAAACCTCAATCGTTCGGTCACTGCGCTATTTTGAGAGCTAGCATGGCTAGGGAATGCTGCCATGTAATTCAATGCATGAAAGACGTCTGTTGAAAAATGTATATATGATAGCATCGAGAGAAAGAGAAGGACACAGGCAATCAGACGGGCTTAAGACTATCCAAGAGCATCGTTGAAGGGGGGGGGGGGGCTATTGTGCTTTCACACGTTCACCACTGTTATAACGGCGTCTTGTACAGTGTTTTATATAAAGTGAAGCCTCCTATCAGGGAGTTTGCTTTCCCACCCATTCTGATCCCTGTTCTATTCCATTTAAAAGTAAACTGGAAAAATGTACGATACTGCATTTTGCACCTATAATTTTAATTCATTACGAACAACACTGCATGAATGTACATGTATAGGGTTTACTATAAGGCACCACTAGAAAGCTATGCAAATCAAAATTTCATCAGTAGTTCGTTTTCTGTGTCGCAATGGTAACAGCAAAAGAGCTTTAAGCCTACGTGTTGCACTTCATCCTTGAAATATCAATTCATTTTTTATGATTTATACCTATTACTCCGCTTGATATCTCCGGGTAACGCATGAGACTTATACAGCTCCCCTAATTAGTTGATTTTTCAAAAAGGGGAGCCGATAATAATGTTTTGGAGCTGATGTAGATCAGTGATCATTTTCTACCAATGAAGATATCATTCTATATGAGCGGGTATACAGAACCGGTGGCATTAGAACAATATAAGACTGATGAAGTGGAAAAGATAAAATTCCATCACAGAATGCTTAGCTCGCCCGCACCCAGCGGTAAAGCGTCGAGCCATTCCCGATCGAGCAGCAATAGGGGGAAGGAGTGATGGAGAGGGAGAAACCTACCATTTTGATGGGACTCTTGGAATGAAAAGGAATGGAACAAGAAAAATCAGAATATAAGTAAAGATTTTATTTGTATTTTCTGGTGATTCCACATCTAAAGTAGATTAAGATCATTTCAATAGCGGATCCGAGTACCCCCCTTTCCACTAATGATGATGATGATGATGATGATGATGATGATGACAGTAATAATGATAATGATGATGATGATGATGATGATGATGATGATGATGATGATGATGGTGATGATAATGATGATAATAATAATAATGATAATAATAATGATAATAATTAGAAGAAGAAGAATTAGAATGATAACAACAATCATGCTAATCAGATGGAAAAAATAATGAAATAAACACATAAAAAGTTATAAGCTTGCCCTGACCAAACTCTGGTACTTTTTCTACTTTTAGGGAGTATGCCCCACCCCCGCCCCCACCCTCCTTTCCCTTCCTCGTCGGATAAAATAATTCTTGATCCGCTACAGTATATTCCATATAATAATTACAAGAAGAAGAAAAAGAAGAAGCATTAGAATGATAACAACAGTCATGATAATCAGATGGAAAAAAATAAAATAAACATATAGAAAGTTATAAGCTTGCCCCGACCAAACTCTGGCACTTTTTCTCCTTTTAGGGAGTATGCCCCACCCCACCCACCTTCATTTCCCAGTTTTCCTTCCTCCTCGGATAAAATCATTCTTGATCCGCTACAGTATATTCCACATTGATTCGTTTCGACATGACCAACTGGAGCTTCCCTACATGGATTTACAGCTAGCCTTTTGTTATCACATGATCAGGTAAATCTGATATTGCCAGATATTAGTAGTACTGCAAGCCACATTCTAAAGTTAGTCAAGACTGATTTCAGTCTTTACCATGTTTACCTTGACCAAGTGACGTCGAACATCGAATTTGAAAGTCAATAGAATGGTTCTCATATTGCTTTCGTACACACAATGAAGAAAACGGTAGGCTGAACAATAAAAGGCAATAAACTCAGTTTCTTCCACCTTTCCGGTTGCCCCCTTGTGCATGCACTCAATAAAGGGTATTGCTCGGTACCAAACGAATCACACATGTCCGAAAATTAGAAGATGCGTTTTATTCTATAAACTCTATAAAAAGGTCGTACTTCGTGTTGCGAGTAAAGCTCAATATAACTGTCAATTCACGATAGGAACATCCCTTTCTTTATAATAGTTGATCATAACAAAATATATCACCAAGTGCACTGAAAGTCAACAATAGTTTACGAAAGACAAGAGCCGGATGTGTTAAGTATCATGATAGCTTCCTCGTCATGCTGCCCCCCCCCCCCCCCGCCTTGCAATAATCGCTCTTTCCCCATCTCCAATTACGTTTGGCCTACACGAGTCATGTCCTACCCAGTGCTATCTCCCCACTATCTCTCCTCTAAAATCTCTCTCTCTCTCTCTCTCTCTCTCTCTCTCTCTCTCTCTCCTCTCTCTCTCTCTCTCTCTCTCTCTCTTCACACATGCACACGCACACAAATCCGCTTTATGTCTATAATGTTTCTTTTTCTTCCTCACTCCTATATGCTGCGAGCAATACAGAAAAAGAAAACAAAGTCATCATATCAATCCAGTGCTCTAAGGTTTGTTTTCCTCATATCACACTGGTTTATCCACCCTAAGAACTCTTATCATTGTCTAGTACTAGTATTCTGCGTTCATCTCAACTCTGCTGAGATGTAGAATTTTTAATGAACCGCAAAAACGCAAAAATCCTTGGCAAACGAATCCCAGATTTACTGGAAACCGCCAACAGACATCACTCATTTAATATCTGTTTTCTTTGATTATATATTTCGCATTTCATAGCTATTCATCTTGAGCATTCTCCTTTTTAAGGTGTTATTTCCTCCTCTTCATCATGTTTTTCCTCTAACTACTTCCTGCGCATCACCTGAAGCTGAGAATCGAATTAGAACTGTCAATAAAAGAACTCCACGTGCGTGCACAAACCACACACACGCCACCAGCTTAAAAATGGCTTGAATTCCAAATCCAATTTCACATCATTACTTTTTACCTCTGCTCGATTGGGCTTCAAGAGTTACGTCTTTTCTGTGTTTTTAAGAAACCCTTAGTATACGAACCTACACATTAAGAAAAAAAAGGTTAAATTTTGCACCCTAAATGCCCGGGGGGGGGGGGGGCACTCAGTATATAATGCGTGGTGGGTATGTGCCGCGGAGAAGACCCCCATTTTTACACTCAAATTTCCGTTCTAAAGCATAGCATTTTTATCTTATTGAGAAAAAGAACAAGGAAAGCCGTTCCAAAGCATAGCATTTTCTTCTTATCGAGGAAAAAGAAGAGAGAAATCCGTTCCAAAGCTTCGCATGTTTTTCGTTACGCCGTTCCGGCCGCATTGATCCGCTACAATGAGCTGCATTTTTGGTGAAAAGCGGCCCGCAGAGCGCTGTCCGACCATCGCCTCTGCGCGAGCGCACCCGGCGGCCGTGCCGCCGGGCTAGCTGTATGCACGTATGCCCGTTCCATAGGGATACATACGCACTCACACGCAGGCGAACCGTTCCAAGGACCCCCGTTTTCACAGACATTTGTAGTTCCGAAGCCCGTTCCGAAGACCCTCCTTTTCACAATAAGCCCGTTTTTTTTGTCTCGCCCTCGGCACATACCTACCACTTTTGGGGTCGAGTACCCCCCCCCCCCTTCCGGGCCTAAATGCAACACTGGCAGCACCTTTTGGGTTGAAGGGGGTGTAACCCCCCCCCCCCCCCCCCCCCTCTAGCGACGCACCTGCTGTGAATGCATTCTCAGAGTAGAAATCCAATTCTACGATGAAGTAAATTAGATGATATAATATTGAGTAACCTATCAGAATGCAAATGCATTCCTAGGAAGAAAGTCTGGATCGTATAAAGTAACGTTTTTATGGAGTCATTAATGAGATCTATAGGGAATATTTCAAGAGCAAGGAGCCGTTATTCCATTGTGCTTAGCAGGTGTTGAATCTGGTTAACACTCTCATATCCGTGGTATGACTCCTTTCAATTATTGACAAGTTCTATTATTTATTTAAATATGTCAGGCCCCCTAGTACCGTTCATCTCCGAGAGAATTTACCATTAACACACCAGCTTCGATACAGACGAGTAGTTCTAATGGCGGGGAGATTATTGGAAATAAATCATTGTAAGAGGTCCATAATAATGACGGAGGATAACGCTTCCACCAGCCTGTAATAAAAAAAATCTTGTTCAACATCTTTTCAGAGAGGGTAAGGGGCGTCAACCATGGGATCAATAGGGGTCATCTGCCCGCCCGCATGATTTTAACACAGTATTGCTGGGAACAATATTGTTTCCTTGGTAATGTATGTTTTGTGCACGTCATTGGATTCGATGTGCAAATGCACAATATGTACCAAGGTTCAAGATTACCCGACCTTGTAGAGGGAGGATTACTCTGTTTTATCCATTACTTCATACAACATGATTACGAGTAATTCCAACTCACTTTCATGCTGATCGGAGCATATACTCTCTCAGGGCCATGCCGTAACAGTGTACAGTCTGCTCTGGCAATAAGCATGCATGCATGTGGTATGGTCGAGAATAACAGTATACACTAGATGACAAATAGGCGTAGCCAGGGAGGGCACGGGGCATGTTTACTCCCTCCTAACATGCCTAATCTATTAGCGAAAAAGGTGAAAAGTTGGAGAAATGAAAGAGAAAATGAAGGGTAGGGGGAAAGAAAGTGGAGGAAATATATTACGACAATCTACACCATTTCAGGGCATCTCCACTCGGTATACCCCCCCCCCCCCCGTAAGACTGAGTCCCTTTCGCCCTAAAATACCTGTGAGCCCCTAAGTGACTGGATCCCGGCTTCTCCGCTGAAAGTGCACGTTATAATGTTAAAACTTTCTAAGACATTTGTGCCTATACATTTTCGTACTAAAAATCTATCATGTATTGGTTTAGAGCAAGGTCAACAAACAGACTAAATAGTACAAAGTCATGAAAGTACAGTATTCTCTTCTAACAATCTGAATGGAATACTTTACGTTCCTAAACTCACTTTTGATTATATAGGTATACAGTTCCTGCTGTTTTCATGCTGACACCAGCATCTGCCGCCATACCAAATCTTCAATATCAATGATTTAACGAAAGGATCCAACAATGTATCAAAGATATTACTGAAAAGAATGGGGTATCCCCCCCCCCCCCCCCCGTTTTGGAAGTTAGATGGATTAGCAATAGTCGATTAGGGGCCAAATCAAAACGAACTTTATACATGGCGTACGTGGGATTATAAGATTTTCTAGAGAGGATATTGCAAGATCAGTGTACAACTCGAATCAAATCTATATACTTGAAAAGGCCTGCATTATTATAAGCCCCCTTTGAGGATTATTTAACATTTCTGAATTAAATGTGTTGTTCAGTAGAAGTTTCGAAGCCCTTGAAGACTTTCATTTTTTCTTTGTCTCCGTACGTCTAATCAAAGATTGTTTTGTTGATGAATAAATCATATTGCTGTCTGCCGCAAACCAACGTATGCTTCTTATATGGCAATATCACAACAACAACAAAAATAATGATAATAATAAAAGTAAATGTTAAGCTTCAAGATGAACAAGCATTTCCCAGCACACTGTACAGCACAGTATGCCATGATGATGGTGAACATCTTTTTAGATCAAATAGCTTAAAAGCTTGCCCGGGTCAGACATGTAGAAAAGGCAACGAAATGAGGATCAATTTTCTACTACGTTTACTTCTTCGTTCTTTCATAAAGATCAAGTTACATTTTACATGAATTTTTCATCAAGAATGACAACATTCATTTTCCGCATTGAATTAAATAAAAGCTTTCACCGACGTGATACGTGACTTCCCGCAATGAACATGATGAAAACAGTTTCGAATTCGAAATGCACCCCCTAGAAAAGAAATAAATAGAAATAAATGTATAAATAAATGAATAAATGAATAAAAAGGTTATAATAATAATTCAATTCAATTTCAATTCAAACACATTTATTTCCAATTATTCAAATAAACAGCAAAATAATACAATAACAAATTCACTTTCTTGGTATTAATAACAAAAATATGACATAATATACAATCAACGTAAATAAAAACAAAAATGAATACATGAATTTAAACATATAGAAGGGAAATATATATAATAACAGCGTAGCATGAATCAAAGTTCCCCAGAGCTGTCCTATCATTTTGGAAATTTAGCAAAGGTTGAAAAAATGTCTCCGCCGGGAATCGAACCCGGGCCTTTTGCTATGAACGCCAATGCCTTAACCACTAGACCACGGAGACGGGCTATTATTCTCTCAATTGATCTCACATGTGTATGTATGTGTGTGTGTGTGTGTGTGTATATATATATATATATACATATATATATATATATATATACATATATATATATATATATATATACATATATATATATATATATATATACATATATATATATATATATATATATAAAGGAAGATGTCCCCTCGCAAAACGTGTGCAGTGCTTCATTTTAGTACACAGTGAAAGAAAATAAATAGATAAATAGATCAATAGATCAATAGATAAATCATGTCCTTTTATTGTAATGGCAAGCTTTCGGCCAACATACTTATATAATTTTCGATACGTTTCGACTTGCGTCACGGTGTTGTGTTCGCCATCTTTTTGTCAATAATCATATTTCAACGGCATTCTGCAGCTGCATGGGAGAGATAGAATTGTTTATTTTGGTATCTATGTTTGAGGTGCGGATTGAAATCAATACTATATACAAACATGGCAGCATTATCCGGGTTCCTCTGATGCATCAAATTTGATATCAGCTTTTCAGCCAAAAAAGAATAAGAAATAGAAAAAGTGTTACAACATTAAGAAAAAGCAGTACGATAGATGGGTTGACAAACAAATTCCGGTACAGGTGTATTGATATAGATATTGGTAAATTGATTTTGGTTAGATAACAGTGTTATTTTCCATATATGGAGGGTCAGAAGGTCATTAACTCTGTGACCTTTGTAAAGGTATATGAGCTCCTGTCGTAGCAGTCAACAGCCGATATCAGGTGTTCTTTCCAGGTAGCTATAGATAGTGGATTTACGCCGTTTCTATAATTAACATGATTAAGGTGCTTTAGATCACGGTGGAGTTCCAACAAGCAAGACCGGTGTTGGGTTTCACACCTCGTTTTTTAGCATTTCAAGATCATCACATGCACCGTATGTGTAATGTGTTCACATATAACGGGATATAAACTGAAAACCTCCTCAAAGGCCATGTTGACGATTTGGAGATATGCACTCTCCTCCGTATAGTATAAGAGGATTTTAACAGTTAATTTGCCTATTTCTGAGTTTAGTGATCAAAATGATCATCCTACCCCTAAAAAGGGAGGAACATGTTATATGCATGTCTTAGACCGCACAACCGGGGAGGTGGGGCTGCACATCCTTCCCTGTCTTTGTTTACGTTAGAGGCATCTCACAAAACTGATTGAGTGCTTGTTTGCATGCTCGGGTGGGGGACATGGACACCCCCCCCCCAAAAAAAAAAAAAAAAAAAAAAAAAAAACAGGGGTCAGAGCGACACAATAGGGTATGCCCCCAAATCTGGGGGAAAGTCACCTAAAAAAGATAATAGCGTATGTCCCCCCCCAAAAAAAAAAATAGAAAAACAGACACCTGAAAAAAAAATTGTCAGCAAATTTTGGGTTGCCCCCCCCCCCCCTCCCCTCACCCAAAATGATGATAAAGCCGAGAACCTGTTTTGATTTTTTTGTTTTTGTTTTTGTTTGTTTTTTTGTTGTTGGGGGGGGGTTGCTTGTCAGCAAACTTTTGGACAGTGCCCCCCCCCCCCCTTGTAAAACGGACTATTGACGCCCACGACGTTATAACAGCATTCAGTTTTATGATATGCATCACTTCACAGAGTATTAGATCTATGTGTTAGTATACCAACAATCCATGAATATAAACTATATTCACTGTGACTGCAAGAATCATTACTCACTATCTATTCTCACATTGTCTGAGTAAACCTCCATTTCCAACATGTCCAAATAACGCTTTATTCTGCTCTTCGCGCGTGTAAAACAACTACACTGTCAACAATATGAACGTAAACTTATGAGAATTCATGTGCTGTTGCTATACAAATGTATGAATTCATATGAACTGAATATGTCAATCATCATGGTCATGAAGTGGACACATCATTGATATAAAAAAGACATCAGAATTAAACCAGAAGATTTTGACAGAATAAAGAGGGTGCACCATTAAATTCTCCACAGAATACTATTACTTCACTCTCAGAAAAGTAAGCTATTCAAAAATCATGAGGTGTTCAAAGTATGAAGCTAACAACTGTTGGTTACAAATTTTGTGTGTAAAACAAAATGGGAATTTTTAGACCAACTGTTGGTAGGATCAAATATTTTAAGCAACCTAACGATGTTAACCAACTGTAGAGTGTTGTCATAATCACAAATTTTCACATTCTCTCTCTCCCTCTCTCTGCCATATCTGCTCTGTCCCTCCCTTCTCTCTCTTTCTAACTTTCTTTATCTCTCTCTCTCTCTCTCTCGTCTTATTATTTAGATCATCATGCGCTCGCTCATGATTGGAAAGTGACCTTTTGCCAGGGTTCACTGATTAACATTTGGAAATATCATGTTCCATGGGGGAGAAAAAACAATGTGGACAGCATATGAAGTTAAAGATTTTAAAACTTTGTAGTCATCGCTCTTTGCCCATCGAGAATTTACTTTGATTTCGAAGGCTATTAACCACGAAGTGCGCAAAGCAATTTCATGCATTGAGATTTCGAGAGCTCGTTAGGATCGAGGGACGCATATACTGCACTGATGGGAGAAGTTTAAAGAATGCATGAGAGAGAAAGGATAACTTGAACAATTAAGAATATGAAAATAAATTCCAGTGGTGAGAAAATCAGTAGGGGGAATTGAGAGGAAACGTGTCGAAGAGCTAATGAGCTAGAGAAAAGGGGCGGGGAAAGAGAGGGGTGGAGCGTAGAGAGAAATAGAGAGAGGGGGGCACAGAAAGGTTCTATTGAAAGAGATGGGGATAAGAAAACTAAGAATGATATTGAGGGAAAAAAAGAAAACGAAGAACGGATAAACCATTATTAAGAGAAACAGGAGGGAAATGATGGAAAATGCACGGAGAGAGAGAAGAGAGAGAAGAGAAGGAGAGCGAGAGAGAGAGAGAGAGAGAAGGAATTAGGAATATATCAATGATAATCTATACAGGATCTAAAAAAAACATCTTCTGATTCAAGAAATAAGGAGAGAAATGGCGGGAGTGGGAAGATGACAGAAAAACTATCTGCTTTAAAAGGTAAATATAGTTGAAAAATGTGAAAGGGGAAGAGGAAGACTGTGTGAAGCTACTAGAAATAGGGAAAGAAACTGTGGGAATAGGGAAATGGTAGAAATAGGAAGGTATTCGATGAGGCACAGCCCTGGGCGATCTCTAAATCTCTCAGGAGACAACTCATTTACATTTATATCAAGGTCTGCCAGGCACCTCCTGTACAATTCATTCGTCTCCCACTCTAAGTGAACATACGTCTCTCTTTCTTTTTGTTTCCCATTTGCTTTTAAAATATGAAAGTGCACCAAGTCCCAAATAGGAAACGACATGCATTTTCCAATAAGAAAAAAAAAAAACGATAAAATGCGGTTCATTTTAACTACTCAGGATGGATTGGAAAATTGAGGGTAGACGTAGCTTGAAGGAAGTATAAAATGACGAAAATGTACCGCCATTTTGTGGCGATGTAAAGTGAAAATGTACTCAAATCAAAAGTGTCAAGTTCTCTGCTAGTGCACAATCATGTTCAAACATCAAAATATGTTTTCTTTCTGCTTCTCGTTGGAAACTTGTTGTTTTCATTTTCGCTTTAGTGGAGGGTAAAATAAAGTTTAAACGTAAATTTGCCCTTGCCATGAGTGTGAAACTGATAAAATGATAAAAAGAATCTTCAGTTTGCAAATGATAGTCAAATATTCGGGATAATGTCATGATAGATTGTTTGGTAATAATTTAAAAGTATAATACGTAAAAGCGTTTTTTGCCAACGGTAGGACACACTCCTCGGGTAGCGTTTACTTCTTGACAACGAAGTTCCGTGGATGATCTTCTTTTATAGCTGATCAACCGCGGGTCATGGTCCCCTTGTTCCCTGGTGCCCCCCTAGCTACGCCCATGCTCATTGCAATGAATTCCTGGATATACGGAAAAGCATCGGGTCTACTTTAGCTTTAATATCAGCCTATTTCACTCCCAAATGTACTCATTAAGGACGAGAATCGATTAGGCCAATCATTTGGGACTAAATGATGTATGCTGGGTCGACGTGATGACCCAATCCAGGTCCCTAATCCATGTCCTCATCGTCTTTCTGTAAGATTGTTAACATGCTTAACACAAGACCGGGACACAAGATGAATTGTAAAAGGAAATTATCCACTTTTTTGCTTCCGTCATCTGACAACTTTTGATCGAAATGATCATCTCTTTTTAATATAATCAGTGACATTTAAAATTGGTTATTTTAGGTTAGAAGACCGATAGCACCTGAACGTGTCATGGACATATGCGTGTACATACAAATTGAAAATTTTTCTAATTTCTATCTTAATGTATACGACCATCGCGTCCAACCGTTTAGTATCAAAATCCTGTGCCAGGTAAGTGCTGTTGCTTGAACTGTTGAATGGTTGATGTTGTATTCTATATTAATAGGGCCTACTCTGTTAATGACGAACGGAACCAAAATATGCAAATACATATTTTTCAACCATTTTTTCAAGCTAAATTGATGAAACTACATGACACTGGATTCAGATTTGTTATCCTACTTTGCCTTTTTATCATAAATGTTAGAAACATGCAGCAGTGTGGAGGGGGGAGCTGAGCAATGCCTCGAACTTCTTATTTTCAACCTAGTTTTTCCGCTTCTGGGTGATTGAATAGCTCATGTATATGCATAAACATCAAAATTGATAACAGCGGACTTGCTATCTACGATGGGAATAGTTTGATCAATTTAGTACATCTTGACTGCTTGGCACTTGCGATTTTACTTTGTCTTTCTATGTTAACTATGCACATCAGGCGTACGATTAACGTACAAAAAGGCCTCTAGAATGGAAGCATTCCCATTCTGGGTGTAGATGGATATGAAAAGAGTTGATCACCAAGAAATTTTTATTTCACATCTTAAGACCCCCTCCCTTTCCTTCCCCCCCCCCCTCCACCTCCCCTTCCCTTTCCCCTTCCCTCCCCAAATTACACTCACCTCATCATCATGCCACAGACATCATGGACATTTTGCTTTTCTACTTTGTTTATCTTGTAAGACTGCATGTAGTCAACATTATATTGACAATCAACATGCAAGAAAAATGTTCATTCTTGACAACCCAAAGTGACAACCCCATCCAGTCTCCTGCCCAGTACTTACCCTCAGTTCCAACACACTAAATACCTTCATTTTTCCGCCAGAAGGCATAAGTACGTGGTCAAAATAAACGTGCAGATGCATAAGTTTGGGGAAAACGTAGAGTACAGCAAACTCACATACAATGATCACCACTACTCTTTTTGGAGTTATATGAATGCTAGAAATTTCAAATGAAGCGATTGTTTCGCAGAATGCGGGCGAGTATATTTGTTTGTTTGTTTTGATGAATAAGCACAATCCTATTATGCAGTGATCTATGGTTTAGTGTTTTAATGTTATGAATCGTTGTAGTTGCCCGAGTTTAATTGTAATTCCGTTTATATCAATCCCAAAACATGCAGCCAGTCGCCAAGAATATTTACATCACATAGTTTTTGAACATGAATGATTACTCCCAACATGAATGTTACGAGTAGAAGCATGATGAACTAGTTCACGGCAAGATATCAGTAATCAAGATATTGTATGAATTCTTTTATAATAGAAGTTCCTATAATTTTCACATTTTTTCTTCTTTTTTTCCACTGAATTGTTGCCAATTCCTTATCATACCATATCTACTTCTCCCAATTTAAATCTAATTTTCACTTTTTATATTTGCTTCTCGTCCCCGTAGTCATGGTAGTTTGCCTATATCTATTAAATGTGGATTTATAATGTAGAATTTTCTTTCATAATACTAATTTTGATATTTCGTGCAGCAACAAACACCGTTAAATAATCTTACTGCGCCATCCCCCCCCCCCCAATTCAAGAAGAAAAAAAAATATCTTCCATTCTTTTCTTTGTATACTTTCAGCCCACTCATTCTCATCATTTTTTCCTGAATCGTTTGAAAAAAAGTTATTTAAACAAAAACGTTAAATAATCTCCCCCTTTACTGCAGCACCCCCCCCCCCCCTCCCCATGTTTAAGAAATAAAATATTTTCTTTCATTCTTTTCTTTATAAATTATACTTGCAGCCCACGGATTCTCGTTATTTTTGAACTACTGAATCGTTGAAACACTTAAAAAACGACTTTGCCCTAAATAGTGCTTATAATAATGGGGTCGTTTTATAAGTAAAAAGTTCAATGATTTTATATACTCTTCAGAGCCATGGTATCATCTTTAAAGCGCCCGCTGTTTATGCTCTTCTCCGAAACATTAAATCGCCATGACGCACATGTCAGTATAGTGATTGCTTGCTATGTTGATATCTAATTTAGACAGATCGGACACATATCTGTACGTTTCAGCTGCGCATGCACTAAACATGTTGTCCAATTTTACTCAATTTCCTCTTCAAAATGGCAATGTCTAGTCGATATTTTGTCTGTTTAGAGTGGAGAAGGTTACCGGAAAGCTCCTGGTACAAAACATTTTTCTCTTTTCCAAGTACATAGTAATGCTAACCAATAAACCTTAAAACTAACATACTAAGCATAAATTCTTTTGCAGAAGGCGGTTGTATGTTTGTAACTTTTCCCTCTTTTTTTTCCGAAGTATTTCGTTATAATTATACATGCATGTAAACATACTGATCATTATGAGCAAGATATAATCAAATGTATTGAGATGAAATTCTCTACGAAAACTATAGTTTTCAATACTTTCCCCGAGAGCATATGATCTTTAAACATGTTAAAAGATGGATTTTTTATGAATAAAAAGGTATATTAAGGCATAAGCATGATATAAAAACCATACATCTGGTAGCTCCATTTTCCTGTCACGGACAAAGAATTACCGGTTGACTCGACATTCATTGTAAACGAAGGCATTTTTAATTTTCGGTTGGTCTTGCAAAAGATAAGGAGATATCGGAGAGAAAGGGTATATACTTCATCTTAATCTTATATCACTTTTAATCATAAAAGTTATTTTGTGTTGATCGGCCCTACAAGATAGTCGAGTATCTAAGATAATCTTTGATCACGCATGGTAATAAGATCATGTTTTCCATTATTGAAAGACTAACATCTTTAAATTACATACTTTTGTTTCCTTCAAAGAACTTACCAAGAGGTATCCTCATCATTTTCATATGATAATCCTTATCTGAACAGTTCATCATATATGGGCCGCGACGCGACAAAAGGGCCCTTAGGGCAAAATTTTTCAAAAATGAGTTTTCAACACTGTTTTGTAGTATAAATGCTGCAGAATCTGAATATGCAAACGGTTTCCTAAAATTCCATCCCTAAGTGTCCAAATTGATGAATTTAAAAAAAGCATGTTTTTTGCTCCACGCGCACTATTCTGACATTCGCGCGTGACCAAGGTTAAACAATATAGTCAATCCCTGATACCATTTTCGCCAAGATTCCTAACATGCTTAAGAGGCTAATCAAACATTCTCCTAGTACCATGACGGACACTTACATTATATAATAGAGAGAATTTTATTTTTCTTGTTATCTTTGTCTTCTCTGAACCCTATATTACCTCAAAATGACTTTGAAATGACCTTGAAATGACCTTGAAATGACCTTGTACACGTCCGTGAGACGGCCTTGAAATTTGCTTTTAAATTGCTTGCATTTTCAATCACATTTAAGCTGAAATTAAATTTTGCTTTTTTCATAAACATAATTATATTATGTAGAGAGATATAAATAGAGAATAAATCTATTCTGTAGCGAGTATAAAAGATTACATTATGTAAAGATTATAGAAAAGATGAGGGGTCATATTTCAGGGGCGTCACTATATCCAGGGAGGAAGGGGCCGTATCATCTTTGCTCACCATAAATCTTTGTGAAATAAACACTTTTGTCATTAAGTGAATTTCAATCACAAATCTACGAAAATAAAGTTGTGATTGCTTATTTTTTCATATTAACAGGGAGATAAAGAGAAAAGGAAATCATAGAGGAGTCAGAGTTCATCAAGGACGGATCCTGGGAGGATGGGGCCGAAATCCCCTTTGTTCACCATATATTTTTCATTAAACATCTGTATGTCTTAAAGTGAATTTTGGAGCAAAATGTCATCTTAAATTCACCTTCAATTTTAATGGTCTTTGGGGGAAGGGGTGGGGTATTCTCAGAATTTTTATTGCCCCTCCCCTTTTAAAGTTTGGATGGATTTGCCCCTAATGGGCAAACACGTGTTAAAGATTTTATGTTGCTGTTAAATAGTAAGAGTGTTGAAGATGCAGTGAAAATCAATTCAACTAGCACGCTTGTTCATTATTACATCATCATCATCAAAAATCAGAACCATTTACCACCCACTCAATCACAAGTCATTCAGAAGGCATAAAAATTCAAATTATTTCTCAATTCCGTGCTTCTTTCCATGTTCATGTTTCTTTCTGTCAGCTAGCTCTTTTCTCTTCTTCCAACTTGGTCTATATCTTTCCTTCTCTTCCTTTATCTCTCCCTCTTTTTCCCTTCTATTTTCACCATCTCTAGTTTTCTCGCGTTTTCTCTGCTTCACTGTTCTTATCTTTCATTTCTCCAGCTCTCCATCAGATCCCTCGGTTGCTCTCTCTCTCTCTCTCTCTCTCTCTCTCTCTCTTTTATACCTCTCTTGTTACTTTCACTCACCTTCTTATCATGCATATACTTATTTCAAGTGTGTGCCTAAATTGTGTTAAATTGTCTTATATCACTTCATCGTTCATTTTATTAACTGCAATGTATCTTTTGTATTTCCACTGCCAGTGGGAGACCAATTTTCTGGTTTTTTTTTCCTTCAATTATGGATCCATAAAAGATATGAACTGTAAACTTTGAAATACATAATAGGTCAGTACAACATGGAATGAAATAAAATTTTCCTTAACTGCACTTGTCATACTAGTAACTTTTATTCAAAACAAGAGTTGACATACGATGTACTTCAAATTAGGAATTTAAATCCGTCTGGATTGGTGCTCTTTATTAAGCTGTAGTCTGAAACTGTTAAATACTTTCGGTTTCTAATAAATCTAAGAGAGGAGAGTGTTTGTTCTTTCTTCCTAATAAAATTCACCCTTTCCTTTCCTTTAACTAAAAAATAGAATAAAATCACGTGCCCCAAAATATCTCTTAACATCTACCCATTATTTTCCTTTACATGGTTAAACAAATGAGCTTACAAAGTTTAGCTAGTAGGGTATTTTTTTTGTATAGTTAAGATACAAAGAAGCAATTCAATCTAAATTCAGATCATTGCACATGTGACCTAATTTATAAAGAAAAAAAAAATCCTATATGACCTTAAATGATCTTATCGTTAATCCAGTGATTAAAAATTTGCTAGTTTGAAATTTACTCTCCAAGTCATCTGCTTTTACAGGCACACAAACATAGTAAATATTTAGAATTAAATATTATCTATGAAATAAAGGTAATATCATAAGTGAATTTGCTCCTATTGAAACATATGTCATGAGTTCTAAGGGCACTTGTCACCCAAATTATAAAGATACAAAAAGCATTTTTTGCAGACTTTTGTTCTTTAAAGAAGTAGCAATATCGCTTCCCCATAACTTCAACTGTAGCACACCTGGACCTGTCAGTCGGTTCCCACATAATGTAGAGGTCATGCTCAGCTTTGGCAGGTTTGGTAAGTTCATTCACCAACTGGAAGGATGTGATCTTAGACCGCAAGGAGGCATCCAAAGTTCCAAACACTACTTGTTCTAGTGACATCCTGTACAGCCATACCCATGTTCATTTTGTAGGATCTCCATCATTGTGAAGTTCATCCTGGGTTGATGCGAGGAGAATCCAACTTCAGTGATTGTTTCAAGATCTAAGATCACCTCTGCTTCCTCCTCTGATATGAATGCAGTGACCTGACATTTCCAGCATCGTTGAATTTGGTTATCATACCCTCCCCCTCTCCTTCCAGCTTTGCCTCTAAGATACAGTCCAACGTTCCCATATTGGCCTGGAGATGACAATGACGATAGGGACGAGCATGACCTTAGCTGCTTCATATCAATGGCCTGTAAAAAAAAAGATTAAAAAAAAAGATAAAATCCCTTGTAATGATACACGAAATGGCACTAGAAGCAGCCAACTGCTTGGATGAATCACACTGAAATACAGACTTATTGTTTTAGAACAGCTGAAGTACACCAACAGCATTAAATGAGTATGGAATACAAAATGTAATTCATTCTAATATGAAATATTAGACAGTAATAACAATTAATCCATTTAGTAATGTTGTTTTGTGATTAGTATTAACTTTGATTAATTTAAAAGTAATTTAACTAAATATTCAATAATGCCTCATAATTGAAATTCAGTTTGTAATTCAATTGCTCTATAAAAAAAAGTCTAGAGAGACAATTAATGCACTCAAAACTGAAGACAATCCAGCAATACAAAATGGGAAAGGTTTGGGGGAGGCATTGCTTGCTAATAATGATCTGCCCCCTCCCATCCTCCTCTCGATTATAAGCAAACAATGCAGTGCCCCCCCCCCCCCCCACACCAGTTCAGCTTCATCTCTTGTTATTTTCTTCTTCTTTTTTCAAAGCAGGTCTGTACTTACAGGGTTGTGAATGTGATACATAAACGGTTATTTGTAATTCCATACTTATCCAGAGCCCGAGGTAGGACAAGGCCCTAGTCTGGCCCTAAATTAACTAGACTATAGCCTATAGATTTAGGCCTAACTTTATTTTATCATCTCTGTGTGGGAAATACACTGTAGGCCTATAGTATATGTATATAACTTAGGTGCTAAAATTTTCTGATGAATTCCTGACCGGTAAAGTTCAGCATGGGAAAATTGAGGCCTTAGATATGAATCAACAAATTCAAGAGATTGGTAGAAGCAAGTCTGAAGTTAAGATCTAGTCCCATGATGGTAGTGGAATAGATTTGCACAACGGTCAACAAATTTAAATAAGGTTAGACTAAGGCATATCGTGCATTCATCTACTATTAACTAACAGCAAATAACGTTCCGACATTATGAAACATCGTCGCTTTTTCTTGTGAAAATGATATTGTTCTTGGTTCTTACACAAATTTCAATGAGATTTTCGGCACAATTAGACTCTAATATATGAAGATTAAACCGAGGTCAGCCATTAGAGGAAACTGAAAGGAAAAGCTTGTCAATGTTAGGGTGCGCATAGTTATAGGGCCCCTCATCATACAACATGAGCTTACGACTACGAGTGCGACTGCAAAGTCTACGACTACAGTAGAATCTACATGTAGTTACATCTTGCCTTGGTTTAAAGAAATTGCCCAACTGATGAAATAAATAACAAAAATTAATATTCAGAGATTATACAGTAATATGAAAAAGAAATAACAGAGGAAGGAGATTTCATAAACTGTCGGAATTAACGGTTAACACTATTCACTAGACTAACTTTATCTTTGAAACTATATGCATGTCGCATGCAGCCTTGCAGTTGCAGGGCACTATACGAAACGAGGTAGACAGTCACCTATTAAAACTGAATTAAATGCACGAAAGGCCTTTAAAACCCGTAATTTCTACTGGAACAAACTGTTTGAAGTAATCATAATAATGTTCTTACCGATTCATCCATGATTTGACATTTGGTCATCAGCTAGAGCCAGATTAATCGACGGACTAGAGTCTCTGTTCCAGTATTTTTCTTCTGCACGTGTGCTTTGTTTTTGTTTGGTGTTTTGTTTTGTTTTGGGGTTTTTCGTTTTGATAAGCGCTGACTTTAGCGCGGTTTTACTGCGTTTAGCCATTTGGAGAGCTAAGGGCCCTTTTGTCGCGTCGCGGCCCATATAAATACATGTAGTCTGAGGTTTTAACAAAAAAATCCACGCACCCGCCTTTCTCTAACTTGCAATGCTGCGGTTGAAGATGCATAATGATTATGTACATGGTAATGAAAAATATATCTTACAGTTCAGTTCATATGATCTAGACTTTTTTGCAATTGCTTTTAAGGCCCACCTACGAGAAGAACCGCAGCCTACAACTTGTCGTTTATGATTAAGTTAACTTTGTTTAATTCAATTCAGTCAAATTCATTTATTTTCCACAATATAAAAACAAACATAAAAAAAATACAAATACAATTTTCCTACGTAGGTTGACGCGTTAGTTTAGGATATTTGACTGATTCTGAATTTAATTGCACGTCGAATTTTCTTTCAAAGCCATAGCTATTTTCATAAGCCCGGGCTGTTAACTTCGCTGCGATTTAAAGTTTTGAATATTTGATCAGCAGTATGGATAGGTTTCTAACCTCATAAACACATTTTTTACACTTGAATCGTTAAATTTGTCCAAAAGTGTCAATTTAGTACGAGTGAAAACTGCAAATATTTGCACAACGCAGTACATGTGTCCAAAATATTCTCCCTCTACCAAATTCCAACATGCGATTTTATGTTCATTATGAGTTATTCACTACACTCTTGTTTTCCATTCAATTGCTAATCCATATTCACTGCACATGTACATGTATATCCATTTTTTGTAAATCTCCCTTGAGCAAATCAAAAACAAAACAAAACAAAAACAATCAAAAAAATCACAGTTAACAACAATGCATCAGAGTCATATATTTTTATTTGGTTTCAAACTCAAAAGAATAGATATGTAGGCTTTCAGTTCATTTTACATATTCACAGAGTACATAAGTTACTTCACGCAGCGTTTGAAAAGAACAGAAATCTGAACAACATACATTTGCATTTTCCCACCTTAAGGATTTAATCACACGAGCTGGTAAAATATAAATCTATAGGCCGGATAAGCAGGTCCATCTTACAACGATGCCAATTACACTTTTATCTCGCTCAAGGACTGTAATTCATCATCCACAAGACTTATACCCGTTGATCATTCTTTAAATTTGCTCCCATTATTTTCAGTATTGGTATTGTCACATGCATACATGATTGTCAATTTCATTGTAAAGAATAATTTATGTCCAATTATCACATGCTATATCATATTATTTGAAATTTGAATTAGTTGCCCTGATTTACGTTATTGAAATCTCATACATGTGTATGAATACATCCTTCATGCCTTTGCCATTTCAAGGTGTCATTTTCATTGCATTTATTCATGTCCAATCAATGGTACAATAGTCTTTATAATTAGAGTCCACGTAAGTGAAGTATTTGAATGAACTCCCCAAAACGTTTGTCTTGCCAGTACATGTAATTCATTCCCAAACATCAAATGAAATTATGTCCTTGTTTCATTCAGGGGCCACAGAACATTTTTTTTTTGGGGGGGGGGGAGGGAAGGGGGGCTAGCCCACAAATAGGGGGAGGGGGTGCAGGGGCAGAGTCCTCTGAATCCCTTGGTCTTCATGGTTTTGTGAGCCTATGAGCAAGTTAAATATTAAATTTTTACCAAAAAAAATGGGGTTTTTTATAGCCCAAATTGGGAGAGAAAGCTGCAGCCCCTCCCCCCCCCCCCTTTCCAGCTTCCACTGCCCCTGTCATTTGCCGTCATTACCTGAATTATTTGAATTTCATGCAAATAATTCTTCATTGTATCCATAACCACCTAAAATCTATGTCCAAACACTACAAAATATTTTAGATCTCTGTGTCTTATATTATCTGGAATAGTAGCATTTATTATTTATGAATTCATTTTTCAGATAATTAACCAAGGTAAATGATCCCTCCTCCTTTCTACAGGATTATGATCTGCATGTCACATCATGGCATATGGACAGATATTAAATTCCAATTTCAAGATCATACATTGCTTGCTTGAGAGCAAGAGGGGTAATCATTCATTCAATATTCCATTATCATCTGACTCTTATCCAACCAAGGGGGGTGTTTCACAAAGACTAAGACTGACTCAAATCGTTCTTAACTATGGCAGGCCATTCATGCCACTGTTTGCTTTCACCATCGGTCTCTCAAGGGATGCGCAAATCATTGTCCCAAATAAAAAAATTTACATTTTTTGTTTTCTTCATCAATGAACTATGAAAAATGGTCCATTCTGCAGATTTGTGACCATGATTTGTAAATCCTCTGAGAGATCCATGGTGAAAGAAAACATAGGCATGAATGGCCAGCCATAGTTAAGTGCGATTTTAGTTCAATCTTAGTCTTTGTGAAACACCCCCCAAATGTATCTTTTCTAGTGGAACACAATTGAATACACATACTTTCAAACTGATTGCCAATATAACACAATCTTTCAGAATACAAGGTATCCTATACAATCGTTCCTGATATCATAATTTATTTTCCCTTGGTTTCTCATTTTACAGGAAGCATTCATAATTGCAAATGTCAAGGATCATGTAAAAAAAAAAATGCTGCATGACATGATCCAGTTTCTACTTAAGTTATGAAGAGGTATGTATTATTAAATTAGTTAATATGCAGTATATAATTAACTCCCTGTCATTATACATTTATTGGGGTTGTGGAACAATGTTATTTCTACCCTTTAGGTTATTAGCACTCATACACAGGGCTGTGTTTTTGATTTGAAGCCCTTTGTTCGATCTTGTGCTTGCCTTCCTTGATTTTTCCATGTGTAATATTATGTATTTTTTATTTTTATATTCTTATTTTTCAATGTCCTTTTTGGTAATGGCAGATTGCATAACATTCATGTACCTTTTCTTCTTTGTGCTATGTTGTATTCCTTATGGTGGTGGTGATGGTTTTGGAATCAGGTGTACTTTTAAAAATAATGTATATTAAGCTCACGTCGTTTAATTGTAGGGGGTTACAGGATTATGTTAAACGGAAAAAGGTTTTTCACGTCTTGCGTTCCCTTAAATCTGACATTTTATTTCTTCAAGAAACCCATAGTGATATTAATGATGAACAATTGTGGAAAACCCAGTGGGGTGAAAAAGCTTTTTTTGCTAGTTTTGCATCGAATAGTAGAGGTGTGGCGATTCTTATAAGAAACTCGTTAAATACAACTATCAAATCTATCTTGAAAGACCCTCATGGAAGATTTTTAATGATAAGTGCCGTAATTAATGAACTCCCTCTTACTTTAGTAAATGTTTATGGACCAAATAATGATGACCCAGAATTTTTACTTAGAGTGTTTGCAGAACTTGAAAAATTTGATAATGAATTTATAATAGTAGGTGGTGATTTTAACACAGTTATTGATGATATTGATTATCAGGGTTCTAGAGATCACCACTCAAATTTTAAAACTAGTGAAATGCTTTCAGTATTAATGGAGGAATATGGTTTATGTGATGTGTGGAGAACTTTCCATCCAGGCTTGAAAAAATACACTAGACATCAAAAGTCCCCTAGAGTATTATCCAGATTAGATTTTATTTTAGTTTCAAATAACTTTTTGGATAATTGCAAGAAATCACAAATTTTACCAGGAATCCAGTCAGATCACTCAATTGTTTCTATTGATTTTAACGATAATCAACCAGTGAAAGGTAAAGGTTATTGGAAACTCAACACACATTATTTGCACTTTGACACTGAATTTATCAATTTAGTTAAGGATAAAATTAAGGAATTTAAAATTATTCATCAAGACTCCCAATGTAACAACAACATTATTTGGGATTCCTTTAAATGTTTCATTACAGGCGTTTGTATAGAATACTCGGCCCGTATGAAAAAACAAAGAAATTCTGAAAAAAATAAATTATTGGCTGATATTGATAAAATTAAGATACAATTATCAAATAATATATCTGTAGATGGTGACCCTTTGTTCTTACAACTGGAGGAACTAGAAGATAAATTAGATAAAATATACGAATTTGAAACTAAAGGTTTGATTATTAGATCTAAAGTTAGATGGTTAGAAGAAGGTGAGAGAAGCAGTAAATACTTTTGTAATTTGGAAAATAGATCCTGGCAGAGGAAAAATATCAATAGGCTTAATGATAATGAGGACAATTTGAACACTAACTCCACAAAGATTTTGGAAATAATACATGATTTTTATGCCAAGTTATATTCACTACCAGATGATCAGTTACGTGTAGATGACAATGATCTTAATGAGGCAATTTTTGCTAATATTTCAGTTCCAAAACTTTCTGAGGATGATAAGAAGTTCATGGAAACACCTCTTACCAAAAGTGAAGTGTATAATGCAGTTAAATCCATGAAAATGAACAAAACTCCAGGGTTAGATGGCCTGCCAGTTGAATTTTACATTGTATTTTGGAATGACATATGCGATATGTTAATTGATTCCTTCAAATTTTCATTACAGAATGGTGGTATGTCATCTTCTCAACGAAATGGAGTCATAACCCTTCTCCCTAAAAAAGATAGAGATCCTTTGTTTATAAAAATTATCGTCCTATCACATTATTGACCACAGATTACAAAATTTTAGCTAAATGTATAGCAACTCGTTTGAAGCGTTCTTTACACTCCCTTATACACAATGCCCAATCTGGCTTTATGAAGGGAAGGAATATTGGTCATAATATTCGTTTTATTTTGGACATTATTCAATATACAGATTTTAATGATATCCCTGGAACTATTTTGTTACTTGATATCGAGAAAGCATTTGATAGTGTTTCTCATAATTTTTTATTTCAAACCTTGAAACAATTTAATTTTGGTACAAATTTTATTGATTCAATAAAAACCTTGTATTTTTCTCGTCAAAGCTATGTTTTGAATAATGGTTTCTTAACAAATCGTATTTCTATGAATAGAGGAATTTTTCAGGGTTGCCCAATTTCCCCATATTTGTTTTTATTGGTGATTGAGGTAATGGCTCTTTCTATCCGTCAAAATGATCAAATTAAGGGTATCCCCCTACAGAATGATACTGAAGTTAAAATCTCTTTATTTGCAGACGATTCAGTTTGTTTTTTAGATGGCTCTAATAATTCATTTTCCGAACTCTTTGATGTCTTGTCAACTTTTGGTAAATACTCTGGTTGTAAAATAAACTTTAGTAAAACAGAGGCTATCTGGATTGGATCTAAAAAAGGATGCCAAAATTTTCCTTATTCTAACCAGGGTGTTTCATGGAAAACCTCTCAATTTAAATGTCTAGGTGTACACTTCTCTTTAAATTTAAGTCTTTTGTATTGTTTGAATTATAAAGAGAGATTGAAAAAAATAGAAAATACTGTAAATTGCTGGCGGATGAGAAATCTTTCTTTAATAGGTAAAATTTGTGTAATCAAAACACTTGTACTACCACAATTGATTTATCTTTTCTCAGTTCTTTGTATAAAATACCTCGCTCCTTTTTTTCAGATTTGAACAAGATTTTTTATAAGTTTATTTGGAGTGGAGGTAGGGACAGAGTGCAGAGAAAGGCTATGTGTAATGACTATAAAAATGCTGGTTTGAAAATGATTGATCCCTTATTATTTGCCATTGCCCAGAAATTGACTTGGGTTAAAAACCTTCTTGACGAAAATTTTGATGCTCCCTGGAAAAATATTGAGTTGACCTTTTTGGAAAAGTTTAATCAAGATGTTTCCCTTTTGTGGAAATGTTATGCCCCAGAGCGTGTTTTGAATTCTCTTGGCAATATTCAATTGGCTGATTCAATACGTTCATGGTATGTATATAGAGAAGAAGCCACTAAGGAATTTTATGGTCACAAATTCTCAGAACTAAGTGCATGTCAGTCATTGTGGTATAACAAATTAATTCGTTCAAAATCAAATTCTTATTTTTATTATGAATCATGGTTTAATCATGACATATTTACAATTTCAGATTTGTTTAATCCTCCTTTTCCCGGACATAAACTTTTCGAAGAGTTGGTTCTTGACTTTGGTATTTCCTGCAGAGATAGAAGAAAGTTTAATTTTTTGATGAAAAATATTCCAGAGAACTGGTTGGTGGACTTTGATGTAGACATTATTGGTGTTCATGATACCATTGTGCATAATTTGTTACAATACAAAAAAGTTCCTAAGAGTGTTTACAACATCCTACTTACCCCCCATGTTCCAATCAAGAAATATGCATACTGGAATGATAATTTATTGTTACCTGCTGATATTAACTGGGAGAAGATTCATTACACTAATTTCTTTTGTACTATTGACACTAAATTAAGGTCTTTTTATTTTAAAATTTTTCATAAAACTATTGCTGTCAACAGTTTCTTATTTAAGATCAAGAGGAAAGATTCTCCTGACTGCTATTTTTGTGGAAAGAAGGAGGAAACTTTAATCCATATGTTATGTGAATGTGAAAAAGTTACTCCTATTTGGCATAACCTTATCACTATAATCTCACAGAAATTGAAATCCAATTTATCTGTAACTAACTTTGAAATGCTTTTTGGCATCAGCACTGACAAATTTATTTCATATCTATTTTTACTTTTGAAATATCACATTTATTCCTGCAAATTTAGAAATATTCTTCCCAATTTTATCACATTTAAATCTGTTGTTAAAAAACAAAAAGAATGTGAATATCTGTTAGCTAAAAAGAAAAATAGACTGCAGAGTCATTTTAAGAAATGGCGTTTTGATCTTTAAGGATGTGTATACCTTTCTTGCATGTACTTTACACCTAGTGACCTTGATGTGTTTTCTACCTTACAGAAGTTTGTTGTAGGATTGCCCATGCCTATACCTCTATATTTATTCCTGTGATCCACGAATCTGATATTCATATTTTCTTTTCTTTTTTTTTCTTCAGATTGTTGATGAGTATAAATATTATTTCCCATAACAAATAAGTTTAAAATCACACTGCCACTGTATTATGTCTATGAGCATTGACCTCGAGCTGAACTGGGCTGCGCATTGGTTGTTTATGTTCGTAGCCTTTACAGATTGCTTGTTGTATTTTTTCCAAGCTTAACTTTGAAACCTGCGCAATTCTTTGTCTGGGTGCGCTGAGTGGGCGAGATTGGGTGTGAGGCAGTCCGCTGTACCCTCCTGGCTGGGTCTGTTCAAGAGAGGGAAAGGAGATGGAGGGGGGGGGGGGGGGGGGGGGAGGTTGCCTGTGTTGGTGGTTTCGAGATGGAGTGTTCGTGTGTGAGTGGGAGGGGGGGGGGTTGCAGCGGATTGTCTCATTCTTGGCCTGGCCCATCAACCATCTTATGGTATAATTTTTTTTTCTTGCGCCGATAGACGTTTTTGCTTTTCTCCTTTCCCGGGAGCCCAACAAGCTTTTAAGATTTTGAAACAATTCGTTCTCGAGGTTTTTGCTTCACAGGTTGATTCATTTTAGATATACTGTTGTCTATTCTATGTGTACTCTGCCTTGCTTTTATTGTTATAATCACTTTTTTTTTTTTTTCTAATAATTCCAATCACGTGTATATATTTTAATTCTCATTGATCTGTTTTATTCCCAAACCTTGGAGAGTTGTTTATATATTGTGAATTACATGTTATGCATTGATTTTAATAAATACATAAATAAAAAAAAAAAAAAAAAAACAATGTTATTTCTACAAACATAGCTAATACAGTACATAAGGAGGACATTCATAGTCCTTTTTCACAGAATCATTCTTATTTTGTCTCGAAATGTTTGAATATGCTTTTCCACAACTTTTATATTAATGTCCAATGTACTATTGGTACATCTTCAGTGACAAAGGTCAGAAGCAGGAGATTCACAGAAAGATCTTTAACAAATCTATTCAGAATTTTAAGGCAATAACTTTAGGTAAATTATTCCAATGAAATACTTCACACAATAGCTTAGTTGGAATATGTAATGCCTGTATTATTGTTATGCTTGCACATCCTTTTAACTTTCTCACCCCAATTTCATATTTACGATTCTGTTCCTCTCCCTCCCCTCCCTCCCCCTCCCTCTCTCACACACTCTCTCTCATTCTTTCTCTTCTCCTTCAACTCTCTCCCTCTGTGCTTCTCTCTCTTCCCCCACCCCACTCTCTAGCCTTGCAAGTATAAAACTCTGTATCTATTTTCTCTTTCCATTTCTGCAACCAGGGAATAATTCAAAATTTTCACTTTCATCTCCCCCTCCCCTTCTTTCTTCCTTTCTTTCTTTCTCTCTCTCTCTCTTGCTCTCTCCCTCTATCTCCTTCCCTCTCCCTCACACCTCTCCCTCTATCTCTCTCTCTCTCTCTCTCTCTCTCTTATAAACAGTGAATTATTTTACCACATGTACCATAACCCCTTTACTTACAGTCACAGGTTGTAAACATGCCCATTACATGAACTGAAAAAAAAAAAAATCCTCATGAAATTGAGGCCATCAAATGAAATTGAGGCCATCACATCTCTTGCTGTGAATTTCCATTCCAATCAAGGCTACCATCTGCATCTTGCATAAATGATGCTTGTTGACCTTCTTAGTAGTTGTCTTATCTCCCATTCATTCATTTTGTTTCCAGAAAAATAAACTGCAAATTCTAAAACTAAATTACCGTGAATGAGAAACTAAAAGACAACATGCTGTGAAGAATCATTGCTATCTTTTAGGTGGTATACACGTAAATTTCTATGTAATACAAAATACATGTAAGTTCTCCTTAATGAGTGTGCACAATGATTAAAAAGAATTCTTGGCAAAAACTGCAGCAAGCAAACAAAATACTTTAGGATTAATACATTTCTAGAACATTGCAAATGTATGGATACTGCATAAAGGAAGAAAATATCACTTGGAAATGTTCAGGTATACGACCATTACTTCCAATGGTCTCTAAGAACTTCTATCAATTAACCAATGCAAGTGGGACCCTACACAACGCTGAATGGAACAGTACATGGGAGACATTCAATGGTACTGTGATGGGAAGTACTGACTACTTATGGCAAATATGAGAGCCAATTAACTCGCAAGCGATCAATCTATGACATTTTAAAGCAAGCAATGTTACAGAGTCAGAGAGCTCACAATGACGTCTTTGTCTTACATACAGACATGTACATGTAGAACTCCACCTTTAGCTGCATGCATTCATCTGAATGTAAATATATTGCATAATAATTTTTCATGATTTTATAAAATCTGTACCAATATCACAACCTGATTTATGTAGATATATTCATATTCTCAAGTATGTACACCCAGACTTCTATAAATAGATCTCATGAAGAAAATAAAAAACATTCTAAAATAATACTATAATATAGTACAGAGCTTTGACGGTTTGTTATTCTTGTTGCTGTCTTTGCTTTTCTTTCTACTGCTTGGTCTCGAAGTCTTGCTCTTCGTCTGCGGAGGTGGTTGTACAGGTGGTTCCAGCCGTTTCCTCTGCAGCCTGTGCAGTGCGATACGGTACGTGCCTGTTATGCTATTGCGTGAGTCCTGATCTCGGGTGCCCTCCAGCTGCTCCTCCACAATGCCAAGAGCTTTGAGCTGATCTAAGACATTGAGTTCCTCATTGCTTGCTGACTCTCTCCTGAAGCATGGTGTGAGGTGATAGGAAGGATGAGGTGGAGGATATTCTTGGCCTTGTAACCACTGTGAGCTCTTAATCTGCTCAATCGTGTACCTCTCCCCCGGGGGCTGCTTCAGCACATTACGAATCAGTTGTTGGCAGCTACTAGACACATACGATGGAATGGTAAATTGCCCATCCAGGATACACTTTTTCAGTTTTGCCACCGTGTCAGCGCGGAAGGGCATCACACCCGTAATCATAAAGTACAACATGATTCCTAATGCCCAGGTATCCACAGGCGGACCTATATAGTTCTCATCCTTGAAGAGTTCGGGAGCTGCATACGGAGGTGATCCACAAAATGTATTTAGTGTGTCATTCATTTTGCAATAAGTACTAAAACCAAAGTCTCCAACTTTCACATATCCATTGGCTGCATAGAAAACATTCTCAGCTTTTAGATCCCGGTGAATTATATTCTTTGAGTGCTGTAATGTGAAAAAGAGAAACAAGGACAGTGAAACATTGAGACAAGAAAGCAGGAGAAAGAGAAAGAAAAGAAAGAGTTGTGTAGGGAGAGAAAGAATAAAGAAAGACGAAAAGTGAGAAGTAGAGATAGAGACAAGAGCAACAGGAGAGAGAGGAAGAGAGAGAGAGAAGAGAGAGGAAGAGAGAAGAGTAATTAACAAAGCAATCCCCTTTGATCAACGCCTCTTCACTTCCAATATCAACACTGATATTAAATAGCATGGGAGTAAACGACAACGACAACACCCTTGTGATAGCCATCAACTTAAGACCCGGAAAACACTCGATATAACATCTCATTACACTAATGAATTCGAAACCCGAGGCCGAACATGTGCGTGCAGTGTATTTTCAGAAAATAATTTGGCGAGACATTTAGAGCAGTTCGGGGATGCCTTAATGAACACTTTAGAGTAAATATATTTCATTGCCTCAAATTGTCCTCAGATGAGCGCAGTATTACATTTGGTGATCTAATTAAGAGTCAACAGTCATGTCTTAAGAGTAGGGGGGAGTTTTGATCAACATGGCAACTGTATGCAACTCTTCAATTTACAACAAACATGTAGAATTATGCTACACGTGAACAAATACTTGTTTAATTTCATTCAAGTTCATGAAAAAACTGAACTATGGAACCAACTACATCTTGATACACTGAATTACTAAGTATTCCTAATACTTAATTATTCAATGCATCAAGACTACCATGAACTTTCGGTATTACGATCAGGCTTGGATATTACAATTTGGACAGTATTTTTTAAAAGATTACTGGTAATGTAAGTCACTACAGATTTCAAATGAAGATTGAGATGATTTCAAGACCTCAGCATACATGTATGTACCAATTTTTATTTACTGCTTATCAACCTTTCCAAGCTGCACTGAAACGGTTTCTTTTACATTGAAATCACATGACCAGTCCCCATTGCATAAAACTTACCAATGATGGTAACTCTGCCATTAATGGTAAATAGGCAATTCCGCATCGGAAAAACAGTCATCTTACTTCACATTTATAGTAAAAACAATCACTTTGATAGCCCTGAATAGCCAAATCTTTGAATTAAAAAAAGTGGAAACAATAAAGAATTCCACAATCTTAGTCTGTGTTGGTTTAATGCTTGTTTGATTTTAAAAGGCATGCTTGAAGTTTAAAATTGGGGCTTTTTTTCTGGCAATTCCATTACCGAGGTGTTATACCACAATATCATGAATGTACATGTAAGAATAAAATTGTTGGATGAAAGAGCTTACATGAAAGAATGGGCATATTTACAGAGTATTAAATGGTGAGAAGGGAGGCAGAGTACAAAAGAGGCATAGAAAGTCTAAAAATGTTGGTAACGGAATTACACCCTTTCCGTGGAATTGCCCAACTACCATGGTAACAGTGCTCAGCAGCCAATCAAATTCAAGGTTTCTATGGACGTTACCATTGATGGCAAAGTTACCATCAATAGTAAGTTTTATGCAACAGGGCTACAACTCAAGTTTAGATCTATAAATAGTATTCTATAAATAGTAGTTTATAAATTAGCTATCAGCTGTTAAGGGGATCTTTTAAAAAGCATTACTGTTCTTTTCTCCTAATCTGCTTACCATGTGGTAGACAGCTGAGATAACCTGAGCATAGATGGGCTTGCATTCCGCCTCTGCAATCTTTCCTTCATTGGAGATCTTAGTGAAGAGCTCTCCACCAGGAGCATACTCCATGACAAGATGGAGCTTGGCCAGCGTCTCCACCACCTCATAGAGACGGATGATGTTGGGATGGTGGAGCCGTTCCATGCAGCTGATCTCCCTGGATAGGAGCCGCTGGGTCTTCTGGTCTAGTTTGGTCTTGTCTAGGATCTTTATTGCTACTTTTTCTGCAAGGGAAAGGATGAGACGGAGAGGAAGTGTGATTGCACCATAACAAAAACATTTTTAAGCAGGGTTTCTACAGAAATTTGAGATTCAAGTTTTATGCCTTTCCACGATTGTTCACGACTTTTTCCCTTTTTTCATGACCAGATAAGTACAATGTCGGTATGGGATGTGGCATTCACAGGGTATACGAATATCACACAGTGTTGTACAGGTGAACCTCGTTATAACAAACTTCTCCAGACCAAGGTAATTACCTCTTTATCTCGAACCCTTGTTATATCAGGGATAAAAAAAATGAAATACAAAGAAGTGGGAGCGGCAAAATTACGAGTTTGTTATTATGGTGTTCTTTATAACGAGGTTCCACTGCATATCATTTTATGTTGTGATGGCCTTTGCCTCCCTTCACAACCATAGCCACATGCAGCCCACACCCATGATTCATTTCCATGACTTTCCATGATTTTTGGAGGGTTTCTTCTTTTTTCATTTTCCATGATTTTCCCTAACTTTCCAGAAAAATCTATTTTCCATGATTTTCCAAGTGTTTACCCTACATGACCACAAAGACACCTTGTAAACAGTGACATACAATCAAAAATGTATTACTTTCAAATTTGAACACAACTGACTTAATATGGGCAGTTAACCACAAAAATTCTTTTAAATAAATCATCTTCTCCACTTGCTCTATGATATACATGTATATTCCTTGATAACATAGTCAGATTTATAGCTTAAGCAAGACATATGTTTCTTTCATTTCATGTTGCTTTCATCTCATCTCATTACAAACATCAATGGGTGGTCCAAGTCTAAACCAATTCATAATGCTCTGCAGCATAAATAAGCAAATACATGTACATACGATGCATTATATACAGGTACATGTACATGTATGCATACATACATGTGTAATCCTTACACAATTTGTAAAGCAACATGGTGACCACCTTCCAAGAATTCCATGCATTTTCTGTTACTTCCTCCTTCCTTTTTTTTTTTCTAACCGAAAGAAAGAAGGAAAATAACACTCGTCTTATTCAATCATTCAAGCAAACATGCAACTGACAGAACAAACTCAACAGACCTTATGATTTGTAAAGCTCAGAATCCCAATTTACATGGAGGTTTGTTTCATCAGTAAGATGAGAATTTACAACTCATAAAATAAACACAATCATATGGTGTTTTTCCAGTCAAACGTGATATTCATTGCATGTATAGGGAAGGCCTTTATGCAGTCAGGCTCACTCAATGGTTGGCATGACTACTGGAGTTGTTGCATACGCTGGGAAAGGAGACGAGGGCCGGCAATTATTTGCCGAACTGTAAGCGGCTTTCAATTTGATAAAGGGATCCCTGAAAATGTCAGAGGAGGAATGAACGTCATCAGACAGCCTCTTTCTCCACAAACGTATAAATTATTTGAAATGAGTGAACAACATTCGTGCACTTCAGTACCCTCATGAACACATGTAAACATGTTGGCTGGCTTAATGAATTTTACAAGCCTTCTTCTGTGTGCATCATCTCTTGTTTTCATTTTATAGGGGAGGAGGGAGGTTGTTAGAGACCAACTGTATACTGTTTACACTGTATCAGCTATATATATAGAAATGGAGGACAGAGATCTGGGTCATAGAGAATTACATCAATATGTCTATAAGCACCTTGCTTGCAGGCAGCTACATGTATAAGTCGGTCAGTGGATGAGTGCATTATTAAGATACATGTAACTCACTTGCTTTGTTTATTTGTAAATAAGTTCTTCATATAGAATTCCTCTACAGCATGAAACTCCTACGAATTTTTTCTCTAATTATGATGGTAATATTTCTGATTCTTTTTATTTCTATCCTTCTTTAATCTACTTGAATCAGGTGACTCCTGCATTAAGCCCGTACATGTAGATGAAGATGACCAACAGAATTCAGTTATCAAAGGACCAAACTTCAAAATCATTTTCCCTATATACCTACATGTACATGTACATGTAACTCTTAAGGATGCTTCCAAGACTATTTAAAATGTCCAGCAACTTTAACTTCTGTTTTTAAGTACATGATAATGCTACACAATTAGACATGCACAACGTTTGCTCAGTTTTCAGTCAACACATTGGCTTGGTCTGCAAGCAAGCATGGGTCAAATTCCTCATGAGTGAAAAACAAATCCAAGAATGCAGCCAGCCTAAAACCTTCCTTCATCAACTCATGACACCGACAACGCAAACATGCTATTACTTACTTGAGCAATAGATGCAAACTTGACTCAATTGGATTGCTATCCTCCTACACAAGTGGGTCAGATCCATGTACATGTACATGTATATACTCCATGGGGGCGTCAGGGGACATTTTTTTATCATAACAACTGTGCAGGATAGTGTTACATGTACCCGGTATTTGCTTTAATTCCATACTTTGGCTCGATATGACACAGCTCTCTTTGTGTCATACTGTATGTCTCCAGTTGTTGTATTTTTACATACAGGGGAGCGTTTCATGAAAGGACTTGTCGGATGTTTTATCCGACAAAGTCTGTTTTATCGGACAGTTGCCATAGTAACGATGTTTCTCAGCCAATCAAAATCAAGGAAAGATGTCAGATCTGACAACTTGTCAGACGACAAATGTTGATGAAACGCTCCCCTGGAGTATTTCCATATTTTCTAATCTTACTTTATCAGATCATGATTTCATCTCTGTATTGCTTATTTGCTTTCAATGCAAGAAAAAACAATATACACTGTAATTTCACAGAATGACATCACAATCTGCCTTAGGCCAATATACACTAGAATGTACATGAACAATGTAAATTTACATGTACTCTACATACAAGTACCCAAGAGATGCCAACCTTTAATCAATTTTTACCATATTTTTTTCTGTCTGAAAAGAAGTATTATTAGTGGTAGTATTTATGGACACAGAACTGTAAAGTACATGTAACTTAAATTGCAGAAAAATGGTATTTCGCTTGAAACCTGCAGTATATTTCCTTTGTGCATTTCCCTTTTAACCCATAGAGGTACAGTGTCTCCTTTAGGAGATGCTTTGGCAGTATCTGCTGATCCAGAATGCTGGGCATTACACACTTTACATGAGCAGAAAGAGAAAAATTCACTGAAAGTTTTGAGTCCATTCCCAATGCAGTATGTTGTTGCATTTTCGAATTAGAGCAGTTTAAATTTAACTAATCATTAAACTCTTTAAATTGGCAATGCAGTGAATATTATATAATCACCATTTCCATGTTCAAATGGGCAGTTACAGCTTAAATTTTGCAATCCTAATTCATTTTGGTTCAAGTTACATCTATATTTATTTCAGGGTTGGGTGGTAAATACCGGTAGCGGTAATTACCGGTGGTAAATACCGGTAAATACCGTCCGGTAAATAAGACGGGCGTCCGGTAAATATGTAAAAAACGGGAAATATGATTTATAATTCTTTGTTTTTCAATAATTTTAGTTGTTTTTAACCTCAACAAATGAAAATAGTGTTCTGAAATAATTAGAATCACAAAACTCATAGTAGAAACACACAAACAGATAAAATCCATACTGCATACATGTACATACCCAAACACACATAGGATCCAAGTCCACACGTACGTACAACACACATACACAAACTCAAATTATGTTCCTGGAAATTGAATAATCATAAACATAAACAAACATTTCTCCCGGGGTTTAACTTTTTACATGCCATTGTATCTCATTACAATATGATTTTTGTTTTTAAGTGTGAATAAAGCTCAGAATTCTACTGTATGTAAGGAGTTTTAGTGTGTACATGTATCAGTGTGTACTAGTGGTTGCTGGTTTTGAACTTTTGATATTGCTTACAGAAAAAGATCTTTTTGTAGCCTAAATAATTACACAACTCACATTATGCTATTTTTAATGTTGCAATTCTTTTATAACTTTTAAAGTTTATTCCAAACAGTTTAACAAACAAAGCAAAGCAATGAAGAATATCATATCTAAATTAGATGTATATTTGGGATCTTTTTAGTATTTTATTGTATTTTTTTTCCAGCATTTCATTATAACAGACATAGATAACACCCAATCACAAACATAAACACACACACAAACAAACAAACACACACACACACACACACACTCACACAAATGGTACACACCAGAGCAACCATACTCACCACCTTTGTTTTTATGTTCAAAATTTGACAATCCCTATGGACAAGTGAGTGGAAAATTATATTTCCCGGTATTTCCCGGTATTTCCCGGTGAAAAGTGGTAAATACCGGTAAAAAGCGGTAAATACCGGTAAATACCGCTTATTTCCCGGCGTCCGGGAAATAAGCCTCCGAAGCGGGAAATATGCCAACTCTGATTTATTTTTTTCGAATTATGTAAGAGTGGAAAAAATAATATTTGTTGCCAATTTGAGGATTGAAGATGATTAATTTAGATCTCTAAAAAGCTCTGTCCTTCTGTGGGTTAATAGAAAACAAGCAATTAAAAGAACAGCTGACATCACTGATACACTGTAAGTAAAATATGTGTAATTGAAAGCATTCACCAAATTAATTTCTGTTGAGCAGAGTGATGTCATTACAGGCAATACAGCAATATACATTTAGCACCTTCTACCCAAATTACAAAGGGTCAGGTTTTATATTTTCTTTTGAAAGTCATGATTTCCAGCTAATTAGCAGCTTGGTTTTTTAAAAAATACATGTACAGTGTAGATGAAAATGAAGACTTCATAGAGCAACACAATCATGCACCATTCAATATTTAAGGTTCCAAATACGAAGGTACAATGTACAATACAAATTAAATCAAGAATCACTGAACACATACATGTAATTTACAGGAATTCACACATGTACATGTAAATGTACGGTTTCCCCCTGCACCTGTATGATGTAACATATTTCTTCTCTGAGCTACATGTACATGTACATATAGTTATTCCCTTTACAACTAAAGCATAAAGTGCAGTAACAAGTATAGTTCTACAGGTATATTCCCACCTGGATCTGACTTTCTGAGGCATTTCCTTTCCTCTCTTTACCCACTGCATAATGCACAAATATGTACTTCATTATGACCTTGAGGAACACCGAATAACGTCAAATGCATTCTTCACACTGTACCAGAGGATACACAACAGCGGGGAAAATCACTGTGAGGAAACTGGTGGGAAAAGCCTGCATTATGACGAAGCACAATCTACAGATACTTCAAATATGATAAACCAAAACCTGGAAAGATATTGGGAGAGAACTAGAAGTGCTGTTAATTGTTTATCATAAAATTGTACTATATGTACCTTAATTTTTGTACATGTTAGACTAATACTTTTCCTGCTGAATACTGCTGTACATATCAGTATAATTGTATGTGCACTGTATTTGTACATCCAATTAATACACACATTTCATCACAATGTGTACTTAGACACAATGCTGTACATGCAGGTCCTCTACAGACTATGTTCACATCTAAACGTGATAGTCACATGACTTTCCTAGCACAAAGAAAAGCATTGTATACATGTAAAGTACATGTATAACGTGAAAGAAAATGATTATTGTATCATGTCGTATGTTGGTAGAATACATGTACATGATGCATGTTTAGGGGTGCCAGGAACACCATAAATTCCTTTATGTACAACGAACACCAATTAAAGTATAAGAATCAACAATTCCCCTCTCCCCACCCAAATGTTCACTGTACTTCATTCATGTAATGTACAGGCTGAGTGGCATAATTTGTTCAGACAAATTCATGCTTGTGATGCCCATTGTATATAATAATAATAACAATAATAGGCATTTGTAAGGCGCCATCTATCTAGAAAATTCTATTCCGAGGCGCACAAGAAAATAAGAAAAGAAAAGAAAAGATTAAAGGGTTTGGAATTTTGGAAAAGTGTCAAAGTGTCTAGTACTGGTATTGTTAAAATAGATATGTTTTCAACTTGGATTTAAAGGTTTCAAAAGATGATATGATCAACTTTGGTCAAAACAAATGTAAAGTAGTGCAGCCAATTTATTGTCCACTGAGAAAATCGTACACTGGAGGTTAGTTTGACAATACAAGCGGACAAATAGCCCCGTGCACTGAGAAAGCTTTTACACCATAGCTAAGTACTGGCAACCATCCCTAATAAATGTAAGTGATATAGCATGCTAGCCACGGGGCAGAATACAAAGCACTCGCCAAATGCATCCAAGCACTTGCTCCTTGGAAAGTAATGGGAGGAAAAAAGGATGTGTGCTTCAAGTGGCTCTTGCTGAATACTTACACTCCAGCGCACTGTACTGGTTTGAAATGTACACGTGATACGTGTATGTACATAATGCAGGTGAACGGAAATCAGTGCATGTGTTCAGTCTATTGGCCTTGGTAAACAAGATTTACATGAAAGGAGGATAAGGTGTTTCCAATTCCAACACATTTATCAGTTATGATACACTGTACAAGGGGGCCTGTTTTCAAAGAAATACACTCATGTATTCTTCTTCTGATTCCTCTTTATTTCACACATCCATTTTAACTCAATAAAAAGAAAAAATGCAGGATCCATAATTCTCTACATGTACTTTTTTAAAGTAACATGTACAGTGTACATGTAAATGTATGCAATGGCATAGCTAGGATTCCGTTTAAGGGGGGCGGTAGTGAGCACAAAAAGCGTGCGAATCACATAATGAGCGCTCGAAGCGCCCTTCCTAGGGGGAGGGTGCAGGGAGGGAGGGAAGCTCTAACATTTCTTTGTCATTGTTCCTTGCCTGCTCCCCTCTTCCTACATTCTCTTACCTTTTCCTCTTCTTGTTCATGCTTTTTTTTTTTCCTGGTGTTTATCTATTTATTTATTTATTTATTTTTTTTTTATTTTTTTTTTTTTTTTTGGGGGGGGGTGACTGTCCCCACTGCTCCCCCTGGCTACTATTGTATTTTCACAATATAGAGCACACACCTCCAGTCTCCAAGGCACTATACTGAAAGCAAAAGTGTAAAGTAAATTTGATAATAATTTTGATACTAATTTCAAATACCAATAGGGAAAAAAAATCATTTAAATTATGACTCTCAACAAGTGTAAATGTACAAGTAATTGCCTAATTGGTAAATGTTACATAAATGTACTTAAGATACTTGTACTTTGAGCCTGTTAGTCCTTCATCACAGGATCCCATGCGGATTGTCCATACATGTACAATTCTTTTCCTTAGAGTAGCCTTTGCACTTTTCATCAAATTCATTTTCTAAATCAAGCACATGAACCTGTAAAGTGTAAACTAATCCATATGCAGTATAAGTACATGTGTGTCTTGTGGCTATTTAAAGAACTTTTATTGGCCTCCCACAGAGCATGATTGATCTTCATTAAATACCTTTTAAAAGGCAATCCAACCTTGATAGCTACATGTACATGTACATGCTATACATAAACTTAAAGGCATTGGCTAACATTGTTATGATTTAAAAAAATCTTGTTTTGTTACTTGAAATGGGATAAGCAGAAGGGTTATAGTGTAAAAATACCATTCTGAAAGTTTCAAAGTATAATATCCACAGGAAGTATTTTCAAATATCAAAAGTGTGAACCAATGTTTGAAAACTATAGGAGGGTCGGTTGCACAGAATAGACATAAGGAGTGCGCATGCGCGTATGACTCACCTTACCGTACTGTGTGTATTGGCGAATCACGCGGCGGGAGGCACATAACGGCATTTTCAAATTCAAGCAAAGTGGTCCTCTTAGTGATTGTCTCGTGAGACGAAGGATAATAAAATCGCTGTTTGCGTCTAACTTACACTTTTTCATTCCAAATTAGGGTTGGTTTCAGGGTTTTTGAGTACAAATACAAGTACTCATATACATGTACATGTTCCATCTTAGTTTGAGAATTTTTTAAATCAGCTACTCACAAAGTTAGCCAATGCCTTTAAAGGCAGATCTTAAGTCTAAACCAGAAACAATGAATCACAGAAATCAGATAAATTTGAAAAAGGGATTAGGCAAAAACTGTATTTTTGAAAGTTGATATTATATGCATAGGAAATGAGAATTGAATATTTGCAAATCTGAATGCAACACATATACACGTACATGTAGCTTTCCATTGAAGGATTATCTTAAAATCCATTTAACATCATTACACAACAGCAGAGTAAAATTCTATCTACATTATTTCTGTTTTGCCCAAGGCAATATTCACTTCGGAGACAACTGTTTGTTTATATTAAATATTTTGACATAAACACAATTCAGCAAAATTTTCTTATCCACAATATAGACAAATTCAAGGTTAATTCATGAATTATTTTCAACATTATCCATCTACAGTACATTCTTTTCATTAGTGCAATTCAGTACGAAATTCCACCAATTTCTTCTTCTTCTTCTTCTTCTTTCTTCTTCTCCTTCTCCTTCTCTTTCTTCTTTTTCTTCTTCATCTTCTCCTCCTCCTTCTTCTTCTTCTTCTTCTTCTTCTTCTTCGAACTTCTTCTCCTTCTCCTTCTCTTTCTTCTTTTTATTCTTCATCTTCTCCTCCTTCTTCTTCTTCTTCTTCTTCTTCTTCTTCTTCTTCTTCGAACTTCTTCTCCTTCCTCTTCTTCTTATAAATAACATGCAGAGTTTATAGAAAACACAACTAAAATATACAGAAGAATGTTGACATGTACAGAGCAATGATGACCCAAATATACAAAACAATGTTGACCTAAATTCTTCTTCTCCACTTTCCCTTCCTCTTTTTCCTCATTTGTCCTTCGTACTTACAGTAACTCACTCATTGTTCCGCTACAATGTATATTCTCATCCTCTCATCCTTTCTTCTTTCTTCTTCTCTCTCTAACCAGATCCCCACTCAGGTAAAAATTTTCTCATCTGTTCTTTCAAATTCATGATCTCATATTGTGTTGATTTAAATTGCAAATTGAATTTATATCACTGTTTATGTTTTATGTTGTGTAACCTGTCATGCTTTCAGCAAGGGAACACTGGTATGGTCTAAATGTATGCATGTACATGTGTATGTATTCCTTTATGAAATAAAAGGCATGATTTACCGTTTTAAAAAAAATACTGATTATTCTGCTCTCAGCAAAAGTAACCTGGGATAAACACTTAGCTTGCACTCTAGATGTACATACATGTACACAATTCCTTTCACTATTACCTTTCATTTCTTCAGCTTAAAATCAACTTTTTAGTACAAAAGCTGACTTTCCTTTATACATGTATAGTCAGAGTATGTTATGTAAAAAGCAATTCTTCTACATTGACTATGGGGGTTAGAAAATGTGTAACTTCCAAGAAAACTGAGAAAATGCGAAATTTCATGTACAAAGTGAATGGAGAGCAGCTCCGAGAGCTGCTCGCATATGATGTCATCAGTGTTGCCAATTTGCAGAGCCGAGAGTAATTTACTAGAAAATGTAAATGAGTGTAATTTTCTTATTCTTTGACCGATTTTGCTAATTTCTTTTTTAAAATACTGTTCAAATTTAACTCCTTTTATTGAAACAGTGAAACTTCTGGAGTGGACTTAGCCTTTAAATCCTTCCAAAATGAAGCATCTGCTGTTACTCTTCAAAATTGACATTCATGAATTTTAAATACATTTTCCAGGTACTATTCATGAGAATTCAATTTTGCAGCCTGCCAAGGACGTAATTTATTTGATAATTCACAACTGTTCAACTGTACATACACTGCACATTAATTTTTTTAAAAGCTATCTTCTTGGGTATTAAATTTCTAATAATTCATGGGCATGTTCAAGTATTTAATCATGCACATGTTCATCAAATTAATGAAATGACAAACCTTGCACTGTATAGCAATATATCACTCTTGTGAGCAATGTGAATTAATTCCACTCACTACAACACTTGCAGCATAAACCAGTCAAACATGGGGCCTTTCTCTAAAGCCCTTATTTCTTCAGTTTTATAGATCCACTGGAGACGTGGCTCTGGATCAACCAACCAACCATTTCATGATAAAATCAATTCTCTAGAGATACTGTACTAGAATGTGAGGCAAAATACTACGAGCATAGTTACATGAATCGATGGCAAGCAGTTTATAAATGTATGAAAATGGCATCTGCCTATAATAATAAAGAAGAGAAATCTATCATTACATACATGTACATGTACATTGTATGTGCAATGTACCTTGAATATTTCTGAGAAATCTTTCTTAACAATGGATACAGTGTACATTCATCTTAAATCTCATTATTTCTTGAATCAAGGTACACTTCATGGACAAGACAGTTCAAATGAAACAGACAGGATGCACGCCTGTTTTCACAAACCTTGAAAGCTTCTGACGCACAATGTACACCATGATCATGGATGTTATACAAGTCAATTAAAAATAAGTGTAAGAGAAATAACTAGAAGTTAACTTGCTGAGCATATCCTTGAAGTCAAAAGCCATGTTATTCATGTACCCGGTAACTCTACTGTTCTAAGTAATCAGGTGCTCAGAGGATTATTTGTTACTAAATATGAAAAGCATCATCAGAAAAAGGGGGAATATTCAAATAGTGGTCTTCATATTGTACAGCATCACTGAATTTTGGAAAGGTTATTGCAAATACCGCTATTTCATCAATTTGCACTGTACATCCTGAATGTGTTATACATGTACGTGCACGCACTAAATAACAATTTTTCTTATTCCTTCTTTTACAATGTACATGTCATACATGTCGTGTACACAATACAGCAAAGCAACATAAAAAATTCCTTGGGTAATTGCTATGTAACCTGGTATGCCAGAAAAGTAGAAGAACCAGCCCAAAATAGATCAGGTAATCATATTTCAGGTCAGTCTCAAGTTGCATTATGCATCAGCTAAGAGAGGCCTGATGGATCTTGGTCTGTTTTCGATGGAGAGGGTGAGACGAGCACTCGTTTGCCACCTCCCGTCTCCCAGGAAGGCCTCTCGTGAAAGAAGAGGGTCATTAGAAAGCAATTCCACTCAGTCTACCCTGCATATTACATTATCTCTCTGGTGCATTATCTAAAACCTTTTAAACTGCCAGGGAGAGTGAGCCGAATAGCTAAGTGACTGAAGGTAAGAAACGTGAGGACCTGTCCATTCCGATTGCAAAGAAAACACCTTGATTTATAAAAGCTACTGCACAAAGCTCAAGTATACTCGGGACAAAACAGTAGTACAACAGAAGGCTAGTGATGTAAAGGAATTCTGAACTTTCACTTTGATAGGCAGCATTTTACAGCACATGTACCTTACTGACTTACTGAATCAAATGTACATACATGTACATGTACATGTAGCTCTTTGAAACAAAGAATCTTCCCTGAATAATGTACAGGTGCAACACCGGTTAGCAGCAGTCAAAAATAAATTAGGAGAAAATTTCAGCCTTTCCTCTTGAAAAAAAAATCTGAAAAATAAAGAAGTGTTTTAAGACTAATCATACCTTGTTGATGAAAGTGATCAATTTACTATATGAACAACTACATTTAGTTCTCACACCTAAATATACTCTCATTCTATCTTCTACTAAAAACAAAATGAAATAAAAATATTACTTTTCATATTTTGTTATTTCTACAAATTACTGTGCATGTCACTCTGCCAACTTAGGTTTCATTACATCATGTCCAGGCCTTCACTTATCACCACTATTGTGTTTGATGATGTATTTCATGTACAGTAAACAAGTCCAGATTTTCTTCAGCCCCCCCCCCCCCCCCCCCCCCCCCCTTGATCCATTTTAACAATGAATGACCTACATTGTACATGTAAGAATCATGAGGCAAAGATGACTTTCATTTCACAGGGACCATAATCAAATATGCTTTAATAATAATACTTGTTTCTATTTTGAATTTTGCAGACTTGAACAATTCACATCAAATGGAGCATGCACTCTACAAAGTGTGCATTCAATGTTCATGCATCAGGGAAGAACATGTGGGCTCCATCTATTTTGCATCATACATGTTTATGTATTGATCACCATGGCACTTTGGCATAATCTCATTGATTGGCCCTGTGTGTGAGCTTTAAGGTGCTGCAAATCAATACAGGGGAGTACATAATGGATTCAAATTAAATGCTTTAATACTACATGTATTTATTTCACATTGAGCAAAACATCTTTGTACATTTAAAAATACAATCAATTGGAATACAAAAGATATACTGATAATGAAGAGCATTTCAGTTTACAGTAAGTACTGCAAAACATTGCAGGTGGAAGTGACTGCTTAGCAGTGCTTACCCTTCTTCTTAAACAATAACATCAGCAACAGTATCAAATACATGTACTTAAATGCTAAAGCTGGGGTAATAACACTGGTGACTGGAGCACCAGGAGTGTCAAGTTTGACAGACACGAGCGTTATACAAGAACCCACTATTATAATAATAAATAGTCACTTGGTTCCTTTTTTCAAAGTAGGACACTATTATTATCAATATTATCATTATCATCATGCATTCTGACAATACAAACATTACAACAAATAGTACAGGTTATACTGAAGGTCTGCAATACATTAAGAAATCAAAGTAACTGAATAATAACAAGAGATGTTATGAGAACATTTGACCACGGTTAGTAACGTTACAAAAAAAAGGACATCAGAAAAAAAACCTAAGTTTTTGAAAAAATATTCCTCCTTACTGTGACATACCTCAAACTTAGAGCCATATCAGTATTAATTCTTAAATGATGACAAATGTTAACCCCAATTTTTTCAAGAGTTTACCTCTCTATTTTTTTAAAATAGAGACTAAAATCTTGTTTAGTAACATTACGTTTAGTCATGTTACAATTTGTTCAGCACCACATACATGTATTTGAGATTTTTATACCTTTTCAGCAACTTATTATTGAATACTTTTTTTTAATTTGGTGTGACTAAATGTCTTTCAGATTATTGAATTGAAAAATTCACAAAAGAAACAATGTGTTTCTGCCTAGGTAAAAAAAAACTGTGTGTAGTCCCATATACCTAATTTTTTGTATGGTTCGGATTCTCCTATAAGGGGACATTTCAGACAAAAAATTTTTTTGGTGAGTATGAAACCCCTTTGTATCAACAATTTCAGTATGAATTTTACCCCCCCCCCCCCAAATTGACCTGAATTTAAGAAAGAGGAAAAAGAAAGTTTTGGGCAATGTCCACTTAAAGGCATTGGCTAACTTTGTGAGCAGCTGATTTAAAAAATTCTCAAACTAAGATGAAACATGTGTATGAGTACTTGTATTTATACTAAAAAACCCTGAAACCAACCATAATTTGGAAGGAAAAGCTGTAAGTTAGACGCAAACCGCGATTTTATTAGCTTTCGTCTCGAGAGACACTGAACTAAGAGGACCGTTTGCGCGAATTCAAAAATACCGTTACTTGCCTTCCGCCGCGTGATACGTCAATACACACAGTGCGGTCCGTTGAGTCATGTGCGCATGCGCACTCCTTACGTTCGGTCTATGCAACCGACCCTCGTTTATTTCTCAAACATTGGTTCACATTTCTAATATTTAAAAATACTTCCCGTGGATATTATGCTCTGAAACTTTCACACTGGTATTTTTACACTATAACCCTAATGTTTATCCCATTTTCAAGTAACAAAACGAGATTTTTTAAAAATCATAACAATGTTAACCAATGCCTTTAATCATGGAATTGCCCATAAGACAATTTCAATTATTCATGCAGTGACAAATGTCGGACTCTCCATCCTGTTAACAAATCACCATAATTCTCTTAACTACTTTAGAGTACTGGCAATCAAATATTAGGATGGAGAGGAGAAATGGGAAGCTGATGGACTTTTAGCACTTACCTTTCGTGAGAGCATGAAGTCCCATCTTGACCTGGGAAAAGTTCCCACTTCCAAGCTCGTTCCTGATCTTATAAAACGCTATCCTCTTCCCCAATGTGACCTCTTTTAGAGCCCTTGGGTCATTGTTCATTTCTTCCATGTATTTCTCATAGGCAGTTAATCTCCGAACACCCGAGTTATTGGTAAGGGCTGGTTCGGAGTTGGACATGGACTGGTCCACACTAGTCCTATGTGTATGGATGCTTGAGCCCCCATCTGATTTCCTGGGACTGCTGTGAACAGATTCCGACATGGTTGCTTGTCTGAGACTGATTTTACAATTGGCAGACTAGGGACAGGATGCACTTGCAGATTCCATATTCTGAAAGGTTAATCAGAAATAGTATTGCTATCAACAAGGTTACCACATGAGCGATTACATTTTTTTTTAAAGTGTCAATTGTGCAATACTTAAACCACATGTTCAGTTCAGGGCACTTCTTACAGACATCCGTATTTAATAGGCTTTTAATACATCAAGAATATCATCTGCTTGCTAAAAACAATGGTAATCCTTCACTTTAATGACAATACAGTGCACTACATTCAAGTCTATCATTCTGGGATAACCTAACTTAATCAATCCCAATTAACAAGTACCCCTCTTATCCTTGGGCAAGTAACATGTATGGAAACCTGAATATATTCATGTACATATATCATTGTTTGTAGCCAGAATTAACTCATACACCATTAAGGCAAAAAAAAAAAAATTGTTATGTTGCTCACATATGCACAAAATTTGAAAATTGGGTCGGTCGGTCGATTTTCTTTCTTTTTTCTTTTTTTAACCAACATATAAATATGTGCAGTTGTGTGACGTGAGAGAGTTGAGTTTTCCAATAGTTTTTATGAGTTTCTAATGGGGAAAACGCAGTCCAAATGCATGTAAAAGTGCCTTTTTAAGCCACTGAATACAAGTCTTAGCAAATTCTTCACCCAAATCTGACATTTTCTCACAAACACAGTGCGTTTGTATATGTTGGGTCTGCTGAAAAAAAAAAAGAAACTGACCCTATTTTCGCACTTTACGGTCGGTCGCGTGAGGGCAACATAAGAAATTTTTTTTGGGCCTAATAAAGAAAAAACACTGAGACAAACAATCATTAGGCACTCTCACTGAATCCCAAGGTATGTAGCAAAGAATGAATCCCAAGGTATGCAGCAAAGAAAATGTAAAAGACTGGTGGTATGAGCAATTTTTGAAAGTGATTCTCAAAATGCTGCTTTTGTTAACATCATGAACCTTAAAGATGACATCTCAGACTTGCAGTTCTACATGTATGGTATACAGGTGTACATGTATGTATTCCCCCCCCCCAAAAAAAAAAACTTCATTGACTTACATCACCCTGATCTGGGTTCAAATCTTTGTAATCATGTCCAGATTTATGCTCATGTGGCTACCAGTACTCATGTCTTTGCGTAAACTGTAAACCTGATCCAATGTCACCTACACTGTACACGGATTTAATACTTTTGTTCAAACCTTGCTCTCTTTCGTATTTCCCAAAGCTACATGTATCCCAGTCTTTAGTAGAACTAAACAATTTTCACCCACTGCTCCTATACTGCTATACTGCATGATGCCATATCAGCAAAATTATTGGCATGATTTTGAAACAGCAAAATTAATGTTGCAAAAATAGAAAATGCAAAGGAAAAGATATGAGACAGCCTAACCCTCGACAACCTGCCTACCGTGCCACTCTGTACAACTGGGCATAGTTGAGTTGTCTATGGTGGGGTGCTGCGCCAGACAGCTTGCCACCCTTTCTCTTTTTTCTTTTTTTTTTTTGCAATATCATGAAATAGGCCCTGTCAAAAAAAAAAAAAATTAGGGTGAGGAAATACATGTTAGGTTAGGTTTAGGGTTTAGGATTTTGTTCAGAGTTCGGGTTGGGGTAAGAGTACATGTATCATGGGGCCTTTAGCATGGGTATGCCTTATTCCCTTGATTTCTCAGGCTACATGTACATGTCTTATAGATTCCCATAGCTCATTGTAGGATAAATTGCCAATCGCCATGTTTCCTCTCATGGTATTAAATGATAATTTATCCTAAATTGAGGGAATTTAGGCCAAGTGAAAAGAAAAATTATTAGTTTCTTGTCCTAACCTTTTGAAAAAAGGAGGATGAGGGCAGTTTTATTTATTTTTTATTTTTTGCCTTTTCCAAAACAACAGTTTTTTTTCCTTTTCCAAAACAACAGTTTTTTTCCTTTTCCAAAACAACAGTTTTTTTCCCTAAAGATATAGTGTCTTTTTGGCAGGACTTCCATATGTGCCTCGCCATATGTTTTTACATGTCCATTTCCAGTTGTTTTTAAGGACGGTACGATCATATTCAATCGAAATTTCTTTTTTTCATTTATCCATTTTTTTTTTAAAACTTTTTTTGATGCGGCATCAAAAAATGATGCGGGCAGAGACGAGAAACTAATAATTTTTTTTTTACTTGGCCTTACACGTAGTCTTTAAAATCATGAAGAAAATAAAAAGTGTGGCAAGCTGTCCAGTGGCAGTGTAGCAACCAACCCTTCAGCTGTGTCAAAATGTCCAGGGTGGTGGGCGGGTTGTCGAGGGTCAGGCTGTCCGCTGAGCGAGCTGTCCCGGATTCATGAGAAGACATTTGATAATCCAAATAAATCCACAACAGGTCATCAGCTAGAAATAAAAAGATTTTGGTCAAGTCATTCGTTACAAGAGAAAAACACAAAAATTGAAAAACACAAAAACATGAAACAGAAAATCACAGGCCAGCCACTCACTAGTAATAATTTCTAATATAGCTGTCTCTGATGATTGATGTGCACTGCTACTGAATGAAATGACACAAGTCAGAAAGAGAGAAATCACCATCATTCAGTTCAAACAAAAAGTCTCAAAAATTTCCTTAGTTGGGAAGATTAAACTCAAGCACTACTCTTTCACAGGTATCTACATGTAGGTTCCATCAGGCAGTCCGCAAAAAGTTTATCCTAGTTCTACATCAATCCTAGCCAGAGGTAGGGGCTGCGTACAGCTACAGCCTACACTAGTCTACAGTGTACATCCAGCTCTTCTCATTCATGCCGTAAACCTTTCTTTGCTGCTGCTCTGTTGGCGAGACGGGTTGACATGGCCCGAGGATTGCTTTTGCACGTTGCTGCTATACACAAGCGGACACCATTCACAGTCACCAAGGAGACAAGGCGACGGAACAAAGCAATGTAAATAGCGCGTACAAAGGCAAATTAACGTATCACTTCATGCCAGTACATCCATACAAATAGGCAAAAAGCTATCATAGCATTCATCCTCACCATGTAATTTGATCCATACCGTTAAATGTGATTTCGGGATAATTTCAATCCAGAGGCTGAGCTATATTTCCAAGCAAGTCCCTTCCCTTTCGCTCGATGCGATGATACGTATACCGCGCGCGTACCTACCCGACGTAAGATCAAAAGCAAAGCCGAAGATTTTACACTCGAAAAATTAACGTTGAATTTGACGTTGCCAATTTAATCAAGCGATCATTAGAGGATATGACTGTATGAAAAATCCAAGAAGGGAAAGGTGTCCCCTTGACCCCCCCCCCCCCCACACCATTGGCGTAAATCCCGGGGGGATGGGGGATATATCCCCCCACTTTTTTTGAGAGGGGGGATGGCATGTACAAATATTCCCCCACTTTTTAGGGAAGATATGTGTGTTTTTACTTAAGTGTGAGTTCGACAGAAAAAAAAAAAATTGGCAAAAAGTCGATCATCCCCCCCCCCCACTCCTCAAAGTGGATTTACGCCGGTGCCCCCCACACAAACATAAATCTGTTACAACAAAGATTTTACTTTTCATCCTCACCTACAGAAGAGACACCCCGGCCGGTCCCCCCCCCCCCCCCCCCATGCACTTCCCCTCGCGCCCATTTATGTTGCCTTAATTCCTCTTCCAATGCGTATGCATTTTTTTTTTTTTTTTTTTTTGGGGGGGGGGGGGGGTTCACGTACGTTGTTTTCTCGATCCAGCTTTCTTTTTCTTTTTAAGCCAAACTTCTAAAGAGACACAACCACTGCCCCCCCCCCCCCCCCCCGGCGTGCCCAATTGTTACTTAATTCGAGCTTTTTCTTTTTTGTGTGTGTGTTGGAGGGGTATAGTACTATCTTGCAATTTTCAAGTCATGAATTCCAGTCCAGTGTAGAGACGGGATATCGATTGATTTTATGGCTACAATAGCCTTGATCCTATATCATCCAAGTCTCAACCCGACTCTCTCTCTCTCTCTCTCTCTCTCTCTCTCTCTCTCTCTCTCTCTCTCTCTCTCTCTCTCTCTCTCTCTCTCTCTCTCTCTCTCTCTCTCTCTCTCTCTCTCTCTCTCTCTCTCTCTCTCTCTCTCTCAAAAATGAGCAATTCCGAGTGAGAGACATTTAGTGAGCGCCCCCGGGGGATGTGTCTCATTGAAGCGTGTACATCATCCGCGTAAACAAAAACATAGAAAAGGGGTCGTTTTTCAGCACCGGGCGGGGAACCCGGGGATCCACTTAAGGGTATCAAAAACAGCAAAAATCAGAAAAAAAGGGTATCAAATTCACTAGTGCTGGAACCCGAAAAGAGTAGGAAATTTGATAGACCCTGACGATGGAATGAAAATATGGCAAATCAATCGCTGTAATTGTGTGTATTTTGTGAAGAAAAGAAAAAAAATACCTCTCTTTTAATGAGAACATTCTTTAATGTGTTTACAAGCAGGTTTTGTTTTTTTAATTGAAAAACAGGGAAAAACATCTAGTTGAAGATATCTCCGCTTAGGGTATATAAAAACAATGCAAGATATAAAATCCCCTAATCCCCCAGTCCTATTATTATTTTTTTTTTTAACTTCACGCCCACACGTTGGTATCAATAATGCCCATAGCATTTTCATTTATTTGATGTACGATAAAAGAACAATGTAGATAAAATGCCTTGCTCAAGGGCATAAGTGCCGTACCGCGGGGATCGAACCCACAACTTTTGCGTCTCCAGTCAAGTGCCTTAGACCGCTCGACCACGGCACCTCCACTCCTAATCCTATTATTGCCCCAATTAAGGATCTGACAGTTATATTCATGAGCCGCGTGTCCTTGAACCCATGCTAGCTTAATGCATGGGTGACCCCAAGTGGGGTTTTACTAATCCTTGGACATCAGATTTGGAGTCCAAAGTGGGGGCTACTGTACAGTTGACCTCTCTTTCTCTCTCTCTCCTCACGGCCAAGTGGGGTTTTACCTATCCTTTGACATCAGGTTTGGAGTTCAATGGGATTAAGTCTAGGTGGAGGATTAACATGGAGTTAATCCTCAAGAGTGATGTCCTTGAACCCTATTTGAGAGACCTGTTTACTCTGGTTCAAAGCTAAGGCCTGTTTTCGTCATGAGGAAAGGACGGGGTTGAAACATGATATGTGGTTCCAAAACGGTGCTAAATTTCATGGGCGCTTTTATCATCTAGCCACAGAAAATAATGAAAATGTCCGAAAATCCAGCAAAAATCTTAACATTTTCACCTCCCGTGAGCCCGGGGGGGTCACTCTCCACATGGCCTGCTACCCACCCGTGTCCGACAACCTCAGAAATGCACCCTAAATGGCGTAACCTATTAACCAAATTTGCAACCCTAAATGGCGTAACCCTTGAAAAAAAGCCACCCTAAGTGGCGTGAACAGGGAATTCCCCTAATTTGATACCCTAAGTGGCGTAAACATTGAAATCGATTAATTTGATACCTATATAGAGGCCCTATCTCACCAACAGAGACGTCTCTGAGACAAGTTTCAAAATAATTATAATGGAGCATTTGCAGGATCATGCATCTGACTTGGACCAGGAGGAATGTCAGCATGCATTCAGTTACGCGGTTTCTAAAGTGGGTCAAACATCATCAGGTAGAGTCGCGGAGACGTCTCTGCATTCTGCAACATCTCATCAGTCTTTCAGGTCTCCTCCTGATCTCCACGACGTCTCTGAGATGGCTCAGAGACGTCTCGGAGATATTGCAGAGACGTCTCAGCAGTCGCGGATATAATTAGTCTCCGCAACTAATGGATACATCTCGAAGATGTCGCGGAGACTTTGCAGAGACTGTAAAAGTCTCCCCCCCAAAAAAAAAAAAAAAAAAAAAAAAAAAAATCAAGCATGTTCGAATTTCTTGCGACGCCTCAGAGACTCCATATTTTGCTCATTTCTGTTTTAAAATGCTGTTCAAATTTATCTCCTTTTATTGAAACAGTAAAATTTCTAAGGTGGACTTACCCTTGTTAAGTCTGAGAAAAAAAATTTTACTCGTGTGATTTTTGCACCTATCATTTGTGGTTATATAATTCATTAAGCTGAAATATATTACTAGTCTATTCATTCAGAAATGTATTTTGTTTTTGCATTGAACTGTACACAAAGAAAAGTCAAGCTATCACTCCCGTGAGTGGGTCAATCAAGGACAGGATAGATCTACATGTAAGTAACGCTAGGCCACTACTGACTTGAATTAAAAAACCGTCACAACACAATTAACAGTATATGGGGCTAGCCTCTAGGAATAACAACACGAAAGAAAACCAGTTAACACTGGTTAAAGTACACACGAGTAAAACTTTTTCTCAGACATGATATATTTACTCACCAATAAACAGCTCTTCTATGGTAATAAAATTTCCGTCAAATGAAACTCACGATGCCATAATAATGTGTTTTGAGACGTTTGGAAAATGCTTGATATAAAAAAAGAAATTGTGGCACTTGAGAGTACTTTTAAGTGTTTCCGGTGTCTGTGGTCGGCTTCCAACGAGGGCACTGGTGCTTTATCCATTTTTTAAAATATCGATGGTGCAAATGCATGCCGTGCAGCCGAGCATAGTCGCTTCAAACAGGCACGAACGGTTGCATTAGCATCGATGATTAGTATAGCCATAGCATAGCATCCTCTGCGACCTATGGGCGTGTGTAGATCTATGGTAACGCGTGCTGCCTAGTATAGAGCCGGGTGTAAGAGACTAGCTTTGGGGACTGTCGGCTGTACTCTCATAAGTACTGGCCGCGCCGGCGTGTGCTAGGATTATTTTGTATCCCTATGGTGCTAATGGCGTAGGTATGTTCAAATTTGCCTAAATTTGCAACCCTAAATGGCGTAGATTAAAATTGCACCCCTAAATGGCGTAATCTGCATAACCAAATTAGCAACCCTAAATGGCGTGAAAGAGTGAGAAAAGGCTACCCTAAACGGCGATTTACCAGCGAATGGTGCTGAAAAGCAACCCTTTTTGCCAAAGACGTCGACGACGCCTGAGTGCCTGAAACGGGACCCTTTTCGACGCTTTTTCTGGACGCGGGTGCGTAGCAGGCCATGTGGAGAGTGACCCCCCCGGGCCCGTGAGCCGGTTGAGTGGCGCGAGTTTGCAGCGGACAACGGGTGAAAGTAGAGACAAGTATCTCGATAACAGTATGGCTATGGTGTCTCTAAAAGCCCTGATAATATAGGGAACTATTCCTCAGTGTAAATCAACATGATTGGTTCTTGATATTGCATCGCGTCATTTCAATTCTTATATTCATTGCTTTTGCAGAACTGAAATGACAAATAAAGAAACAGTTCCTTTGCATTTAAAGAAAATAGTCGAGAAAGTCGTCCCACATGACCCCATAGTGTGAAATATAATAGACTTTGATCTAAGTGAAGGACAGATGGCGCTGTTATAAATAATGTACATGTCATTTGCATGACTATTTGATAGCTCATAAAATCATTATAAAAAAAAATGTCTGATATTAATGAACATGCAGGTTGGAAAAACAAAGAATTCGACTTATTATCAGAAATTTGCATTAAATGATATTGTTTGCCTTTTAAGGCAACCCGGCTGACCAGCCTTGAGACCAGGGGGCACCGGCGAAAAGGGCACTTTTTGGAAAAAAAAAAAGGGGGGGAGCACTGACACGAGAATGAAAATAGCGTTTTGAGGCATTGGTACAACCCTAGCCTTACCAGAAATCAGGTATGTGTATCAAATTTCAAAAGGAGGTTAATGCCAGAACGGTAAAGGGACACTCATCAGAAAACAAAGGGGGCACTTTTCGTACTTATAGCAAATGTAAATCAGGCTTCTTTCATTATTTTTGCGGTTAATTTTAGTTCGCTCGCTCGCATAATAACGATCACCTCTTCTCACTTCTCGAAACAGATTTTCAGCGGAGGCCTTCCGTGTTTCCGCCCCCCCCCCCCCCACTCATTACATGAAATCGCCGCCACTGGTTTGATGATAAGTTGTTACTAGATATTTTTTTAATTGCATTTCAGTTATTTGTGGCTATTTTCTAGTCATATTTTGACTAGAACTCAGTCATTTCTGACTAGAATATAGTAAATTATATGACTAGATATATTAGGCATTTTAACTTATTTCCCTTTTTAGAGTATAAGCTGATGTTAATATAATAGAAGGCCCTTAATTATTTGCCCTCTATTATTTGCCTATGACTAGTATTAATCATTATTATTGTCACTATCATTATTATCATTATTATAATTATTATTATTACTACTACTACTATTGTTATATATTTATATACATGTTTATTGTCACTATCATTATTATAATTATTATTATCAATATTACTAATCCTACTATAATACTATATAACATTATTATCAATATTACTACTACTACTACTACTACTACTACTACTACTACTACTACTACTACTACTACTACTACTACTACTGTATTATTATCATTATTATTATAGTAACTTTGTCATAGGATATCATAGGATATCACTACCCAGAGCCAGAGGTCCCTTCTGTCGAAACCAGCGGTGGCACGAGGAGCCAGGGACTTGACTTGCGGAGGAAGAAGAGAGGCATGAAGCGAAAAATCACAAGTCATGTCTCTCAACACCCCGCCATATCGCCAACAAATAATACAAACACAGACTGACAAAACAGAATAATAAGACGAAACACAAACGAACAAAAAACGAAACAAGAAAGGGAAAATTTGGATTGACGATAATCCTGCGAAATGAAAAAAAAAAGAGAATTAAATTAGAATTTTTAAAAATTGAATTATTTTGCACCAACATTTGTATGCTCATCAAAATAATGGATAAATTTTCATCTCGTAAGTCTGTGTCCGTTAGTTTTCACAAAACGTATATCATACTTGGCATGAATCTAAAGAAATGTCATGATTTTTTTTTTGTTTTGTAGTAGTTCTATTCGTTTCTTACTTTCAAACATTAAAAAGTATTACAAATATCATTCCATCTATACTGACCAAGTCAAACAAATTGAAAACATTTTCCCGACATCACAGCACTTCCTTTATTTCAATTTGCATGTGGAAAAGAGATTTATTTCATAATAAATTGAAGGAGAATTTGTATCATTAAAAATTTTACAAGAACAAGCTAATTATTCTGATAAGAATTATTGTCTTATTTAATAAGAACAAGTCAAAAGGGATACTTCTCTGCATGGTCAAAATGTCACATCCATGAGCTATAGGTGAATATGTGCAGAGTAGGACTTCCTCTACCTCTCCTGCCCGCGAGCTGAAGTTGTAGGAGAACCATTAGTCCACAGGAGAGACGCCATCATCCGATGCATGACCCTGAACAGCCGAGGTAGACCAGTGCACTCGCTGATATGAAGACCATCTCGAGCCCAGAGCCTGGTGTCATCCGTGGGAAAGGAGTCGGTGATGTCCAACCAAGAGACACCTTCTTCCTGGCAAATCATGGAGAAGGCATAGTTGTACTCTTTGACGAGACGTCCTTTTCTGTCCAGACGGGGGGCGATGCTGGTGGCGAGAACCTATAAGTGTATTGTTGGGAAGAAGAATATAGTTAACACTTCATAATAGAGATAGCACGGTTCTCTTTGTAATATTGCTAAACTGGCTTGACGCGGCCAAATCTTAGGTTGCCAATCAATATAATCGGACTAAAATGAAAAGATAGTGTCATCCAATGTATTCCTGTTGCACAGTTTTCGAATATTTCTCCCCCTGGTCTTGAAATACGACAATAATGATCATGACGAAGAAGAATAACCATTATAACATTAAAGTAATTATATGTTGGTATCATGATTTACGTTATTATATAGACCAATTTCACAACGCAAGAGGGCAGCAGACTGTTCGACACAGTTCGACATACTGGGGTGGGCGCTCCAACTTTTATAGTACACAAGTCAATAGCGCGTTATGTACATTCGTTCGATTTTTTGTCTATTTTGACCAGTATATGCAGATTTATTTTAATATTTGCAATGAGAAATTATCAGGGAAGTTCAGGTCGCAGCTGTGCGGTGCTCAAATGCCACAAGAATTAGAGAAAGTTTAAAAAATGAAAGCTAACTGAGTGTAAAATTCACTCGCTTTTGACTCATGAAGCCTGTTCGTGTGAGAAGCCGTACTCCCTACACAGGTTTCCGTAAGCAATGTGAAGGAATTCGTCGCCAGTGGGTAAAAACATCAACCATTGGCGTAAATCCCGGGGGGATGGGGGGGGGGGGATATATCCCCCCACTTTTTGGAGAGGGGGGGATGGCGTGTACAAATATCCCCCCCCCCACTTTTTAAGAAAGAAAATATATTTTAATTAATCCGTTAGTAAAATCTTTGAATATCTGTCATAAACAATATCATATTTTAGAATTTCTATTTGAAAATGCGATTGAAAACCAAAAAAGTGGTTATTTTTGGCTCGCTCGCTTCGCTCGCTCGCAAAAAAATATTAAAATGTGTGTAGGGAGGTCTGTGGGGGTCAGTGAGGGTGTGTGCTTATACTTAAGTGTGAGATCGACAGAAAAAAAAATCGTCAAAAAAGTCAATCATCCCCCCCCCCACTCCTCAGAGTGGATTACGCCGGTGACATCAACAGAAGGGACTTTTAAGTCAAGAAACATTATCATTATGTACTTTGGTGTAAAATTTAATGAGTGAAAACTTGACTTTGTAAACAGGGTAAGATATAGGGCTCCCGTTTACTACGGCTTCTATGCTGCAATCGAACTTTTACTGACAAAACTAAGTTGAAAAACCATCGAAATTACAAAAATACATCATACCTTCATCCGTCAGATATGACCATTGTCTTACCTCATCTACCCATGTATCCATGCTTTATTTTATTGATCTAGAATAAAGTAAATGGAACAATATCGGGGCATATCTCATATCTTACATTCATTTTGTACACAGAGCCTATCGCGGTCAGCGCGCTTGCCCACAGCAGCAATGGCGTCGCCGATAGAGGGCCAAATACATAAACCGGCCGTGAAATTGGTCTATAGGTCCACTGTCTGTGAGCGGTAAGACATACATGACATACCTGCGGGGTCATACGAAGAGCAGATTTTAGAAGACTACGGAACTGCCTACAAGCAAGGTCGAGGGGCTTCAAGCCAAAGCCAATGTTGTTGGTCCCTGCGGCAACCACTACGATGTCAGGATCAAGACTACAACTGAAATCAAGAAGCTCTTCCTCGACGTGTCGACAAGTACCTCCAGGAGTACTGTTGATAATATACTGGATGGGACCTTGCGAAAGTTTTACATCACCCTGCACCACTGGTCTCAGCTGACTATCTGCGAAGATGTATGCCACCTGAAATTCGAAAACGAAGTTTTAACACAATGCAGGCTTGATGAATGGAGCATGATTTTCATTTTTTTAATTGATTTATTTATCTTATTTATTATTATTATTATTATTATTCTTTGTAGAATACAGAATCGGAGTATTCTGCATGTGGATAAACATTCGACACTGCTAAAGCGACCAACAAAAACAACAAGAAATTAAATGTTACATATTTTGATATTGAGTTATACGAGTTATATATTCCAATATCTCACAAAAAAATTTAAACTATATAATGTGGATGAATAACTGTGAGCAATTTAGAGCATGCATTACAAAAAAAATTACGAAAAAATGGCTTTCCTTAGACGCGGTACCTTTGAGAAATAGGCTGAATTATCATTACCGAACGATTCTTGTTTGATCCATCGGAGAAGGTCTTGTTCTGTTTTCCACTGACTCCTTGTTCCCAAAGCTCAGCTTTCGAACGTTTCCCTGTACCACGCCTGAGTCCAGCACCTCGCTCTCCAGATGCTGAGGAACTGTTGCGCTTCCCTCCTGATCTTGGTGACCGTTTGGTAGCCATTTTGTCGTCACGTACCTGCAGGATTTTGAGGACAAAAATAAAAGAAAGAAATTCCTCTCACGAAGAATTAAGATTTAGTATATCCTGACACTTTGGCAGTGAAAAAAAAAAGGAATGGAAAGTTGAAATGATGACGAGTAGCTAGCCTGAGAGTAAAATAGATTGAGGATAGTACTAGAACAGCTACTGGATATATTCGTCAACAATTCGTCAACAACCCTTCTAGCGAGTAGACAATCGAATGAGAAGATTTCCTAACATGCTAGACTTTATAAAGGAACTTCGAGACAGGTGGTCCTAATTAAAATAATCAAAGTTGAACCCGGATATTGGCTCACACGTGATTGGTTACTGGGGTCTTTTCTTCCAAGAGGTGCCTCTCCTTTGCAAAACGTATAATCCACATTCTTCTATTTCTGTGGTATAACCCCTAGGTGTACGAAATTAAGAAACTCTGCACGTGCGTTTAATGTAATATGCACTATTCATAATTAGAACTCTAGTCTCTTTACTCTCTTTTTAGTACATATAGTGGTTACCTTCAATACAGTGATGTTCAATTTTGGCCTATGCCTGAAATTAAATGGGACACTATAGATCATAAGGAAGTAAACTTAAACAATAAATGGATAGAGTCGTATTATTTATTAAGTAGTCTGCATTTATAGTGGCCTCCTAATTAGCATGCTCAGGATAACTAGCCATTAAACTAGATTTTTTTTTAAATTACGGGTTGCCCCCAGTTTTTCTCGAATTCCCGCTTCTGTAGCCTATATTACAATTCGTTATTATTCATTTAACCTATCTTTCTTCGATTTTGTAAAAATGACGCTGAGCTTTGATTGGCTATAAAGCAAGAAAACTGAAATCATTGCATGGAAAGAGAGGAAGCCTACATAGAAGAGGAGACACAACGAAAAATTAGTTATTGCCGAGTATTACAGAAATCATGATTCCTATTACAGAAAACAGACGAGACCAAACAAAAGACAAACAGTCATTATATAGCTTTATTTGCAAAACATATACTGCATGGCTTGACGATATTAAACACTTGATGGAACAAACCCGCTCATAAAAAGTACGTTTAATTGTAGGGGTTAATTAGGATTATCATTTTTTCTCATACTTTCGTAGTTTATTTTTCTTTCTCAAATTCTAATAAAAAGATACTGAAATGACCTAAAAAATAATCTTTCCGTCTTTCGTTATTCATTTCTTCTGTGCTCCCCTGATTCGGTCGTTTTTTTTTTGTTTTTGTTGTTGTTGTTGTTGTTGTTTTTTAGGGGGAGTGGCAGTAACGGTAACCACCCCACCCCCAAGAGGACGTCAGTGATATTTAGTTTAATTATATTTTCCTTCTGTAAAATTGTTGCCTCATCATTGGAATAAATTATTTTAGATACATGCAAGATGATTTTTTTTTTCCTTTTATGGTTTGTCTCTTTAAGGACACTATAAACCCTCTACCTGGTTTGTTTCTCATTGGTCGAAAGTCTCCAGAAGCGTTGCTTGACAACAGCAGATAAGTCCGTGCATGTATCTTTTTCGGTGGGTATAAATGTTAGTTTATTTAAGGAATTTACCAACATTAGTGTTCGATGTATACAGTAATAATAATTAGATCCAAATTTTATATTCTAATATTAGGTTGAATGCATAAATGTTCACTTATTTTGAACACAGCGCGAAAAATTATATAATTTGTTAATTCACAACTGACACGGTATTGTGCACGTGGGACTGCACTCGAATTAAGACCTCCTTCTTTCGTGGGGGGGGGGGGGGCGCTAAACGTTATGGACTTTGTTTTCATCAGCTTGTAAAGACGCAAAATTTACTGGTTTGTGCGAATACTTGTGTGTATATAGGGCATAATCGTGTTTCAGGCCCCTCTCAATTAATGCATGGTGAGTGGGGCTGATGCCCACATACATCATGATCGATTATCTCTCCTGAAATTAGACCACAGCTAGCTAGGACAGAAATAGAAGACGACGGCCCAATATTTTGAAAATAATGTGTTGATCGATCATCACGTTTAATCATCATTATCTTCTTTTAAAACTCTCTTATATATACTCGTGTTAACGGCCCCACCAAACGCGATTCAAATATGATTAATACAGCATCGGGGCTGATGAGCACAGTATATATACTCGTGTTTACGGCCCCACCAAACGGGATCCAAACGTGATTAACACAGCAGCGGGGCTGATGCCCATCAGCCCCACTGCCGTGATAATCAATTCATAATCCCGTTTGGTGGGGCCGTAAACACGAGTATATATATAGGGGAGTGGTCAATCGAGTAATGTTAAAAATGTGAAAATGTAAAAATGAGTTTCATGATCGATCAACTATTGAACGAATAATAAAATGTAGGCCTAATACCTCGTGGGGGAATCAGCCCCACATTCAAACTATATTAGAGGTGGGGCCTGAAACACGATATTGCCGTATATAGTTATCGGTTCTTCGTGTGAATTTTTTTTAATGAAAATTCACTGGTTTGTGCAAAGTCATGAAAGTGAAAGTTGATTTGCCATGCTGAAGTGATGAACAGAACAAATGTTATGTCGTTGAAACTTATTGACTGGTGTGAATTTTGGTCCTAGGCCTAGTGAGCTTTTGTGCCGAAAATCTCATTATTAAAATTTGAGTAAGAACAATGTCGTTTTCAAAAAAAAAAGGCGATTGTATCAATTTGACACTAAGTACGGGAAGGTTCCGCTGTCTGCACCCTCATTCGCTTTACACACGGTTTGGGATTTTTGTAGCCGCCATTTGCAAGGCATATGAATGAAAATAGAGTCTACATATAATAGATGTTTTTCACCAGTTTTTCCTAATTATTTCATTAATATATCACTAAAATTGATGTGAAGATGATGTGTTCTTTGTATATTTTGTGAGGTTACAAATTGCGCAGATACGCTTATGCGCAGACATTACGAACAGCGTGGCATTACTGAATGCGTGCATTTACGCATCTAAAATTAATTTCTTACCCGTAGAATTATATGCTGCATTCCCCACAGGGAATTTTGAAAAGAAAGCTGACAAAAAAAGGGTAAAAACACTTTGGCAATATCATTTCTATCAGATACAAATTACAAGCAAAAAATTTGTAAAATAGCTGATTGCCAATTTCATACCTTTTTCCATAGAAAACAAATGTTTGGTAATACAATTCTTTTTTAGCAGTGTTGTATCCGAGGCCGCCTCAGCAGAGACCGTGACCGAGACATGGCTGTGCGAGACCGAGACCGGGACATGGCAGACCGAGACCAAGACCACTAAAAAGTGTACATTTTTTGCGTGTGTTTAAATTTCACCTGTTTAATTTGCTTTGACCACTTTGGGGTCTTTATATAGACCTTTTAATTTTTAATAATTGTTCACTAAAGTATTTGAGCCATGTATATTTCTGGATTCTCCCCCTGATTTTTTTTTTCTTTTCTTTTTTTTTAAACTGAATCATTTGAATAAGAATTACTAAGGCTAGCAAATTAGCAAAAACAATCATAAGTTAAGACATCAAGTCATCAACAGACTAATTAAGTAAGTTAACAAGGGACTGAAGCAACTAAACCAGCTCCAGGCAGAATCATTCATGTTGGCATACTTCACGCAAGACCCAAGCAGAAGGGTTACAAAGTACACAGACAGTACTAACATATACACCATACACCGCCATTCATGTAAAATACAACTTGAGCAACCGCCCAATTTACTGTGCCGGCCCATTTACTCAACTGCGAAAGTAAATGCTCTGGAGGGAGCGAACTACTGGTCATGGAGCGCACCATAAAGTTACATATAAATTTATTATATGCTCACACAGTTGTGTGACTTTTTTTATGACTGGAGTGAGGAAATTTAGTGGCAGTTTTTCCCCGATCCCTGAGAGTTCCTAATTGATATTCGGGCTGGCGGAACGAGCGGAAAAAAAAAACAACAGAGAACGAGAGATTTGTTACTGCCTTGCTCAGGCCTCAAGCCGAGACATCGGGACATTAGCCTCCGAGGCCGAGGCCAAGACATTAGGCTCCAAGGCCGAGAACGTAATTTTCAGCCTCGAGACCGGCCTCAAGGCATACATGCCGCAGGACTTTGACTGCTTTATTCTGTCAGGCTTGGGCCCAGTGCAAAAACACACTAGTGCCCGAATTTCACCCCAGTACATGTATCTAGTTAATGATATCACAAGAAATAAAGGAAAATTATTGATTCTTTTTGGCATATGATGATATTCTTGTTGCTGAGTCACATCGGAAGTTTGTGTTGCATTGCGTGTGTTTGAATTGCCAGCTGCATAGCTTTCAGACCTGCGTAGGTAGCTTTCAGACTTCTGACCATAATAAGCAGGAAAAAGGATGGTCTTGTTGGTCATGTTGCAAAGCAAGGTGGCAACATATTCTGTGAGGGTTTTAATGTAGCAATTGTGATTGCTGTTTCTTTTCCATTTTTTCCCCTTAGTCATTGTCATTAATGTTTTGCATGCTTGTGAACTGTTTTGACAAGGCAAATGTGTCTTCATAATCCTAAATTTTCTCCATTTGCTTATACACAAATGAATAAAGCCCACACATCTGGCCTCCTCCCCTGGTTTGCCTCTTCATTATGATAGCATTGATGATCAGCATGATATGCCCTGAATAATAGTTTGAAAAGTTAAATAACAGAATAATGAAAGATCGGATCTGGTTGATCTGAATCTCTTGAATTGTAGAGGTAGACCACCAGGCTTAAATGTTAGATCTAAGTTCTAACAAAGAGTAGACTATGGACTGTGGTGTGTCCACACTTTGCAGATGTCCATATTCAAGTTTTCATGCACAGGGTCTGGGTAATATCTAAAAAAATACAGAGATTTATAAATTCAGATTGCACCAATGGATGGAGGAACCTAAAATTATCTCGGGATATAAATCTATTTTGGAATTAGGGAAGAAATTGTGAAAATATTGGCCATATGTTTGTCTCATTCTGAAAAAAATATGAAGGTACCAACAAGGATCTAGAGATCTTCATTATTAAAGAAGCTGCCATCTTATTTGTAGAATCTATACAAAATAGTACTGAATGATTTGATGGTAATAATGTAATTTAACCTTGCTAGTGATATGATTATCTTACCTTTGATGGATCCTTATGTTAGATAAATCATTAGTAAAGTGGCATACATGTGCAAAGTTTGGACTCATTTTTCATGATCTCTTTTTTTTTTTCACTTGTATTGTGTTCGACATCGAATTTTGGGATCACAGTATTTTTGGAATTCTTTTTCAATAACTTTTCTCCTTGCTCCCATATGTAGTCTAAAAATTTGTTTTCCATTTATTTATTTTTGTTCAGAAATATCTGGACACTCCTCCCCCATCTTACATCTCAGTAGATGAGTAAGTTAGACCTATTGCTGTCCAGTTAAAGTCACATAATCAAAGTTTACTGAAAGCCCTTACCTTTAAAAATTTGCCTTTATTTTGACATTTTGCCATCATAATTTGAAAACGTGACCTAAAATTGCATGCTTTGTCTCAACATTTGTGTGAATTTAAATGAAAGATTGTAAAGAAAAAAATATAAATTTCTTTCCCCTAAAAGTGTAACCTAACCAGTAAGGGTCTGGAAATCTTCATTTCTTGAATGCCATAAGAAACTGTTAAAGTTGTTGAGATTTTCACTGTACAGTATATTGTTCATCCCTATGTACAGTAGGGGATGCTTATTTTCAATCTGTCACTCTTGTTCCAAACTTTGGACTTGTTCTTAGGACATTTTCTCAATTTTTTGTTTTGTCAAACCTCATTGAGATCGCAATATAACTGGCAGTTTATATCATTGTCTTTTTGCACCTTATTGTAGTCTATGTGTGTTTTGCCAGGAATTGGAATAACAATACATGTACTTTATAGCAGAATTGGAGAACTCATGGATCATTCATGAAATTTCTAAACCTTCAAACACATGCGAAAACTTAAATTGTCTCCCAATATAAAATTCTCTATCTCTCTTTCTCTTAGTTGTGATTGACATTCATCTCAAAATAAATTGCTATCAATCAAAATTTTGTTGCAGAAAGGGACTCCAGACAATTCCAGAGATAGGAGTTTCTTTGCCTTTGCCTTGGTCGTTGATCAGAAGAGGTGGTAGATAGAGACAAACATGGCCGACACCGAGGCCGAGGTTACCTCCAAGGAAGCAGAGAATGCCAAGGCAGATGAGAAGGAGGTTGACACCAAAGCAGAAGATGGTGCTGCAAAGACACCCGATAAGTCAGGTACTCCAGCCAAAGTAAAAAGGGAGAAGACTTCATCATCCAAGCCAAAGAAGGGAGGAAAAGGTGTGTTTTTTATTATTTACTTTTTCTTTCATAGTGCTGACTATGAATGATACCGTCAAACTTGTCACAATATACATGAAATTTATAAATGCATTGGGGAGTGTTAAACAGCCAAGTGTTCCATTTTTTGTTTCCATCTTCTATTCATTCCCATAAAATGTTAAAGAATAAAAAGACAAAAGAGGTGACTGATGAAAAATTTGGGATTGAGAAATGATTGTTCTCATTCTCTTATTGACCACAATTATGCTACATTTTCTGGAAGTAGTAAAAGATATAAAAACTCATTCTTTTCAGGCTCAAGATCATTGGCATAATCTTTGCACCAAATTGAACAAATTGCAATTAATTATGGCAGTCATCCAACCATAATTTTCCTGTTTCATAATGAATATTTGTGTGCAAATTTCTTTATAGGAACAGCCAAACCTAAGGCAGATGAGGAAAAGAAAACGCCAGAACCCGAAGGAAGTGGAGATGGTTTGTATCAGTTCTTTAATAAGATACCTTATTTGTATAGATCAGACATCTTTTGAAGAAAAAAAAAGTGCGCAAATATAATGTAGGTGTACTCAGTGATGATATTGATAACAGTGAAAACTTATAGAGCCTACGCATCCTCCAGTGACGCTCATGGCGCTAGCCTTGCAGCAGTTCTGTTAAGTACAAGTATACTGCAATTTTTTTTTTTTTTTTTTTAAATGACTATCTTCTCTTAACTTTAGGTGCAAAGATTATTTAACATTATTTTAGTTTTCAAGTGTATCTATTTCTGCGTCCGTTCTTTTCATGCAGGCTAAATGAGTTTTTAGTTTACTTCAGACGTTCTGCATGTTATTCTGATGCTCGTATGATTGTGAACAACAATGATTTGCATTTGTCTTTATTGGAGAAGTGGAAAAATTACTTGCTCAATTCCTTACATGAAAGCTGAAAGTATCCCTTAAGTGGAATGTACTGTCTGCTTTCGTATAATTTTCTTATTTTGTGCTGCTGTTTTGCATTTTGTTTTGAAACATCTATGATCTTTGGGTTTTATTTTTGTTTTTGTTTTTCACCTTCTTTTATCTGAATCCCATACTTGAAGAAATGTTGCTGTTCTCCCAGTATTAGAGATGTTTTAGCAGTTTATTACAAGATCTTCATCATATTAAAAATATTGTACTGATTACTGAGAATACAGCAAAGTTTATTTTTCAGAATTTCTCGGAGAAGCTAACATTTATCAAGCATACCCAGAAATGTGTCACAAATATTCAGTAACTGGTCAGTTCAGGAGATTAATTTTATATGTCATAAAGTTGAATATTGCTTTATTAAGTTGATATTTTCTTGCCTGTAGGTAATGAGCTACCCCCGAAGGTGGTACCTCTCTTCATGGCCACCAAGACTCAAGAACTTTTCAAGTGTGTTTGTGATGAGGACGTAACGAAGGATGAACCTATCAAGCTGATCAGTAAAGAAGAAATCATACAGGACATGAAGACCAGGGCAGCAGTCTCGGATTTCTCCCCATTCAAACAAGCCATTCTGGTAAAAAAAAAAAAAAAAACTAGATTTGTTTTCCTTATTTAAATTGCAACCAAAAGTTTTCCAAAAATTTGATTAAAATACAATTGATTTCAATTGAATTTATGCTCAGTCACTATAAGTATAGGTAGGCATCATGATGTATATATTTTTATCAGACTTTGCAATTAATGGTTACAAAAACTTGCATGATATGTTCTCAGTGTGACCCTTTCCTTTTGTGTTTTATGAATTATTCTGTGTTTTGCTAATATTTCTGTCTAGATCATAAAGAAAATGTTTTATTACTGAAAAATGTTGTAAACATGCACATATCACATCAAAATGTTATGTGTGTGCAATGAAGTTTTTTTGTTTTTCTTTTACTTTAATATTGTTGCTACCTGAAATCAAAATTTCTGCCTCTGATCATTTGGAGTTAATGAATAATGTCACTCTTATACAGCACCTGCAACAGGCAATTTGATTGTGTCTGACTTTTGAAAGCTCCTGGAGTGTTTAGGCAATTTGTAACCAAAGGATGTTGAGATTGCTTATCTGGGAAAGGGCTGTTATTCCAAACAAAGAGGGTTTGCTCTGGGTCAAAGTTTGTATTGAATAGGTATGTTGACAAGAGCTACATCCTGTTTGGGATAAGGCAAGGTGAGAATCTTTCTATTCATACAAACAATAGCCATCCATCTCTATTGAGTATCCACCTTCTGCAGGTGTTTTCCAATTGTCTTGTCTACCATGTAGTCATGTAGTTTGGGATGAAAACAAAGATTGTATTGGGTAATCTGCTACGTTAATGCTTTAAAAAGTTTATCTGCAAGGTACTGAGTGTCTTTTCAATGAATAAAGGGAAGCATTACCTTTCCTTTTCAATGTGAGACCACCTGTTTAGGATTAAGTGAGGCATTGTAAGTGTTTCTATGTTGTCATTTTACACTGAGTTATTTAGTTTGCTGGCTACCTATTTATTACCTTTGTCTCAGCTTTATCCATGTAGTTCCATATGAAATGAAAATTGAATTATAAGATGGTACATCACTTGTTAAAGATGAAGACAGACATGTTTGTTCTGAAAACATGAAGTTTAATTGCCCTAGAAATTTGAAAACATCTAAAACAGAAAATTGAAGTCATATTTGATATTCTCCAATACATTCTACATTGCATCATGCTTGCCTATTTATGTGTGGGATATATTACAGATGATGAGTTTGAGTTAAGTCATGTTTGCTAACTTTGATTCACCTACTTTTGTTATCCTTGTTTGCAGGACTATGATGGGGAAGAGATCATGTTAGTCTATGATGCAGAATTCAAATATGGTGAAAACTTCATCATTGCTCTCACAGAGGAGGCAAAGGAAAAACTGAATAGAAAGTTCAATGTAAGACTCGTGGATTTGTCCTAAAAGTTAGATATGGAAAAGGGCATTTCATTTTTATGAATTGATCATGCTTTATTTATCCTGAATTAGATCATTATTTATCCTTTTCCAGAATGCAATGTATCTCTAATACGAACATCTGTTGTTAAGAGTGATTCAAAACCTTGCCTACATGTATTTTGTATAGAAGCAGCAAGATGCTAAATATGATAAAAAGTGTAATATGAGACATATTACTTTAATTAGCTATCTGCTATAAGATGCTACAATGCTAATACATTGATACACAGAAAAGGCACTAGCTAAAACTGCAGGTGGAAATATTTTTGCCTTCCTTTGTGTTTTGGTACATACAGTTTTGGAGATTATGTTCATCTTTTCTTCTTAATTTCTATCCTTTTATTCAACAAGGCCTATTTACACAATTGCAATGTCTTCATATTCACACGTCAGAGAGATGTATTAGGTGCTATAAAGATCCAGAATTTTATTATTATTATTATATTCATGGTGCTCCCAATAGCAGTATTGGAGTCAAAATGTCCACATTTTATTGAAATAATTCAACCCTCTCCCCAAGTATAGTGGTATAGTGTAATGGTAGTCTCTTTATGACTAAGAAGCTTTTGATATCAATCTCTCAGCCTGCAGCAATAGAAGAAGGAGAAGAAGGGGAAGATGGAGAAGGAGAAGGAGCTCAAGAAGAAGAAGATTTGACGGTCTATCGCTACATCCCTCCTGAGCCTAAGGAGTGGGTTTCTCTTGGGAGTGAGAAGGAGATAGAGGAGGAGGCTGTGGTAGAGAACAGAGATAAGGTGAGTTCTAGAGATAGGTGAGAGAACTCTTCTGAGCCCCGTTTCATAAAACTTGTTATCAGTATTAAACAAGTTGCAATAACTGCTATAGCTACTGAAATCCTTGGATCTGATGGGCTTAGAGCAGATTTGTCATCGAAATGTGGCATTTGTTACTGATAACAAGTTTTATGAAACAGGTCTAACTCATCAGCTATTTGAATGGGATGGCCCCTGCATTAAGTCTATAGAAATATAAGAATTTGGCAGTCAACGGGTTGAGCTCGTGCTGTAACTAAAACAGTTTAATATGCATGTTCCTAAAGTGTGTCTCTTGAATGATGAATAGTGATTAATTTTTTTCTAAGATACTTTACTGTCACGAGAAGTATAAGAGGAAGTTATTTACCTGTTGAATAATAAACCTCTGGAGGATGGTAAGAACATGCTTTATACCGAAACTTCGAGAGTGAGTAGGTCCTTTTCAGGACCACACTCATTTCCCAGAAATAATACGTGGTATACCGTGAATACATGGTGTATCGTGAAGCCTTTTCCTGCCATACATTCTACCACCTTCTAAACCTTCAGAGGATATGAACCTCAGATAGCTCTGGTTATACATTTATTTCATTGCAAATAATTCAGTAGGTTTTTTTTCATGTCCAATAAACAAATATAACAAATTGTAGAAGAAATCGAACATACATAAATTACTGTACAATAATGTAATATGTTAACATAATTTGAATTGTAAACAGAGGAAATCTGCAAACATAATTTATGTTAGGCTTGTATTCAAAGTACGCATATGGAAATGTTATTTTAAATTCAAATCACATCTATCAGGTTTAACATCTCTATGGACTGATATTCAAATGCATTCTTTCTGAAATGTTTGAGAATTGTGATTTTACTATATTGGATGGAGAAAGTGCCCTGATATCTGATTAATTAATGCTATACTTTTGCAAAGTGCATTCACCAATATTTTCAAATGCAAATGGATCGCCATGTTCTCATGTTCATTTAATCTGTGCAATTATCCAATGGTTTTTTTTTAAAACTACATGATACTGTTGTATCCGCATGTACAGTGTATACACATGAAACATTCTCACCCTACATTGGAACTTTAATTCACTGAAGCTGAATGTTCTTTCTGCCCTGCAGCTGTCCTTCATTGTCCAGCGTGTAAGACGTGACTTCGGTGCCCCTGTGAAGTTCTCAGACCGAGGCCCAGATGACGTCAAAGATGGTTACATCGAGTGTACTTCATTTGAAGATAAGAGTTATAACCTGAAGAAAGTGGAACTGGATACAGCTGTGCAAGCCATACCAACCTACACTGACAACTGTACACAGACAGACTGGTAGGTGACATTGAAACAAAACCTGACAGTTGTTATGTTTTGCCTGTAAGCATATTTTACTCAGGAAGACAGGAAAACGCTATACCAGTAGTGTTGTCACACTAATCAAGATTACTCGCTGTCTATTAAAGATGTATACATGTACGTAGTTTGCTTACCATTATTCTTGATACTTTTATACCAAAAGTGACATTGACTCCATGCCGATCTGATGTTTCTTTTGTTTTGTTTTAATGTTCATTTAAAATTTCTCTTTCATGAACAAGGTGATTCAAGTCCTTGGCAAAAGCTTGAAATTTATTCCCCTCAATTATATGTAATGTAATTAAATTCTGCAGTTATGGTTCAAAAGGGACATGCTTGAGTGTTTCCCTTCAAATATTTATTGTACATTCAGTTGTGAAGATAGTCTGGTCAGTTTTTCAAAAAAAAAAAGAAATTTTGTATTATTTGAAGAATATTGAGGTACTTTTTAAACTCATATGTATTACTCATTATTTTCTGCTCATCTCTCTCTCTCTCTCTCTCTTCCTTTCTTTCTCTGATTTAGGAAGCACCCATGTAACAATGTCACCCAGTATGCTCCACGTGTGTTCAGTGAAGAAGAATGTGAGAAGATATTAGCTTCCCAAGAGCTTCGGGATTTCATCGAGAAAGTAGAGCCCAGGTGATTCATGGAAAAATTACTGTTTTTATTAGCTTTGATTTCATATAACATCAGCCAAAAGGCAAATGTTTTTTGTAGATGTTACATGATTTTGTTTTTAGAAGAAACATTTTGAATATCAGTATTTCCATATGTGGTACTTCTTTAGTGGCATATGAGTTTTGTGTTTTACATGTGTATTGTATCAAGGTAATGCCAAAATGACTACGTCAAGAGTCGTAAGTGTTCGCTTGAGGAAATCTGAGACAAATACTCGCTAGGCAACTTGCAATACCTGCATGAGTCACAAAATTGTACTTTAATTGGGACCAAACATTGCACAAGCCTTTATCTCAATAAAGTTGTGGGGTTATGGTTAAGATTGCAATTTGGTTTAAGATGAGGTTTAGGTTTTGTCAAAGGATGTACTTATGATAGGAAATTGACTGTAAATCTATTGAAACTGGTGCATGTGTTGTACAACTGGATGATTGTAGAAGAAGAAAAAGGAGGAGAATTTATATAGCACCTGACTACAACATGATAATGTCTGCGAGTATGTGTTATCGAGAAGAAGGCAGCGACAGAGGAGGAGAAGGATTATTCATATAACACCTGATTACAAAATGTGATGTCTCTTAGTATGTTATGATCTATGTTGTAGCCAAACTTCAATTCAAACATGTTTTAGTTTCCAGCATGTAACACATTTCTTGTTGTTTTGTTGTAGATTTGACCTGGCCCTGCAACAGAATGAAATCATGGATGTATTCCTTGATGACTGGAAGGAATTGGCCACTGAGGATAGTACCTTTGGAAGCAAGTCTGATAATTACCTCAAGGTTTGTGCCCCTATAATCAAGAACGTCTATGATAAAACCACTTTCCAGGAGTTATTCTGGCATCCATGTTGGTATAATGCCATACTTAATCCTTCTGTGAATGCCAGAGACTAATCATTATTTCTGTGCTTTGATTGTGTGCAGAGTTCATGTCTTTTAGGATTTGCAGTGTCATATTATCTTGATATGAAAAGAGCTACTTCTTCTCTATTTGTTCTCCATATCATTTCTGCTTAATTTGTGGAGATGATGGGATGAGTTTCTGTGATTGTGGAATTTCTCTTTGATGCTCTCTCTCTTTCTGTTTGCTCTTACTCTCATTTTGTCCTTTTTGCTTCCTGCCTCTTTCTCTTTCTTGTTTCTTTCTTGCTCTCTTTCATAGTTATCAACGAATCTTCACGTATACCTCATTGTTTCTTTTTTTCTGCATATGTTGCTTATTTGTCAAAAATTGTAGCTTTCACTGCTTGAATACATTTGGCAAGTCCGTCTTGGATAGAGTTGTTATGCGTTCAATCAAAGATCTAGTAGTGGCTAAAGCTGTTAGGGGTTAGATCAAAGATCTAGCATGCTGTATTCATAACCAGATCATTTTTTTATTTGTGTTATTATTATCTTCACTTCTTTGTACATATTCTTTTTATCAATTTTAGGAGTACCAGTCGTTCACTGACCTTCAATTCAGCAAGGACAAGGTATTGACTGCTGTGGAATGGCATCCTACCATCAAGGGTGTCATCGCTGTGTCCTGTGCTGAGAGAATGACCTTTGATGATCGGGTAGAGCACTCCTCCAAGATCATCATGAACCCCTCTCTCATACTCCTCTGGAGCTTCACTGACCCTATCCATCCTCAGGTACTCTTAAACAGTTTCCATGTATGGTGGATCAGTGATGGTTACTGAGAAGTAGATTCTACTATTACTTGATATATAGGGACAGGGATGGTGTGGGAGGGGTGCAATGGAAAGGTTTGAATTACTAATACCCAGAACAAAAAGTGATATGGAATGCAATAAGCCAGTTCATAGTTAGCTTATGTACCGAATGACATCTAAAATATCCACAGATATTTTAAACATGGAGAGGTCCCTTTTTGTGCATTTAGAATAGTCACTCCCAAAGTAACAGAGGTACATCAGGAAGAGTTTTTATATCTCCTTTTGAAAAGAATGCTTCCACCTGGGTATCATGGAATGCACATGGGTGCACAATAATTAGCAAATTATCAAGAATTCATGTCAGTGGGTTTTAGATTTTTGTCCCAAATGACCTTTATCTGCTCATGCTCAGATTGTATCCATGAACCGGCTTATCAAGTTTTAATATGGCAATAGAACCGGCTTATCAAGTTTTAATATGGCAGTAGAACCGGCTTATCAAGTTTTAATATGGCAGTAGAACCAGCTTATCAAGTTTTTATATGGCAATAGAAGGTTTCATGATACACCATGTATTCTTTCCTGGAAATGAGTTTGGTCCTGAAAAGGAGCTACCCACACTCATTTCCAAGCAAAAATACATGGCCTTCTACTGCCATATGATGTACCACCAAGGAAACCTTCAAAGGATAAGTTTTAATATCTTCCCGGATATGTATAACTTGCAGAAATATGTTGAATAGATGTACTAGTGCTCATAAGAGTAAAAATTGCTCAGTTTTATTCAGTTTTAGATAACCATTTCTTCCTTTTGCTACTAAATTATGACACCTTAGCAATTTTTACTAAATTTTTCAATGCTGATTTGCCATAAAAGTCTTTTTCAAATTATTCTTTTTTTTTTTTTTAGGAATTTGATCCAAAGTTTCCAGGGAGCACACATCTAACAGAAAAAAAAAAGTCTCACAAGCCACAAATGAAATTTAAAGAAACAAAAGCGTAAAAAAATGCTTTTGGTCTAAAGGAGAAAGCGGCTGTTGGGCACCATCTTAAAGGAGCACTTGCTGCTTATCTGGTTCAGTGATTTAGTTTGATGAATACTGTGAGGAATTAGTGGTCTGATTGATAGGAATTTTTACTGTTGACATGTCGGTAAAAAAAACTTGATGTCAACATAAGTACAATTTTTTTTTTCACTGGCTGAAATCACGGTATCCAACTGTGCCCGACTGTCTGGGCGCACCAGGGTTGCCATAGCGGCCTGCCCTGTACCGTAGCAGACTGTGACAGCCGCCGGAACAGCTGCCACAATCACACCTTATCTAGTGATGAAATCATGCCCTACATGTCCGTATTATTCATTTAATATACCCATTCGTACATTGAACTCAAAACGTAATCGATGAGTAAAAATATCTGGACAAGTTTACCTCCTGCGTAAGTGTAACTTTTTGTTTCGTGTCGTCCATGCAAATGAATCCGACAATACATATATCTCTCTCCTCGATCGAGCATGCGTGATGTAACGCTTGTATAGTTGATATAATTCCAAATCATTCCCTCCTACCTCTTTCTGTGAGGACAGAACAAAAATCAAGGTCAAATAAATTGAAAGTAATCCAAACTTGCTTGCTATTCTCCAATAAATTTTCCCGTCATTTATTGTCACGAATTCGTTAATTCAGAAATAAATCAGTCGCCAAAAGATTGCGCTAAACCCTGAAGCGCTAAAACCTGGAAGTGTACCAACATAGTACACAAATTCTGTTCATTCAATCTATGTTCTTAACGTTGACATTATGATTACCGGTATCGTATGCAAACGTGGCGCGGAGCATAGTCATGATTCAAAATCGAACTTGGCCTGAATGATTTCATTCCCACCACAAAATTTAGTAAGAAGGGCACTAACAAACAAGCTCTTGCTTGCAAGGATGAATGTTTTTTCTTTTCTTTTTTTTTCAAATAATAACTGTTCATTTTAAAAAAAAAAAAATATCTTGTCAAGACTTGTCATACTTTCGTAAAGCTTTTGTTCATGTAAGCTCCTTCGCTCACAAGTAGTAACGTCAGGGCTGAAATAGTGCATTGGCCTAAAGTAGTTTTCACTCACGTCCACATACAGTGCATATAAACGTGTTTCTCGCTTTGGCTGGTTCCATTAGTGATTGCAAGAGTTGATCTGGTCAGACTAGAAACTCAGTTTGTAGGTCGTAAGTGATGATCAAAAACGACAATATGAGGTGAATTCTAAGTATTTTAGCGTAATAAATTGACACCACCGTACCTTCAAACTTTCAAATGTAAAAATAATTCATGATTTAAGCCATAAGTACACATTTGGGGGATAATTCTTAAGTTGAAGTTATGTTGCCGAGTAACTTGGTGGAAATTTTAACATTCGTGTAGACTAGAGACCTAGCTATAGACAAGTCCGTCACGTTACCGTCAGTCGTAAGTACTACATTGTAAATAAGTGTCAGCGTCACCGTCTGTCTGTTTCGAATGATCGACGTTTATTATGAATTAAACAGACCTCTTGGAGGTTGTTATTTTCTGTCAATATAAAAAGAATCCATGTCGACATGGCATATTTTGTTTGTCGACATTAATGTCGACAAACCTCATGTCGACCAGACCACAATGAGGAATAACTCAATTTGAAATGTTATTGAACATTATCTTTTTATGCTACCCAGGTGTTGCTAGAAGCTCCTGATGACATCTTCTCCTTCAAGTTTAACCCATCAGACCCCAACATCATCACAGCAGGCTGCATTAATGGTCAGGTGGTCATGTGGGATATCAGCAAACATGTGGATCGTCTCCGTAGCAACCAGCGAGGCAAACAAACCAAGAAGAATAGCATGATGAATCTGGTAAGTATTGATTAGCAGCTTGCAGTAGTGTGTCGTGTGAAGTTAACTTGATTTAGTAGCCGTTATTATAATAGATTTAGATAATAGATGAATAGCTGTCATGCATCGCTTGAGATTTTCCTCGTATTAATTGTAGATACAGGGGATAATAGATGAAAACAACACATTTTTTGTAACACATTGTTTTTATAGAGTAAACTTTTAAGAATTTTGACATTGATTCTCTTTAGGGTTGTTATATTTTTATATCAAACTGTATTATTTTTAATTATTATTTTTTATTAGAAGAAAAAGATTTTTTAATTTTTTTAAATTTTAATTGGCATTGATGAAATATGGATCGGAAGCCAATTTAAGTTGGCATACTTTTTATTCTTAATCACTAAAGGATACAGTCCCTTTGAAGATAGCATTGGCCCTGTTCTTACCATGAAGCAAATAACATTGAAAATTGAACTTTGGAAGTTTAAAATGAGTGGGGGTTCGTTTTTTCTTCTTCTTCTTCTTTTCCATGAATAGCTAGTAATACAGAAATTAACCGAAGATTTTTTCTAACTGAAATGTAGCATATTTGACTTAGTTTGACTTAGATTAATGTCAATTTGTTTCCTCCCTAATGAATAATCTAGACAAATTTTCTCTCAGGATTAACTTTATTTTTAGAGTGTGTTTGTGTGAAATGCATTTATTCTTCTTCCTCCCTGTACTTCTCTTCATTGCATGCTGTAGCGTTATGGTAGAGGAAGAGACAAGGTAACAAACAGCATGTCATACACACATTCTGAATATTGTATGTTCAAAAATATTCACTAACCCACCACTAATACCACTGGTTCTAACTGGATTCTTATATCCAATGACAGACTAGTGTATATAATTACAGATGGCATTCCTTTTGAGCTGACCCCTACGACCTTGGACATTGTTACATTATTATTTACAAAGCAAGCTGAAATAATGTATAAACACGACTTTCTGGAAACAGAAATTTAAAGAATGAATGAATAGAAATGCATCATTTTGCAAAATTGATGCATAATCATTATTTAATCAATAGAAAACACAAACTTTTAGGAATAGTTCTAGATGAAAGTTTTCGTTCATAACAGACATGCAAATTTAAGTTCATTGTTTTTGCCATTATGACGACTGCATGCTCTCACACAACTCACATGATATTTCAAAAGAAATCTTCATAAAATAATATGCAAATAGGTGTCTATTGATGCCACTAAATAACTTGTTCCAACTAGATTCATGTGGAATATAGAGCACTGTCTGTTGGTTTTTTGTAAGCTACACTATGCAGTTTTCATCTTGAATGAAAAAAGAGCATTAATTGCATCTTTAAATGACACCCTTGTGGCTCACAGCTCGTTTGTGCACTCAAAAGCAGGATCTTTGACTGAATCTCATAACAGGAAACTGACACAATACCTGTGAAAGTGAATGACACCAGAAGGTTTCTAAACCACCTCCATATATTGGTTTTTTTTTAGTTGAGATTTATTTGTGAGACCACACCTTTATTGCTCTTGTGGTCGACAAGATTCTTCTTTCTTTTTCTTGATTGTATTTATTAACCACATACATTTCACAAGAAATGCTTCCTTCACTAAAACAGCTACATGTATTCTTTGCATGAGTCGATTCTGTACCTAACAATTTATCTATATTTTGCACAGTTCCTTTGAATATGTTGGTTGTGTCTCAAGTTCATTCAGTGTTAGATTGTGCTTGATTGTTTTTCTCTCTCTCTCCTGTTAGTGCTCAGCACAGGTTTACTTTTATAAATCACATCACCTCAGTCTAACAGTAAACACTTTACCAGTTAACCCTGAGATACACAAGATGATTGGTGTTTGTCTGAGTGAAAATTTGCTTAAAAGTAGAGGGTAAAGCAATCTCCACGACTATACATTGAGATTTGCCAAAGTGATTTTTGAAAATTGTTTTATGAATTAATATATGCTAATTTATGCATTGAATCATATTTCATAGCTTGGGATTTATGCTACTTTATTTAGTAAAGAATGGCATAAAAGCTCATTTACTCTGCAAAATTTTTTAGGTTTACAATATTGCCATTGCTATTGTGAGCCAGAGAGTTAGTATTATTGTTGAGAAGAAGATTATTGGTGGATTATATGTACACTTTTGGTTAGCCCTAAGTAATTCTTCAGATTTCTTTGCCTTGAGATGATGAACAGCAAGATATTAGCAAAACTAAGATGCTTTGAAGGTCCCCCACCCCTCCCCCCCCCCTCCTCAAGTGGAATATTGAACAAATGAAAGGCAAACAATAATTCAGATTGCTGGGCCAGTGCCAGAGACCCCCAACAATGTGGATGTGCATTACACAGTCCATACACACATGTAGAACCTATGAGGCTTCAAAGCGCTGTGATACGAACGTATCTTTTTTGCATCTAAACTCTTCATAAACTACTTGAATATGTAAATACTTTTTCACAGTTAATTCATTTTTAATTTTTTATTTTCCTGTCATTTTGTCTTCTTGCCTCATTATATCTTGCTGGCTATATTTCTTTTTGTTTATATGATATTTTTAATAGTTTAATTCGTTCTAAATGTGTTTCTTTTGATAATTTTGTTTTTATAATGTTGATTTACACGGCCCCAATGGAAACCAGTCATGTAACTGTTTGGGCTTTTTAACTGTGTATAAATAAATAGATCAATCAATCAATCAATTTCGCAAGGAGTCTTCAGGGTGGATGGGTCCTCACACAGGGCAGATGGCAGCCCCTGTTTTGCATTCCTTTTTTATATTTACACTAAAATCATGACTGAAATATCACTTTATCTGGCACATGTATCTTTTTTTGCAAGTGGACAATGTGAACGTATTTCATTCATTCCAGTGTTCATTTGGTTACAGAAACTATGCTCTAACGTGTTTTTTTTTTGGGGGGGGGGGGGGTGGAGGAAGGTAAGATATAGATTGATTACCCAGTGAGCAGTACCAGGCTATCAGCAGATATATGAAGATGTTGGATATTAAATATTTATCTGTTTCAGGTAATGCCATATGTTGATTTCAATTCTGATATTATGAACTGATATTTATATATATTAATTCTTATATATTGTATTCCATAATTTTTTTCTATACCCACTTCGGATAATCTTATTCATGAATGATTATTGCTTAATAGTTATATGCATATTTGCTGCATGCAGACAACAGAATCATCCATTTGTCAAATAATGTCTGTTTCCCCAGCAATATCACTTGGTTATTTTCAGGCGTCTCTGTGCCTTCCAGTGATTTGATGTTAATCTTTATTGGGATAATGTGAAAGGGATCTTGAAGTTCGTGGGATAACTCTCCTGTTGTACTGTTATCTTGTGAATGCAGAGATTGATTATTTTCACCTTGATTTTTAATGTATTTTGTTTTGATTAAACAAATATTCACAGTTAGCGGCATGACACCATGTTGTAGCCATATTAAAAGGCTCTTAGTATTTTGACACCTCATTTTCAGCATTCAGACAAAAACAAAAGCCAAAAATGATCTTGTAAGTGTTCCTTCCACCGTCATTTCTTTTTTTTCCTTCCTTTTACTATTTCCCTAATTCTCTAAATGCCTGATAAGTGGGCTCTTTTGGTGAAAGAGAATATCAACAGCCTTTCACTAAGGCTACCACATCGTGCTACCGAATGCAAGCTATTGTGAATATTCATTCACCATGGAAACCTACAATGAACATCTCATGTGCTGAATATCGAATGCATTTGATTACAATTTTAGCTAACTCTTTAAATGCAAAACATATGAATATATCTGTAAAATATATTGTGTACATTTATATTAGTGCATTTTAGAATGATGAAACCAGGACTTGGGCTTAATTATCAATCCATGTATACTCTGAACTCTGCAAAATATTGGCGGAATAATGATGTTGCAAGCTAATAGTGCATCTCCTTTAAGAAAAAAAAAAGAATATGAATTCATATGAAAATTGTGATTACTTTGAAGAAAGTTTTATTCAGCCATGGTCCTCTTGAAATGTCAAGAAAGGGGAACACAAGTGCAAATTGAGCATTGATTCAAACACAGAGAAAGTTGTATAATGGCGTTTGATTTTTCAGTTCAGGTTGCTTCTCAGCAATGCAGAGTTTTTGACTTCTTGATTCAATCATTGATAGATATTCCTCTTTTTTTCTCACCCATCAGCCTGGATTTGAAGATGAGAATGCAGACAAGACTCCAGTGGTGAGGTACTGTGCAGTGTCTGCCATTGAACACAGTCACAAGACAGCTATAACTGATATACAGTGGGTGCCAGACCATATGGAGGTGAGCCTTTGAGTAAAATATGAAGAAAGGGGAATGGAGGAAAAGGTGGCATAGATTACAATTTGGATAGGATCACAAAGTGCAATTATGCAGACAAATCCCCAGTGGTGAGGTACTGTGCTGTGTCTGCCATTGAACACAGTCACAAGACAGTTATCTCTGATATACAGTGGGTGCCAGAGGTAAGGAAGATGAAAATATGAAAATATTGGAAGGAGAGACAGAGAGAGAGAGGGGGGGGGGGGGGGGGGGGTGGGGAGGGCAGGGATGGGTAGAGGATGAGAAGAGTTAGGATTTGATAGATATGAACCAAGAGGGAAGGGAGAGGTAGTTTTGACAATATAGTAGTAAAGAGATGGATATGCTGTGCTGCGTCTTTAAGAGAAACAGACTGCTAGATGGAAAGAGAGAGAGAGAGAGAGCGAGAGAGAGAGCTGAAGAGAGATAGTAGATGATATTTATCAAAAGGAGATACCAAGATGATATTTTAACTAGTTGATTTCTGAATCATCTCATTTTTTTTTATTACTTGGTTTACCCATCTCCAGTAGCCAAGGAGTTACAGAAAGAATGGGCAGTGCACGAAAATGATGATTGTTGATGAGTGATTAAGTTATGTCGTTATTTTAACACTGAATTTTTCTACTCCTTTCCTTTTGTTTTCCAGATTACTCGTATGGGTACCGTCGTTGAAAACAAGCAGCAGCAATGCCATCAGGTATTATCTGCTTCCACTGATGGGTAAGTTGGCAGTCCAAAATATGGTGTATTTCTTACTTTGTGATTTATGCTGGTATTGGTATTTTGGAATGTTTGAGAAATATTAGCTAAGGAAGCATTTCTTGCGATGAATTATTGTAAGGGCTTATGAAGCTTTTCAGCAATCTTAGTTTTGCCAAATTCAATCCCAATGACATTACTGTGAACCCACTGAGTACTATGTTCAAAATATCTTGGGCTGGAGTCTGTGAAAAATGTGTGTTACAACAAAATCAAATATTATCCAACAGGTTAATGCACATTTAGACCAAAGCACAAAGGGCATCAGGATAGCTAATTAAGAAGAGCAATATTTTCTCCCAAAAAAAAAAATTGTGGATAGAGTATTCACTGGATTTTGGTGCACCAAACAGAAAAGAAAATCTTGAAAAGTTAGAATAATTTGGGGTTTTTTGTACAGTTTTAAAGGCATGACACTAAATGCTTTGAATGTCTGTTTGACATTTTTAATGGACCAAAACTCAGATTATGTGCTAACTTTTGAGGTTTTGTTGATGACCCAGGTATGTTGCCATTTGGGATACCCGTCCACCTAAAGGCCAGACCCCAACCATAGACAACACCAAGCAAGACAATCCACTGGGTGTGGCAACAACATTCAAACACTTGGATCTTACATGGAAACCTGTCATTAAGGTTGGTTCATAGTAGTTTGATTGATTGACAGTATTATTTATAATACATGATATATTTTGATGTGCCTTCCATTTTCTACATGGCAGATAGCATTAAGAGGTGAATAGGAACAAAAGAATTGTCTAATTGTGTTCCTATAACCCACATTGCTCCTACTTCCCCAGTTTATGGTTTGCTGATTAGTTCTATTATTTTGGCCAGTAAGCAGCTGATATGTTTCTTTTCTTACAACAGAAGCCATAGGCTGGAATTCACAAAGGTGGTGTAAATTTAGACCATGGTTTAGGCAAATTTTGAGGTATAAGTGCGCTTAATTTAGCACGTACACCAAGAAAGGTCCCATGATGAATGTGCATGTGTGGCAAAGGGCGCTGAAATCATGCTTGTTGCCATGGTTTAGACCACAGATTATGTAAATTAATTGAAATAAACCATGGTCTAAACCATGGCAACTAGCATGAAATCAGCACCCTTTGTCAAACACACACATTCATCATTGGACCTTTCTAAATGTACGCGCTAAATCAAGCGAAATTATACCATGAAATTGGCCTAAACCATGGTCTAAATTAAAACCATCTTTGTGAATTCCAGCCAGTTAAGTTAGGGTTAAAAAGTAATTTAAAAGTATTTCCATTTTTCAAATGCTGTTAGACCTAGTTGGTTTAAAATGGGTGCTCTTGCATATGGTTAATGCCTGAATTGAAATATTGTATGAATACATGCAGCAAAATCATTTGCACAAAATCAGTGAGCATTGCCAACAGTCCAAGAGCACTTTGTACTTTTTATGGGATTTTTTAGTTTGTCGAGAAACTTGTATGAATTTTTCAACAAAATTGAGAGCTTCATGTGATTGGTTTTTGTGTGTATGTGTGTGTTATTTTATTTTTGCTTTTGTTTTTTGTTTTTGTCATTCATTGGTTTATTTATATCAATTGGGGCATTTCTCACATATATTTCATGTTGGTTTATAACCACTTGGTCTAACACCTGGGGAGCGTTTCATGAAGAGTTTTGTCAGTGAAAATCACCGACAAATGTTATAAGCTACTGAAAATACTCGCATCTGATTGGCTGAAAGCAAACGAGTTGGTGAAAACCACCGACTAATTGTTTCATGAAACGCCCCCCAGTTGGTCTAATTCCCAGATAGTCTAACACCACTATGGCTAAACCCATTCGGTCTACTATCAATTTGGTTTAATTGCCAATTGGTCCAGTTAGTCTAATATCCACTTGGGCTAATTGTCAATATGTCTATTGATGAAATGATCTAATTGCCACTTTGTCTACCTAGTTTTCCTCATTTCTTCTAATGACCATTTGGTCTATTACCAGTTCGTCTAATCAGATAGACTAAGAGGTGTTAGACCAAGTCGATATTAGATGAAATGGGATGAGACCAATCGGGTATTAGATAAAGTGGGAGTCGACCAAGTGACAATTCACTGTTCACGTTGAGTTAGGGACTTTAGAGAGGAGGGTTTAACTTAATACTTTCCTAGTTTTCTTGACAGTCACTGATTAATAATAGAGCAAGTATCATCAACATAAAGTGTGTTGTTACAAGAGGTCGTGCGTGGGAGATTTATGAAAAATTGGAAATCTGAAAAATGTATGTTAGATGTTGAAATCACAATGCTAATTCTTAAGATTAATAGAATACCTGTTCTAGATTTCTCAGAAATTATTCAGGTCTCAACTCGAAGGATGTAATTAATAAAAAAAATGCAAATTGTGTTTCAATGATGAAGGTTGTGAGGGTACAGTGTTTTCTGTATAATCTGAGTACATGAACTTCTTGTAGCATGTACATTAGGTTGTGATCGGTGATTGGAATAGATGTTATATAAATAGTCATTAGAAATAGAATATTACTTTCACTTTTCCTCACTTCATCATGTTGGGATATATTCTTCTGCTCTTGTCATTCGTCTTGTATAAACAAAGTTGATTTCCCAGAAATTCTTTTTTTTAATGCCTTCGCCTACCACCAAGGTGGTGCCGGAGGCCTTATGTTTTGGGGTTGTCTATCCATAGTGCCTTTTACTTAACCCTAAAAGACCCGGGCTATTTCTGGTCTAGTTATCCCGTCCCCCCCCCCCCCCCCCCCCCCGTAAGATCGGCACGAAAATTGGCATGAGGGTAGAAAATGATGTAATCTTCAAGGCTACAGGGTTAAATTTTATCAAATTGTTTTGTTTTATTTTATATGAAGTAATCTATGCTAATTTAGGCAAGAAATCATAGTTTGGCTACATCTCACTGAATAAAGCTTTAGGAACAATGATCTTTGGTAGAATTTTTTTTCATATCATTCACATTGACTCCTTTCCTAAAAAAATAGGTTATCAATCTTTTTTGTTATGTATTCTATTGTTCTACAAATTCCTTATGTATTTCTTTGTTTTTTAAAAACGTCTTTGTGTGGGTGTGTGTGTGAGAGAGAATGTGTGTTTGATGTTTCTCACTATTTTGGAGAGAGCAATTATTTTTTCCTGACAGTATTCACATAATTTTGAAAAGTTTCTGATTTAGCCCATAGGTTTGTACACAGTCATAATATACGGAAATCGTGAAATTTTAACGACTTGTGTTCGTAATCGTAATCTAACACCGACACTGTAGGTACGATTGACATCAATTTGGTATCAAAAGGTGTGGGACGGATCAGAGAAAATAGTCATTGAATCTCAGATCGATACATCTAGTCGTTGCTGAGTACCGTCAAAAATGCAACGGGGGGGGGGGGGGGTATTAACACGATATATTTTGAACTGTCCAGAGGTATGAACTTCAAACGTGGTGCCAATGTACTTATCACCTTAAGAAGACAATCTGAATAGATTTTTCTGTATGTTGGTCAAAGGTCTCAAAGTTAATACCTGTGGTGGTTGTTGTTGTTGATGAATTGGGGTTTTTATTGACATGTATCAATCAGATATGAGTATTTACGTCTGAGACCGACTTTTAATGTCACCATCTGAAAGACGTGATTAAGACTTGAACCTGCATCCGATCACTGCCAGTTTGTCTCAGAATTGCATTCTGAATAAAAGGACTAGCCAGTGCCCTCATAATCTAGTCAGCACATAGAAGTTAATTCTGAATTTATTTTTATGCAAGCTTCATTAAATTTTTTGTGTGTCTTTCCTTTTCTTTGTCTTCTCTGGCCCTGTCAACTTTCAAATATCTTGTACTGTTTTAGATGTAATTTTATATATTTTACCAATCTTAATATTAATTCTTGGTGACTGTTTCCCTTTGTGGTATTACATAAAAATCATCATTGAGCTTGTAAGTGCAAGTGGGGAATACCAACAGCTGTCATTGATAGCTCATAGAGTTGAGTTTCATACTTTTTGAAATAGATCGATTTGTTATGCTTTTGTCAGCATGTGTACCATACAAAATGAAACATGAGCTTTCTGTTTCAAGAGTATTTAACCTCTACCGCATTTAACCTTTACAGATACCAATTAACAGGATTGAAGGCAGTGGGGATTACTGTCCAACAAGAGTTAGCCTACAAGAGAGGCAAGGAGATAGAAGCGTGTGTGAGTAGCATTCATTTTATATGAAAGTGAAACAGTGCTTATGAATTTGCTGTAAAAAGACCTCCAATCTT
>CM057157.1:12907747-12919816 GCA_029962745.1 Echinometra lucunter
GAATACTACTTTCTTCAAAGTAATAACAATTTTCATATTCTTTTTTTTAAAGGTGATGCACTATTAGCTTGCAACATCATTATTCTGCCAATATTTTGCAGAGTTCAGAGTATACATAGATTGATAATTAAGCCCAAGTCCTGGTTTCATCATTCTAAAATGCACTAATATAAATGTATACAATATATTTTACAGATGTATTCATATGTTTTGCATTAAAGAGTTGGCTAAAATTGTAATCAAATGCATTCGATATTCAACACATGAGATGTTCATTGTAGGTTTCCATGGTGAATGATTTCACAATAGCTTGCACTCGGTAGCACGATGTGGTAGCCTTAGTGAAAGGCTGTTGATATTCTCTTTCACCAAAAGAGCCTACTTATCAGGCATTTAGAGAATCAGGGAAATAGTAAAAGGAAGGGGGAAAAGAGATGACGGTGGAAGGAACACTTACAAAGATCATTTTTGGCTTTTGTTTTTGTTTGAATGCTGAAAATGAGGTGTCAAAATACTAACAGCCTTTTAATAAGGCTACAACCTGGTGTCATGCCGTCAACTGTGAATATTCAATATGTTTAATCAAAACAAAATACATGAAAAATCAAGGTGAAAATAATCAAACTCTGCATTCACAAGATAACAGTACAACAGGAGAGTTATCCCACAAACTTCAAGATCCCTTTCACATCATCCCAATAAAGATTAACATGAAATCACTGGAAGGCACAGAGATGACTGAAAATAACCAAGTGATGTTGCTGGGGAAACAGACATTAATTGACAAATGGATGATTCTGTTGTCTGCATGCAGCAAATATGCATATAACTATTAAGCAATAATCATTCATGAATAAGATTATCCGAAGTGGGTATAGAAAAAAATTATGGAATACAATATATATAAATAAATATGTATAAATATCAGTTAATAATATCAGAATTGAAATCAACATATGGCATTACCTGAATATAAACAGATAAATATTTAATATCCAACATCTTCATATATCTGCTGATAGCCTGGTACTGCTCACTGGGTAATCAATCTATATCTTACCTTCCTCCCCCCCCCCCAAAAAAAAAAACCACATTAGAGCATAGTTTTTGTAACAAATGAACACTGAATGAATGAAATATGCTCACGTTGTCCACCTTGCAGAAAAAAGTATATGTGCCAGATAAAGTGATATTTCATTCATGATTTTAGTGTAAATATAAAAAAGGAATGCAAAATAGGGGCTGCCATCTGCCCTGTGTTAGGACCCATCCACCCTGAAGACTCCTTGAGAAATGATCACAGCGCTTTGAAGCCTCATAGGTTCTACATGTGTGTATGGACTGTGTAATGCACATCCACATTGTTGGGGGTTTCTGGCACTGGCCCAGCGATCTGAATTATTGTTTGCCTTTCATTTGTTCAATATTCCACTTAAGGAGGGGGAGGTGGGGGGGGGGACCTTCAAAGCATCTTAGTTTTGCTAATATCTTGCTGTTCATCGTCTAAAGGCAAAGAAATCTGAAGAATTACTTAGGGCTAACCAAAAGTGCACATATAATCTACCAATAATCTTCTTCTCAACAATAACACTAACTCTCTGGCTCACAATAGCAATGGCAATATTGTAAACCTAAAAAAATTTGCAGAGTAAATGAGCTTTTACGCCATTCTTTACTAAATAAAGTAGCAATAAATCCCAAACTATGAAACATGATTCAATGCATAAATTAGCATATATTGATTCATGAAACAATTTTCAAAAATCATTTTGACAAATCTCAATGTATAGTTGTGGAGATTGCCTTATCCTCTGCTTTTAAGCAAATTTTCACGATGATTGCGTGATTGGTGGCTGAGATCTGAAGGGGGGGGGGGGTAAAAAAAGGCCCCCCCCCCCAGTCTGAGACAAGCCAAAGAGCCCAATGGTTTTAGGGTTAATGTTTTAGTGTATAGTGAGTTTTTGAAACAGTAAACACTGACACAATACCATACCTGAACAAAACACTCAGACAAACACCATTCATCTTGTGTATCTCAGGTTTAACTGGTAAAGTGTTTACTGTTAGACTGAGGTGATGTGATTTGTAAAAGTAAACCTGTGCTGAGCACTAACAGGAGAGAGAAAAAAAAATCAAGCACAACTTAACACTGAATGAACTTGAGACACAACCAACATATACAAAGGAACTGTGCAAAACATAGATAAAGTGTTAGGTACATAATCGATTCATGCAAAGAATACATGTAGCTGTTTTAGTGAAGGAAGCATTTCTTGTGAAATGTGTGTGGTTAATAAATACAATCAAGAAAAAGAAAGAAGAATCTCGTCGACCACAAGAGCAATAAAGGTGTGGTCTCACAAATAAATCTCAACTAAAAAAAACCCAATATATGGAGGTGGTTTAGAAACCTTCTGGTGTCATTCACTTTCACAGGTATTGTGTCAGTTTCCTGTTATGAGATTCAGTCAAAGATCCTGCTTTTGAGTGCACAAACGTGCTGTGAGGGTGTCATTTCAAGATGTAATTAATGCTCTTTTTTCATTCAAGATGAAAACTGCATAGTGTAGCTTACAAAAAAACCAACAGACAGTGCTCTATATTCCACATGAATCTGGTTGGAACAAGTTATTTAGTGGCATCAATAGACACCTATTTGCATATTATTTTATGAAGATTTCTTTTGAAATATCATGTGAGTTGTGTGAGAGCATGCAGTCGTCACAATGGCAAAAACAATGAACTTTAATTTGCACGTCTGTTATGAACGAAAACTTTCCTCTAGAACTAAGTAATTATACACTAGTCTGTCATTGGATATAAGAATCTAGTTAGAACCAGTGGTATTAGTGGTGGGTTAGTGAATATTTTTGAACATACAATATTCAGAATGTGTGTATGACATGCTGTTTGTTACCTTGTCTCTTCCTCTACCATAACGCTATAGCATGCAATGAAGAGAAGTACAGGGAGGAAGAAGAATAAATGCATTTCACACAAACACACTCTAAACTAAAGTTAATCTTGAGAGAAAATTTGACTAGATTATTCATTAGGGAGGGAAAAAAATTGACAATAATCTAAGTCAGACTAAGTCAAATGTGCTATATTTCAGTTAGAAAAAAATTTCGGTCAATTTCTGTATTACTAGCTATTCATGGAAAAGAAGAAGAAGAAAAAACGAACCCCCACTCATTTTAAACTTCCAAAGTTCAATTTTCAATGTTCTTTGCTTCATGGTAAGACAGGGCCAATGCTATCTTCAGGGAGACTGTATCCTTTAGTGATTAAGAATAAAAAGTAAGCCACTTACAACTTAAATTGGCTTCCGATCCATATTTCATCAATGCCAATTAATTGAAAAAATAACACAGTTTGATACAAAAACATAACAATCCTATAAGAGAATCAATGTCAAAATTCTTAAAAGTTTACTCTATAAAACAATGTGTTACAAAAAATTTGTTGTTTTCATCTATTATCCCTGTATCTACAATCAATACGAGGAAAATCTCAAGCGATGCATGACAGCTATTCATCTATTATCTAAATTTATTATAATAACGGCTACTAAATCAAGTTAACTTCACACGACACACTACTGCAAGCTGCTCATCAATACTTAACAGATTCATCATGCTATCCTTCTTGGTTTGTTTGCCTCGCTGGTTGCTACGGAGACGATCCACATGTTTGCTGATATCCCACATGACCACCTGACCATTAATGCAGCCTGCTGTGATGATGTTGGGGTCTGATGGGTTAAACTTGAAGGAGAAGATGTCATCAGGAGCTTCTAGCAACACCTGGGTAGCATAAAAAGATAAAGTTAAATAACATTTCAAATTGAGTTATTCCTCATTGTGGTCTGGTCGACATGAGGTTTGTCGACATTACTGTCGACAAACAAAATATGCCGACATGTCGACATGGATTCTTTTTATGTTGACAGAAAATAACAACCTCCAAGAGGTCTGTTTAATTCATAATATACGTCGATCATTCGAAACAGACAGACGGTGACGCCGACACTTATTTACAATGTAGTACTTACGACTAACGGTAACGTGACGGACTTGTCCATAGCTAGGTCTCTAGTCTACACAAATGTTAAAATTTCCACCAAGTTACTCGGCAACATAACTTCAACTTAAGAATTATCCCCAAAATGTGTACTTATGGCTTAAATCATGAATTATTTTTACATTTGAAAGTTTGAAGGTACGGTGGTGTCAATTTATTACGCTAAAATGCTTAGAATTCACCTCATATTGCCGTTTTTGATCATCACTTACGACCTACAAACTGAGTTTCTAGTCTGACCATATCGACTCTTGCAATCACTAATGAAACCAGCGCAGCCAAAGCAAAGCGAGAAACACGTTTATATAAATATGCATTGTATGCGGACGTGAGTGAAAACTACTTTAGGCCAATGCTATTTCAGCCCTGACGTATACATGTGAGCGAAGGAGCTTACTCACGTAATAATGAACAAAAACTTTACGAAAGTATGACAAGTCCTGACAAGATATTTTTGAAGAAATAAATGAATGAAAAACGAACAGACATTATTAAAAAAAAAAAAAAAAAAAAAAAAAAACATTCATCCTTGCAAGCAAGAGCTTGTTTGTCAGTGCCCTTCTTACTTTTGTGGTGGGAATGAAATCATTCAGGCAAGTTTGATTTCGAATCATGACTATGCTCCGCGCCACGCTTGCATACGGTACCGGTAATCGTAATGTCAGCGTTGTGATGAATGGTGACAGCCCACTTCACCGAAGGCCCGCCAGACCGAAGGTCCACGAGACCGAAGGCCCGCGAGACCGACTTTTTTTTTTTTCCTTCATCAGGTGCCGCAGTCGAGTGCGTTGCAGCGGCGTAACAGGTGCCTGTTATCAGAGGGGGAGGGGGCAGAGCCAAATATTTCCCGGTAATTCCGTCAGGAATTAGTGGCGTAACTAGGATTTCAGTTTGGGGGGGGGGGGGCAGTAGTGAGCACGGGAAGCGCGCTCGGGGGGGGGGGGGGTGCAGTGAGGGGGAGTGTCTCCCCCCCCTCCCCCACCGCGCCTTAAAGCGCGGAAGCTCCGACGTTCCTTTGAATTGTTCCTTGTCTGCTCTCGCCCATCTTAATACGTCCTCTGCCTGTTATCAGGGGGGGGGGCAGAGCAAAAAAATTCCCGGTAACTAAGTCCAGAATCAGTGGCTTTGCTAGGATTTCATTTTAGGGGGCGGTAGTTATATGTCTATGGTGAGCACGCGAAGTGTGCCAAACACTTAATAACGAGCGCGCGAAAGGCGCTCCATATAAGGGTTCGCGGGCCTTCGGTCAAGTGGTCGGACCCCGTTGTGAACATAGATTGAATGAATAGAATTTGTGTACTAAGTTGGTACACTTCCAGGCGTATCAGGACAACTCCCCCGGGGACGACTCCCACCTGACAACTCCCCCGGAGGACAACTCCCCTGGAGGACAACTCCCCCTGAGGACAACTCCCCCGCAGGACAACTCCCCTATAGGACGACGGTTCGGTGTAAAAATGTCAGAGGTAAAAATGTCAGAGGTAAAAATGTCAGAGGTAAAAATGTCAGAGGTAAAAATGTCAGAGGTAAAAATGTCAGGGGAAAAAATGTCAGAGGTAAATATGTCAGACGTAAAAATGTCAGAGATAAAAATGTCAGCTCTGAAAATGCCGAAGTGAACGTGTAACAGGTAAGAATATTGAATTTGAAATTAGGAAGAGCACGAGATATTAAAAAAAAAAATTCATACTTTATAAATGGAGTGATCACAATAATACTGCTCTGTAAAAGTGTGTATGTTCAGTCATTCGACTGGCCTTCCTGTCTTACTCATTTGATGTGAAAGTGATAATGTTGCTCCATTTGAGACCAATCTTGTTTTGGGCCGGGAGAACATCCTGGTATGTGCGCATTGCCCAACAGTGTTTTGATCTTCCGAGCACTTTTTTAGCTGACTCCAAATATAGCAGCAAACGAATGCCCAGTTCCCTCTCTGTGTTTAAGATTTGGCCGCTTGACATGATTGCACTGTGAAACATATTTATGACATTTCAACAAGCTATAAGTAAATCGCGCGCTTTGGGTAAAAAATGTAGCATGGGATGATGTTCATTATTTTCTTCGTGAGATTAATGAAGTTACAGGATTATATCTAATGATTTAAGATCTTAAGTGGAAAGACAGAATGGTAGATGAACTTGAATGCACGTTTGATGTTTTGCATATGCTAACACAATTAATCTAATTGGAAAAATAGCCTTTAAAAGTTGTTAAATTCCGCAGCGTATCGGATGAAATAATACAAAAGGTCGAGAAGTAGATCGAATTACGATTCAATTTCTCTTACTCCTATTCTTCCTTGTAAGGACAATAATATTGAAGCATTCGTTCACGTATACCACGCTTGATTTAATATTCTTTTTAAAAGTTGTAAATTCTGCAGCGTAATCGGATGAAATAATACAAAAGGGTCGAGAAATAGATCGAATTAACGATTCAATTTCTCTTACTTTCCTATTCTTTTCCTTGTAAGGAGAATGATATGGAAGCATTTGTTCACGTATACCACGCTTAATTGAATAATTCCGTTTAAAGTTGTAAATTTCCGCAGCGTATCGGATGAAATAATACAAAGGTCGAGAAATAGATCGAATTAACGATTCAGTTTCTCTTACTTTCCTATTCTTCCTTGTAAGGAGAATGATATTGAAGCATTCGTTCACGTATACCACGCTAATTGAAATATTTTATTTAAAAGAGTGTAAATTCCGCAGCGTATCGGATGAAAGATGTAAAAGGTCGAGAAATAATCGAATAATCGATTCAATTTCTCTACTTCCTATTCTTCCTTGTAAGGACACTAATATTGAAGCATTCGTTCACGTATACCACGCTTGATTGGAGTAGGGGGGGGGGGGGGGGCTTAGAAGGTGAATGTACATATTAAAATCGCGCAGTCGTGTGGAATGTAGTGGTCGCTACTCGTGTTACCAACCTCTGACATTTTTACCTGGCACCGTTTTTACAATGCCCGTCTCCGCGGTGAAAACGAGGTCAATGCGCGCATACCTGAACGTTAACCCCGCCAACACCATAACCGTTATTTCTAAATGGCCAAGACAAGGGCATTCAAGTATAGACGCAGTATGTTTACAGAAAATATTTGAATATATCCCACTCCCCATAATTCCTATAATTCAGTATTCGTACCTGAAACATGTCACTTAAACATTTCCAAATCTGGCATACCTCTGACATTAATTTTTTACCTCTGACATTTTTACCTCTGACATTTACTTCTGACATTTTACCTCTGACATTTTCAACCTCTGACATTTTTTCCTCTGATATTTTTACCTTTGACATTTTACCTCTGACATTTTTTCCTCTGACATTTTTACCTCTGACATATCTTACCTCTGACATTTTTACCTCTGACATTTTTACCTCTGACATTTTTACCTCTGACATTTTTTCCTCTGACATTTTACCTCTGACATTTTTACCTCTGACATTTTACCTCTGACATTTTTACCTGGCACCTAGGACGACTCCCCCGAGGACAACTCCCCCGGAGGACAAATCCCCCGGAGGACAACTCCCCCGAGGACAACTCCCCCGAGGACAACTCCCCCGGAGCACAACTCCCCAGGGGAATGACTCCCATCACACAACTCCCCCGGAGGACATCTCCCCCCCCCCCCATTAAGGACAAAATTACGCATGAAATTTTGTTTTTATGTCAACGCCTTGCTCGGGAGGAACTGTAAAAATCTTTCCTTTTTAAAAATCAAACTTAAGTAATTAATCCAGTATTTTTTTTTTTTGGTTTTTATTAAAACTCTCCCGGAGGAGGACAGCTCCTCGGGGATGACAAACGGGGATGGGCGAGGGGTAGAGGGTTGTTATTCGTTTGATAGGTATACGGTAATTTGCTCGCTCTGATTGCTAAGCTTTTTGAAAAATATCCACCCTTTTGCTCCCATTTTTGCGCCAAAGTACACATTCAAGAAAATTAAAACTCTAGTAATGGGTATACGCTTTTCCGCCCAAGGGTGTTGGGTTTTGACAGTTTCAGCTTCAGCGGCAGCACTCCCCATCGGAACCAAACTGATCGTGAGAAGAGAGAAAAGAAGGAATAAAATGAAGAAAGGATGTGAGGAACCTAAGCAGGAAGCTACAAAAAGTAGAGAAAGAGAATGGTGTATCTAGTCGTAGTCTTCAGGAAAAGGGAGTTGGGCCCACAATCAAGCTTAAGAATAGAAGTCACTTCGCTCGATCAGCAGCCGTGATTGGGTCCCGTTCCTTTTTTTTTTTTTTAATCTTAATGCACAATTTTCAGGCAAGATATCATATAAAAATCTTACTTTGAGGGGAGCGGGTCGACCCCCCCCCCCCCGAGATCCGGTATCCGCCCCTTTGTTAAACTCACTGACTATAAATGAAAATAACCTTAACGGAATTTTATATTGAATGCATGTACTCTTAATTTCATTTTTGTTAAAGGACTTCTACGTATTTAGCGTCCAGCCAGCATGTGCGAGTATCATTCTTTGCGCTGAAACCGCATGAAAACAACAATAATAAAATACCTCATTCAAGAGTAGAAGATAAACAAAAAGGAAAAGTCATCGTTAGATTCTTATGATTTGACAAATTTGGACACATTTGAGCTTTCATATCTATATTCGCTGATGAAATTAATCATTTTCTTACTTAAAGTATCTACATTCAGCTGACCTGAAACCTAGAGGTTTTATGTATTTGTTCTTATTTTTTCTTTGATATTTAGAGCCTATAGAGCTCCTCGGGGATGACAAACGGGGATGGGCGAGGGGTAGAGGTTTGTTATTCGTTTGATAAGGTATACGGTAATTTGTCGCTCTGATTGCTAACTTTTTGAAAAATATCCACCTTTTTGCTCCCATTTTTGCGCCAAAGTACACATTCAAGAAAATTAAACTCTAGTAATGGGTACGCTTTTCCGCCCAAGGGTGTTGGGTTTGACAGCTTCAGCTTCAGCGACAGCTCCCATCGGAACCAAATCTGATCGTGAGAAGAGAGAAAAAAAGGAATAAAATGAAGAAAGGAATGTGAGGAACCAAGTAGAAAGCTACAAAAGTAGAGAAAAGAGAATGGTGTATCTAGTCGTAGTCTTCAGGAAAAGGGGGAGTTGGGCCACAATCAAGCTTGAGAATAGAAGTCACTTCGCTCGATCAGCAGCCGTGATTGGGTCCCGTTCCTTTTTTTTTCTTTTTAATCTAAATGCACAATTTTCAGGCAAGATATCATATAAAAATCTTACTTTGAGGGGAGCGGTCGACCCCCCCCCCCGAGATCCGTATCCGCCCCTTTGTTAAACTCACTGACTATAAATGAAAAATAACCTTAACGGAATTTTATATTGAATGCATGTACTCTCTTTTCATTTTTGTTAAAGGACTTCTACGTATTTAGCGTCCAGCCAGCATGTGCGAGTATCATTCTTTGCGCTGAAACCGCATGAAAACAACAATAATAAAATACCTCATTCAGAGTAGAAGATAAACAAAAAGGAAAAGTCATCGTTAGATTCTTATGATTTGACAAATTTGGACACATATTGAGCTTTCATATCTAAATTCGCTGATGAAATTAATCATTTTTCTTACTAAAGTATCTACATTCAGCTGACCTGAAACCTAGAGGTTTTATGTATTTGTTCTTATTTTTCTTTGATATTTAGAGCCTATAGAGCTCCTCGGGGATGACAAACGGGGATGGGCGAGGGGTAGAGGGTTGTTATTCGTTTGATAAGGTATACGGTAATTTCTCGCTCTGATTGCTAACTTTTTTGAAAAATACTCCTTTTGCTCCCATTTTTGCGCCAAGTACACATTCAAGAAAATTAAAACTCTAGTAATGGGTACGCTTTTCCGCCCAAGGGTGGTTGGGTTTGACAGCTTCAGCTTCAGCGACAGCTCCCATCGGAACCAAATCTGATCGTGAGAAGAAAGAAAAGAAAGGATAAAATGAAGAAAGGAATGTGAGGAACCTAGTAGGAAGCTACTAAAAAAGTAGAGAAAAGAGAATGGTATCTAGTCGTAGTCTTCAGGAAAAGGGGGAGTTGGGCCACAATCAAGCTTAAGAATAGAAGTCACTTCGCTCGATCAGCAGCCGTGATTGGGTCCCGTTCCTTTTTTTTTTTAATCTAAATGCACAATTTTCAGGCAAGATATCATATAAAAATCTTACTTTGAGGGGAGCGGTCGACCCCCCCCCCCCCCGAGATCCGGTATCCGCCCCTTTGTTAAACTCACTGACTATAAATGAAAAATAACCTTAACGGAATTTTATACTGAATGCATGTATTCTTAATTTCATTTTGTTAAAGGACTTCTACGTATTTAGCGTCCAGCCAGCATGTGCGAGTATCATTCTTTGCGCTGAAACCACATGAAAACAACAATAATAAAATACCTCATTCAAGAGTAGAAGATAAACAAAAAGGAAAAGTCATCGTTAGATTCTTATGATTTGACAAATTTGGACACATTATTGAGCTTCATATCTAAATTCGCTGATGAAAGTAATCATTTTTCTTACTTAAAGTATCTACATTCAGCTGACCTGAAACCTAGTTTTATGTATTTGTTCTTATTTTTTCTTTGATATATAGAGCCTAGCAGTGCCTAAAGAAATCTTTCAGTCATAAAGCTTGGAGAAAACTTTAGTTTACTCATTGAAAATTACACTAATCCAGTCCCTGTTTGTCAGATAACATTTGATTCCATAATGTTTGCGTACAAAAATAAACAAACATCAAACATGATATGACCATTGCAACTATGTTTCAATTTGGTGAAACTTGGCTTACTAATAAAACTTATTAACAAATGTGTTTTATACAATATCAGTTGTATTAGTTTGAGAATGGACAACAACAATCACACAGAACAAACATACATTAACAAACAAACATACATTAGAGTGGGTGCAAAAGTTTAAAAAAAAAATCCCAAGAGACACAATTTCGTTTTTAAGTATTTATTTCTTGAAGAAAAAAAACTCCCGTCAACAAAACAAGTGAAATCATTTCAAACATTATGTCAGAGATACAAGTATTTATGTAACGCTATAATCATCATTGAATGTAACATCATAAAGAAGAACTGATTTATACTTATAAAAAACAAAATAGACATTGCACACCTGATATTTTGTGTTGTGGTTGTGGTTGTGTGTGTGTTGTGTGTGTGTGTGTTGTGTGTAGTGTGTGGAACCTTAATTCAACCTTTCTTATCCTCTATATTTTTCTAAATACAATATATATCTTATTTCAATCCTTTCTACAAACAGTTTTCTCTACTCACACGTCCTTCAAAGAATGTATTTTATACCAAAGAAAATTGTGTTTTTCTTCTGATTGTTAACTAGGCAGTGTGAGAATTTGAGCCAGGCACTATATTTTACCTAAAGCCGAGATATGGGTGAAAAGCTTATTAAAAGGATGGAAAGGATGAAACAGGGTTGAAGAAATCTGAGGAAATGGAATGGGTGAGAATTCAAGTGTAATTCTGTTCTTAATGATTGGCACAAAATGATAAGATGACCGACTTGAGATTTTTTCCCCCCTACTTACCATTATCACTGCAGTCATCATTTTCCATCCGCGTTTCCATCCTAGGTCAGCGTGTTTATTTTCTTTGATTTTTACTGCAGCTCTCTCCTGATCATCTTCGTTGTCATGTAATTCTCCTCCTCCTCATCAGCTCATCACAGTCAGTTTCAAACAATAGCCGCAGTTATATTTGAATTGTAGCTGTTTAAATTACTAAAGGCACAACCCCCTCAATAATATTTATCCTTTTTTCAGATTTCATCAAAATAAATTAACATTTGAAATTATTCTTCATATAGCTTATCCCCAACACATATAACTAACAAAAACAAATATCAACGAAATTATGAAATTAGTTATTAAGATAGTTACTGAGACGCCCCCCCCCCCCCCTCACGCGGGCGTCTTTTTCAAATGCTAGATTGTGTAGTGTATTTGCAAAAAAC
>CM057157.1:12920316-12937991 GCA_029962745.1 Echinometra lucunter
ATTTGTTAGGTTTATAACCTCCCATCTCCCTGGTTTCTTTTTTTTCAATGTTTACAGTTTTTTATTCCAACGTTGGGTTTTTTTTTTTTTTTTTTCGTGTATTTGCATTTTCAAAATCGCATGACCAATCTGAGGAGAGAAAAAGCAGGAGGTATACTATAGATTTACGGTATATTAGGCCAAGTGAAATTGATCATTTTAGTTTCTCGTCCGGATATTTTGAATTATTTTCAAATTGAGGAGGAAGGGGTTCTATGTTATTTCATATTTGATTTTTTGTTGTTGTTGTTCATGAAATGCTTATTACAAATTTCATCTTTTGTTTCTTTTTTATATATCTTTTTGATATATCATCTATGTAAACACTTAAGAGCCTCAAAACAATGTAAAAAAAAAATTGCTATTGATGATTTTCTTGTGACCTTATTTTTGAGACCCACTCAGATTTAAATCAGTTTTATTTCAGAAAAAAATAAGAAAATTTATGAGGCTCAACGAAAAAAGGAAGGAGGAGGAGACGAGAAACTAGGCATTATCTTTATGTTGCCTTACTATTCGGCAAGTGCATGGTCACTCGGGTCATTTTGTATCCTGTATGTGTGACCATGTATAGTGGACATTAACCAGTGAAAACATTTATTTTCTTTGTATTTTTGGCGTTGCCAGATAATGTAAACCCGCGAAGTTTACAATCATTCAACATACGTAGGTAGCGTAAAGGACTTGACTTTGTACATTATTTCTACATGGGTGGAAATTTTTAATTTAAAAAATACTATTATATGGAAACTTTAATACATCATCATAATCCAGCATAAAAATTTTGTCCCAATTCAAGGCAATACCAATGCTTTAAAGTTTTGGATGAGTTGCACGTCTTGAGGTTCATAAATCATCTCCGATGTAACCATCAGCATAATATTTACCGGGTTCAGCTGCTGCAGAAAGTCCAATTAAAAGTATCACAAAAACAGCTATCCTATCAGCAACACCATGTATGTACACAAATAAAGTGCACGTACGGACACACAGCCTTCGTGGGGATACCACATCAGCGCGCGCGCACGCATGCTTGGGAATTAGTGACAGTTTTTAAAACGACTAGCAGCTGGTCTAGGTGCGCTCGCGCAGAGGCGATGGTCGGACAGCGCTCTGCGGGCCGCTTTTCACCAAAAATGCAGCTCATTGTAGCAGATCAATGCGGCCGGTGTCATAGTCGATTTGTTCCGGGCAGTCGATTGGATCCTCCGGAACCAATCGGCTGAATATTTACCTGCCGATTAGATCCGCTTTGGTCGACTAAATGCGATCGTCATAGGCGATTGGTTCCGACCAGGCGATTTGTTCCTTTCGACCATTCGACGAAGGATTTAGCTGCGAAGGCGATCCGAATCTCTATTGTGCTAACGTATCACGTCATGGTAAAACCCCTAAGAAAAGTGTACTCTACTGGTCACCTTTTGGAGCCAATCAAACTCCTCCAAATCAGCCAGACGTTGCCTATTTCAGAATTTGGTATACACGTAGAAATAGATATGGGAGACACTGATTCCTGTTCATAAGGAGGGGGGGGGGGGGGTCAGGAATAAGGTCAGTTGTGTGAAGTTATGGATGCCAAGGCGTATGCTTGTGGAGGGGGGGGGGCGCTCGGCGAGGAATGGGATCTGTATTCGATATCTCTATTCTGTCTATAAAGTTATTCTCTTATTCATTCGTTCCCATTTGGGGGGGGGGACGAGGCGGGGTCAGAATTTGACATGTTTTAACACACATCTATAAATTTTACTCTCATTCATTAAATGAACACGATGTATCTAATTAGCTTCCGCGTCAGCTGTTATATTGGTAATTCTAGAATCCTTCTTCATACTCTTATTTCAGTTTGTTTTATGTGTCTGTATATTAATTAATGCATTCATGTATCGGAGGCTGGTCATCCGATTCGGTTCCAAATTCTCTCACCATTTGTCCCCCCCCCCCCCCTTTTTGATCACTTGTTCATTCTAAATTCACCAACTTGAATTTCCCTACTTTTAAGTCAGCTGAAGGGTTGATTATAAACGAAGCCTCCATGCTTTTCGGGCTGACCTGGAAGGAGTTTTTATGGTTAAATGTATAATATATATTCTTTGCTTTGAAATATCAAACCCTGATTTTTTTCGCCTTCCTCTTTGTTTTGTTTTGTTTTTGTTTTTACTAAAAAGGAAGGGGAAAGGGTTCCTTTCTGTTCAGTAGTCCATTTACACCTAAACGAGTTTTTAATCTTTTTCACACCCTAATATTTGTGTGTTTGCTAAAATAGCAGCCTACATTTTTTCATGGATACTAGTATAGTATCCTTGATTTTTTCAGACACTGGTGGCTTTTTTCTGTTAAGGGGCCCAATGACTCCCTAAATATTGCAAGTGTAAAAGTACAATTCTAACGATTCTTTCCCTCATCAAAAAAGAGTGAACGCATTCACTCTGTTACGGGTGAATTTGAGAAGGAGTGCATTTAGAGTGAATAAGAATAAAACTCTTTTTGGGGTGACTTCAGAGATCAATCAAGGTTTTGTGTTCTGTTGTGACAGACAACTAGACTCATGACCAGGCGCGTAGCCAGGGGGCGGTCCCCCCTCCCCCCTCCAAAACGCCAGAAAGAAAGAAAAAAAAAAGAAGAAAGAAAAAGCGTGAGCGAGATGAGAAAAAGGGAAGAGAATGTAAGAAAAGCGGGAGCAGAAAAGGAACAACGACAAAGCAACGTCGGAGCTTCCTTAAGTCCCCCCTCCCTGCACCCTCCCCCTATCGCCCCCAAATGAAATCCTAGCTACGCCACTGCTCATGACTGCATTGATGTAGAATCAAACTGCTAGTAAGTTTATTCCATCACAACAACTGACATATACAGAGGTACATCTACATTCCAGACTACCAGTTACATAACATGTCTGGTGCTCGCTGCCATCTGAGTGACGCAGCAGGGGAGGAGATTAGTATATCAGACCGAAAACAAACAGAGAGTGTGGAACATACAGGCAGAGTGTGGGAAAAGGATGATGATGATGATGTGGACTGAAATGAGATGAGATGATGAAATTATTAGGACATAATACAAGGATTTTGAGTTTTTTGATACTCTTTTTAAAATATCTATATGTACAGATCAGTGCGTTACTTAAATCGAAGGGCTGAAAGATCGTCATTTATTAAAAAAAAGACAAAAATTAAATTGTGAATTACGGTAAAAAGTGTCACATAAAGGACATTAATTTTCCAGAGTTGTTGTTTTTTTTTTCATGACTTTCTGCGCAGAGACTATGGGCAATTTCGAAAGTATTGTGCAGTTGCATGAAATAAGTAAGCCCAAAACTTCTTTGCAAATTAAATTTTCTAATATTCATGAGGGGGGGGGGGTTAAATCGGGTAAATAGGGATAATAATATGTCAAGGAATTGTAATATCCTGCGGGTATATTGCAGGGGTTATATTCGAAACCATGTCCATTGGTTTAACTTCTGATTTATATTTATTACTGCATTATGAAGAAAACGATAAGTGGCATAATTTCTTATCATGTATGTATGTGGTAATAGTTGAAAGGTGCATGTATTATGTGACATTTTCAAGATAAAATGGAAAATTAGTTTCCACTTTACTGCAATCGTACTTTTTTTCCCGATAAGTTGATAAGATGTAACTAATCCCTTTAGGTAATTCCGTTATTTTCTTTTGAGGTTCATCTGAGTACGCTAAGTATATTTTGCAGATTTAATGCCCATGATTAATGTTGCTTAGTTTGGATTAATGATTTGAACTTGTGTTTTCCGCCCTTCCGCCAGTAGGCACAATCTTTTCAATGCAATTTCTAAAAACTGAACAAATCAAAACAAACAATGAACTATAACAACAACAACAACAACAACAAACAAACGATTATCATTTGGGCTCTGATATAGGGATCACGACAAACAGCATGAGCCTTATGTTGTTAAGGTTGTTGTTGTATTTTCAAATATTTTTTCAAATGATATTTTGTCCTGATTTGAAAAAAAAAGAAAACATTTAAGTGTCACTTGGAGTATGCCACTGTAAAAGTGTGCTGTCAAATATAATTGTTTACTCCTCTAATTTCTAAGCAATATTTAAAAGTTCCATGTAATTCAATAGAAATCACCACGTCTATTCATCGAGAATTCAACATTACATTAGATAATGACGTTAATTATTATACACAAGATATAATAATTGCAATGTGTAAAATGAAAAAAAAAGCATGTTAGGTGCTATTATTCTTTCAGCACCGGCATATACTGTTATGGGGCTTGGGGGCCGTAGCCCCCCCCCCCCCCCCCCCCCTCCAAAAAAAAATTCCACTAAAAAAAAAGATAATTAAAACAAGGGAAAAAGGAACAAATTAAATTACCTCCCGGATATATGTTCTGATCTATGACGAAATAACATTTTCATTAAGTCGACTTTTGGATTGCTCTCTTCGCTAGCTGACAACTTTTCAGAAGTGTGCTTCATAATGTTCTGCCCCCTCAAATTATTTTGACTAATTACGCCATTGTGTTTAGGGAGAATTTTGTTAGAGGGTACTAGTATTTTCTTTAATGCTAAATATTATTTTGCAACCACAATGTGACAAAAAATGGGTAAGTTGATTTTGGTAAAAAGAAAAAAAAATGTTTGGTAAAAAGATTTGACCAACAACCGAGCAATATAGAAGGCATATTAAGCTACCCAAAGGCAAAAGCCAATATGTTGGGAAATGCATAATCTTGGGCAAAACATTGCCTAACAATTCGTTGGGTTGACTATAAGCCCAACGCTGGGCAAAGCATTTGCCCATTTTTTCACAGTGCATATGCTTTAGGATAACTTATTGAGAATAAACATTTCGTTAACTCTTTTGCAGACACTATCAGAATATCCGGAATATATTTGGAACTTTTGATGAATGTTATTTAAACCTATTCAATATAAAATGCATTAACAAAGACTTGAGAGACCGTCTGACAATGACAATGTGTAATAATACGCTTGATAATATTAATAATCAAAATTCAGGGGCAGCGGAAGCGGAGGGGGGCGGCTGGCGGGGCTCCCCACACTTTCGGCCAAAAAATAATAAAACCTCACTAATCTAAAAAACTTATATTTCAAATTGTAAATTAGACTTTCAAAATCAGAAAAATCAAGGATTCGGGGACCGAGGGGGGGGGGATGCCGCCCCTGAACCCCCGCTAGTGCCCTATCTGCAGGATCTCGATTTCGCCTGTTTGGGTGTCAGCTCCCCTCTCCCTCAAATAACGTTCCGTGGCCTCTGAAATGTACCCCGAAGCTCTTGGCTAATGTCGGAACTAAACGGCGGCTTTCGTAACGTATCGGCCAAAAGTAGTATCAGACGTCTGGTTCCGCCGGAACGAAACAACTAGTCGTTTTGTTCCATGGAACGAATCGACTAGCCATTTCGTTCCTGCGGAACCCGGAACACATCGACTATCACACCGGAACGGCGTAACGAAAAATATGCGAAGCTTTGGAACGGATTTCTTTCTTCTTTTTTCTCGATAAGAAGAAAATGCTATGCTTTGAACGGCTTTCTTTGTTCTTTTTCTCAATAGGATAAAAATGTTATGCTTTGGAACGGAAATTTGAGTGTAAAAATGGGGGTCTTCTCCGCGGCACATACCCACCACGCATTATACTGAGTGCCCCCCCCCCCCCCCCCCCGGGGACTAGCTTCTCCAATGAAGTTGGCAATACATCTGCTGGAAAAGGGGTACGTTTTGAGACATGATATGAAGTGTTCTAGGAAAAGGATGGGAGTGATCTCGACAAGCAAAGAGCAATGGATGAAGAGGCATAGTCCGCATCCCTTGAGATGTTGCTTGGGATACCTTGAGCGTAGGACCGGATGAAGTCAAGGGAGCTGGACAAGGAAGCTACTGTTCGACATGTTCACTGACAGAAGTCAGGTATTCAGGAGCTTGATCATGAAAAGCCTTAAAAATCAACAGCAGGATTGCACATTTCATTCTCGTATTTGACCGGAAGGCACCTACCCTTTAAATCACGTTAGTTCATTTGTGTTGTTTGTGTGTGTGCACAATGGTTGCACCTTGTCAATAGGGTGAGTCAGTGTGGGTTCCGAGTGAACGCTTCACTGACAGAGATTTTGTCAATGTCAATCTGAATGAAGGTCTACAAATAAGGAAATATTCGCTAACAGCCTTTTTTCACCCCCATATTAGAAAAAAATATAATTGATATTATGTATCTTGACTGGTAGCCTATAATTTTCTCTGCGGCAGGCTATATGAACCCAGTGTTGCAAAATACTTGCAAGTGGCGAAATGTGGTCAAAATCAACGAGAGGGTTGGGTCAAGCTGAGCCGGGGGAGTTGGGGGGGGGGGGTGTCAGATATATATTTGTACACACACAAATGCCTATTCAATGGTGTAATGGTGCAATGGTGCAGTGAAGTTTTTTCTTTCTCTCTCTTTCTCACCCCTCTCTCTCTCTCTCTTTCTCGCCAATCGCGGGATATGACGAGGGATTTGCACTGCAGTCTTTTCGATCGTAGAGGGTTAAAGTGGGACGACAACACCATTACATTTAAACTGTGATTATACTATGTTTTTACACATCATCGTACTGCACCTTCTTTTCTCATATTTTGTACATATGATTGCTGTTCTAAATTATATTCTTTTTCATTTGCTAGATTCTTCTTTTACTTTCAAAATTAAATCATTTCCCCTGTATAAATCATGGGACTGCATTTGTTTTCCTTTTTATGTTTTATATGTATAGATACATGTTTCTTTAATTCAGTTTTTATGGTTTTATGTTTTCGTTTTCTCATATTTTGTTCATGCGATTGCTGTTTAATATTTTTTTTTTATATATGCTAGATTCTTATTTTTACTTTTATTTTTACTTCTGCATGAGCATTAATAATTTCGTTGCATATATCATATTTTTCTTTTCATATTTCGTCAAAAATGTATTTACATATTCTAGGTTTATTTGTTTTTCTTTCGGCCTAATTTTATGTAAATTCTTAATTGTTTTTGTCTATTTTATGTTTGTGATACATAATATGTTTTTAAACCTCATTCAAAATTTGAAATATTTATGTACGATTTGTACTTGTAATTGTTTGATATTCGAATTCATATTTCACGTATTTCATTGTTTCTAATTGTCACACGGCCCCTTTGAAAACTAGCCGAGATGCTGAACTGGGCTTTTACCATGTTGAAATAAATCAATCAAATCAAATTAAATCAAACATGGAAGAATGCTATCGTACGTGAATCTGGAGATTTCAAACTTTATTTTGGTAGGTAATTTGTCATATTTTGTCGCACTTTTATGTCTTAACTACTTCCTTGTATTTTGATCACTTTCTGATCGAATCCTTTGCTTGATTTTGCACCTATTTGATCCAGTTTGGTTCCTGACCCTCCTCAGAATCGTCCCCAATTTTCGTGCACATAATTATGTAGAAAATACAACAGGCTTCCCTGTTTATGAAAATCTCTGTGACGCAAAAAATTTTTAATACTTTTTTTTTTAGAATCTCGTGGCTGTTATTTTCACCTCCAGACTCTTTTTCGTCCGGGCTGAGCGTGTGGTAGCTTAATGGGGACGTCGATGCGACGATATCATGCGAATCACCACTGTTGCGAAATACTGTTTGTACGACCCCACGTACAGTGCTTTGTGTACTCGTACGTGCAATTACATGACTTGAATTTCACAAACAAGACTATTACATGGAAAAAGCCAACTTAAGACGTGTCTCCCCCTTTTTAGGGGGTTATTTGTAAAATTAAATGGACTTCTTAATGTTTAGTCAGAGTTAGCTTGACGCTTTAGATTTTAGGCCAGGATTACAGTGATTTTGGTTAAAGTTAGACCGAGAAAAGAGAATAAATTCCCCCCCCCTTTTTTTGTGAAAACATGAAAGGATCTGTAGATCTAGCTACTTACACGAATATCTACTGCTGACAAGCCACTGATGATAAAAGGGGGAGGATTGCTTAACAGCCCAGGCTAATTAATTCTTAATTAGGATATACTTTGGAAGAATTATCAAAATTCAAATACTAGACTATACTAGGCCTAGTATAACCATAAGTAAAATAAAGCCAGGACGAAGTCTTATAACGAAGTTGTAGATTTGTGCTTGGTCTGATTATAAAATGTGTTTGCTAGAAACCAAAGCATATTGATGCCTGTATCATCCGTCCAAATAAGGGAATAATTTTTAGCTTATTCATTTTAAGTATGCTGTATGCAGCACCACACGCTCAGACTGGACGAAAGCATCAGGAGGTGAAAATTACAGCTAAGAGATTCTAAAAAAAAAAAGGAGATCTATTCAAAAAAATTTGCGTCACAGAGATTTCATAAACAGGGAAGCCTGTTTTATTTTCTACGTAATTATGTGCACAAACACTGGGGTGAGTGGGTTTGATTCTGAGGAGGGTGATGGGACTTTCAACCTTTTAAAAGACATTTTCATTGACCTTTTTTTTTCTTTACTAAAGTAATGACAGATCTTTAATTACTTTGCAAAAATTTTCTTAATGTTCAGCTTTTTCTCTATTTTAACAGGTTAACACCACCTATACATGTACATACCTGCATTGACCTCCATGTGACATTGATTTTCAGATGTTGTGTTACTTGACCTCGATGAACGTTCATACATGAAGGATGGATACGTAAGCAAGAAGGACCTGTCATGTAATATTGCTGTTCCACGGCGATATTTGCGATATTTTGGCTTCACATTGAGGTTTAGATGGATGAATACATATTCAAGCTAAGGAATAAGATTTCATTTTGTCCTTTGTCATCATTCGTTGTCGCTCTCGTCATCATCAAGAGAACTCTTGGATCCAGTGCCCCCCCCCCCTGCGGTAGTAACTCCAAAACAATAGTGTCACAATTTAAATTTTCTTTGAAAAACCTTAAAATGTCTTGTAGGACTTATGCAAAATTTAAGTGAGGATGTGTAGATAGAATGTTTTGCATAATTTGGAAAAATGACTGTGATTTGACTCAAAGGAAATTTGACTCCTGTGACTTCGAAATTATGCGGAGTGAATTACACGAGTATCTACTGCTGACTAGCCATTGATTATAAAAGGGGGAAGATTGCTGAACAGCCCAGGCTATTTAATTCTTAATTAGGATATACTTTGGAAGAATTTTCAAAATTCAAATACTAGACTATTACTAGGCTAGGGCTAGTATAACTATAAGTAAAATAAAGCCAGGACGAAGTCTTATAACAAAGTTGTAGATTTGTGCTTGGTCTGATTATAAAATGTGTTTGCTAGAAACCAAAGCATATTGATGCCTGTATCATCCGTCTAAATAAAGGAATAATTTTTAGCTTATTCATTTTTAAGTATGCTGTATGCAGCACCACACGCTCAGCCTGGACGAAAGCATCAACAGGTGAAAATTACAGCCACGAGATTCTAAAAAAAAAATAGATCTATTCAAAAAAAAATTGCGTCACAGAGATTTCATAAACAGGGAAACCTGTTTTATTTTCTACGTAATTATGTGCACAAACACTGGGGTGAGTGGGGTTGATTCTGGAGAGGGTGATGGGACTTTCAACCTTTTTAAAGACATTTTCATTGACCTTTTTTTTTCTTTACTAAAGTAATGACAGATCTTTAATTACTTTGCCAAAATTTTCTTAATGCTCAGCTTTTTCTCTGTTTTAACAGGTTAACACCACCTATACATGTACATACCTGCATTGACCTCCATGTGACATTGATTTTCAGATGTTGTGTTACTTGACCTCGGTGAACGTTCATACATGAAGGATGGATACGTAAGCAAGAAGGACCTGTCATGTAATATTGCTGTTCCACGGCGATATTTGCGATATTTTGGCTTCACATTGATGTTTAGATGGATGAATACAAATTCAAGCTAAGGAATAAGATGTCATTCTGTCCTTTGTCATCATTCGATGTCGCTCTCATCATCATCAAGAGAACTCTTGGATCCAGTGCCCCCCCCCCCCCCGCGGTAGTAACTCCAAAACAATAGTGTCACAATATTTAAATTTTCTTTGAAAAACCTTAAAATGTCTTGTAGGACTTATGCAAAATTTAAGTGAGGATGTGTAAATAGAATGTTTTGCCTAATTTGGAAAAATGACTGTGCTTTGACTCAAAGGAAATTTGACTCCTGTGACTTCGAAATTATGCGGAGTGAATGACTGGATGAAATAAAGTGAAATGCAAATCTCACTGAAGCAGATGTCATTTTATTGGCATTTTATGTTGTACTGTACATGGCACATGTATTACAGGAAAATGAGATGTGCGAGGGAGCAACAGACCAAAGAGAGGCAAGAGAGGTGAGTGAACGAAAATTCTGCAGAAAAATAAGGATTTTGAGTGAGAGGAGGAAGGGAAGGAGGCAGTGAAGGATAGAGCACATCAGAGGTGGACTGGGCTGGGAATGAAATTGGTGGAATTTTGATGAGGCGGGCCCACTCAACCCGATATCAACTGGCTGATCCAGCTCCCCAAATTTATTCTGTCCAGTGAGAATACCCCCCCCCCCCAAAAAAAAAAAAAAAAAAAAAAAAAATCTCCAAATTTTTCTCCTTTTTTCTTTACCTTTCCTAAGGCTTTTTTTTTTTTTTTTTGCATTTCAGGGGTGTTGGTAAAAAAGGGGGGCCTATTCCCCCAGGTGCACGTAACGAGCTTGACATCCACAAGTCATACGGCCCAAGCGTCATACTGCCCATGAGTGATATGGCCCATGAGCTAGGCACTAAGCAAATAAGCCTTACGAGCTTGACACTATGTAAATTTGGCCCACAAGCTTGACACTAGGAAAATGAGGCCCACAAGCTTGACACTACGCAGCTAGCTCATTGGCCTTATTGGCTTAGTGTTGAGCTTATGGGCATAATTTATGTCGTGTTGAGCTCGTGGGCCTTCACTTAGTGTCTACAGTAGTTTGTGGACCGTATGACTCTTGGAGTCTATGACTCGTGGACCTTTTTGCAATGTCTGGCTCGTGGGTCATATAACTCGTAAGAGCTAAGCTCGTGGGATGACCCCGTGTCCCCAACCCTTATTCTTATTATTGGGAGGGACTTGTTTCCCTGTCCACCCCTCCCCGACTGTCACCCTTTGGTCTGTTAGCCCATGGACTTGACAAAGCCCACATGTTTAAAGTGATAGGGCTCTATAAATGAGCACAAACTTTGCAAAGCATGTCAAACACATCACAAGTTTAGTTACAAATTTGCAAATGCAATTTGAATCATGACTAGTATTCCACCATATGAATATATTGAGACACATGCATCCAACTGTAACCAGTGACCACCCTACATTAAATAATCTTTGGATGACGTGAAGATCTCATGATAATCTCACCCCTCGTTTTTTGACGGAAAATTAAAAGAAATACCCAAGTACCGAAAGATATTTGACAGGGCAGTAATGCCAACGCTGAAACATACATATGGCACACGGTATTATATCCGTATCGACACTCACCTGGAGGTCTAGATTAATGACGAATCAATGAGAAGAAAACATTGCCTTAAAGATTTCATTAAAAATGATATGATTTTCTCCCATCTACCAAATGATTTTAGCTATTTCATGGGATATCCGTAGTAATAAATGCATAAATACGTGGTCGAAGTAGACGACGCTCAGCCATCAGTGAGTTAGGACAACTCACGGTGGAATTTTCCGGACACCGTAATAAGGGTATGACGTCATGCAGCATGCGACCTTTCGACCCGTTGACCAATCAGAGCGCCGTATTCTCGCTCATGCCAGAAACTTGCTGTTCGCCAGGCTGTGAGTTTTACATGTCAGTATATTTTCTTGGTTCCTGACCGTCCCCAAAAATGAAACATAATGGTTTATGGCTCATTTTCAAAAAGATTAGTGCAGCTACAAGCCCATTACAAAATTTTAATGACGCAAGTAATATAAAGTATGTTTATGGGTCGTCAAAGACACATGAATGAAAAGCATTTCGAAGGCAATATGTCAGCGTGATTTTCAGCTTTGTGATATAAGATTTGATTCTGAAACAAAGATATTCAAAATCTTTGTTTCTTCTTCTTTATATAAATACCAAATTCATGAGCAAAACATAACAGGATTCTTTAAGAACGTCGATTTACCAAACCCTTGCACTCTCATGAATATTCATGACCTCGGAAAACCATGAATACGAGCTGAATAAATACGTGCGAATTATCGTGCGCTGCGATCTGACTGTTGTCGGCGTCGTTATTGTGACTGAGGTACTGCTCTTTGCTCTTACCTGTGGTTGGCCTTTGAAATATCTGAATGTTGTCAATTCTGGTAAGAAAGTGTCCTCGTCCCCTCGTAGCCATAAAACTTATCTGTGAGTATGGTGAGTACGGAAAAAATGGGGAAATGTTTCAGGTAATAATAGAGATATAAAAATAACATGGGACTGAATGTTTGGGTATTAATAAGAAATATAAAATCAGGAAATCAAGATTTTGTTTTTAATTCTAGCACTAAATATGAAAAGATGGTGTTCGGTTATTAGCTCCGTATCTTACTTACAATGCAGAGACAAGCCTCAATCTATCCTCGAGTAATAATAAAGTCCGTGTACAGTTTTGGTAGCAAAAAGAGATTTGGCATGAAAGCGATAGAGTCACATTGTCCGCCTTGCATGAAAAGATACATGTGTGAGATCGTGTTATATTCCATTCATGATGTGTAAACAGCAAATTAAGATCCCGAATAAGGAAACTACGGGGTTAAGAAATGCCAATGTAAAAAGCCCTTTAAGCAAAAACGGAATAGAAATACTCTGCCCTACGCTATACGTCTCTCTCTCCCTCTCTCCCTGTCTTCTCTCTGTCTCTCTCTTGTTTGCCAAGGGAAGGAAGAAATATCAGTGTCTTAAGTATAAGAAACAAGAAGAGGCTACAAACCTCAACATCCGTTTCAGCTGCACATGAGTATGACACTACCATACGGTTAGATATCAGTGCCATCTCACGGAAAGTGATCGCAGGCATGACATCATCTCGGCAAACCTTAACTGACAAGTTGGTGGTGTTGTCACCGAAAAAGGACAAGTCAAATGACAAATTTCCACTTGGTGATGTGAAGTTAAACGGGATTGAGAAAATAGCATTGTCACCGAAAGCACTCACTTCCGGTCGCAACTGCCCTGTTTTCGAGATGGGGAAACAAAAACGAAACGAAACTAGTCGTTTTTGGTCCTTTCCATGCATGCGGCCAAAATGTGCCGCCTGTTCACAACTAACAGAATCACGATATTTCTATATTCTAGTAAGCATACACTCATAAAAACACACGCATAAAATTACGAAAAATCATGATAATTATGTACAGTGTTTCATTTTCCCTTTTCCCTTCCAGAACCATCAGTGACCATTAAGTTTCTTTACTGTTATTTATTATGTGGCGCACGAAACATGCATCTGTAGACAGTTAACATGAAAAAAGAATGGTAAAGCATTTTGCATCCAGAAAAAGGTGAACGCAAGTTTTATTTAAAGTTACAATTATCAAATGAATCGGTATTTCAAATGGTAAAAAGCATGCGTTCATTTGTTGCGTCTTCCTTCCGTCGGCTATCGGTTTCTATTCTGAATACAAAAATGTTTATCAATGATTTCCGATACACATTTTTTTTATCAATATAACCTTATCTTCAGCCAACAATTGAGAAAGCATGATGACAATTCAAACATCTAAGTGAAGGTAAGAATGATATTGTAAACTTTCAGGTTGACGATTCCGTTCTGATTCTTATTACCTATTGCATCGGAGTTGTTTCTGGTCCAGGTACCTTCCACTTCAATGATTCCACAATCATCGACATCAAAGTCACACGACCAGTCTGAAGAATTAAAGGCATTGGCTTACTTTGTGAGCAGCTGATTTTAAAAATTCTCAAACTAAGATGAAACATGTGTATGAAAAATTGTATTTGTACTCAAAAACCCTGAAACCAACCATAATTTCAAATGAAAAACTGTTAGTAAGACGCATACGACGATTTTATTATTTTTGGTCTCGGAGACAATAAATAAGAGGAGCATTTTCCACGAGTTAAAAAAAAACTGTTAGCTGCACCTCTCTCCCTCTCACCATACATGATATGAATAGAGACACATACGCAGTACTCTTCAGGTGAACTCTGAGCACATGCACGCTCCTTATGTCCAGTCTGTGCAACCGACCATCATATTTTCTTCAAACATTGGTTTACATTTTTAATATTTAAAATTACTTTCCGTCGATATAATACTATGAAACTTTCAGACTTATGTTTTTAAACTATTCTTGTGTTTATAGCATTGTTAAGTAGCAAAATGAGATTTTTTTTTCACAATGTTAGCCTTTTACTTTAAGTTTAAGATATCGCCACTTTTTAGTATATTCACATCATGATGAGTTTGTATTCTTTGATAATGACTGAGTCAGACTGAAGCATTACATGAACGTTTTGTTAGTTTCGAAATGGATTAGGGTTACAAATCAAATAACAAGATTTCATAGTCACAAGACATGGGACAAATTAACTTTGCAACCATACTGATCAAACAGATCAAGATTTAACATATAGGGTAAAATTGTTTAGCTACATGCAGGAGGGATGTGCAGTGTACATATTATACAGCATGTACATGTATACTGCGGGCATGAGAAAACTGTTTCCCACATTTAACTCATTCATCCCTGCTTCTCTCCGTATGAACAAGATGATCTGATGATCATGATGATGGAAAACAAGTAGCTGTTTGTATATACACATCAAATAGAATCACCTTGGAATTATATGAAAATAGACTAAAAAAGTTAAAGTTAAGTGAGGGGAGGAATAGTTTTCTACCATTCATAACTGTATGATACATGTCAATCTTTGGACCTAACTGTATATTTCATATTTTACGTGCATATGGTGAGGATAAGTCACCATGGTTTCGTAAAAATAAATAGTTTGCGTTTGTGGCGTTCTGGTAATTATCCCCAGGTTTAGCCCACCGCACACTACACGACCTGTCTGCGATCCGATTTTGGGAAAACTTATAGTATTTGATAGAATTTTCAAACATCATATTGACCAAAGTCCTCAATAGTCGTATGAATACTAAAGCTAAAATTCCGGGCTATTACCAGCTTCTTTGTAGGTATATAATAGCGAAATCAATTCCGAATCGTAGTGTCGTCATAGCAAGCTTGCGATTTAAAGCCGATTTGTCTTTACTCCGACCTAAAGGCTTGCAGTAAACAAAAATTTTGATTTTGGTATTCGGAAATGTATTCAATTAATTTTACTTATTTAAACTCTTTATATTTAATGCAAAATGCCATTTGTTCCAAAATCTGAAGCAGTCGGATCGTGTAGTGTGCGGTGGGTTTTAGACAGAAAATGGTGCGCTTAGAAACAACAACAGTATTCAGCGCCTCATAAATGTTATTTGTTTTTGTTATCATTATCATTATTATCAACAATAAAAGAAATTAAGGTGTACAGCAAATCAAGAAAATAATGCGTACACAAAATGTAGTAAGCTAGTTATTTACCAGGTTGTGCAGCAGAAGAAATTCCTAGGTAAATCATCACAGAGATAGCTGTCCATTTGCAAATGTCCATACTGCAAGCCATTTGTTCATAAATCAAAAATTACTGTATATAAATCACTGTTTTGGTTGTTAATATTTCTCCTCCAAATTGGTGTAATGATAAAATGTTTAATCTATTCAACAATTAATAACTTATCTGTACTCAATCAACAAGAAATGAGTTAAGGTATTTTGTTTCCGCGTCCTTCTCGGTACTGAATAGTAATGTTTTTATTTCGGTTTCCACTTCATCTGTAAATATTCTGAAAATATTTCAGTCAATGTCGTTGCCATGAGTTTCGACACAAGCAACCGGAAAGTATTTATCACGTATATGTTTACATTTGATGCCACAAAAACCACTATTTTCAATTATATGAAATGCATTGATAGTCTACTTTTTTGTAATTCTATATTAATGGCATCATTGATATAAGAGAGCAGGCAATGACAATGACAATGACAATGATTTTATTTCTTTGACGGCCCCTCCTGGGGGCATGGAAGAAATATAACAGGTTATAACAATGGCAATGATTGGCATAAGAAAAATACAAACAACGGGAAAAAAGAAACAAACATGATAATAATAAACATATGTACAATATAAGAGCAATAATAGTAAATGGCATAAATTGAGCCATCCACCCCAGAGAGTAGCAAAAGCTTTAACACCGTATTTTGTTCTCCTCAATCCGGAAACCGGAACAAAGGCACACACCCCTCTGAGCACATGTGGGCGCAATCCAACAAAATCTGAAATCATGCCCTAATACAAGACTGTAACCAATAGAGTCGACTACATTAAAGATGACATCAAAATTTGGACATAATTAATTTACAAAACCTTGACAGATTTTTCAAGCCTTTCGTATTTCTCATATTAAACAACTTGTGCATTTTAAGAACATTTGGTCTGACAAGATAATACCCTCTAATTAAAGCTTTCCTTTCACTTACAAGAGCAGGACAATTAAACACAAAATGAAACTCGTCACCTGGCAAATACAAACATTAACCACAAAACCATATAGTAACATTTCTGATTTTACCTATTGAAAGTAAATTTTATCACATACAAACTTCCAATATGTTGTGAAACTTGAAAAGTTTATAAAAGCCCACCGCACACCACACGATCGGTCTGCGATGCGATTTTGGGAAAAATTGTAGTAAGCATTTGATATGAACATTAAAACATATAAGATCTTAATGATCAAAGTTCCGAATAGCCTCAGGAATACTAAAATCGACATTCTGGGCCTTCCTGTACGAATAAAAGTGAACTTAATTCCAAATCGTAATGACGACATAGCAATCTTGCGATCGGCTACGATTTGAAGCCGATTTGGCTTTTACTCCGACCACAAGGCTCGTAGTTAATCAAAATTTCGATTTTAGTATGATCATTCCGAACTTCAAATAAGATAAGTTTACTTGTTTAAACTTTCATATTTAATGCAAAACGCCTTTTGTTTCAAAAAATCGGGTCTGGGTCGGATCGTATGGTGTGCGGTGGGTTTAAGAGTGTACACCACCAGAACTTCTCGTCTCCTTGTTTCTCTCTTATCTTCTTCTCTCTTTTCCTTCCTTTCCTTCATTCTAAAATAGTTCTTTCTAAATAATCGTATCGATTGCATGTGTAATTGCCTGTGGAAAATGAATTTCTTTGCTCTTTATTCAAATACCGAATAAATTAATCTACACAGATGATTGTGTCTAATATAATAGTGCTACTAACATTGTTATACATGTACATTCAGTAATTTTTCATAACAATTGCCAGTAGAAATTTAGTTGTTTTCTTTTTTGTTTGTTTGTTTGTTTTGTTTTTGTTTTATGATGAAATGAATTCATGATGTCAAGTTTGGTTATAAGTTGCATGTATATGTGACCAACAAGCGAAAGAATAGCAACAATATACAATGCACCAAACTCGAACCCGAGTCAGTTTGAGGGCGAAGACAAAAGGCATGCCTCTGACTTTACCGCTAGACCAACTCCTACATGAATACAGGAAAA
>CM057157.1:12938491-12997749 GCA_029962745.1 Echinometra lucunter
TGCAAAATCTTACAATGGGAATAAGATAATCGTTTTCATCCATGCTGTATGTTGGTTTAGTCGGAGTTAAAACGATGTAATCCTCTTCTTCTTCATTTATGTAGCTAACATCTTCGGTGGAAAGTCCCATTACCTCAGCCTTGCAGCATCTTGCATGTGGAACGAGATGGTCATTGTCATCTAGGCCATCGATAGATTGGGCTCGAATGGCGTCGTGCAAATTTGTAGAGGGAAGTGTATAACCATACTCATCCTCATCTCCGACATTAGAAGCCATGACAACGTAACCGTCAGCATCCTTACATCTAATGGTAGGAAAAGTGTACTCGTCTGCATCTTTGTCTACTGGTAGAACATTTCCTACTTCTTCATGATAATCGTTTGGACTTTGAGAGGCTTCTCTCAGAGGGCGTAAGCTGCTTGGATACGCCAGAGCGTTGTCATCAACTGCAGCATGCTTAGAAATTCGTGCCATGCTAATTGCGCTCTCGTATTGACGGTTGAGATCGATGGCACTTCTGAAGAAATGCTGATGTGTTTTTTTTTTTTTTTAAGAAAACAAAGGATAAAAAATCTTAGTGTCGACATTATATATTTTTTAAAATATTTATTTACGAAACAGCTAATTACACATCCTGTGGGAATCAGGTTTGGACGTTTGGTGTTTAGGCTATTTCAAGCTTACCGAGCCAAGAGAGAGAGAGAAAGGAAAACTAAATGAAGGACTGAATATGTGTGTTTTTTCTTTCTTTCTGTCTTTCTTTTTAAAAACAGAAATGTGCTCTGTCTTGTATGTTTATGATAATAATAACAATAAGATTTGTAAGGCGTCGAATCCATTTGATAATCAAATGCCCAAGGCGCAACTTGTGCAAAAATAGGAATTACATAACAAATAGACAAAAGTGCAATAGGATAGGTAAAGACATGAGAGAATGTGGAAATCAGATACGTTTTAAGATATTTTTTAATACATCGTCAGAATTACTATTTCTAATAACTTGAGGGAGAGTGTTCCATATTGACGGGCCAGCTTGAGCGAAGGTTCGCTCCCCCACTTTGTATTAAGCCTAGGAATGACAAGTAAACCAGAGTCTTGAGAACGTAGCGATCTGGAGGGAATGCAATGTTAGATCAAGCTAATGTTGTAATGTGGAGCAGAGCCATGATACAGTGAAAGCAAAAGATCTTAAAACAATACGTTCTTCTACAGGCAACCAATGAAGTGATTTGAGAACTGGTGTGATGTGAGTGTGCTTGTTAGAAAGGGTCACTACACAAGCAGCGGCATTCTTTGTAATTTTGCAAGCAGGTTATGAGGCAAACCAAATTAAGGCCATTACCAAAATCCAAACGGGATGAGATTAAAGCATGAGTAATTTTCTCAGTGGCACTACGGTTAAGATATTAACGAATAAATCCTAGGTTGCGTAGCTGATAACAAACTGATTTTGAGAAATATTGAATTTTTGCAGACATTGTCATGTTTGAGTCGAGAAACACACCAAGGTAACGGCAAACATTGGATAAGGTAATTTCATATCCAGCAAGAGTAGCTGAAGTGATGGAAATCTTGTCCAACTGAGTCTTAGAACCGTATTACAAATACACGTTTAGCAAGATTTAATTTTAGTGAATGTGAATTAAACCAATTATGAACATCATGTACACATGTCTGAAGATTATGAATCATTTTCACAAAGGTCTATACGAAATGAACTTCCGAACCCTAGTTAAAATTTTTGTTAATGACATTATTGATATGGGACTGGCCGTTAATGCAATTATAGGTATGAAATGTATGAAATACCTACCATTATTGTGGAACTGCGAGAGTCTCCGGCGATGTTTACACTCACTTGACCACCGGTGGATCTGCAGTTTTGTTTCGAGATTGACACAAAGACAACTATCAAAATAAGAAGCACCACTGAGAAACTCACAGCCAATACAAAGATAATCGTTTTCTTTGAGTCTCTACCATCACCTTGCTTGATTGTCATTATGGTCGTCCTCTCTGTGGGAAATGGGCTGGATTGAATGAGCAAGGTGCAGGTTATATTTGACAGGATGTTGTCAGGTGAAGATAATTCAACAGAGTGATTATACGATGATTCGTCAAGAAGTCTTGTTGAAAATTCTAAACGGTTGTTCTTCAGGATCTCTAATATTGAATTTTGAATATTGAGAGACACAATTGTTTATAGCAACTGGAATGCTGCAAACTTCAAGCGTTGGTTTGGATTGTGCAAAACTACGCTTATATTTTGGAAGAGAGAACACTTCTTTTTTACTAGAAAAAAAAAATACCTTCTTTGTGTGAGATTTAACTTTTATCAAGAAATAAAATGTGCCATGTTCCAAGAATGTGAAAATAAAGTCATCTCTTAAAAAAACATTAAGAAGAAGAAATCGCCACGCCTTGATTGTATAGATTCGGACAATGAAGCTGAGGACTGGGAATTTTTAAAAAGGAAATCTGCAAAGAAAGTTCAGAGTTCGCGACGTGTGAATTGGAAACATGTCATTCTACAGAGAGTACTGTGTAAGGTGAATAAGAATTTGATAGAGGTTCTTGTTTCAAGAATGAACAGTCTCCCAAGCTCCAGTTTTGATTAGGTAAGAATCTCTTTTTCTCTCTCTGTCCACCTTTCTCTCACACACATACACACACATACTCGCATACACTTTTTTTTCATTTCACACTAGTACTATCTCACGTGGTCTTCATAATCTTTCTTTCTTTCTCTCTCTCTCTACTGTCATTTACGTTTACACGTATATTCCATAGACTCCAGTCACGAAATAAACTACAAGTATATGACAATTTGCTTCTTTCTATTTACATATATACAAGTTGTTGTTTTTTTTTCATCACAGCACACTATACATCCATAGCATAACAATTCACATCATAAAATGTACAAGTATAATACCAGTTAGTATATTTTTTTTTAAAGATTCAACTTAAGCATGGTTCACAATAATATGCATTTCGATAAGGGTATTCGTACTACTTCCTTAAGTTATGCTATCGAATGTACAGTATGTATACTTCTTGCTTTATAATTCAATACATGTAACACGCATTATCTTATTGAAAATGATTTATATGTACTACGATAAATCAACTTAAGCATGGTTCACAATAATATATTTCGATAAGACTATTCGTCCTACCTGTTTGTTAAGTTATACTATTGAATGTGTGTATACTTCTTGTTTTATAATTCAATACATGTAGCATGCATTATCTTATTGTAAATAATTTATATGTACTACGACAAATAGCTTAAGAGAGATCTACATACCTGATTTTCTATCTCACCAGATAAATGGACTGGAAGATTGGCATTGTAATTCATAACCATATAACTTTTCATCAGATGATCATTCAAGTGTCTGTCAGATGAGAACATGATATTTCTCATCGACCTTCCTCTAGTTCGGTTAATCAGGTAATGCACAACATAATATCCACAGGTTGTTGATAACGATCCTTAGTCTTCGTGCATTGTATATGAAATCACCTTTGGTATTCTTCTTTATAAATTCTCGTATGTTAGTCTTTGTTGGTTTGGTTCCGTATGAATCAAAGTATTCACAGTTTCCACTACCATCAAAATAAGTAGCAATCCAGTGACTTCCAGGTTGATTTGCCTGGCCTACTTTGACGACGTAAGAGGAGGGTTGGCGAATGCTGTTCGGAAGACGGTCCTCTGCAAATACTCCTTCAAAGGTACCCCTGGTTGTTTTGTCCCGTGATAGGATACGTTGCAACTGTCGAGTGTCCATGTTGTCTAGACTATATAGTCAAATAGGATGTTACGAGCTTTGTCAATTTCCAAGATGTTGTCGAACTCCGCATATACTTGACGCCTGTAGGGAGGTGTGGAGTGTATCTCGAGTCTCAGGTTTCCTTGTTTCTTCAAATTGAAGTGTTGACCTGATGACAGATGCAACGTCATTTCCCCTCTAGGTACCGAGATCAATTTACACATGACTCGTCGAACGGGGTACTTCCTTTCTCCAAAGCCTTGGCATGCCCCAACATCACCGACGGGGAGTCTTTGACTTTTCCTACAAAGAGCGAACAGTCCTGGATAGCAACTTTGTATGATGCATGTTCGGTGCTCGACATGAGACAGAAATCCTCTTTACTTCTGATAGTTTGATTCTGGTCCATACTGCAGAAGGGTTTCAAGTATGGCTTGGTAGGGATATGTTGATGTGGATGGTGTGATGATACGATCATTAAGACTCACATCCACTTGAGAGAACAAGGAATGAAGAAACAGATTCACGGTTCCCACCTCGTCTGTAGAGGCTAGATTGGATCCATCTGGCTTTGTCACTTTCACTTTGACGTAAATCTGACTTTGCGAAAGGTCCATGTATTCTCCTCCTGACCCCGAAATGTGAAATTCGATTGGGCCATTGTCGGAAAATTGTGCTATTGGATGATATTCGATCCATTGTCCTTGTTCAATACTAGTTTGTGGGTGGTGCGGTGAAAAGATCCAATTCAGATTTCACACATTCACAGGAATCGTCGTGGACAAAGGCCATCTTCTCGGGAAAAATCATTTTAAAAGACTTATTCGTCGGAGATATCTGGAGCTCTTGACGGTATCCTGGTTTTAGATCGACTGGTGACTTTTGTAGGACGATGTTTCCTTTCATGTTGTTTTGGAGAAATCATCCTTCGACGTGATTCTGCATTCTTCTTGTTGGTTGGTCGCCTTGTCACTTTCCCTCTATTTGTTTGTCGAGCTAGACGTTTTTGTAATGCATCAGCTGCATAATCTACCCCAGCTCCGATGGCACTTTCCATAGCTCCTTTAGCACCACTCTTGAATGCTTTTTTGACGAGCGTCTGTCATCCTCGTTTGATTAATGGTTTGAGTAAAGGCAATGCTGCACGAAGACCTCTGGCCAGTAATCTTCCTATGCCATAGCCCTGCTGTACTAAGCCTCCGGAGTATACGGGCATACCATATCCGACTTGATGTATATAGTAGTCGTGATACATATCAGGTGATACAAAACGTCTTTGAATCATGTTGTATTTCTTTCTATTGTAATCCAGTATCGATGGAACTGTCTTCTTAAAATGTAGTTCCACCACCACTCGCCAACGTTGAAATGGTATTTTCCTTCCAGTAGCATCTCTTATATTGATTTCGATGGTGTCTAATAGTTTCTTTTAACTGGTAGATAATGTGGTTGTTCATATACGAGACTTACATCTCGACCATGCTTTTCTTTGACTGTGACAGTGCGAAGTAAAGGAGCTCTCACATTTCCTACAATCTGATATTCCACGAGATCGGAATAGATAAAGAGTGTATGTATTCGTATCATATCAATAGGATATGTAGCTCCAGATATCGTCGTGAGTACCTCACCATCTTTGAACCCTATTATAGAGGCCACTGTACCAGTAAATTTTACTGCAAAGTGAGGGTCGATAATAATGATCGATACTTTCTGTGATACTTCGTCGAAGATGAATTTTAATTTGTCTGCAAGTCTATCAGGAACCAATCTTTTCAAAAAAATCAATAACGTCTGAATAATACCCATCTGTCATTGAGTATTCCGTCCATAATTCCCCTCCATCCATAGAATACGCTACTTTAGAATCTTTATCAGCTGACAAGTAATTGTACCAGCGATGGGGGTAGTGAATTTCAACCAATCCAACTTCCCAGTCTCCATCCAGCAGTATATTATGTGGTAGTTTAACTTTATAGGATGTCAGTGTGTTATCAGGATATTCCTCCAGTGAGCTATTACTCGGTAAAGTGACGTAGAAGGATTTTGATGATGTAACAGCCATGTTTAATACGCAATACTTTTAAATCGTGTGTATAATCGTGACGTAACTGTTGAATTTATAAGGGTAGCCTTGCCACTTGACGAAATAGTCTGTCACTCTTCCTCGTTTTCTCTTTCCCAGTATACGTTCAATCTTGTAAACTCCGTATCGAGGTTGTGTCACCTTCTGAAGTTCTTCCGTGTAGAACGTTCCTTTTATTTCTTCTCCTTCATAATCTGCCACCTTGTACACGATCGGCCTCCGTTTGATTACATGAGTAATGGTGAATATTTCCTCGGTCCATTTGGGTAAATAACCCTTTCTGAATGGACGTGTTGTCATAGACAGTCTAACTTTATCTCCAATATCGAAGCGTTGATTCTTTGGCCTTTCATCCATCTTGTCTTTATATAGGGTATTCCATACGTCCTTCTCATTGGTCGCGTTTACTTGAACGGGTGCTCTACCAATACTTGAATGATGTTTGTTGTTGTATGCTGTTACCATACCATCAAGAACATCAATATATTTTCGCGTATTTTTACTGGTAAATACTTCCACATACGTTCCTTAATGTTCCTATTCAATCTTTCTACGATTTGCGCTTTAGGTTCATTGTCCATGGTGAAGAAATGAATGTTTTTTTTTCTTTCAGGAGATCTTGAAAATGTTTGTTGGTAAACTCAGTTCCTTTATCCGATTGCAGTGTATGAGGTATTCGTCCTTCATCCAGTATTGTTCGAAATGAATCTACTAAGGTTTGACCTTGTTGGTTTTTCAAAGGAACCACCCAAGCATATTTTGAGAAGACATCGTTGCAAGTCAGAAGATACTTGTATCTATTGTGCTCACGAGAAAACGCTTGTACGATCACCAGATCTATTTGCCATTGGTGATCAATTCCATAAGTAATAACACGATTACGTTTAAAACGTCTTTTCAGAGGTTTGTGTTGTACGTGGGACTTTACGGCTTGAAAAACAATATCTGCTCCACCGAAGCCTGCTGGATGAGTTGAATCGTAATACACCTCCTTTAGCAGGTCCTCCATCCGTGTTATCACCAGAATTAATAATTACATTAGCTTTACAGCATGCTAACACACATCTGATTCGTTTCAACTCCAATCCAATGGAGGGTGTCCAGCAACCCATGTTGTATATCACAATGCTTAAACGTCGAATGATAAGATATTGATCAGGTTCCCATCGATTTTGTTTCCTATTTGCACGGCTTCGGGTTTTTCTCCGTGGTAGATGCGTAGCTGTGGTGTACATACTCTTCTCTTCCGCGAAGGATACGTCTGGTTTGAATTCCTCCTTAGACAGTGGATTCTGTCTGCGACCTTCTATGTCCTTCCATCTATCATCATTTCCTATAAGTTCTTGAGGTGGATGTGAGTGGGCGAGAGCATTTGCAAACTCTTGCCATCCTCTTTGTTTACAGTTTTCCTCATTCTCAAAGTATCATTTATCAAATCTATAACGTGTGTTCCTTCCATAGTTTTCCGTCTGCGACAAGTTCACCTCCCTCATTAAAGTTCAATAGAGACTTTGTTGCTTGTTCTACGATATTAATCAATTGTTCAGCCTTTTTCTTCAATGTTTTCGGGACACTGTCTAATACTCTGGAGCTCCACGACACTGTTGCTGGTATTTTTTCATCCCCCGTCGACTGTGTCTCAACCTTAAAAGCCATAGGTTGTTTAATCTTTGGTGTAGGTTAATATAATTAACCAATGCTTGTTGGTCGAGTTTAACTCTCTTATCTTTAGGTATATCCCTTCGTCGAAGAATTGTTTGCATCTCTTCATCAAGCCCGCTCAAACCGTGGTAAGTAGGTGCTTGTGCATGATAGTGATTTGTCTGAACCTGATGAGCTAATTCTTGAGGGATCAGGACCATTTTTCTAGCGTGTCCCATTGCTTAAGAAGTTTTCCTCTGTTTCCTCTGTTTCCTCTTTGCAATGCCTCTCCTGATGCCACCAATGATGATATCTTCTAGAATACCTAGAACGGGTGCGGCTAAAGCTGCGATGAATCCACCCTTTTGTTGAACCAGTTTCTTTTTACGATGAAGTGCCACCTTCTTATCCGTTAAAAGTCTTAGCGATTTCTTATGTCCCTTAAGTTTTGTCTTTTGATGAGTAGAGAGGGGTACGTTGCCTTTCAATACATTCAGGGTGCATTCAGAAAGACATTTAACCAAGTCTGTGTTTGCACCTTTTAATATTACTTGTCTCTGAATATCATTTCCATGAGCCAATACATGAAGATATGGTACGTTCTTCCACAGTCTCTGAGACATGATAAATGAACTTCGTTGTCGTACTTTGCCTATATTTATAAGAGAAATGATGTTAATTCAAATTTACAATGACTTTTACAGTCAGTGCGCCACGCGTATGCTAATGAGGCGAACCTGCCGAATTTATTCAGAATCCCGTTTGGCTCGGAAACTCGAAAACGGCGTCTCGCCAATCGCGGGATATGACGAGGGATTTGCACTGCAGTCTTTTCGATCGTAGAGGGCTAAAGTGGGACGACAAACATGGAAGAAAGCTATCGTACCTGAATCTGGAGATTTCAACCTTTATTTTGGTAGGTAATTTGTCATATTTTGTTGCAATTTTATGTCTTAACTACTTCCTTGTATTTTGATCACTTTCTGATCGAATCGTTTGCTTGATTTTGCACCTATTTGATCCATTTTGGTTCCTGACCCTCCTCAGAATCGTCCCCAATTTTCGTGCACATAATTATGTAGAAAATACAACAGGCTTCCCTGTTTATGAAAATCTCTGTGACGCAAAAATTTTTAAATACTTTTTTTTGAGAATCTCGTGGGTGTAATTTTCACCTCCAGACTCTTTTTCGTCCGGGCTGAGCGTGTGGTGGCTTAATGGGGACGTCGATGCGACGATATCATGCGACTCACCACTGCTGCGAAATACTATTTGCACGGCCCCACGTACAGTGCTTTGTGTACTTGTACGTGCAATTACACGACTTGATTTTCACAAACAAGATTATTACATGGAAAAAGCAAACTTACGACGTGTCTCCCCCTTTTTAGGGGGTTATTTTTAAAAATTAAATGGACTTCTTCAATGTTTAGTCAGAGTTTGCTTGACGCTTTAGATTTTAGGCCAGGATTACAGTGATTTTGGTTAAAGTTAGACTGAGAAAAGAGTATTAGATTTTTCCCCTCCCCCCTTTTTTTTTAAGTGAAAGGATCTGTAGATCTAGCTACTTACACGAGTATCTACTGCTGACTAGCCATTGATTATAAAAGGGGGAGGAATTATCAAAATTCAAATACCATTACTAGGCTAGGCCTAGTATAAGTAAAATAAAGCCAGGACGAAGACTTATAACAAAGTTGTAGATTTGTGCTTGGTCTGATTATAAAATGTGTTTGCTAGAAACCAAAGCATATTGATGCCTGTATTTAATTAAGGGAATAATTTCCCTTAATTAAGGGAATAATTTTTAGCTTATTCATTTTTAAGTATGCTGTATGCAGCACCACACGCTCAACCTGGACGAAAGCATCAGGAGGTGAAAATTACAGCCACGAGATTCTAAAAAAAAAGAAATAGATCTATTTTAAAAAAATTTGCGTCACAGAGATTTTCATAAACAGGGAAGCCTGTTTCATTTTCTACGTAATTATGTGCACAAACACTGGGGTGAGTGGGGTTGATTCTGAGGAGGGTGATGGGACTTTCAACCTTTTTAAAGACATTTTCATTGACCTTTTTTTTCTTTACTAAAGTAATGATAGATCTTTAATTACTCTGCAAAAATTTTCTTAATGCTCATCTTTTTCTCTGTTTTAACAGGTTAACCTATACATACCTGCATTGACCTCCATGTGACATTGATCAGATGTCGTGTTACTTGACCTTGATGAACGTTCATACATGAAGGATGGATACGTAAGCAAGAAGGACCTGTCATGTAATATTGGTGTTCCACGGCGATATTTGCGATATTTTGGCTTCACATCGAGGTTTAGATGGATGAATACAAATTCAAGCTAAGGAATAAGATGTCATTCTGTCCTTTGTCATCATTCGTTGTCGCTCTCATCATCATCAAGAGAACTCTTGGATCCAGTGCCCCCCCCTTCACAATTTAAATTTTCTTTGAAAAACCTTATAATGTCTTGTAGGACTTATGCAAAATTTAAGTGAGGATGTGTAATTAGAATGTTTTGTATAATTTGGAAAAATGACTGTGATTTGACTCAAAGGAAATTTGACTCCTGTGACTTCAAAATTATGCGGAATGAATGACTGGATGAAATAAATTGAAATGCAAATCTCACTGAAGCAGATGTCATTTTATTGGCATTTTATGTTGTACTGTACATGGCACATGTATTATAGGAAAATGAGATGCGCGAGGGAGCAACAGATCAAAGAGAGGCAAGAGAGGTGAGTGAACAAAAATTCTGCAGAAAAATAAGGATTTTGAGTGAGAGGAGGAAGGGAAGGAGGCAGTGAAGGATATAGCACATCAGGGGTGGACTGGGCTGGGAATGAAATTGGTGGAATTTTGTTGAGGCGGGCCCGCTCAACCCGATATCAACCCGATATCAACCCGATATCATTCTGTCCAGTGAGAATACCCCCCCCCCCCCAAAAAAAAAAAAAAAAAAAAAAAAATCTCCAAATCCCAATCCGCCCCTGGTAAAGTGACAGCAAATGTTTGGATGATTTATTTATTTATTTTTTTTTTAAGATTGGTTTTGTTCTTGTGAATATACAGTTAACTTTGCAAAAGTCGAATCTGTTGGCAGAAATGTCTGTTGGGAGCATAAAAAATAGTTTGACTTATGCAGAATTCGACTTAGGAAATGTAAATAACACATGTTTTGTAAAGTTTGGTAAAAAAGAAAAAATATTCGAGTTGGGGAAATTTCGAGTTATGTGACTTCGAGTTATGCAAAGTTAACTGTATGTTCAAATGATGAGAGAAGAAAGAAGCGAATGAAAGCTAAGGGCCAAGAGTACAAAGGAGCAGAAAATATAGGTGGGCAAAGAGGAAAAGCGTCAGCAAAAGTTTGAATTTATTTTTTATTTTTTAAGATTGGTCTTGTTCTAGTAGAGATATGTTCAAAGGAAGAGAGGAAAAATGTGGATGAAGGTTAAGGGCAAAGAGAACAAAGGAGCAGAAAATATACGTGGGCAAAGAGGAAAAGCGACAGCAAACAGGATTTATTTTTTTATTTTTTATTAGATTGGTTTTCTTCTTGTAAATATACATGTGTGTTCAAAGGAAGAGAAAGGAAAGAAGTGGATGAAAGTTAAGGGCAAAGAGAACAAAGGAGCAGAAAATATAGGTGGGCAAAGGGGGAAAATTAGGTGTACGTACACAGGGCCGTCTATCAATTTTATTTATTTATTCATTCATTTATTTATTTCTTGTGGGCCCTGGGGACATTGGAAAAATTGGCTGACAAAGAAAATGTTTGTCAGGTGCTGCTTGTCCAGATTTTTCTCCTTTTTTCTTTACCTTTCCTAAGGCTTTTTTTTTTTTGCATTTCAGGGGTTTTGGTAAAAAAAAAGGGGGGGGCCTTTTTCCCCCAGGTGCACGTAACAAGCTTGACATCCACAAGTCATACGGCCCAAGAGTCATACTGCCCATGAGTGATATGGCCCATGAGCTTGGCACTAAACAAATAAGTCTTACGAGCTTGACACTACGTAAATTTGGCCCACAAGCTTGACACTACGCAGCTAGCTCATTAGCCTTATTTGCTTAGTGTTGAGCTTATGGGCATAATTTATGTCGTGTCGAGCTCGTAGGCCTTGTTCACTTAGTGTCTACAGTAGTTTGTGGACCGTATGACTCTTGGGGTCTATGACTCGTGGACCTTTTTGCAATGTCTGGCTCGTGGGTCATATAACTCATAAGAGCTAAGCTCGTGGGATGACCCCATGTCCCAACCCTTATTCTTTATATTGGGAGAGACTTGTTTCCCTGTCCACCCCTCCCCGACTGTCACCCTTTGGTCTGTTAGCCCATGGACTTGACAAAACCCACATGTTTAAAGTGATAGGGCTCTATAAGTGAGCACAAACTTTGCCAAGCATGTCAAACACATCACAAGTTTAGTTACAAATGTGCAAATGCAATTTGAATCATGATTAGTATTCCACCATATGAATATATTGAGACACATGCATCCAACTGTAACCAGTGACTACCCTACATTACAAAAATAATTTTTGGATGACGTGAAGATCTCATGATAATCTCGCCCCTCGTTTTTTGACGGAAATTAAAAGAAATACCCAGGTACCGGAAGATATTTGACAGGGCAGTAATGCCAACGCTGAAACATACATATGGGACACGGTATTACGTCCGTATCGACACTCACCTGGAGGTCTAGATTATGACGAACCAATGAGAAGAAAACATTGCCTTAAGAATTTCATTAAAAATATTATGATTTTCTCCCAGATACCAAATGATTTTAGCTATTTCATGGGATATCCGTAGTAATAAATGCATAAATACGTGGTTGCAGCGTTCGGAGTAGACGACGCTCAGCCATCAGTGAGTTAGGACAACTCACGGTGGAATTTTCCAGACACCGTAATAAGGGTATGACGTCATGCAGCATGCGACCTTTCGACCCGTTGACCAATCAGAGCCCCGTATTCTCGCTCATGCCAGAAACTCGCTGTTCGCCATGCTGTGAGTTGTACATGTCCGTATATTTTCTTGGTTCCTGACCGTCCTCAAAAATGAAATATAATGGTTTATGGCCCATTTTCAAGAAGATTAGTGAAGCTACAAGCCCATTATAAAATTTTAATGACGCAAGTAATATAAAGTATGTTTATGGGTCGTCAAAGACACATGAATGAAAAGCATTTCGAAGGCAATATGTGAGCGTGATTTTCAGCTTTGTGATATAAGAATTGATTCTGAAACAAAGATATTTAAAATCTTTGTTTCTTCTTCTTTATGTAGATACCAAATTCATGGGCAAAACATAACAGGATTCTTTAAGAACGCCGATTTACCAAACCCTTGCACTCTCATGAATATTCATGACCTTGGAATATCCATGAATACGAGCTGAATAAATACGTGCGAATTATCGTGCGTGGCGATCTGACTGTTTATACCATCGCCGTGCATGTTCTATCATTTCATGACATAGACGTAGTGTCCTTCTCCAGGAACAATTTCAGTTCTTAAACGTAGACGCTCATCTGTGTCGGGTTTAAGATCGATGAGAAGGTAACCATAGGGTTTTGAAGTAGCATCGTGATATGCTTCTTGGAGAAATTTAAATTTATGAGGGTATATCTGTTTTCCCAAGTGCACTATTTGTGATCTGTCTCTTGGATTTTTGTATGCTACCATGGAGTGTGCGTTGAGACTTGTAGTACGACTTTCTTTCCCCCCTGAAAGAAAATATTTTGAGTAATGAAAATAACGGAGATTTCCATGATGACTCCCCTTCGTAAACAGATGTGTTGTTCTCTTGTCTTTACTGGCTTCAGTCATGAGGTCATCGAGAATGATGAGGTTGTTTTGTTTACGATCAAACATCGTCTCAAGGTCAGAAGGTATTCCTTCGTGAAATTGTACATCAGGCATATTCCTCGCCATATCAAAGTACCCCTCCTGAAATTCCCCATAACACCAGACAACATGACGGTCAAAAGTATGGTCCACCACATCACGCTGATATTTCAAGAGCTTTTTAACAAACGTTGTTTTGCCTGATCCTGACGGTCCACCAATTAAGAGAGTAAAGGGAGTTTTCAATCTCGTGTCCATTATTAGAATGATGTGTTTTTACACACGACTGACGCTTTTATAAACGTTTTTCCAACCTACAGAGCATTCATCCATTTCATTCAAAAATCTTTTCAATTGATTTATCATGTTATTGTTTCTTTCTAACTGAACACGAATTTTCCTTTTTACATCTCTTATGTCTTTCTCCTTATAATGCAATCTCGATTTCAATCGTGCAGCAGTTCCCGCTTCTTTTTTCCATTAGTAGGACTTGTCCTTCCGTCTAGAAAAGATGTCTCTTTTCCATAGGGGTTCTGCCAACATCACTCCTTTCTTCCACATCCAATCAACATTTCTTATATCACACCTCTCCTCGTTACTATCCATCTACTCCATACTTTCCTCGTTTACATGTCTTTCTTTAAGTCTCTTTTGCTTATTTTTCTTGGGTATTACAGCATCACACCTCTCCTCGTTACTATCCATCTACTCCATACTTTCCTCGTTCACATGTCTTTCTTTAAGTCTCTTTTGCTTATTTTTCTTGGGTATTACAGCATCACACTTCTCCTCGTTACTATCCATCCACTCCATACTTTCTCCGTTCACATGCCTTTCTTTACGTCTCTTTTGCTTATTTTCCTTGGGTATTACAGCATCACACCTCTCCTCGTTACTATCCATCCACTCCATACTTTCTTCGTTTGCACGGTCTGATAAATTAGATAACACGGTTGACACATTTTGAACCTCTGACTCGCACGCTCGTTCACATCTCTATTTTATACCTTCTCACGAATAAGTAATAAACAGACTGGTAACTATGTCCATTGATGATTTAAAAATTCTTTTATTCCAACTCTGTATACTATTTTACATGTACTTTACACAGGGTTTCATGAATTCATGTTATATATCGCATGTATAATTCCGAAGTTATCTTGCAATGAATCAACTTTCTACTATTTCTTCGTTGATATGATGTTGAAAAGATATGTAAAACATTTCTTCTCGCAAAACAAAAGCTAATAAATGATAAAAGCTTATAAATGATAAAGGATCTGTTTATACTAGTCATGTTCGTTAGCACTCGATTTAAGTTTGAGACACATCTCCTGAGCTTTCACAGCAGCACTGATGTCTTCAACACCCTGTACTAGTTGATTCCAGTTCTCCACTGTCAGATTCAGATCTCGTTTACCGGCAAGCATTTGAGAGCCATTGATTGGAGACTTGTAGTATTCACGAATGTTGACGTAGACTTGATTATTGAAGGCCTTCACGAAAGCAAATCGTTTGCCACCAATGTGTCGATAGTACCAGACATCGTTGGGAAAGTCGAACAGTTCCTTCTGTACGACAGTCTCGTAGTTCTTGGTGCACTCCCCTTTTGCATTCTGATTACTACCCTTTATATCAGAAAGTACTGGATTGTCAAACGTGACACTTTCTTCGACATCTTCAGTGGAGGAGCTCCATCTTCCCCAGTCTACATATAAAAACAGAAATGAAATAGGTATACAGTTTCAGTCATCATACATTTTAACGGTACATCCTTTTTACAACATTACATAGAATGATAATTTGCTATCTTACGTATCTTACGGTTTATTTATTTTTCCTTACTTTGTATAAGGCAACTACTCACCTCAGAAGGTATGCTCCTGTAACTTCATCACCTCCATCACGGTCATCTAGCTTCAAGATCAGCGAGTCCTGACTGTTGGGGATGGTGGAGATGTCCTTGCTGGATACAGCGGCATTTGGTGTTCGAGATCTCTTCAATCCCTTAGGAAAATTAGGCAGCTTAGGAACTTGGTATTTCATCGGAAGGCGTCCCGCTCCAGCCTCATCTTTTCCTCTAGGCATTGGAAACTTTACACCGTTGGTCGGACTTTCCCACTGTGTTTTCGACGTCCGAGGGTTGTGGAAATATACGCTGTTTTCTCTGTCAGAGTAGCCGACATTCCACCCATCCATTCTCTCGAAAAGAGGCAGAGAATCAAATGCCTAATCCAAAGCATTTTGTTTGGCAATATCCATAGTTTGAAGAAAGAAGAACTGTGTCAACCGTAGAGGTAATGAATATATCTTATGGAAACTAGAAATTATGCGAACGTTTATATACTCAAATATCAACAAACTTCACCATTCTGAATGGTTGTTTAAAATATTTATGACAATTTTACCAGTATTGCGTCCTGATATAAAAGAAAACAGGTCATTGAAAGTCTGTTGATCCGTCCAGACTTGTCCATGACGTCATGCTTTGTGACGTCATGTTTATTCTTATCTCAACACTATGGAACAATAGAGATTGGCTGTTTTTTTCGGACACGTCTATGACGTCACATGCATAGAACAATATACGTTCAATGTCTTGTTCGGACACGTCGCATGTATACCTTGAAACATATGTTGCAGGAAATTGTGTAATTCTTTAAATCATTATCTGGAGCTCTATCATCGTGAGGAGTGAATCTATATCCTATGACTTGATTTATGATGTGTGTGGGGTTTTTTTAATCCTAACGTTTACATTTGAAGTGAATACTAATCTAAGCTTTTCTCTTAACGTTTTCTTTTGAAGTGAATACTAATCTAAGCTTTTCTCCTAACGTTTTCATTTGAAGTGAATACTAATATGAGTTTTTAAAGTATACTTGACTATGTATATAACTTATGACTCGTTTTTATTGTGTAAATTTAAACGTTTTCAGTAATAAGGAAAATTCTCAATTGCTGTATTTTATGATATAACACGATTACCTTGATAGTTCCTTGCATTCACATGTCTAAATTCAAATTCGTATGTCAGAATTTTCATCTGAATCCTAACACATGAGGTTTGGGTGTGTTTTTTTCTTGACGTTTGAATCGTTATCTGAGTCCTATGAACTCAATTTTATTATTTCACGTTTTATTTTACCCCATTACGTGTTCCACACTTACAAATGTTATGCGATTACCTTGTCAATTCCTCGATTTAAATGCGATTTAAATCATTCATCCTTCATTCACTTGACAACAAAATTAAATTTGTGTGGTTAAAACCTGCGTGTCGATTCATTAAAACATTTGGAATCAGTATTCATACGTTTCAAAAGTCAGTATACTGAATTTTGGAGAAGATGAAGACTCAGTCGTGGGGAAGAGAGAGAGAGAGAGAGAGAGAGAGAGTTCAGTCGTATAGTATTAAGGGCTTTTACTAAACACTCGGGTCGCGTCGCGCTGGAAAACACTCGGGTCGCGGCTAGCTGGGTATGGGGAGCCAAGTGTTAACTAAGTTATTTGGTCCAAAACTGCACAATTTACTGTCAAAAATTCACTAAAAACTTTATTCATTTAAAGAATTCACGATCATGAACCATTTCGTTACAAAATGAAATGCAACAGACGATTTTGCAGCAAAACCTCCCACCAATATGAATGAACAGACAGGATTTATAATTATGACCTCTCATTGAGCCTGCTGTATTCACTTCGCCCGGGCATTGACTTTGTTTTGTAACAAACACTTTGTGCATAGCAGAGGGAGCAGAGGGAGGGAGGATCAGTTTACTAGAAAATGCTTGTGGGCGTGGCTGTGGAGTTTTTGGTTTTACTGTACACTGACTGTAGTTTTGGACCCAATAACCTAGTTAACACTTGGCGCACCATACCCGGCGAGCCGCGACCCGAGTGTTTTCCAGCGCGACGCGACCAGACTGTTTAGTAAAAGCCGTATTAAGGAAGAGAGAGTTCAGTCATATATAGAGGCTTTTACTAAACACTCGGGTCGCGTCGCGCTGGAAAACACTCGGGTCACGGCTCGCTGGATATGGTGCGTCAAGTGTTAGCTAGGTTATTCGGTCCGAAACTACAGTGGCAGTGTACAGTAAAACCAAATCCCTCAAAGCCATGCCCACAAGCATATTCTAGCAAACTGATCCTCCAGCCCTCTGCTATGCACAAAGTGTTTGTAACGAAACAAAGTCAATGGCCCGGGCGAAGTGAATATAGCAGACTTAATGAGGGATCATAATTATAAATCCTTTCTGTTTATTCATATTGGTAGAGGCTTTTTGTTGCGAAATCGTCTGTTGCACTTCATTTTGTAACGAAATGCTTCACTGTTTGTGAATTCTATAAAGAAATAGAGTTTTGAGTGAATTTTTGACATAAGATTGTGTATTTCTGAACCAAATAACTTAGTTAACAATTGGCGCCCCGTACCCAGCGCGCCGCGCCGCGCCGCGACCCGAGTGTTTAGTAAAAGCCTATATGGAGATATGGAATGTAGATTCCTAGTATTAAGAAAGAGAGAGTTCATTCCTAGGTGTAAGTGATAAGAGTTTCGTTCGTATATAGAGAGAGATGTATAAATTCCTAGTATTAAGAGAGAGTTCAGTCGTATATAGAGAGATGGAATGTAGATTCCTAGTATTAAGAAAGAGAGAGTTCAGTCGTATATAGAGATATGGAATGTAGATTCCTAGTATCAAGAGAGTTCAGTCATATATAGAGATATGGGATGTAGATTCCAATGAGAAATTTATGAGAGTTTCATTCGTGAGAAGGAGAGATAGAAGTCAGTGGTCAGTCGTATATAGAGATATGGAATGTAGATTCCTAGTATTAAAAAAGAGAGAGTTCATTCCTAGGTGTAAGTGATAAGAGTTTCTTTCGTATATAGAGAGATGTATAAATTCCTAGTCAAAGAGTAAGTGATAAAAGTTTCATTCGTGAGAGGTGGAGAGAGAGAGAGAGAGATTAGATTCGTGAGATGGAAGAAGTGAAGTGGTCAGTCCTACTGATTTTACATCACAACACATTCCACTGGTGAAGAGGTAGACAATCATCCCTCAAAGGTACGTATACAAATCGATATGGCCCTATTCATCATCATTCCACTTGTATGTCCTCATCCTTCCCCTTCCTAACTATTATTCAACTTTTGGATTATAGTCCGCTATATTCAAGTCGTTTAATAAACAGCACACTATTGATTCACCCTTCCCCCTTGACTATAAACTATTGATTCATTGACTTACGTGTTAAAGATACGGGCGTACCTGAAAAATCTGGGCCACATTGGTTTGTACAACGTAAGTCAGCAGAATTGACACCGGTTTTGAAAAGTTATGCCTCCATTGGTCGTGTACTTAAGGATTTTTCCCCCATAGACTTTACGTGGGATACCCATAATGACTCCCGGTACTACTCTCCTATCTTCTTGCGATACCAGTATAAAGAGATATTTGGATGACAATCCGCTACACAATATTTAGAGTTAAGTCCTCTTCGACATTTACAGTTCTCCTCGCAAAGTTGACTCATCAGTCAAGCTTACAGACACAGTCATGCACATCATCACAGTTGCAAGAAGACTGAGGGTTCCCAACTCCACAATAATGTCTGTTGTTTGAAAATTCGGTACACTTCCCTTGCTCTTTCATGCTTTCAGTATTGCCACAGTACTCATCATGGGTATGTCGTGTTTCTAAATACAGCACGCAAATGATACTTCAAGAACATGATCATCATCATGAAACCAAGACATGAGTCATAATTCAAAAGCAGCAATAGATTATCTACTCTTAAAACAAATCAGTCAAAATTGACTAGATAAAAGGGTCACCTGGATGCACCTAAAATACTAGTCATTTTTTGCTATATTTCAGTCATTTGTGACTATTTTCTAGTAGTATTTTGACTAGAATGTAGTAACTTTTATGACTAGATATATCAGTTGCACCCAGCTGACTAGTCATCTAGTCAGTTTGACTGATTTTTTTAGAGTGTTGTTCAAACGGCGTGGTACCCACATTAACTCTTTGTAAGGTCAATTGATTTTGAGGATAAAACATAATGACAACTGTTCTTTTCATATTTTCTTTCAGTTTTACTTCCCTTAGTGCTGTATCGATACTGCTTATTATTCTATAGATATCACTTAAGCATGATAGAAATTTTTAGTTTCACTTAGACAACTGTGAAGGAGACAGTTAATTATCGTGATTGTTCAATTTAATTGTACGAATGTGATGTCAAAAGAACGTGCAAGGATTTTTTCTTGAATTATACCAATATTTATCCTAGAATGCATTGAAGATAAACTTGACTTCTGGTCATCCAATGACAAAGCAGGTGGGAATGGTTGATTGATTATCACAAAGACGAAAAAAAAGAGAAAAAAAAAAGAAAAAAGAAGAAGCTCAAACTGGTTGAAAAGCACATGTACTGTACAAAAATAGTATGACTACCACAAATACTCGGACCGAACACTCTAACTGTTTCTTGGCATATTTTGACTGTGAGGTCATTGAAGAGTTAGCCTTTTCAGGGGACATTTCTATACTATGATATGTGTCCACATTGACGTAAAAAGTGCTGACTCAAAATCATCTTTAGCCCCCACCCAGAACTCCGGTTTCTTTTTAAACAGTATTGCGCCCCCCCCCCCCCCGAAGAAGAAGAAGAAAAAAACCCAACAAACTAATAATAAAAAACTGTTTTAGAGTGTATGACTGTTTTCATATGGTAACGTTAAAGGTCGTTCCCAGACGTAAATAATCATACTTGATTGATATACGTCTGTAAAAAAAAAAAAAAAAAAAAAAAAAAAGACTCCTAATTCAACAACAACAAATAAAAACTTGGATCACAAGTTTTTAATTGTTGTTGTTGTTGAATGTTTTTTTTTTAAAAGACGTATATCAATCAAATATGATCATTTACGTCCGGGACCGACCTTTAACGTCACCGTCTCTTCATATCGCCCCCTCCCAGAACTCCGGCTTCTTTTTATGCAGTATTGCGCTACCTCCCCCCCCCCCCCCCGAAAAATCCCCAACAAACTAATAATAAAAAGCTGTGTTAGAGTGTATGACTGTTTTCATATCGGGTGCCATTTAATCGCCGCTACTCTCCGACATTTACCAGATCTACTAAAGGTTATCTGATGCCCATGTAACAATTAAATGCTATGGGGGTCTGGGGCTCCCCCCCCCCCATGCGCTATTCTGAAAAAGCGCATATGTTTTTATTTCAAATCTTCTTTGGTTTTGCCATAGTCATGTTATTTATATGCCAAATTCTGCTAGTAATGACTCCTAGATACTTATATTTTGTCACTCTTTCAGTTTCATGTTGACCTATAGTGTCACATGGGTATTAATCAAAATTACCACACTAATTACCGAATACAAACCATTTTTTTATTCAACACATCCAATTAATCATTACAATCACTCAACTTCAACGACCTTTTGTTCGCTCTATAAATCTCAACTCAAAATATCACTTTTTATAATCCTATCTTCACTATTCATAACCTGAAATTTACAGCACGAGTCTTGTATACCGAATTCCGTATAGTTTAAAAAATAGACTCAAACTTTTCTTAAATCATGGAATTATGAGAAAAATAAACCGCAATACAAATTATCTCCTCTTATAATTTGAATAACCTCACTGATAACATGCCTACAGTCTTATTTATCTGTCACAAGACTCGAGTCTCGGAGAAATCCTGTATTAACCTGATCCCTACTAGACTCTACCAAACAATAAATCATCTGTTCAGAGCCAGAATGGCGTTAATTCATATAATTTTATACAGACTTTACGTCCTTCTGGTCCTAACACTAAACAGACGAAATTATCTCTTCATTTAGCTGAAATAACTTTATCGTTTTGATAATAATAAGCTATCATAGCTTATCTGCCACTGAGGCATATACTACTTGGGTCTCAAACAGACCCAGTGCTGACCTGATCCTGGCTGGACTCTACCAAACAACAAAATCATCTCTTCTTGCTATTCAAATAACCACACCCGAACATAAATTGAATACTTCAAGAATCTAACATCACATCCCTGAACCACATGAACACAAGGTACTATTAATAACCAAAATATCGCCTGTGATCACTGAGGCTCTCAGTCTATGAAACCTATCTTTCATTAGCGACCTTCAATAATCAATGTTGTACATCAGATGTTTCAAAAGTTCAGATTTCCCCAACGTATACATGTAGATCACTGTGCGAAGTTCTTCCTGTCTTTCTGAGATCAGACTTTTTCGACAAGCTGTATTCACCCTGATGAGGACCTCACTGTCTCTCTTGTCGAACAGAATTGCACGTACCACATTCAGATTTGGGGTGGAATGCATCTTGCCCGAGACTAAGGGCCATCGATGGGGCTGATTGCGGCTTTAATTGTGAAAATGCTCTGCTGTTCTGTAACATGTTCTTATTCTGTATTTCATTTGAACTACAGTTTGTGAAATAACGGCTGAAAAAGCCCTGTCAGTGGCAAGTCCTTCTCATCTTCATGGTTGAGTGTGTCTGCTTCAATAGTCAATTTGACATTGTTGAACCTAGGAAAGTTCTTTCCGTTCCGTTCAAGTTTTGGTTGATTTATGATCTTATGAGGTCTATGAATATTCTCACATTTTGTTGCCCCCCCCCCAAAAGCAACTTTGGGTGATTTGCATAATTTGCAAAAATCTAAATGGCATACAGATCTACGTACTCATAATTATGTATGAGGGCTGATACAGAACTCTAGTGGTTTTGTTCAGCTCGTGAATTTATTTGGGTTTTTGTGTGAGCTAAAATAAACCGAAATACAATGATGTATGACATTTCCTTGTGAGGGTTTTCTGGATACTTTTTTTTTGTAATTTGGGGTCAGTATTTGTACACAAATTCAAGTATACAATTTCACCTCAGTTATCAGCGTAAAGCATATTATCGAAAGCATTATATGTTTTACATTAGTTATGTGTTTATTTTTCATTTATTTATTTGCTGCAATTATATTCTTTTCGGATTTCAATGGCATGTACAGATACAAAGAAATTTTTATCACTCGTTGCAAAATAATATTAGCATTCGTTTGACAAAGCTTGATACATAATGATTGCAACATTCAATGTATTACACATCATGAATTAAAATGGGCATTCGGACTGGAAACAGGCTTGTGATCCTGAGGTGCTCAGATTCATATTGATTTAATTCTTATGATATGGTTTATTTAACTGAAAATTTGCCCACTCCTCCCCCCCCCCTTAAAAAGTAAAAGTGCAAACCTCTTAATATATCGGTGCTGTAAGGGTAGGCTGTCTTTCATCGTGTGTCAGAAATACACTTTCAATTGTTTACAGGTAACGGAGATGCATTTACTTGAATTTTAGTACTAAGGCATGTTTTCAAATTGTATAAATAATACTGAAAATGTATTTCATGCCCCACCAATTCCCTAGATGAAAGTATCATCGGTGTACATCTATATGAGAGGTATAGTGTTTTCGTGTTATCACTGGTTGCATTCATGAGATAAACAACTCTGTTAGAGTACCGTATCAGTGCACATACATAAATTTGTATGTAGATCATTATTTCATTTACTCATTTATTTTCACAATAATACAAAAACAAACATAAAATGCAATATATATATATATATATATATATATGAAGAACATCAAAATAGTAGGACCAAATAAGAAAAAATTCTTAAAATTGTTGTCGAGGGAGTCCACAAGAAGAAAAAAGACAGTCTTAAAAACGCTGACTCCCAACATATAACATAAAACATATGGATTAATGTATAAATTTTATTAACAAAAGTAAAGATATACTGTGACTCTAGTTCCATAAGTCACAGAGAAAAGATGAAATAGAACGTAGACATGGATGTGTAATCTAATATGAAAATCTTATCGTAAACAGTTTTTAATCAAAGATTCAAATCATTAATACCTCTCATACTCATGAATACGATCTTCCAATATTTGTATACTTATAAAGAAATACAATCATCAAAAGGGACACACTTATATATACAAAATGTTTAGAAGAGGAAACTGACCTGATACCCTTGTTACCGCTTGCATGTCTTTGTAAGATTTCCTGGGAATATCAATAAATACTTCATGATACTCCATCTTAGCAAAAATACCTGGAGTAACAAGTGAAACGATAATCAAGAACTGGAGGAGGAAAAGGAAGGGGGAGGAGAGATGTTACTATTGTGATTGTGTTTCGTCGCAGACTGAATACCTTCTGGAAGCAAGTTATTGGCTTTAGAATATCATTCTGTTGTCACGCATAGAAATGACTAAATCCAGTAATAATAATTTCCGGTATTATGAGTATGAATGCTTAGATATATGTTGGAAAACATCTGCAAACATCAGGGAATGTTTCAGAGCCCAAACGAGTAAAACACTCGTGTTTTTTGTGTTTGTTTGTTTGTTTGTTTTTTGTTCTTTTTAAAAAAAAGATACATCAGGAAATCAGTATATGTTAAGGTCAGAGTAGACTTCTTGCTTTAAAGGAAACGACTGAGTATTAAAAGTGACCAGAAAAACACTTTCAAAAGTGACCCATGTTTTGCTTCTAAACAATGATATCGTTCTAGCAAAAAGAAAATACAAGTTATTCCCCTTTTCTGAAACTCTTTAATTTTTGTGACATAAGAGAAGAGGGTAGGAGCAGGCTGTTGTAGTCTACAGGTTTAAACACCCGACTTGGGAGACCAGCATGGCACTTGTGTTCTTCGGTTATATAATCAGCGTATGCCCCTCTCCACCTTGGTGTTGTGACTGGGTATCTGGTATGCTCTGTTCGCTGTTACAGGAGGTAAAGGGTGGCTAAAGCCGGGTACAGTAAGATCCAAATTTCTTTGGGAGCTCATTGGGACGTTATATCAGAATTTGATATGAAGTATACGCCAGACTATTGTCATTAAAGAGAACCAATGAAAAGACTTTTAAAGAATGATTAAACGTTGACAGCATATAATTTTTATTACCAATATCTGCAGTCCTGCATCATTCTGTTCGCAAAGTAAATGAATTAATATATATATGAAATACCTACCCATTTGGGGAAATCGGAAGAGTCTCCAGTAATGTCTACATTCGCTCGAAAGCCGTTGGATCTTTTATTGTTCCGGATTGACGCTACAAAGATTACAAAATGACAAGTACCACTGACACTCAAAGCGAGTGCAATGATTATATTGTTGGAGTCACGACCACCTTCCTTGTTCGTCTTCTGACCTGTTGCAACAGTATGTTGTAGATAACATCACCGATGTTGCTGTCTGATATGTCATAAGATGTCTTTCTATCTGTGTAGTCTAGAATTCTGATGTCTTGTCGTCAAATTCGGGATGAAAGATTCATCTCCATCCTGTACCGGTACTGTAGAGGAGCGTATGTTTTACCTTACCATCTCGTTGAATCCTATGATCAAATATTGTGTTCTGAAACATGCTAGGGTTTCCGTCACACAATCCAGAATTAGGTCATCTCCGACGTTCAGTGATGTAACACGGATCGAGCACAGTGCGAGGAGTGGGCGACGATTGCATTTAGGCGCCGACATTTCTCACGCAAACAAACGAACACATTAACTTAAACTTGTACATTAAAAAAAAAAAAAGAAACACACATGCACAAACGTCGGTATCAATATTCCCTGTATCACGATAATTCATGTAATTTACGATAAAAGAGCAATGGAGATAAAATGCCTTGCTCAAGGGCATAAGTGCTGTGCCGGGGATCGAACCCCGATTCTCGCGTTTCCAGTCAAGCGCCTTCAACCAACTCGACTACGCACCCACCCCACACACCCTCGCACACACGCATCACCTGCAAGTATGTAAACATGATTTAGGACGTTCGAAACCTAATTCACGTTGTTTTATACCATTTTAAAGAGAAATGTTCACTACTACAAGTCATTTATTTTCATTCCGTCAAAAAGTTCAAAACACGATCGATAACATATTTTTTCTTTCCTTGGAAGTAAGATTTTGTACAGGCTACTAGTATCCCCCCCTCCCTAAAAGAAAAAGAAGGGGATGAAATCCCCCCCCCCCCCCCCATTGGGATTTATTCTCATGGGGTATAAAAGGGTCAAAAGGGGCCAGTTCATTATAATATGAAAACGGTATTAATCATCCTCTTCACAAGGAAAGGGTTGGGGTATCTTGATTGTATTCACGGTGTATGATGTGTGGGAATCATCACATTTAATGAGATTGATTATTTTCATATGTATGAAAATGAATATGCTGAAACTACCCACAAATTAAGATAACTATTCGTTGTAGAATCAGTTCAGAAATCATGTTATCAGTGTACCCCGGGAATGGGAGGGGTTGGGGTATCTTGATTGTATTCACGGTGTATGATGTGTGGGAATCATCTCATTTAATGAGATTGATTATTTTCATATGTATGAAAATGAATATGCTGAAACTACCCACAAATTAAGATAACTATTCGTTGTAGAATCAGTTCAGAAATCATGTTATCAGTGCACCCCGGGAATGGGAGGGGTTTGATGCAACGCCAGAGGTACCTCTTGTTTCATGGACTTTAAACGGAATGGATACGAAGGGTTAAGGAGAGTCAAACATCGGCATCACCCTAGAACAAACTATCTTTCTTTCAATCACACATGATGGTGTATGGCACATCATTATCGCAGGGAGATGTTCTACAAACCAAAGCTTAGAAACGTAATAGGTAAGAATATATTACACATTTCTGTGTCAATATTTCTACACAAAACACACGAAATGTGAACTAGATGCTTGTCCATCATTTCCCTACAGAAGGCGATAAGCATAAACAGCTTCGCACAGTTCTGACTAAATTGTTTCACTCACATTAATGTCGTAGTAGACTATACATGTATAGGGGTTTGATATTATACCGTTCGTGATGTATAACAACAAAAAACAATAATATATACATGAACTCCTGAAAAGAAAAATCTCACCAACCTTCAGTTATGTTATTTACGAAATACAGGTCTCGTGTACTCACATGTGTTAAGAGTACTTCTTATATCAAGTTGCTTGTTTCGATTGTATATCTCGAATAATAACATCAATCGTTACCCATTCATTCTTCCCTGTTCAAACAAATAAACGAACAAGCAAGTGTGAAAACCCACTTATTGTAAAATTTTACACAGCAGTTACAAATAATGTTCAACAATTATTTATTTATTCTAAGGAGCTTTGTTTCATTTAATACGAATTTACATATTGTAGATATAGAAGCTACGTGATTCGGGAGAGAGTTCTTTAATAATACAGTAAACAAATAATTGTAGATGTCATTGTTTTTCACACAAAATGCAAATTACAAGCAGTGTTCAATCTGTTACTTCTTTACTCTAAAGTGTTTGTTACATTTGATACCAATTTACATATCATAGAAAAGAGGAGTTGTATAATATGAAAGAGGGTTCTTTAACAGGAGTGCTATGCAGATTAAGTTTAGAGGTGATTGATTATGAAAGTAATGACGTCATGCACTAATAACCATCAGCAAAACAACATAAAAATGAACACCAATAATAATAATAATGATAATAATAATAATAATGATGATGATGATGATAATAATAATAATAATAATAATGATAATAATACCAATATTAGCACAATAGTAATAATTAGATACAATAACTACTTCAACAACAACAACAATACTACTACTTCTACTACTACTACTACTACTACTACTAATAATAATAATAATAATAATTGATGCTGCTGCTGCTGCTGCTGCTGATGATGATGATGATAATCAGTTTTTATATAGCGCGTAATAACATGTTCTTTCTACACTTTACAATGTTCACAGTTTTTTGTAACATTTCATTTATCATACTAATACCAGTATTAGATTTCATAATTGATGATGGGTTTAAACTAAACAATGTGCAAACACAGAACTATGCATTTGGTAGTATAACAAGAATCTAGTAGAATGATGAAAAATGTTAGATAACATGATCAATGATATAAACTTTTTAAATTCATTAGCATATTCTTATAAGTACAATAAGAAATTAGGAAATTAGCAGTACGGATAACTTATTATTACGTAAACATATAAGTATAAAAATAGGTATAAATATTCATACCTAGGAGAGCTTTGAATCTTTCCTACAAAATAACATCAAACATCTCACCATTTCAGGAATGAAGGAAAATAAATGGTACAAAATCCAATGGTTGACAAGAGTTTGTATTTAAGTTGGCTGGTATCAGCAGGAAGTTGGAACAGATGATCAAAGTTGAGAGTCGTGAAAAGGCTTAGAAATTTTCATATTCTGTTAATTGGAAGGTGATTTATGTTAGAATAGGCTTTGTTGTCTGTAGGTTCTGACAAATTCTATAAAATATGATTTGAGAACCCACAAAAAGTGATATTTCAAAATACTCAATACATTTGTTAACTGCTTACCTAATATAGTAATATGTAAGGATTTGACAGGTTTTTTCAATGATTGTACATTTTTATGAACTATGAAAATTGCATTTTTAAGGAATCAGCTGTGCTGATATCACCCAGAAAAAAATTTCGTCAAGTCTGAATTTTGTATCTTTTACACAAAAATAACTTCAAGGCAACAAATGAACTCTTCAGCGTCAAAATGTCACCAGATCTGCTGATGTCATTTAACAGGAGAGACTTTAGACTATGCAATTTCCTTCAAATATTTTGAAACATTTCATTGTAGGGACTTTTTAAAACTATCTATATTTTCTGGGACGCATGTGCAGAGCATATAGTTTGTCAGAAGTTTTGCTGAGCTATCTTGGGGAGTAAAATACTTGCGTGTTTCATTAGAGTTTTGTCCTTAGGACATCAATATCCTCGTAGCGGTGTCCTGTAATTCTTTCATCAGAATCTCTCAGAGGATCAGAGGAACAAAGCGTAGACGAAAGATTATCAGAGGAACATGTTTTAGAAGAGTTATTCTGAATTGCTTTTGATTGTAAGGTTTCATTTACTGGCTCTCCGAGAACCCCATTGGTCGAATTGTAAAGGATGTTATCTACAAATACTGTTCCAGGAACTTCCTGAAGGGGGATTGCGGCCTCTGGAATTTGAATTTCAGTGCAAGCAGATGGAAACGTGTCTTCCATTAGATGTGATTCCTGGTCATTTTCTAATTTAAAATAAACAGGGGTTGCCGGGATGCCCTGTTCTTGATTGCAACGTAAGTCTTTCTCGGGAGTAGTGACATCCTCTTTACGAATTCCGCTTTTGGGTAGTCCTTTGCCTGAAGGATCAGACCCCAAAACATACGAAATATTATTCATATCTTCGGTTTGATCAGTCAGTGAAATACCCGGTTCTGACGCACGAACTAGTATAGGTGCATAGTAATGTGAGCTATCGAGCTTTAACTCACCTTCATTCAAACAACAAGTTTTTACTTCATTGTTGTGAAAAGTGAAGTCTGGAATCGTAGTGGAGAGGGTTTTTAACCTTATCCCCGTGGTGTTATACCGACCTTTCCGTAATTTCGCTTGATTACTGCAAAACTTCCTTCGGAACTTAATAAGAACAGCAACTGCTACAATAATGACAACCCCTGCAAGAAGACTAATACAGAAAGCAAACACGAGAACTATCGTGCCGCTAGACCAGCTAATATTTCTTCTGTTGGTCTTGGTGTTTGGTACTGAAGTATAAGTCAACATTGAAGTTGTTGTCTCGGATGCATTTTCTGTCTGTTTAATAACAGTAGAGGGGATCGATCGCGAAATAGCCGAACCTCGTGTCGTTTTATTGGGCAAAATAGAAATATAATCTGATGACGTTTCCGATGATGGATTGGGCTGAGTGCTAGGATGGACCGTGGTCGTCTCCCGTGTGGAGGGTAAACCGGGAAAGATCGTGGTCTCTACGGATGACGGATTAGAATGGGTAGTTAAGACCATGGCCGTTCTCTGTTTAGATGGTGTGTTAGACTGGGTGGGGAGGACCGTGGTCGTTGTCTCGGTGGATGACTGGTTAGACTGGGTAGGGAGGACCGTGGTTGTTGTTTTTGTCGATGAGGATGAGGACAGGACCGTGGTCCTTCTCTGTTTAGATGATGTGTTAGACTGGGAGGAGAAGGCCATGGTCGTTCTCTTTGTGGATGACTGGTTAGACTGGGAGAGGGAGAACATGGTTATCCTCTCTGTGGATGACGGCAGATGATTGGGGAACGTTGACATCGCGTCCGTAGGTAATGTGTCTACAGTGGTGGAATAGGCCATGCCCGTAGTGTTCTCGGGAAACGGGCTGGATTGAATGGGCAAGGTGCAGGTTATATTTGACAGGATGTCGTCAGGTGAAGATAATTCAACAGAGTGATCGTACAATGATTCATTAAGAAGTCTCGATGAGAATTCTAAACGGTTGTTCTTCAGGATCTCGGTAATAGTTATTCCATCGACCTTTAGCGATACAGATGAAGTATTATTCACATTGAACCCAGGGAGAACACAAACCACATTTAATCCAACAGAACAAGTGCAACTGGTGGCACTGATATCATATGTATATAAATCTTCCGTATGCAATGATAAAGCATCATATGCATTACAAGTATAGTTAGCTGAATCTTCCTCAAGTATTTTTGAAATGTGAAGTGCGAGACCAATGGTCTGTTCATCACATAAACCATTTTCATAGCTATATGAAAAACGCAGTATATCGCGGAAATGTTTCACCATGTGCCCATTCTCGTTTTTTGGGCCAGCCGAGCCTATATAGTTCTTACGTGATGCTCCTAGCTTTTTCTGATACCAGAGTAGGGTGATATTTGGATTACAATCGGCTACACAATTAAGAGTCAAGTCATCTCCGACATTAACAGCTCTCCTTACAGATATAGTTGACCCATCAGTGAAGTCTACAAACACAGTCATGCATATCAGCACAGTTGCAAGAAGACTGAGGATTGCCATGTCGGTAATTAGAACATTAAGTAAAATAATTCCAGCTAAATCAATTTCTTGTCATTTTTATGTCTACCCTCCTTTCTCTTTTAGCATTGCCAAAATAGTGATTAAGGATGTGTTGTTTCGAAATACAACACGCAAATGTTACTTCACGATGTCAACTTGAAAAACTTAACTGTTCTTCACAGCTTGTCTTCTACGAGCAATGCAGTTGCCACGTTCGTCCGCAGATACCGCAATAGAGAGCGAAAGCGAGAGGAAGAGAGTGTGATGGTGAGTGGGTGTGTGTGTGTGTGTGTGTGTAGTGCTGGTGTCAATTAATCATGACAGCATGTTCCTCGGCATGAATTAGAAACTTCCGTATAAAAGACAATGTGATTTATAATCTTGTTTCTTATCTTTCAAAAAATCTGCTTTAAATACTTTAATGCTATGGACAAATAATTAACAATCGATCTACAGGAAGCGAAAGGTTATTACAATCAGATCATAACCAGCAAACAAGAGGTCATAAAAATTTTCTTTGCATCGTAATAAATTTCACTTCTGTTAGAACTTCCTAGAAATAAATGGGGAAAAAAACAACAACTTATCAGTCTAAAAGTTGGGCGTGTAAATCACAAGGCATAGTCATGAAAGCGATATCCATATCAGATTTCAAAACCTGCGAAAAACAATTTGAAATACTTGTATCGTGGAGGCGTGGTACGGACATTATGATTCTGCTGTAGATCCAGTAATTTCAAAAAGCTTGTGGAACGTATACGACTTAGCTACTCTCCCGAAATTTACCACTTCCGAAAAAGCTTCATCATTGTCTATGCAATATGCCAGTTCGAAAGGGCCCAAGGGCTTACCCCCTCCCCATTCCCTCCCCGTGCTGCTTCCCCTCAAAGTGAGGCTGCTACTGCTATAATTAATTTTTATAAAGTGTGGTAGATCCTATAGGTAGGGTTTGTGAACGGGGACGAAAGGGGAGGAGGAGGAGGAGGGGTGTTATGTCCGTTATGTGTTGTTTACCTCACATCATACTATTGATCAATGTGATATGAGAGATAGTTTTCCTGCGTAGGCCTATACCATGTGTACATTTGATCTACAGCATAATTCCTAAATAAAAGGGGGGCATCATTCCCACATTCACCGTTGTACTTACCCTTTAATAGCTTCACCCTCACAATGTTAATAAAGCTACATACTGCTACTGAAGAATAGAGAGATTCTAGTATAGGATAAAATAGTCTGCTTAAGGAAATGAATTGTACTTTATAAACAATTAGAGTGCAGTTTTCGAAATGCGGAATGCAGAATAAATTCGAAATATTATTTTTCTTCCGGGGGGGGGGGGAGGGTGGATATGAAATTGTCTACCTCTTTATCGTTCGCTCAACTGCTCCCCCTTGCATCACCTATTATCTTTACATCTGAAACTTTAATAATAACAATAATACAAAACATTCATTTGGCGCTTAATAAGGGCGTTTCTAACCGCATTATTATCTGTCTATAATTTGATAAGGGAATTGAAATTAAATACCAATACACAAATTATATAAGAAACCTTAAATAATTTAAAATAGGCATATAAATTAATGAATACCGAAAATCAAAGTTGGTGTGCACCTCCATTGACCGACCCACAACTGGGACATTCCAGAGAATTATTTATTGAAAAGGTAAGTTTTTAGCAGGGTCTTGAACTGATTCACGGAAGTGGCTCGATGTATATGGGCAGGTAGAGAATTCCAGAGTGAAGGGGCAATTGTAGAAAAAGCGTGATCACCATATTTTGTGGAAGTGCGAGGTCCAGGAGTTAACTGCATTGTAGAGCATGAACGGAGAGGTCTTGAGGAAGTACTAGAACTTAAAGAAATGAGATCTGTGAGATACTGGGGGGCATGCCCATTCAGAATTTTGTATGTAAGGAGAAGAACTTTAAACGATATACGGTGATGTATTGGAAGCCAGTGGAGAGAACGCAGAATTGGGAATATTTGGGGATACTTTCATGTATTTATTTTCAAGGCACGGATATTACACCCAGATTTTTTTTAAAGAAACAAACACATGCACACGATGGGAGCATATATGCCTATAATATAGCATCAATATGCCTATAACACTACAATTATTCAATGTGCGATGCGTTGCTCAAGAGCATAGATGCCGTGCCGGGGATCGAACCCTCGATTCTCGTCTCCATTCAAGTGCCTTAAACTACTCAACTATAGATCTGTTCAGTTTGGGTGCTGTTTTTATGCTAATGTTTAAATGAGGGGCTTCAAGCATTCCTAACAATGGCGCTAACATCTCAACGCACCTGACTCATTGCATAACCTATTGAATCATCTTTTCTTCTTTTTTGGAATCCCCCAGTTTTGGGTGATCTAAACTACTCTGTTCTGAAACCTAGTTTGTATATACGGCACCTCCCAAGAAAGAACGATCGAGAAAGAACGATGAAGAAATATACCGATAGCTACACACACACACCCTCACACACACACACACACACACACACACTGCACAGAGACACAACGGTTAAATTGTGGAGGTTAAAATGGTTAAATCATGATAAAGATGTTGCCACATCCATATCAATTCAAATATAGTACAAAGAGCCAAAATAGGATGTTAAACGATAAGGCATATACACTTCAGAAGTACAGTATACAAGTACACTTCAATATCTCTGATTATTTGTTAAAATGAAAACAAAAGTAATTTAACTACTTAACACGTACTGTAATTTCAAGGATTATTGAAATGTGTTTTCTCTTCCTTGTTCTAAGTGTAGTATGGTACAAGTAACGTAATGGCGACGACATCAATGTAAACATTTAGATAATAGTAATTATAATAATAATAATAATAATAATAATAATAATAATGATAATAATAATAATAATAATAATGATAATAATAATAACTAAAAGAATGATAATAATAATAATTATAATAATAATAATGATAATAATAATAATAACAATAATAATGATAATAATGATAATAATTATGATAACAATAATAATGATAATGGTAATAATAATAATAAAATTACATAAGATTTCTATAGCATCTTTTCCATTTTGATTAAATGCTCAAGGCGCTTTAAAAAAGTACATATATAAAAAAAATATCTCTTTTGTTTACAAAAATACGACATAGTATGATACTGGAAGGGTGTATCAGTTATCAACTACTACGTCGAATCTTAATGCATTTGGAGAGATAACGTGATTGATATTAGATTACAAGACAAATTACTCTCGCCTACTTCCGTACTACGTTTTGGCAAGGGTAAATTGCTGTGTTAAAATGGACTCCGAAAATTGCGTCAGCCATTTATATAACGTGTGAAAAGGTGTCTAATCTATTCTTGATATTTCATATCTAAAACTTTGTTTTTAAAGTCTTATTTTTGCACGAGCAGAAGAATAGATAGTTTAAAAAATATTTCATAAAACTTTATTTTAAATAAATGGCACTATAGATCTTAAGGATCATGCCTGCTTTTTGACAGAGTCACCTGCCATAGGGATAACACGTGAAAACAGGGATTTTAAGATTGATTATAGTCCCCTATTACTGGTTTGAATTTATCTAAAATGTGACTTGAATGTAATTTGAGATTTTGGAAAAGATTATTGAAGGCTGAAAAAAATTCAAAGACTCCCCATAAATTTCGGTTACTATGCACGCTTTTGTCCTAAGAGCTGCCATAGGCTAACACGCAAAACCAGATATTTTTCAAATTATTTTAAGGTGACAACCTTCTTCATCAAAGGCCCACGAGGCCGAAAATAGTAAATTGTTATCTATAATATCGCATCGCTCTGACCAATTCCTGTGCCAGAAGCAAGCCTGAGGGCAGCGGAAAGTTTTTACAATGAAGGTGTGGGACATCCGGAAACGAGGAACAAACATGCTAAAGGAGACATAATTATTTCATATACCGACAGCGCGTTATTTGTGATGAAGGAAAATACTATACGAGAAAAGTCGGCCTCGTGGGCCTTCGGTCAAGTGGGCGGACCCCGATTTTAATTCCCCTAACGTTTATTTGAATTTACGGAAGAGGTAATTTACATAAAATTTCGAACTCTGAAAATATTATATAATTAAGGCTCCATGAGTCAAATAGACCTCTCCCCGATAAATTCCCGGGAATATGCATAGGCCTATTTTTTGCTTTAAGAAATCTTGCACGTCATGCACGTCATGCATGAATTTGCATAACTCGACGTAATAGGGTCAAATGAATAAACATTTTTCTAGAAGGATATTATCGAAGCAAATACTATTTATGATGCTACAATCCAATCAAAAGTGCTTATTTCGGTTCATGAATATTAATTGCGGCTTAATTTCGGCTTCTAATGGATGAGAGCTGGGCGGAGCTTAACCCCATAGGCGTAATGCTTTCCGCGCTTGCTGCCATTGCTACGTATAAAATGTAGCACACTTACTCATGCAATATTAATGCTTGGATTACATTTGGCTTACGATCAGCGTACAGAGCCCGTATTCTGCCCGCAACCTCCTATCCATGTGGCCTCCATGCGGAGGCAGGCGACGACCGTAAGATTTCCGTTCGGATTCGGGGACTCCGCAACCTCTTTTGCATTGCGAGGAGCTTTACAAACTTGAAAAATCGTAAGCCCGTAGCGCATATACATCGTAGGCAGCACCGCACAATTATTATTATTAATAATAATAATTGTGCGGTGCTGCCTACACGGGCATCGCACGGAACCCTTGTGGCCACCGCGCGTCTTCTGCACGGGCTCGGTACGATTTCCGGGGGAGTCTGTGGAGATTGTACAATTACCATACAATCTCCGGGCAGAATCTATACGGCCATCCCCCGGCCCGCCCCCCCCCCCCCCCTCCCAGCCAATACGGGAAATGGCACAAAACACAAGCCCGTAGCGACCTACGATGCCCGAAAAATCGCACGGAAAATCGTAAACCAATTTATCGCACGGAGCTCGGGGGAAATGTAAACTAGGCATAAGTACCCCTGGACTAAACTTGGCACTGGAGGGATAGGCCTATGTGGCTTGCACATGTCACGTGTAAGATACATCTTGAAACATTCTATTATGGGAAGGTTATTCAAAGTGCACTGGACATGCTGAAACTGAAACGAAGTGTGTTCTTTTACCATGGATAAGATGTCGACATAAAGCGCAGAATAATTGGCTAACAATACTATGGCATGACGGGTTTGCAGCATTAAAGGAGAATGCAACCCAGGCATCAGAGTGCTCACAGTGAATAAAGATGATCAAGAAGAGTAAACAGTGAAAGTTTGAGCAAAATCGGACAATCTGTTCATGAGTTATGAATTTTGAAAGTTTTAGTAAATCCTTATTATGGGGATCCTTGAATTGGCAACTTTGCCAGCATCTGTGATGTCATCGTGGACAACTCTCAATTCATTTTGTACATAATTTTTTTAAAAAAATTGATTTATATGAAAGTTCAAATCAGGAATCAACATAATTCTTCTTAAAATGCTTGCAGAATTGATATAGCCATGTCATACTCAAACAATAAATCAAATGAATATTTATTTTTCTTGAAAATAAAGAAAATGTTAAATTCTGTGTACAAAATAAATGGAGAGTTGTCGACGATGACATCACAGATCCTGGCAAAGTTGCCAATTCAAGGATCCCATTATAAGGGTTTACTTAAACTTTCAAACTTCATAACTCTTGAACAGATTGTCTGATTTTCCTCAAACTTTCACTGTTTATTCTTCTTGTACTTCTTCATTCACTGGAAGCATATTGATGTCAAGGTTGCATTCTCCTTTAACGTGTTCGCACAATGGAGAAGGATCGATGTCCATTAGAGGTACTATGATCCATCATTTGAAAGTGTGCATCCTATTGGCTTAAATAATTATGATCACGAGCGAGACGTTGGTAGGCACTTTTAAGGCGAATGTGAAGTGAGGTTGACAAAGAAGTTCTTCTATCAGCGACCTGATTGAAGAATATCTATCATTCTTTAACTATTTTGTCAACGGAATAAACGCCATTGTCATCAATTTCATAACGATAAAAAAATTGCCAGCGTCAAAGGGATTCAAACCCTTGACACTAGCATGACTAGTAATATAACGAGCTTTGACAGTGGCTTTAACCACTGCGCCACGAGCAGTTGACGAGGCAATCGGTGCACTTTATCCATTTATACCCGGATTCATTTCTAGTCTTAACTTCTCAGACATGATTATTTTTACCCCTCACTTTACAGTCGCCTCAAAAGTGCCTACCCGAGAGGTTCAGTAAAGCATGGTAGCTAGCTCTAGCTCTACTACTCATCGATCACCTTTTTTGAACTGACCACCTTCGTGCAATGGCTTTCCTGTGGATAAAATCATAAAGTGCGCATGGAACTTAGTGCAATACGCCACAGTACTCAAACAGAATATGAGAAATGAGGATGAAATCGAAACAACACAATTTATTTAAAAACAACCTTACAAATACCGGCATGCCCAAATATCATTAGATCTAAATGTAAAGACTCTGTTTACCTTTTGTGTAGTTCCGTTTTAGAACACATGCATATCCATCGTTAATTTGTCGATGTGATGACGACATAATCTTAGACTGCGTCGCCAAATACGCTAATAACAAATGGGAATCGTTCCCCCATCCCCATTTTTCATTCAATTTTTATGATTATCATTAAAGCTGACATTCAAAGAAATTCACAGAATAGGGTTGATTATATATGAATGGAAACGGGAAGTATGTAGAAGACAGTGGTGTTCATTATTGCTCCTGTAAATTCCAAGAAATTATCTAAAAACGCATTTTCCAAAAACGCCCCTCTGATTCTTAGAACCCGGAAGTGGCTGCGAGCGAAACGGGTCCCCAATGATGACGAAGGCCTATGGGCATCTGCGACGAGCTAGGCGCTTGCACGTAATGAAAGATTGTGCATTGAGATGACCGCATGCAATTTTGATGGATTTTAGCTGTTATAAGAGAGCAGGCAAAACTGCAGTGGCTTATTATTTAAACTACCTCATTGATGACTCGATTTTCTTTTCTTTTTTTGGTCAAAGCAGAATATAAAATAGGAAAGTGACATGAAAATGACAAAGAAAGCCAAGCCAGGCCGGGTTGCAAATGTCAAACTACGTCCCAAAACGACGTTGCATCAAATTCTCAGAGACAGAACTGATTAAGAGACCCGCTCGTCAAATCATGATTGTATGTAAAAGTTACCTAGATAATATTGTTGTCTAAGGAAATTTGATGCTTCTTGTAGAAACTATCTTGATCTACAACATTCCTCTTCACTAAAATCTCGTATTTATTATGATAGGAATGGCTAGCTAGCGTACAGAGACTGGACGTCACCACCGATCTCAGATAGTGTACTAGAGCTGGGGTGTAGAGATGAACATCACACATGTATTACATTATAGCAAAGCTTCAAGTCTTCATCAAGGGATTTTTTCCCTGTAATACTCTGATTAAACCTCATTTCGATAACGAATTTCATTCGAAACTTTTTTTTCAAGGAATTTATTTTTTATTGCAGGCTCTGATGATTTTCAAGCAAATAAACAGTGAAAATAACCCAGATACGCAATTATAACCGATCAAAGACTATCAGCAAAGGCCCAATTGAATTACAAGCCAAATTACTTTCACCTTCGCCTCAGATCGCCTACTTTACCTCACCTACCTACTACATACAATTGACTACTGAAATGCCGAGTATGGAAAAGTTAACTTGAGCTTATAAGCACATGTAAATATAAGTGGCTACTTAATAGAAAAAAATTCAAGAAAAAAAGTATTCCGTCTATTCCTCCGTTTTTCATGAATTATAACACCCCTAAAATTAAAATGATATGCCCCACAACGGTTACATAGCATGTACAAGGGAGACTGTTCTATTATAATAATGGGATATTTTCCCCTTTCTAATTGCAAAAAGTCATAATTAAATTGTAGAATTTCTCCGATATTATTATATGAATAATGTTAAATAGAATGGTTGAAACATACTTTGAAAACTTTCACAGAATAATGAATTCATACAAACAATGCAGAAACGTCGTTTTAATCACTCCCTCGGACACGACACATCACATTCACCACATTCACAACACACCACATCACTGGCTATTGCCCATACGATGACGTCACGGATCTCGCATCGAGTTGGGCAACGTATGCACAGGCAACATTGGGGGTCCGTTTTATCGATTTGTGACAGGCAATATTTGTTTCCCACTTACTTTTCAAAAGTTTCAATCAGTTTCATAGTGATTTGTGCACCATAAACTTTATTTTGATATGAAATTCGAGCATATTCAAAACCTATGAATAGCAGCTTTAAACGATAAAAAAGCCTTATTGATGATGATGATGATGATGATAAATGATAAATACGTGCTTAATCAATAGAGGACGGGCAGTCGGTTTAAATAATGAGCTGACACAGTACAGGTGCACAGTGAAAAACAGCACATGGGTTTGTCGCCCCCCCCCCCCCCCCACTCCAGGGTCGGAGGGACCGCATGCGCGTTCCCCAAAAACTCTCCGGTAAGGGGTACTTTTCGCCCGACAAAGTTCGGCCTGAGACTTGTAAAAAACAAGGGGGTGTATTTGACTTTTCACAGGGAGATTTCCTTAAAAAGGGGGTCTTTCAGCTTTGATCAAATGATAAATATCGGTCTTCGACGTTAGGGTATGAAATGCAGATTATAATTATCACTAAATTCGTTTATATTTTTGGAATGTTTCTACGATGGTTATTCCTCATGTTTTTCCGATCATTTGCAATGGGTGCAATCTCCCCTGCGCCAAGTCGTCTTCACTTGATAATTTGTCCGGCTGACAATGAACTAATTATCGTCTGCACTCTATCTGCTCGAAAAGTCTTTTTTTTTTCATGGTCTAGTGCACAGGTGTGCTTTGTTTTGTCCTCCATCATGACATCGTCAGGGAACCCTCTATTAATGACAGCTTACATGTAGCTGAGATGGGGGGGGGGGGGGGGAGGGGGTGTCCTGAGATAGGGGGTCGAAATGAGAGCTCACCTGAGACAGGGCGGGGGCATTGAGCAGTGTTCCGGATTTAGGGGGGCTCCAAGGCAGGAAAAGCCCGCGTAAAAGCCCACGAAAAGGGGGGTTTCAGAAATTTTAGCTCTCCGGAGATAGGGGGATGCTTGCAATAATTGGGAACAAGCATATGCGTACCCTAAATAACACTGAGTGTGTGTGTGTGTGGGGGGGGGGGGTGGGCTGGGTTTGTCGCCGAGATTTCCGTGCATATCGTACCAGTCAACAATATGAACATGATATGTTAATCTGCTGCATTTACTGCACAAGTGGGACGAAATTAAGGTAAAACTAACGAATATTTTCTGAGATACGATGTAATCAATTAAAGGCGGTCGATGAGTAGTAGGTCCAACTTTACTGTATTAAGGTGCGTTTAGATATGATGCGACTTTCGGCGGCCACTAATGAACGCGCATTAAACGCGTCAACTCTCAAATAAAAGAGAATTTTGTCAAAACTTGCGCAAACAATCTCATGACAATTTTTGCGATAACTTTTCAAGAATTTGATTCGTGGGCATTTTTTTTGCAGCCAGGCAGCAAACCAAATTGTTTCCTGCCTCGGCGACATTTTTTTGTCGCCCCATACCCATAGATCTATACACAAAAAATGTGGCGGCACAATGTGGCGTCACAAAGTCGCATCGTATCTGAACGCACCTGAACATTTATTTTTACTTTCATGCGGTGAGCAACAGAGTGCTCATCCAAGCTGTCTCAAATCATTTCCGCGTATTTTCATTGGAGACAGGGGCGTACACAGAAAATTTTTCCTGGGGGGGGGGGGGGGGGGGCAAGACGCGTAAAAATTTTCGAAGAGACTCGAAAGCAAGGGAGCAAAGCAACCGAGCTGGTCACGAGGGCGCTTTTGCATTTTAAAGAGTGAATTTGAAGGATTTGGTGTCGAGGTTTTTGGTGGATTTTATGTAAATTCTAAGCTTAAAAAAAGGTAAGTTCTCAAAATTTCGGGGGGGGGGGGGGGCAATTTCCCCCCCCCCCCCCCCCCTTGCTGCGTACGGCCATGATTGGAGACCCTGGAAAATGACTACCAACAGGAGCACAATGTTTGCGCCTAAGTTTTCCAAAATAGTGATATTTTCATGAAAATGATTGAAAACATGATATAAGTTTCAAAGTATTTTCATTACAAGCTAACAACATGTTTCCCAGGAATTCTTAATGATTATGCTCGATCCACCTCATTTCTGTTGCCATAGTAACAGCAAGTTAGGAATTGATTTTTTAACAAAAAAAAGTGATAGTACGGGAGCCTGTACAGAAATAGTCACCCCATTTTACTTATGGGCAAATCCACAACATATGGGACACAGGGCTCAAAATTTGAAGTCGTACTGTGACCTGTTAATTCAAAATAAAAATCTAAAATCACTACAGAATCTTCTTTTTGTTACAAATAAACATTTAAGATAAAAAAAATAATTGCAAAATTCGACCTTCCTGAGGAGAAGAGCATGAACAAATAAAAAATTTGCACATATGGGACCATGATCAAGGGAAAAGTGCTTTAAATGACTCTTATTGTGATATTTACTTATTTTTCTCAGATTTGTTTTCATTTAACTGATTTTAATGGATTACTTTAACAGATTTTGGGTAGTTAATGAATAAAACACTAATGGAAATGTGCAAAACCTACGCTGAATTTAAGCGTAACATCAGTTACCAACGTGAATGCAGTAAATTTTTCATGCCTGGTTCATTATTTTGCACATCTCTTCCCAGGAACCTAAGTGTATAATGTCAAATGAATTACATGATCCCTACAAGTCTGAGACATGAAATATATAAATTTGATTCGACACCATCATGATCCATGTCTTTTTCGCGTAATGTCAGTTACCGGCCCCTTTTTCGCTTGCTGTGTGATATGAAATGCAGTTTGAGATGAAAACTGTCCATGTGTTTCTTCCCCATTATCAATTTATTTATCTATAGTAATTAAAAGCCGAAGCAAGAAGAAGGATCAATATTCCTTAGACAACAATATTATCTAGGTAACTTTTACATAAAATCATGATTTGCTCGTGCGCGTCTCTTAATCAGTTCTGTCTCTGAGAATTTGATACAACGTCGTTTTGGGACGTAGTTTGACGTTTTCTTTGTCATTTTCATATCAGTTTCCTACTTTAAATTCTGCTTTGACCAAAAAAGAAAAGAAAATCGACCCCTTAATTGAGGTAATGTAAATATTAAGCCACTGCAGTTTTGCCTCCTCTCTTAATAACAGTATCTAATTGCATTCGATCATCTCAATGTACAATGTTTTATTACGTGCAAGCGCTAACTCACCGCTGATCGTGCATGTGTCTACGTCATCATTCAGATTGGGGACCCGTTTCGCTGGCAGCCACTTCCGGGTTCTGAGAATCAGAGGGACGTTTTTGGAAAACGTTTTTAGATAATTTCTTGGAATGTAATGAACACCAGTGTCTTCTATATACTTCCCCGTTTCCATCCATATGAAATTAACCCTATTCCGTGATTTTCTTTGAATTTCAACTGTAACAGTACTTGTACTTGCAGTTTGATTTATTCAGATTCCACATTACAATGATATTACAACAGTATGTACATGAATTTAGTAATACGTGAGTTTCATGCTTTATGCCTGGATAATTAACTTTCAATTACTGGATAAGCCACGTTAAAGGGATTACACAATGGTAAAAAAATATTTTGATATATGATCAAGAATAGAATTCTAAGAAACATTACATTAAAAATACTATAAAATTTTGATAGTAATCCGAAATTTAGAAAGTACATCGTGATCAGCAATTCAGAAAGTTCACTAGACTTTTGTGTTTTTACACATTTGTTTTTGGTTATTGCTCTTTCCTATTTTAATGAAATATACAGTTTTCTTTATAAAAAAAAAACACGAATGTTGTTGCCATGTTGTTGCTATAGCAACAGAAATGGCATGAGCATAACTGTAGATAACTTATTGCTGATGATCATTCTATTAATTTGTAATGAATATACTTTGAAACTTAGGTCGTTTTTCATGCTTTTTGATGAAAATATAATTTTCGAAATGGGCGTTTCCATGGCAACAGCCATTATTATTTGGTAACCATGACATTCTATAATTGAGATTTTTATTTTAATCAAAGAGATATGTTTATAATGGTATATTTTGGCATCTACTGCATGTTTTTATGATGTTTAATTAAGAATACACCTTATTTTAAAGAAAATCCTCCATTGTCATGGCAACGGGTTAAGACGTCATTTAGAAAAATGGCAACAAGCGGAGTCGTGTTCAGCACGCCAAAATAGGGGAAATAGCAAAAAAAATCAAACTCTACAGAAAATTTTAAAAAACATTACAAATGGTCGTCTACTATGAAGTATCTCTTTCAAAATCTGCAATTTTTGGACTAAACCAAAATTCTAGTCAAGAATTTAAAAATCCTATACATGGATTCGTTATGGTATCAAGTTACTGTTAGAAAATCACTGCATTATTGACTTTTATTAAATGTTTATGTAATGTTTGCGCAAATTTATAGGCAGATAGTTTAATTTGTTGTACAGGAAATTGTTTTACTGGTTTAAGACGAGAAGTATGAAGCTACCGGATATTATGTCTTGTTATCGTGAGCTTTATTATTAAGGGTATTATACCCAGTTTTGGGTGTCCAGACAGGTTGTGTACCCGGGCAGTCGATTTTAAACAGCCATTTGAAAAAGTTTACAAGCAAAATCTCTAAAATGTTTTAGCACAAACATTAGACAATATTATAGAGAACAAATATTGATGATGATTAGTACTATTCAACGCATGGTTTTTGTTTAATCCAAAGACGTAAAAGAAGGCTTCATTTTTGTTACGTGTCCGGACATTAGTCTTTATTTTTGGAATGTGACTTAAACCGGGGGGGGGGGGGGGGGGGGGGAGATGTCATGTTTTGAGAATTATCTTGTAATGAGTCACTTTGGTAAAGCTGCGCATGCGCCTTGCGTAATGAAGTTGCTTTGGAACTGTATACCAAGAGGATCACACGTGCTTTCATTTTTTGTCCTAATAATTCATTCTACGTACCTTAATTAAGAGTACATTACGGTACCAAGGATTACCAAATAAATTGCCCATTTCATTTATAAATAAGTGGATTTCAAGGGTGCAAGTTACTAAAAAATGATTGCACCCTCTGTTCAAACAGCTCAATCGTATTCCAAGTCAAATAACCCATCTAAGCTTGTGAGATGAAAGCAGGGAAGAATGTAGTAGTCTTTCTATGGTATCTTTGCTTCATTTTTCTAATTAATCAGTTTATATGGTGGTCTTGCCGCTGACAGTTGCAGTCAATCCCAAATACGGTGCCGTGTAATGATATACTATGAATGGAGACTCCTTTAATATTCTCCTGAAGCGGTGAAAGAGAGATGAATCTGCAATGAAGTCCCGATGAACCCCCAACCTTGTGATTGAGAAACTGGTTATTCTTAGAACCACACTGGGACACTGAAAAATGAATTAAAATTTTTTTTGAGGCATTTGGCATTTTTTAAGAACACATTTATGCCCTGCCACAGAAATTCAGACCATTTCAACTTGTCCATTTACACATCTTTCCTGACAATGTCATGTTTGTTTCTCGATTTTCATTTTAGCTATTTTGTATCATTTTTCTGATGAAATTCTGAACTACATACCGTGTTGACACGTTATTGAGAACTCTGAATTTTGGCAAATTAGTCAGTGAATGCATCCGTTTAATTTCACGATTGTCAAATCATCTGGACTGACATATGACATACTGAAATAGCTTATTCATTGTAAACACAGTTGTGAGAGGCTACCACTGATCAATTCATGTTCAACGAGCTGAAATGATCATCTTGATTAATGGAGCATTCTGTAATGCAACCATTCAGATGAGGAAAACTATAAGTTAAACACCCACACACACACTCACACACACACACACACACACCAGTTTCTTAATTACAATTTTCAAATAATTCTTATCCAGAAATGCAAATTGAAATTTTGGCCTAAGAATACTTTTAGGGTCTGATCAGTGTACAGCGCAATGTCTGGCGTTCTCCGCTCATCATTTACTAGTGTGCAACTGAAAATTTTTATGGCTTGATATGACCTTCTGACTTTCTCTTTATTTTTTGCCTTACATACTCTATGTTGTAATAATTTCAAAGGATAGTTTTAAGTCTTGTAAGTACAGTTATAAAATGTGAATAAAGGGGGGGGGGGGGGGGGGAGAAGTTCAATACACAGCTCCTGAGGTTTTCTTGTTTTTGTTGTTGGTTTTTTATATTGTCAAGCATGGTATTAAATAAAGATAGACTTTCAAAGTTTTGTTTCACTGTGGGCAAGAAAGCAATGAACAGGAAAGCCGTGTTTAGAGCTACATGTATGTTTAAGGTTGTTCATCAATGTATTTCTTGTTTAGTGTTTAGTCTGTCAATATTGGAGATAAGAGATATAAACTGATATCAAACTTGAGTTAGAAAGAAGTGGTACGGAATAGCAACAATAAATCAACTTCAAACCTTCCATATATTTGCACCAGTGTTCCGGTTAGTGATTTGATCCCGTTTGTTTCTAAATTCATTAAAGAAAAAAAAATACTCTGACGGTGCATATTTTATTGTAAACTGTATTTTAGTTGCAATATTGCTTGAAAATGCACAAAATACAGAATTTCCCATTTTCTTCACTGTATGCCATAGACAAATTTTGTAACGCGAGTTACCATCTCTTTTGCTCACGCTTCAAAATTTGGTTCTGATGTCACTAGCATACCCACAGACTAAAAATTGTTTCATTCAGGTTCTTGAATGCTGGTATCATTGGCGTAAATCCCGAGGGGGACATATCCCCCACCACTTTTTCGAGAGGGGGGGGGGGGGTGGCGTGTACAAATATCTCCCCACTTTTTAAGGAAGAAATGATATTTGAATTAATCTTTAAATATAATTTTTAATAATCTTTTGTAAACAACCATCATATTTTAGAATTTCTATTTGAAAATGCTATTGAAAACCAGGAAAGCGGTTATTTTTGGCTCGCCCACTTTGCTCGCTCATATTTCTGAATTTTCATTTGAAAATGCAATTGAAAACCAAAAAAGTGGTTATGTTTGGCTCGCTCGCTTCACTCGCTCATAATTTAGAATTTCTATTTGAAAATGCGATTGAAAACCAGAAAAGCTGAATTTTTGGCTCGCTCGCAAGATAAAAATTAAAATATGTGTAAGGGGGGGGGGGGGTCTGTGGGGGTGGGTGAGGGCGTGTGTTTATACTTAAGGGTGAGTTCGACAGAAAAAAAAAATCGGCAAAAAAGTCGATCAACCCCCCCCCCCCCACTCCTCAAAGTGGATTTACGCCGATGGCTGGTACGAGGAGAATTCCAAATAATCTACTCTAATCTTTAGTCATGTCCCCTTTTTGCAAATCTAACAACCCTTGGCATTACGCCTTTATTAAGGCAGATATTGCAAATACAACACAAATTTATATGGCTTGATATGACCTTCTGACTTTCTCTTTATTTCTTGCCTTACATACTCTATAGTTTTAAGTCTTGTAAGTACAGTTATAAAATGTGAATAAAGGGGGGGGGGGAGGTTTTCTTGTTTTTGTTGTTGTTTTTTTTATATTGGCAAGCATGGTATTAAATAAAGATAGACTTTCAAAGTTTTGTTTCACTGTGGGCAAGAAAGCAATGAACAGGAAAGCCGTGTTTAGAGCAACATGTATGTTTTAGGTTGTTCATCAATGTATTTCTTGTTTAGTGTTTAGTCTGTCAATATTGGAGATAAGAGATATAAACTGATATCAAACTTGAGTTAGAAAGAAGTGGTACGGAATAGCAACAATAAATCAACTTCAAACCTTCCATATATTTGCACCAGTGTTCCGGTTAGTGATTTGATCCCGTTTGTTTCTAAATTCATTAAAGAAAAAAAAATACTCTGACGGTGCATATTTTATTGTAAACTGTATTTTAGTTGCAATATTGCTTGAAAATGCACAAAATACAGAATTTCCCCATTTTCTTCACTGTATGCCATAGACAAATTTTGTAACGCGAGTTACCATCTCTTTTGCTCACGCTTCAAAATTTGGTTCTGATGTCACTAGCATACCCACAGACTAAAAATTGTTTCATTCAGGTTCTTGAATGCTGGTATCATTGGCGTAAATCCCGAGGGGGACATATCCCCCACCACTTTTTCGAGAGGGGGGGGGGGGTGGCGTGTACAAATATCTCCCCACTTTTTAAGGAAGAAATGATATTTGAATTAATCTTTAAATATAATTTTTAATAATCTTTTGTAAACAACCATCATATTTTAGAATTTCTATTTGAAAATGCTATTGAAAACCAGGAAAGCGGTTATTTTTGGCTCGCCCACTTTGCTCGCTCATATTTCTGAATTTTCATTTGAAAATGCAATTGAAAACCAAAAAAGTGGTTATGTTTGGCTCGCTCGCTTCACTCGCTCATAATTTAGAATTCTATTTGAAAATGCGATTGAAAACCAGAAAAGCTGAATTTTTGGCTCGCTCGCAAGATAAAAATTAAAATATGTGTAAGGGGGGGGGGGGTCTGTGGAGGTGGGTGAGGGCGTGTGTTTATACTTAAGGGTGAGTTCGACAGAAAAAAAAAATCGGCAAAAAAGTCGATCAACCCCCCCCCCCCCACTCCTCAAAGTGGATTTACGCCGATGGCTGGTACGAGGAGAATTCCAAATAATCTACTCTAATCTTTAGTCATGTCCCCTTTTTGCAAATCTAACAACCCTTGGCATTACGCCTTTATTAAGGCAGATATTGCAAATACAACACAAATTTATATGGCTTGATATGACCTTCTGACTTTCTCTTTATTTCTTGCCTTACATACTCTATAGTTTTAAGTCTTGTAAGTACAGTTATAAAATGTGAATAAAGGGGGGGGGAGAGGTTTTCTTGTTTTTGTTGTTGTTTTTTTTATATTGGCAAGCATGGTATTAAATAAAGATAGACTTTCAAAGTTTTGTTTCACTGTGGGCAAGAAAGCAATGAACAGGAAAGCCGTGTTTAGAGCAACATGTATGTTTTAGGTTGTTCATCAATGTATTTCTTGTTTAGTATTTAGTCTGTCAATATTGGAGATAAGAGATATAAACTGATATCAAACTTGAGTTAGAAAGTAGTGGTACGGAATAGCAACAATAAATCAACTTCAAACCTTCCATATATTTGCACCAGTGTTCCGGTTAATGATTTGATCCCGTTTGTTTCTAATTCATTAAAGAAAGAAAAAAACTGCACGAACAGTGCTTATTTTATTGTAAACTGTATTTTAGTTGCAATATTGCTTGAAAATGCACAAAATAAAGAATTTCCCAATTTTCTTCACTGTATGCCATAAACAAATTTTGTAACGCGAGTTACCATCTCTTTTGCTCACGCTTATCTTAAGACTAAAGACTATTTCAAAATTTGGTTCTGATGTCACTAGCATACCCACAGACTAAAAATGGTTCCATTCAGGTTCTTGTATGCTGGTAGCATTGGCGTAAATCCCGAGGGGGATGGGGGATACATCCCCCCACACTTTTTCGAGAGGGGGGGGGGGGGATGGCGTGTACAAATATTCTCCAACATTTAGAGAAGAAATGATATTTGAATTAATCTTTAAATATAATTCTTAATAATCTGTCGTAAACAACCATATTTTAGAATTTCTATTTGAAAATGCGATTGAAAACCAGAAAAGCGGTTATTTTTGGCTCACTCACTTCGCTCGCTCATATTTTCGAATTTTCATTTGAAAATGCAATTGAAAACCAAAAAAAGCGGTTATGTTTGGCTCGCTCGCTTCACTCGCTCATCGTAATTTAGAATTTCTATTTGAAAATGCGATTGAAAAACAGAAAAGCTGTAATTTTTGGCTCGCTCCAAGATAAAAATTAAAATGTGTGTAAGGGGGGGGGGGGGGGGGTGGAGGTGGGTGATGGCGAGTGTTTATACTTAAGTGTGAGTTCGACAGAAAAAAAAAATCGGCAAAAAAGTAGATCATCCCCCCCCCCCCCCACTCCTCAAAGTGGATTTACGCCGGTGGCCTGGTATCAGGAGAATTCAAAATGATCTACTCTAATCTTTAGTCATGTCCCCTTTTTGCAAATGTAACGGCCCTTGACATTACGCCTTTGTTAAGGCAGATATTACAAATATAACACAATACACGAAATAAACAGATCTTTAAAAAGATCCTTAAAACGATCTGTTAGATCACAACCAAGTGCATGGTGGCCATACGGAAGATTAAACATAGTACATCTGAGAAAAGTACGTAAGAGGTGATGCCACTGAGCAGGCTCATCAATACAGAAACCTAATGTCAGATTGCTCACGATATATGTGTGTGATATGACGATTACCCGGCATTCAACTCGCACAATTTTTTTTAGTAAATTAAATCTCCTTTAAGCCGTTCATGTCATTCCAACTGATCTGACAATAACAGCAGGAATACAGTAATATTTCATGCAAACTAACTGTAATTCACAAAATACATGTTGTTAACCTGAGCTTGTCATTTTTCCACATTACTTATAGAAGGGTGGAGGTGGAAAACAAGCCTATTCTTTCCTCTATTTTTCTTTCAAATAAGCGTGTAAACGGATAGTACCAATCAAATATGACCTGTAAAAACTACATCTACGACATTTGAGAAAATATGCAAATATCAGCAATTAGGTCTTTACACCTTTTTTCTTTTTTAAGGAAAAAAAACTCTTAAAACTACAAGAGAACTATCACGTCTTATCTCATCCATGTCTGCTCTTTGATTATTGGAACACTCTTTCCAGGTAGTAAAGTCTACCCATCATGCCGCTCCCCCTGTCCTAAAACCAAGAATCCTCCTGGAATCTTGGGGTTCATATTATTTCAATGGGCATTTAAGGGGCATGGTCTTCCTAATTCACAAGACACATGACTGAAAGTGATTACACAATGGTAAATTTTTTTTTGATATATGATCGAGAATAGAATTCTAAGAAGAATAACATTAAAAATTTGATGATTTTCAATCTAAATCAATGCATTTTGGATAATTTTCCCATAAAAAGTCAAGAGTTGACCAAAAAATTTGAGCATGAGATATGACGTAAAAGTGGGTACCCAGCTTCGCGCATTGCAATTGTGCTGCGCGCTAGACTGTACAATATGTATTATACCTTGCGCGCATTTTGCTAGAAGTGCGCGACTTTGACGTCATTTTGACGTCAAAGTGGGTACCCAGTTGAAACCGGGTCACAGCTGAGGGGTGAAAAATATCCTGAAATCTTACCACATTTGGGAGTTTCCTAGGCAACACGACTTTTTAAAAAACTTTAGGCAGATGATTTTCTGCTAATAAAATCATGCTCTTATAAATAAGCTAACATTGTTTCAGCATTGGGTACCCCCTTTAACATCACAGACGCAAATGGGAAGAAGATACTTCAAAAGGCTCTTCGTGTCATTCAGGATTTGGCTCTTCAAATCATTCAGTTCAGTAATTTTTGTTTAGCATTGTAACATCAAGGTCCTGATCAATCCATTCTTGTAACTTTCTAAGGTTATATCCAAAGAGATGGTAATCTAGATGATAGAGTTCTGAGAGACGCATAATGAGAAGAGGGTCCAGGTCACTGAGCACCTCGCGAGCAATGTCCTCTGAGTTTGATCTACTTACTGGAAACGGGAATACATCATTATCTAGACCGACTCGGTGCATAATGAAGTTAGCGTCACTGTTCATCGTCTCATAATGTCCGATGTAATCATAGGTGACCTAGAGAATTGGAGAGGAACAAAGAAGTGTTTAATATTAAATTCATATCAAGAAGCCAGCTTTTCCAACTTAAGTGAGAGGCACGCCGCTATCAAAATGCAACATATACCCGTTAACAGAAGCATAGTGATAAGGTTGTTTGGGTCCCTGGGGCCCTTTGCATAAAACTTACGATAATGATAGTAACTTTGCTATTATAGTAACTCTTCATGGAATACTGGATTTTGATTGGCTGTTAAGCATGGCATGTTGCTCAACAGCCAATCAAAATCCAGTATTCCGTGAAGAGTTACTATAATAGCAAAGTTACTGGTATAGTAAGTTTTATGCAACGGGCCCCAGGTGTTTGATACAGGTGCTCAAAGGCATAAAACTACGGGGGGGGGGGGGGGGGGTAGGCTTGTATCATTCTCGTTGCACACTGGCAGCTACTGCCTTCCTAACTGAGACAATCATTTATGGGTAAATTTGATATTCATACAAAAAAAATTACAAAATTGCTAAAGATTTATTCCGAAGGCTGGGGGAGGGGGGAATAAAAAAGATGTGATTGATATATTTAAACAGAAAGCACTGAAAACCCAGCATGAAATTCATGAGCTAAAGACAGTTCCGAATTTAAGTATTTTTATGTGGTTAGAGGAAAGCTGATCACAATTTTCTTGACAATCACCTGACAAGGCTGACAGCGTGTATGGTACGTCTCCCAGTGCATATCATTCTTAATGGCCACAGGTCCATTAATCAAATACTGGGCAAACTCCTCAAAAGATACCCCTAAAGTACGAGCTTCTTTCAGGCGTGAAAGCACGACTCCTGCTGTCAAGTCATCATCAACATTGGGGTCACCTTGTCGACATAGCTTGATGTTGCTGATATTCCTACGAGCTCTACGGGCGATGTCACATCCATAGCGCATGACATAGTCTAGCTGATCACGATCATTGGCCATGATGAATTTGTCGTACCATCCAGAGACGACACGGAGAATAGGTTCTCGGACGAACATAATCTAAAATTAAGACAGAAAAATATTGAAATTGAAGAGAGTGACCGTGTTATAACCCGAATTATGGTGGGTATTTTTTTTTGTAAATTTATCCATTATCCCAGATATCAGAGGTAGTCCGGTTGCCAAGGCGGGTAAGGTTGCATTTGAATGTTATAGTTTTTTTTTTAATTGATATCGACTGTTCAGACCTTCTGTTTTAACAATCCACATGCTGGAGCTCTGTCAGCATTGAGCAATTTGAGATATACGCAAAAATCCAAAATGGCCGCCGGCGGCCATCTTGGATTTTCTGTTTACCCACTTTAAACTTCCCAAGAATGTTCAAAATTGGGAAATAAGGGTTTTTTGGGATGGAGAATCCAAATCTGAGGTTAGTTTGAAGATATGACTATGTTTTGACGTCTAGATATACAATTGCGGCTATTTTTCAAGATGGCCGCCATATGTGCTATAGGCTAGGCAATGTAAACAAGTGAAAAGTCCTTATCTATCACTTAACATAAAAATAAAGCAAACAAATTCTATCTTTTTCATTTGTACTATATCTATTACATGTTCACTTTCACTTCGGAAAACAATCACGGCAAAAATAATTGATATTTGTGTGTAGGGCGCCCTCAAATTTTGAGTTTTAAAAAGAAATTGGCAAATTTGTCCTTCAAATTACACCATTGGTCCCAACTAGCAGGATGATCAAAATTTGTAAAAATTGAAGACATTTACCAACATTTCAGAGCACCCTCAGTGAAATTTCGCTTCCAGAAGGCTATCTGGTCAGAATATAATTGTAAAAATGAAGATAAGCATCATTTTGCAACAATTTGGGGACACATAGTGATTCAAACACTACATTGTTGGCACCTATCTTGAAAACTGCAGATGGTATAGCATAGTTCTACAAAATCTGTTTAGTCCACAATAGATTTTTTTAAAGGTTAATGCACTGAAGTAAATTGATATCTTGTCCTTGAAAATATGAAACATATACAATATTTATATAATACATTCAGATACATTCAAACCTCTCCCAATATTTATATAATATATACAATTAATGTATGGTTCTCTTCCGTAATTGGTATAACATTCCCATAAATGCGTGTTACGGTAAACATTCAGATATCGATATTTTTCATTAAAAATGTGCTATGCCTATTTGATCTCATTTTTCTAATCTACATGTGATATATATATACAGTATTCAGATGGTAATTCATTAAAATGCAAACAATTTACCTTTACCTATCATTAAATAAAGCCATGCCAAAATAAAACCCCAACAAAAACAAAGCGAGCGACTACAGCCAACAAATAGTACTGTTAAACACCGTATTTCAGCTCTCTTTAAAACTACTGCTGTGATCTGGTTATGACGCTTAGATCGCAGAATATACTGTAGATAGTTAAAGCAACAATATAGGTGTTGATTTGGGGATGGAGGATATATCCCCCAGTATTGGCGGTAGGGAGATGGTCTGCATTAACACCCCCCCCCCCCCCCCAATTAATTCAACATCAAAAATGACATAGCTCCCTGCAATCCCCAAAAAGAAAAAGAAAAAAAAAAAGAAAAAGAGAAAAAGGGACAACAAAGGGGGGAAAAGATTTTTGAAGTAAAAAGGATAACGAAAAACTCTCCAGCGCTGGCTTGCTTAGCTAGCTCACAGTTTAAAAGTATCTCTGGTTGTGGTTATATCGGTTTGCAACTGTCTCTCTCTCTCTCTCTTCTGGTATTCTATTCTTCTACTCCCTGCTTCGCATTTTAAGTATCTTAACCAATGCCGGTTAACTTAATATCCTTATGAAATGAAATTAGTTTGCATCTAATTGTCTTTCTATCTAATGTTATACTATTCTTCTTGTCATAAAATGATAGCAATAAAGCTGCAAAGTATCGAACATCAAGAAGAGCTGAAAAAGAAGAATTTTGATGAGATAATGGCCAGTGACCAATGGCCTATTCCTATCTCACCAAATATGAGAAAGGAGGAAGCCGATAAAATGTGTTACTAGAATGATGAGATTGGAGTACCAATACAAAAAAACAAAACAAAAAAACTGTTCTCAGTATAGTGTTTTTTCCCCTTGCTACACTTGCCTATAAAATCTAGAAACAAGATATTCAATGAGGCAAACACTCTTATTCCCTCAGCAATGTGATCAAATATCATAATATTTTTATAGCAAAGTGTCTAACTGTCCTCAAATTCTGTGGGAAGATGTACACTATCAAAATAATCATTTTGATGGCATTTCTCCATTTACAAGAAAATGAGCTGAGAAGCAGAATGGTTTTGAATGGTAAGCGATGAGCCAAATAGCGTCATATTTGGCAGTTAGGTGATCGAATATATTTAGAAGTCTGAGGTTATCAAGGAGACGTGTAAAGTTTTCCTCACTCGTTGCACTCACTCGTATAGCATTTAAATACAAAATAGTTGGGGAATACTTTTTCGCCAAGAGTGTGTTTTCTCCTATCTCCCTTCGCTCGCTTGTATTATTTTGAAACAAAGTGGTTTAGAACAGCAAAAGATTAGATCATTGTGGTGCTAGAATAGAGTCTTAGTTGGCAGTGAGGTTACTATACCATCAAAATATCTTTCAGACCACAGTGATATTTTGACCATTAAATAATACTGTATCATCAAAAGAGTGTGCTTCCCTCGCTGCTCGTTATATACAAAAACATGGTGGTTTGGACATTAAACATTAGACCAAGGAGGTGCTGAAAAGGTTATATTTAGCAGCGAGGTTGCCAAATAAATCATTCGAATATCTTATTCCTAGAGTGTACGTGTTTGATGACAAAATGAGATTCATTTTTGACTCACTCACTAAATAAAACTGTAGTGGTTCATACTTTTTAAAATGTATCAACTAAAATAAAAGGAATGGGGATGTACCCCTTCGATATTGTTGAAAACAATGTTTGTTTGGCTAATGGGATGAACGGGAGAATAGACTAGGAATGCAGCAGACCTGTGAGCAAATATAGGTCTTACACCCTCCCGCCACAATATTTAATGACGATCTGATCTCTGTGCTCAGTTTTTGCATAGTTGTTCCTTCACTTTTTAATCCCATATCCTTTCCCAGTTGCTTTGCTCCCCGACCGAGAATATTCGGCATCAATCATCCTCCCCCCCCCCCCCCCCCCCCACTTTCCAAAATCAAAACCCACGAGCATTAATATCCATATTTGTAAGAAAAATCATATTTTGACCTTAAAATATCATGAAATATAAAAAGTATACTTTTCTTCCGTAACTGGTAAACATACCTTTAAAATACATGTTATGTTGGATTTTTATATCAATATTTTCCATTGAAAGGCTACTGAGCTTTTTTTTTTTTTTTTTAGATTCACATATTTAGATGCTTATTATCTAATATGCAAACAATCACATGAACATTAACATGTCTTTTAAGAAGGCCGAAAAATGAATCGATCAACTTTATAGCCAACAATAAAGTAGTGCTAAACACACTATTTCAGGAATGAGTCTCTTGAAAAATACCAGTTATTCGGCTAAGCCATGATTTGCAGAATTTTCAGTCCACGATAGTCAATGACAGATATGTTTAGAAGATACTCATATTAGTGATGAAATGATGTTTTGGCCTTGAAAATATCAAGAAATATCATTTTAAAAGGCATATTTTTATTCTGTAATTAGTATTACATTACACTTAGATGCTTACTTGAATTTCATAACTAATTTGAATATAAATTATTGTCGACTTTCTGAGCCTCGAATTCCTGATAGATATGTGAGTACACATACTTTTTGTCAGCTCAAAAAAGTGAACATCATTTGCTTTGTCTCCATAGTGTATTGTGTGTGTGTGGGTGTGTGTGTTTGGGAAGGAGGCTACCCCTCTCCCCTCCCCATCCCAATTACTGTCTTGTGCTTTTAAATATACTTTCAAAAAGAAAACAATATTTAATCTATTTTCTATGTGATTTTCATTGCAATATTGCATACATGTACATGTACTTGGAGATCGTTGGGGGCGCCATCTTGAAATTAGCCGCCATTTTATATTAAGACATCGAAACATAGTCATATCCTCAAACTAATCTCAGATTTGGATTCTCCATCCCGAAAAACCCTTATTTCCCAATTTTGAACACTCTTGGGAAGTTTAAAGTGGGTAAAAAGAAAATCCAAGATGGCCGCCGGCGGCCATTTTGGATTTTTGCGTATATCTCAAATTGCTCAATGCTGACAGAGCTCCAGCAAGTGGATTGTTAAAATAGAAGGTCTGAACAGTCGATATCAATTAAAAAAAAAACTATAACATTCAAATGCAACCTTAGGCCCAAAATCCGGGTTTGGCTGCCGGACTAAGGGGAAGAAGACTTGAAACCAGATTCTGCAATTGAATCTTGTGTGAAATAAAAACCCTGAAAATTAATTCATTTTAGTTCTGTTAATACTGTAGCGTAATCAATTATATTACTCAATTAGACCCGTAGAGGGCGATGTATTCTTACTGAATAATCTTGTGAAAGGTGTATGTTCGTTAACTACTCAACCAGTGGGGGACGCATGCATTGTTTTTCAAATGTGTTAATTTTTCTCTCAAAAATGATTTTTTAGAAAGCCGATAAAAGAGATTAAAAAGTCGAATTAGTTTCCCATACTCAAACGATAGTACCCGGCAATTCATTACTGTTTAACCACGTTCACTGTTAATTTTTCATTTTCCCCTTGAAAAAATGAAATTATGGCACAAATTATTCAGTTTCACTGTATAAATTTGCATGTAAAGGTTTTTATGATAGATAGCATCTATGAAGATTCGTCTACGCTATACTCCATGCTTTTTAAGTGTATTCCTTTGGCAGTCACAATATATCCTTTTAAATTTCATAACGCATACAAAAGCATGGTCCATTCAAACGCTAGAAGAAACACCGCTCCATGTTTTACTAATCAGTAGGGGACGGAAGTAACTCGACACTGGAGCGGACTCGGCATTATGCAGCAAGGTGCGAACTATACTTATAACATTAAAAGCCTAACATTTCATGTTTTACATAATTCTACATCATGAATTTTCACCACTGTATCTTCAGTAACTACTTTACACTTTCCTATCAAATCAATTAGTAAACTGAATTGTTTACAAAGGTTACTCAATACAAAAGTACACACAAGTATTTGCGATCAAATCAGCTCTCATTCTAAACACAACAAAAAAAGTAACTTCACCCCTAAACAAAATGCTGTAACTTTTCAACGAAGAGGTTTTGAGCAAAATGAAATGGCATGAATATCCCCATACTAATTTACCAACTTCTGTGAGAAAATGAGATTGATCCGTCAAGTCATGCGTGAGTGAGCAGGCACTAAAGGAAAAATTTCACTTTTTAAAATTCACAAGCATCATATCGTGACTTTGAGTCAAGGATATCGGAACACATTTCAAGTTTTCAGCGTTTGAAGGCATGCACCATGAATTTCATGTGCTTCCAAACATACCAAATGACCTGAGGGCCAAATTTCACGCTTGAGTGAGCACAAGGTGAAAATTGCAAAAACTGCAATTTTGACATCTTTCGCGCGGTAAATTTGATCTAATGCAAAGCAATTCGTGTTTTGGACTGGTGTTTGCAACTTTTGCAATTGCTATCTACTAATTCACGGTTGAATAAACACGTAATAAAAACGAAATATCACCGTATTAAAATTTTCAAGTAATTATTGCTTTATTTTAGTGCACTAAAAATCATATTGATAACCTTTTTAGCATGTTTATATGACCGGTGTACATGTATCAATGATCCCGTGGCATAACCATGGAAAGTTCGCGCTTCAGTGAGCACGTGAGACTGGAAAAGTTCATTTTTCACTTATGGACCAAAACTCAGTTGCTTAAATTGGGTGACCATCATAAGTCTTTATGGGGATTTCATCTGATTTGATTTTCATCGAAATCCCGATCTCTTACGCTTCAGTGAGCAAAAGATACGAGAAAATTAGGAAAATGAGAAGAAAGTTTAGCACTTTGTCCCTGCTCCGTGCCGCACTGGATACTTAATTTGACGTAAGATCCTCTTAGCTAGTGACTTCAGGAAGATATGTCCCAACTTTCACGAAAAAACTCACATTAGAATGAACAGTAATCATCAATAAAAATAGGCCAAATTTCACATTTGTTAAAACTCTGCTCCCTTACTGTACATATCAATGGGGGAGGAAACAAAACGTGAAATGTGGCCTATTTTCATTAATGATTATTGTTCATTCCAATGTGAGTTTTTTCATGAAAGTTGGCATATATCTTCCTGAGGTCACTAACAAACAGGATCTTACGACAAATTAAGTATCCGGTGCAGCACGGAGCAGGGACAAAGTGCTAAACTTTCTTCTCATTTTCATGATTTCCTCGTATCTTTTGCTCACTGAAACGTAAGAGATCGGGATTTCGATGAAAATCAAATCAGATGAACTCCCCATAAAGACTTATGATGGTTACCCAAATTAAACAATTCAGTTTTGGTTCATAAGTGAAAAATGAACTTTTCCAGTCCCACGTGCTCACTGAAGCGTGAACTTTCCATGAAAATGTCACGGGATCATTGATACATGTACACCGGTCATATAAACATGCTAAAAATGTTATCAATATGATTTTTAGTGCACAAAAATAAAGCAATAATTACTCAAAAAATTTAATACGGTGATATTTTGTTTTTATTACGTGTTCATTCAACCGTGAATTAATAGGTATCAATAGCAAAAATTGCAGACACCAGTCCAGAACACGAATTGCTTTGCATTAGATCAAATTTACCGCGCGAAAGATGTCAAAATCGCAGTTTTTGCAATTTTCACCTTGTGCTCACTCAAGCGTGAAATTTGGCCCTCAGGTCATTTGGTATGTTGGGAAGCACATGAAATTCATGGTGCATTCCTTCAAACACTGAAAACTTGAAATGCGTTCCGATATCCTTGACTCAAAGTCATGATATTATGCTTGTGAATTTTAAAAAGTGACATTTTTCCTTTAGTGCCTGCTCACTCACGCATGACTTGACGGATCAATTTCATTTTCTCACAGAAGTTGGTAAATTAGTGTAGGAACATTCATGCCGATTCTTTTTGCTCAAAACTTCTTCGTTAAAAAGTTACAACATTTTGTTTAGGGGTGAAGTTACTTTTTTTGTTGTGTTTATCTCGATTTTGCTCTGTGTATGAAATGTTCTACTATAGGTCGATTTTATCCCGGATCCTTTCAAAATGGCCCCGCTCTCGGAGTGAGCGACACAAACATAGGTGTAGTGTGGAGCTGCGATGGCGTGAAGTTGTATAAAAAAAAACAACTCTGAATAAAGTCCGAAGTCAACTTTCCTGAGAATCTCTCAAGTTATACTCCTTTTGTTGCTAATCGGGTAGAGGTGAGTGAGTAAGCTATACGTTCAGAGTGATGAGGGAGAGAGAGAGAGAGAGAGAGAGAGCGTTTCTACGATGCACAATATATATTTTTGAAAGAAACGCCGGGGACCGTTTCATGAAAGTTGTCAGCACTGACAAGTTGTCAGTGATCAGTGCTTCTCAGCCAATCAAATCAAAGGATTTTGCTGAAATTGTCAATGTTGACAACTTTCATAAAACGGACCCCAGGTTTTGAGAGATTGCAAGGCAGAACGCTTCCCTGGCAGAGCCCGGTTACGCCACAATATCATATGTTTGTTCAATGAGATACGTGTATTAAAAATTAAGCAATATTCATGATACTAGGGGGCGGTGGGGAAATCGGACACCTCAATGAAAATGATCCATTTCGCAACGCAGTAGACATAATGGACTACTTTGCAAACTTTTCCTAAAATGAAGCTATAAAGTGGGGAACAGGTGCATCAATCCAAATATGGGGGCATTTGGAGCAATTGCCAAACCCCGGTTAAAACCAGCAAGGTATGAAAAAAGTACACGTATTTCTAAT
>CM057157.1:12998249-13021249 GCA_029962745.1 Echinometra lucunter
AAAAAGATATAACTTGTAACGTAAATCTCCTTTCTCTCTTACAGTTCTTTTTGTTTTATAACTCTTCTTGAAGATCATTATTAGTAAAGGGGCTAGAAAATGAGAAATCATGGAGAAAGGCAGGGTGATCTCGGATAAGAGAGGGGGAATGCAGTCGGCCGCTCGAGTTTCAATAAAAGGGATAATCCATTCTAAACAACTGTGATTTATTGCCATACGTGTTTTAAAATTCGCGCAGTGAAAAAGCGAATAAACAGCTAGTCCTATGGAAAAACAATTACATGGCCAGCTCCCCGGGAGAGCCTAAGGCGTGTTACGTAATCCGCGGCGACGACGTGTCGGGGAAAGTTTAATGGCTAGACTAACAAACCAGAAGTAAACTATATTTTGTATTTTAAAATGTTGGAGCATTATACAAGACGGTTCTTCGAGTGAACACAATGAGACCCGTTAAAAGTCTAAAAACTTTCAGTTGTTGAGAAATTTGAGAACCCGAAGTGTATGACTAGGTTGAGTTCGGTAAACTTCGTGCTGTCCGAACTTTTGTCGCATTAGTCCGACGGGATTACATAACGGACAGATTATAGTGTACAAGTAAGCAAGCCTTTTGCAAATTCGTTTCCCCCATGATTTCCCAGCAGAGGCGTCGATCCTGGGGGAAGGGGGGGGGGGAGCAACTGCCCCCCCCCAAGAAAATTTCGGGGGGGGGGCAAAGATATCATTTTGCCCCCCCCCCCCCCCCACAATTATTTTTACAACCAAAAAAAAAGAAAAAAGAAAGAGAAAAGAAAGGAAAAGGAAGGAAGGAAGTGAAACGAAAGCGTAAAACAATCAAAAAGAAAGAAAATGGGACACCGGGAAGCCCTCGCTCGCTCGCATTTAAGTATCTTAACCAATGCCGATGATAATTACTATTCTTATGAAAGGAAATCGGTTTACATCTTGTGTTTCTATCTAATGTTATACTATTCTTCTACTCATAGGAAGTAATATAGCCAAACAAGATATCACTCCTAAGAAATCGAGCGGCCGGTTGACCTAAAAATAAATAAACTTTCAGGAGATAACGGCATGGATTTAAACAAAAAACCCGCAAAACAAAAACATATTTTTCGTTAACTCGCTCGCTACTCTCACTGGTTAAAGCTAGATACAAGATGATTTCGGGCAGCAAGTAGCATTTCATAGCAGCGAGATTACAAAATATTATTATATTTGGGCAGCAAAGTGGTTGACAAAGATTTTTGGACGAATCCAGATAATTTTGCCGAGATCGGTCTTTGGCTTTGCTCGCTATGGTAGAAAGAGAATGGATTCGGACTGCAAGCGAGGAAGCTAAAACAGTTTCATATTCGGTACACAGGTGTTCGGATGTATTATTGAGATATCATACAGGCATGACAGGTTTATTCTGATGATAATGAGAACAATAGTATTCAATTCTTGCATAGCGCATATCACATTTTTATCACATTATTATGATTACGAAATAACATTTCTATCATATGGAAAAGGGTATATTTTTCCTCGCTCGCTGCGCTCCTTCGTTTCATATTAATGGTTTTGAAAAGCAAACGAATTCGGTGAGATGAGACCGAATAGATAATGTAGATGTTTCATTGGCTCACAGCGTAATTTGCCGAAGGGTACTACATCTACCATAAAAGAGTGTGTGCTTCCTCGTTCGCTTCGCTTGCTCGTAATATTAAAAAACAAAGTGGTTTGGGGGGCAGCAACAATGGACCAGTGATGTGACAAAATAGAGTTCATATTTGGCAGCGAGGTAACCATATATATATACATATATGTATATTAGGTATTAATTATGCCTATATGATGACTAAACCCTTCTCTCATAACAAGAAATTTGTTATTTTTTGCTTTTTTTTTCAATTTTGCTCGCTCGCTTCGCCCGCTCGCAAAATTGAAAAAAAAAAGCAGGATGGTTCACATAGCAAGTTGCGTAATTTCCCCAAATCGAAAATGCTTCACGTTGATATAGGCCTGTTTATATATATATATATATATATGTATATATATATATATATGTGAGGGTGCGTGAGTGTGTACAAATACGTATATATTAATATATATGATCAGTAGCCGTGGGTTCATCTCCGCTTGGTCGTCTTGCCCCCCCCCCCCCCCATCCGAAAAATGGATCAACGCCTCTGTTTCCCAGTTGTTTGCCTCTTAAAATATGTTATTAGTGACTCTAGTATATAAACTGCCGATTCATGTACGCTCTGATAAACAATCGTCTCGACTTAACATACCAACCCCCCCCCCCCCCCCCCCCTCCCGAAAAACAAACGTATTATTCGTAACGTCAACCTACATGTAACTCACAGCTATTTCATCCTCGTAGTTTGTGCTTCACAATCTTTAAATCGGCCCGACGTAATTAGATATGATTTATGTAAACCTGCTCATCTGATTTCTGTGTCATCATTTTTTAATGAATATCATAATCAATTCCGACAGAAATTTGTAGTCTTTTCCAGACCAAACAAATATTTAAGATGGGCCTAGACTCCAACTTCAAAAAAGAAAATACAAATACAAATAAATGCCCGAAAAATCAAGCGTTTATTGTTATTATTATCATTATTATTTATTATTATTACAATAATAATTATTATTATTAATATTATTATTATTTGTTATTGTTATTATCATTATTGTTACTGTTATAAAGATGCATCATAAGGTAGGCATATGAATAAAAGCCACATGAAGTAAAAGGCAAGGGATAAAAATGAACCTTTTAAAGCAATATTTCCTATTGATAAGCCAGCGCAAAATGCTTTGGAAAAAATCCGGCTTTTTCGGTCTTATAAATTCAGCTTGTGACGAGAACCGGTCAAGAGCTGGACCGGAAGTTAATTCCTAGAATTTCTTATACCCGGACAGATCTGCATCCCAGATCTAGTTTTTGCGTTGCACTGTGTTTGAATGGTAAGCTGCGTTGCGTGTTCAATTCTGTTCCCTAGATTAAGGAGCATAATTTTAGAAATAATGATGTGAAAACTCCCTCCCCCCATTTTCATCGTTGTTAGATGATAGCACTAATATTTGCTATTTACCATCCAGTATACTGTTGTGTCGATGAATGAGTCACACTCGTGAGTCCCTCCCATTTCGGCGTGAGGTTCGCGAAAAGCTCTTAAGTACTTGACGATCTTGCCCTCGAGAGTAAAATTCAAGCTGGTCTGTATCCTGTAAATATGGTCAAAATAAAAGAAAAAAATTAATCATTTTTAAAATCAAGGCATTGTGTGCGTTTGTGTAACATACAGAATTTAATTCACTGAAAAGTTAGAAGTAAAACAACAACGAAACAAAACAAAACAATAGAAGATGCGACTAATAACAATAGACACGAGAAAGAAATGAAGGCAGATATCAGATAACTGAAGAAAATCAGAATGAAACGAGATAATGGAATTCATCACTGGAGACGAATAAGGTGGTCTGTCAAGTGACTAAAATCAATGTCGCCCTGTTTGTAGAAAATATTATCAGCTACAACATATTCGAAGCTCCGCGAAAAGAGAGGAGAACTAAGGGATGTATTTCCCCCAAAAGCCTGGAATGCAGATTTGAGAAAAAAATTCGTCCCATAGAGAACACACGTAAAATGGGACAGATTTGAATGAGGCCGTTAATTGCAATATTGGACCATAATACCGTTGTAAAAATCACAAAACATGTAAATACCTCGTAGAAAATTCTCTCAGCTACAACATATCGAAATTCCGGAGAAAATTGACCAAGCATAAGTGAAATATCGCCAATCGAATACAGAAAATATGACGTCATAAATTTAAAATTGAAATTTTGACTTGAAAGGAGAATATCATGACTTTCTAAAGATGAAAGGGCCTTTTTTCTCTTCATGAATTAAAATCTAGAAGTCAGGTTTCAGAATATGTAAAAAAAAAAATGTCTACAGAGCTTTGGCGGAATATAAAAGGGCATGTTTTTGCGCATTTTTGCGTTATTGTCAACAAAGACGCGTGCACGGATAGAAAGAAAGCCACTGCGTTGATTTATATATTTGAATATAATACACAATTTCCTTTGGAAAAGACAAATGTTGTCGCTATGCTGTTGCTATAGCAACAAAAATTTCAATCAAAGAGATATGTTTATATTGGTATATTTTGGCATTTACTACATGTTTTTATGATGTTTAATTAAGAATACACCTTATTTTAAAGAAAATACTCCGTTGCCATGGAAACGAGTGAAGACGTCATTTAGAAAAATGGCAACAAGTGGATTCGTGTTCAGCACCCCCCAAAATAGGGGAATTAGCACAAAAACTCAAACTCTACAAAACAATTTTAAGAAACATTACAAATGACGATGAAGTATGAATCATTTGAGCTGAAATGATGTTCCAAGGAGTTCTAAAGTCTTAAAGGGGGAGTTAGGTGTAGTTAGGAGTACCTAGTTAGGAGGTTGAAAAAACTGGCGTTTCTCCATTGCCTAAATTTCCAGAAGTTTTTAGGAATTTCTGCCCCCGCCGCTAGCTGGCGCTATTTTGCTTACTGGCACTAACAATGGGTATAGATGTTCACTTTGCTGGGACATAATCATATAGGTTAAGGTATATTCTCAAATATTATTCAGATAGTCTGCTTAATATAAGATTTGACTCCCCCCCCCCCCCCCCCCCCGGAAAAAAAAAATACAACAAAAGACTTTTTTCAACAGTTTCCAGTAGACATTGACTGAGAAATAACATACTCAGAGTCCGAAAAAAATCCGACTTCTGGAACGAATCATTTTCAAGATTGCATCCAAGATTTCCTTAAATAGCAATAAATCGGTATAAATTATCCCAGAGATGTGATTATGCTATCTATTCATAGTTTTGGGGGTCTAGGAATCCATTCAGACCATTTAAGATGTAAAATAATACTCAGGAAACCCATTAATCCAATATGGCATTCAAAATGGCCACCGATATCCAAAAACGACTGGAACCGAATAGGCTACTTTATATATTATAGATATGTAAGCAAACTTTTAAAACTATATTTTAGGGGGCTGGATGTTCACTGCTGCTGATAAAAACATCACACAGTATCATAGCACCCTGAGATTCAAGATGGTACCTAACATGGCCACCATTTCGTAATCCAACAATGCCTCTGGTACATAGAAATGGCCAAATCAAGAAAATTCTCACTAATTTTGTTATTTACTAGATAAATCTTTGTATCCACCTATTTGCTAGTTCCCCTGAACCAAGCCGTCATTCGAGAATTAAAAGTCACAACGGGCATGCGTCCCTGTAGCACCTTCCCCATCCACCAATCACGGCCAAGCAAACGCCATGTTCTTCCTTTTCCGAACGATCAAGACAGAGTCCAAGGACATGTTGTCATTCAGGGAGAGGGGCTGGTGGGAGGGGCATAGGTGGATACATAGGTTTATCTAGTAAATAACAAAATTAGTGATAATTCTCTTTGATTTACAGCAATAAATCAATGCATCCACCTATTTCAAGTTTCAAGTTTCAAGTTTCCTTTATTTCATTTCAACTCAACATATTACAAAAATTTGCTAGACCATCACGGAATAGAAATCCGGGAGGCGTGTCCCAAGGAAAGAGGCTAATGAGGGGGAAGAAGACGACGAAGCTCCAACCAGAGGTAGGAAACCTCACATCCTGAACATTAAAGATACAGGCGTAAGGAGTTAGGAGAACACCAAGGCGGCATGCCATATATCCTCCAAAGGGAGCGCCCAGGAGGTAGAAGCCCTCCAGGAGAAGCGCGCCCTTGGAGGATTCTTAAACATAAGAACCTCCAAACTAGCAGATTGGATAGCTTCGGCAATCCGACGGGATAAGTCTCCCGTGAGGCTGGAGAAAAGGGTGACGGGAATGAGAAGGAGCTAATCATCCTAACGAAAGACCTTAATCCTATCCAAGTACCCCTTGGGAGCCCTAATAGGGCACCAAGATCTGTCTCCTTTACCAAATGCATTCGGAAAGGGGACTCAAAGTCTTCGAAAGAGCCCACTCCACTAGATCTAGGCAATGAACGAAGGTCGAAGGATAGGCGAAAACCTTGCCTTTCCCCTTGATACGCCCGGGCGCTGTGGAAGTGCTTCTCCTCTGCCCGGGGGCGATATCGAGAAGGAAACGGTCTTGAACGAAAGCTGGTGTGAGTAGTTTTGCACCTCGGCTCCAAATGGGCGAATAGGCAAATCTTCAGCACAAGGAAGACTCCCCGAGGGAGTCAACGGCGATTTGCTGGTCGTTTCAAGAAAACCGATCTCAGCCAATGAGTCAGGGAAAAGGAGAATTAGACACTCCCGAACCTTTTAGCGAAACCTTGGTGAGCTCCGGCGATAGCCCAAACGGTATCCCTGCAAGGTAGAGAGCGATCTGCCTCAAAGAGGGAGATCAGAAAGTCAGAGATAGCACCCACTGAGGTAGAGTGGGGGGAAACACTCTCCTCCTCACACAAAACAGGGAAAGCTTCTAATCTCGAGTTGTAAACACCTCTAGTAGATTCTCCGCGACTCTGGACTAAATCTAGAAAACTCTCTTTGAGAGACCTGCCGATCTCACGTCATCCTCAATAGAGGTCAAGCGGTCAAATGTAGAGCCGCTGGACGATGGTGGAGGATCCCCGAAAGGGGTCGAGCAACTAGGTCTGCTCTCAGGGGAAGGGAGGGTGGCTGACCATCCAGAAGAGAAGAAGACGAGGAGACCAAGGTCTCCTCAGCCAAGGGGTTGCTAAGAGCAGGATCCACGCCTGGTCCACGTGAATTTCCACAGGGCCTGAGGAATCAGGGCAAACAGAGGGAAGGCGTAGCCTTGAAGGTTCCCCCAATGGAGGGGAAAGCATTGAGGGCCCAAGCTTCCCGATCTTGCACTCGAGAGCAGTATCTCGGAAGGCGATGATTGAGAGATGTTGCAAACAGAACTATCTCTACAAGGGCCCAAACTGAGCTGAGGTAGTCGAAGACCTCCTGGTTCAGCGCCCTCTCGGAGGGAAGATGCTTTCTCAAGGACAGAATATCTGCAAGCAGAGACTTGGAACGAGTCCCGACTAGCCTGTTGATATAGGCAGTAACAGTGGTAATGTCCGTTGAAAAAAAGAACGGAACGACCCACATGTTCTGGAAGTAGCGGAAACAAAAACCGCCATCAGCACCAAGGTATGGTGCACAAGTGTGACCAGTACCCCAAGACCACCTGGTCTGCACAAAGGCCGCCCCACCCCAGAATTGAGGCATCCGTCGAAAGGAGATATAGACGGAAGAGGCGTGCAGAGAGGTTTGCCTTGACTAGGGGAAGTCTCTCTCGGCCAAGGCAAAAGAAGACGTCTGGTCTCTCCAGAAGGATGCTGCAACGTCTTGAGAGAGTTCACACTGGGCCTGTCAGACTTCAGAAGATGAAGTTGGAATGGCCTCGAGAGCAGCCGACAGTCTGGGAGGACATCCACCAGGCTTGTCAAATGGTCCCAACGGCCTGTGCGAACTCGATGTGAGAAGTGGAGAGTTCGGGCTAACAAGACAATCGATTGAACCCTCTCTCGACCGGGACGGGCAACTTGGCTCACAATGTGTATTCCCGCACCCAGGTAATGGAATTATGGATGAGAATCAACTCTGACTTGTGTAATAATGATTATGAATCCCAAACGTTCAATGGTGTGGAGTTGGGGGTTCATTTGGGTGTGAAGTCCGGAGCTGCTTACTAGGAGCCAGTCGTCCCCGTAAGTGAAAATTCTCAAGCTGCTACACCTGAGGAAGATGGCTTAGGCAGAGACTACCCGAATAAAACTCAGGGAGCCGGTTTTAGGCCAAAGGGTAAGGCTTGTAACCGGAAGGTTTCTCCTTGGAAGGTGCGACCAGAAGATCTCTTGACAGAGAATATATCGGTATATGAAAGAAGGCGTCTTTCAGATCTACCGAGATGACCACCTCTGACGGCTCGATAGCCAGGAAGATGGAGGCCAACATTTCCAAAGGGAAGTGTTCCGGAGGACTATATGTGTTTATGATCTTTATGATTAAGATCATCCTGCCCTTTCCCCGAGCGTTTGGGCAAAATAAAGATTGGGGGAGACAAAGATAAGGGTGGTCTCTTACCCAATCTAGTGAGACCTTATTCCGTAGCATTTGAATCTCTGACGAGATTTGCTCCTGGAAAAGAGGCGAGAGGGTAGGAGGGTCTAGGCGGACTCGCAACAAGAGGGCACAAGGTCGCCTTCGGTGATTTCTTTCCAAGCGGCAAGAAAGAACCGAAGATGGCGCCGACCCTCTCCTTCAATCCTCGGGGAGCAAACACACCGAGGGCCTGGCCGAGTGTCGGACACAACCACGACGGCTTAGTTCAGGGGAACTACCAAATTGGCGGATACATTAATTTATTGATGGAAATGTATATATTTTTAATTGTGGTCCCAGATACGTAAATTTGATGTCTAAAGCTAGGTTTTGGATACAAGAAATCGAAATCATACAACTTAGATTATGTTATGGTGGTCAGAAAACCTAGAAATGAAAGAGATATAGACCTTCCAAACTGACCCGAGACAGGTCCTAAGTGGACCTGCCGGAGATCACGTTGGGAGGTGTACTTGCTAGGACAAGACTAGGGCGGGTCCACAAAATGCTTGTCAGAGCAAACATATCCGCGAGGGGGGGGGGGAGGGGATAGCCCCATGGGCCTCCCAAAGGGCCCCCAATGTCTGGTTGATTTCATCTCATCCATCATATGCAACAATCTCTGTCAGGAGGAAGTTGTATAAGTATACATTACTGAAAATATACAAACTTGAAAATATTTCTGTTGGGAGGGGTGCCCGTGCACCAAATATTGTCAGAAGGAAGTGTTATGGCTATACATTCAAAAAAATAGATCTACAAGCATTTCGTGAATGGAATGGATGGTCTAAGCAACTTTAAGGGGTCAAATCTCATAAGGGCAATTCCACGGTAACTGACGTTACCAAGATTGAGTAGTAGTGGTATTGTTTATATTGTGGTTTTGAATGACACTTGCTTCGGCTTTTAATTACTATAGATAAATAACTTGATAATGGGGAAGAAACACATAGAGAGTTTTCATCTCAAACTGCATTTCTTATCACACAGCAAGCGAAAAGCGGATCGGCAACTGACGTTACGCAAAAAAAAAAAAAAAAAACCCAAAACATGGAAACTGATGGTGTCGAATTAAATTTATATATCTCATGTCTCAGACTTGTAGGGATTATGTAATTCATTTGACATTACACCTAGGTTCCTGGGAAGAGATGTGCAAAATGATGAGCCATTTGAATAATCTGTTTTAGTGCGATGAAAAATTTACTGGGCACATGTTTGTAACTGACGTTACACTTTAATTCAGCGTAGGTTTCGCACATTTCCATTAGTGTTTCATTCATTAACTACCCAAAATCTGTTCAAGACATTGGTTAACATTGTTATGATTTTTAAAAAATCTTGTTTTGTTGCTTGAAAATTGGATGAACTTAAGGTTTAAAGTGTAAAAATGCCAGTCTGAAAGTTTAAAAGTATAATATCCACAGGAAGTACTTTTAAATATAAAAAAATGTGAGCCAATGTTTGAAAAATATAGGAGGGTCGGTTGCACAGAATAGACATAAGGAGTGCGCATGCGCGTATGACTCACCTTACCGTACTGTGTCTATTGGCGTATCACGCGGCGGGAGGCACTTAACGGCATATTCAAGGAAAGTGGTCCACTAAGTGATTGTCTCGTGAGACGAAGGATAATAAAATCGCTGTTTGCGTCTAACTTACAGTTTTCATTCTAAATTATGGTTGGTTTCAGGGTTTTTGAGTACAGATACAAGTACTCATACACATGTTTCATCTTAGTTTGAGAATTTTTTAAATCAGCTACTCACAAAGTTAGGCAATGCCTTTAAAGTAATCCATTAAAATCAAATAAATGAAAACGGATCCGAAAAAATGAGTAAATATTAGAATAAGAGGCATTTAAAGCACTTTTCCCTGAACATAGTCCAATATGTGCAATTCTTTTTGTTTATCTTGATCTCCGCGAGAAGGTCGAATTGCAATTTTTTTAAATCTTAAATGTTTATTTGTAACAAAAAGAAGACTCTGTATTGATTTTAGATTTTTATTTGGAATTAACAGGTCACGACTTCAAATGTTGAGCTCTGTGTCCAATATGTTGGGGATTTGCCTGTAAGTAAAATGGGGTTGCTATTTCTGTACAGGCTCCAATACTATCACCTTTTCGCTAAAAAAAAATCACTTCTTATATTGCTGTTGCTATGGCAACAGAAATGAGATGGATTGAACATAACCATTAAGAATTCCTGGTATACATGTTGTTAGCTTGTAATGAAAATATTCTAAAATTTATGTCATGTTTTCAAGCATTTTAATGAAAATATCACTATTTTTGCAAAACTTCGGCGATTCCATGGCAACCGTCATGTTGGGAGGTAACCTTGATTATGGATAACTAAAATTTTGATAATTCAACATTTAAAGGCATTGGCTAACTTTGTGAGCAGCTGATTTAAAAAATTCTCAAACTAAGATTAAACATGTGTATGAGTACTTGTATTTATACTCAAAAACCCTGAAACCAACCATAATTTGGAAGGAAAAGCTGTAAGTTAGACGCAAACCGCGATTTTATTAGCTTTCGTCTCGAGAGACACTGAACTAAGAGGACCGTTTGCGCGAATTCAAAAATACCGTTACTTGCCTTCCGCCGCGTGATACGTCAATACACACAGTGCGGTCCGTTGAGTCATGTGCGCATGCGCACTCCTTACGTTGGGTCTATGCAACCGACCCTCGTATATTTTTCAAACATTGGTTCACATTTCTAATATTTAAAAATACTTCCCGTGGATATTATGCCCTGAAACTTTCACACTGGTATTTTTATACTATAACCCTAATGTTTATCCCATTTTTAAGTAACAAAATGAGATTTTTTTAAAATCATAACAATGTTAGCCAATGCCTTTAAAAAGTACATCGTGATCAGTAATTCAGGAAGTTTACTAGACTTATGTGTTTTTGCACATTTGTTTTGAGTTATTGTTCTTTCCTATTTTAATGAAAAACACAGTTTTCTTAAAAACCACATAATGCTGTTGCTATATTGTTGCTATAGCAACAGAAATAATGTGCATGAACATTACTGTAGAAAACTTATTGCTGATAGTCATTCTATTAATTTGTGATGATTATACTTTGAAACTTATGTCATGTTTTCATGCTTTTTCATGAAAATATCATAATTTTCGAAATAATTAGGCGTTTCCATGGCAACCACCATTGTTATGAGGTAACCATGACATTCTATAATTGAGATTTTTATTTCAATCAAAGAGATATGTTTATATTGATGTATTTTGACATTTACTGCATGTTTTTATGATATTTAATTGAGAATACACCTTATTTTAAAGAAAATCATCTGTTGCCATGGCAGTTGGTGAAGACATCATCTAGAAAAATGGCATCAAGTGGATTCGTGTTTAGCACCCCCCAAATAGGGGAATTAGCACAAAAAATCAAACTTTACAGAAAATTTTAAGAAACATTACAAATGGCCGTCTACTAATCAACGCAGTGGTTTTCTTTCTATCCCCTGTTTCTCCTATCTCTGCATACAATATCTTCCGTGTTCTAATAATTCCTCTTCTTCTCTCTATCAAATCTATCGTTTGTCCATTTCTCTCATCACTCTCTTCTCCCTATTATCTCCTCACACTCCTTATTCTTCTCTCCTAAATCTGCCCTCTACTTTCTGATCTGTCTCTCTCTTCCTAATTCAGTCCCTCAAATTGATTTTAAGTGTACATATCCGCTCTAAATTGATATTTTTGTAAATCATAAGTGAATCTCTAAATATGTATACCAAATTGTATTTTACTATGTAATGTAATACCTCATGCATATGTATATTCCATTGTAATTCAGCTTTTGAGCTGCCACATGTTTTTTTTTTAATACTGGGTTTCCAGATCAATTTCATAGTTTTGTCATTCAAGTTCATATTCCGAGCATTCAATTTCCCGCATTTCACACTGGCAGGACTGAATCGGCATTCAATTCCAAATCTGATCATTCAAATTCACCAACCAAGCAATCAATTGTTCATTTGCGTCATTCAAATTGAAAACAGGAGAAGGCTTTTTGAGTATCGAGTATTCAAATTCATTTCAAGCTGGCAGCGGAATCTTGTTGGTCATGTTGGATCATTCATAGTTCGTGAAAAGGCAACCATGTTTCAAATAAGTGCATTCAATTTAATTCTATACATGGTCATTTGTCATTTAATTTCGAAAAAAATGGGGCTTCATTACCACGAATATCAAGACATTAAGTCTTTATGTTATTATGCTTAAGGCCGATATCTGAAATGATTATGTCAGAAATGTTTCCGTTGAAACATGGGTGGGGGGGGGGGGTGGGCAGGGGGCAGTGGCTCCCCTAGAAATTTTCAAACCCTCGTTTTTCCTATTTTTCCTTTCTTTTTTTATTGAGATTTTCCCCCGTACCACCCAAAATGTGCACCAGAGCGTTCCATTTCAATTCCAATGATGCAAAAGCTCCTGCTCGATCGCTTCGTTTTCTTGCTTGTGTGTTCCCTCAAATATCAAATATTGAATATATTTCCCCCCCCCCCTCCCCGTAATAAAATTCCTGTGCGGCCTTGTCTTTTAGCTTCTATATGAGAATGTGAGATCTTGTTGTTTGTCATTTGGTCTTCATTAGAAATTAATGTGTTGGGTGTTGTCTATTTTAATGAATATAAGTTAGAAATAAATTTATGTTGCTTGGATGCATGGACTGCTGACTAAGCCTTATCATATCATTATTTTTAAATGGAAAAGTATTCAAGGACACATGAATATGAAATTTTATATAAGGAAAATGATATCATTGAAAGGAATGGAAATTCAGAGCAATATAGAAACTTTGAAAAGTGTAAACATACTACACAGAAGCCTATGAAAATAGGATTTTGTCGTGTGTGATGGGAGTGCGGATGATTGTGTATACATGCCCAGGGGCGATGCCAGGGTATTTGGGGGGGGGGGGGGGAGAGGAGCGGGTAAGATGACCATAGGTCAATTTATTGACGTTTGGGATAGGGGTACTAAATAGTTGCATGCCCCAGGCCTCTCTTTTTCCATCGTCTTCTTTCTTCTTCCTCCTCTTTTCTCTTTTCTTATTTTTCTCTTTTTTCTTTTTTTTTCACTTGAAATAGGGGTGGAGCATTTGCCGCCTGTATCCCCCCGCTGTAACGCCGCCCCTGTACATGCTCTTTTCAGCAGGACAACCAACGCTAAGTCCCCTCTTCCGCCCCCCATAACCCCCTTCTTCAAATATCTATCCTATCTTCTCCACTAAATTGGGTGCAGAAAGTATGAAATTGAACGCCCCAAACAAGTTCATCATGAATTCTGCGTGAATTTGAATGCACAAGCAGGAAATACAATGCCTGCATTTGGAAATAGAACGCACATGCGTGATTTTGATTTTACGGAAAGGGAATAAGAGCGCCCATAAATGAAATTGATTGATAAGATTCTGAATTTGAAAGCCCGAATATTTTCGCGGGTGTGCGTTGTGTGAAATTGAATGTACTTAATGAATTGGAATGGAAAAAGCATGAAATTGACCAGGAAAACCTATAAACATGATAAATATCTTTTCAATCAATCAATCAATCAATACCCATCTTGCACTGCTGTTTCAACTTACGTTTTAACCCACCATCACCATCACAAACAATATTATGTATGCTTTTTGGCACACATTGAAAAGTTCCAAATCTTATGTATACTTGATTGTAGCATCTTACAAAGAAAAGTGGTGACAATCTTAACCAATTTTCCTGAAACATCAATTCTTGATTTGCTTTGAATTAAGTGGCAATTCAAATGATTAAAAAAAAAATACACTCGTTAAATTTTAGTCAACCACAAAACTGAATTGTTTTATTAAAAATGGAGATTAATTTGTTTTTGATGAATATTCATGAGATGATGTTGATATATAACCTAGGCACTTCTTCAGTATATACTTAAGAAAAATAAGTACAATCCACAATTGGTCCAGTAATACGCATAATTTCTTAATTTAAGTTAACATTACTAGATTCATTCAAATTCAAATCACTGGAATTTTCTCGTAGGTCTATTAATTTTTTACTTAAAAATTGCACGTATCTTCAGATAAATAGAAAGTTTGAGTTAGTAAACATGGAAAATGCAAGACATATATTTTAAAGTAAATTCTACTCGGGAAAGATGTGTAAAAACACTAAGGGGTATATTATTTTTACAATGTAAGGATTGACCCCCAGTTCCCACACTCTAAATCCATTCACTAAGATTCCTGCTCAAATAATATCAAGATCAACATTCTTTATGAATCGGGAAACTATCTAGACCACTGCTTGAGGCAATGTAAGTATTGCCGGAATTATGCACACGTATATCCCACGAGACTAAACGCACGTTTAATTCGTAATGTCCTGTGATTTTACATTGTTTCACCGTATTTTATTTTCGGATTAGCGAAACTTTTTTTTTTCTCTTCAGATTAACGAACCCCATTTCATTTTCGGATCAACGAACCTAACTTCTTTTTCGAACAAAAAAAGTCAACCTCTTTTCATTTGCGGATGAACAAATCTTATTTCGTTTTCAGATCAACAAAGGTGTATTGAACCTTTGCCATAACGGACGGTAGGAATAAGGAACTTTGGAATAACGAGCTGTATTCCTTTGACAAATGCATGGGCCTATATCTAGCCAGTTACTTTGAGTTGATGATATCTGTTGGTTGATAAATGGAGGTTATATTGTGTTTCTTAACCAGTATTGTTAAAAAGGTAAATTGATAATTTGGAAAGACTTTTTAATACTCACGTTAAAAGTTGTAATGACGGCATTGATCGCACAGCTTCTAAAATATCTATCACATCTGAATCTTTAAACATCGATGGTCTGTCAAGATGCGCATCATTTAGGCCGATGCCCACACTCTGAACCTCCGGGAATAACTTCAGTATAGAAATTAATGCTGTAATGTTATCGTGTGATATTCTCTCTGCCTGATTTCCGATCGATTTTAGGCCTAGAACAAGAGACATTGGCCTTACAAAGTTTTTCTGCAAACTGTCTGCAAACTTTGACAAAATGTAAGGAAACTCTTCGCTATCTGTCATTTGGATTGATTTTCCGCATTCCAAAATTAAATTCTGAACAGCGGGGACATGACGTAATATTTCCGAGAGGGTTTGCAGGTCGCCGAAAACCTCAGTTTTGAAGGTTTTTATGTTCACAAGTATCTCGAGTCCTTCTGGAATTCTACGTGGAATAGGAATCTGTAGTGTTCTTAATTTTCTGTATGAATGAAATAGATTCCAAATAGCCCTGAAGGAGTCCTGTGATTCGTCTGTATCCAGTCTTCTAAAGATCTGTAATATAACATAAAATAACTGTATCACCATCAAGTCCTAGCGATCAAATTCATTGAGGAATTAATCATAAAAATTTATGATGACGGTGATATTCTGATCGTTATTTTCATCATCATCCTGATCATCATGAATCTGCCGCGGAAGAGTTTTGAAAGTCGGGGGGGGGGGGCTGACCATGCGAGCAAGCATAATCATTGCCGCGTTGTTGTATAGAGGGTGACGTGTCTGTTCAAAAAAGGGGGTTGCAGCCCTTAGCTCCAGGCCCCCGTTCCGCGGCGCTTTATCCGTACATCTTTCTTTCCTTCAGAATTTCTTTTGATCTTCAGCATGAATCCTTTTCTAAATCTTCACAGTGTTATTGTGATTTTAATCATCATGTCTGATCTACATAGTTCTGAAGCTGATATTAGTCCATCTATGGGATGGAGTGCATGCCAAGCTCCTCGCCATGACTTGTACAGGCATGGGTATGAAAAGTCTAACATGTAGGGTTATTTTCAGTGGACACCTTACATATCTAATTAGAATGCTCCTTTTATGAACCTGTTTGCCCATATACGAATTTGAATGTAAGAATGAGCAGGCGACATGTGGAGACAAATTCAACCACCACTGCCGAAATTGTATGCGCATTTTATGAATCAGAATGCGGAAATACGAAATCGATTGCCAAATTTGTTAATTTCAACGACAAAAAACGAATTTGAACGTCTATATTTCGATGCATGATCGTAGTTGATGAAAATGAACGATTCCAGGGTTGGGTGGCGCCAGGGTATTTTGATAGAGGGGGCAAGATGTCGCATAGGTAAATTTATTGACGTTTTAAATGAACAAATATGGGTATTACATAATTGCAAGCCTCAGGGCTCTCTTTTCCAATCCCCTTCTTTCTTATTCCTCCTCTTTTTTCTTCTTTTTCTGCTCTTTGTTCTTTTTTTAAAAAATCAATTGAAAAAACAATAGGGCGGCATTCGCCCCCTGCCACCCCCCCCCCCCCCTGTAGCAACGCCCCGAATTATCATTTTTATATAAAATTGAATGAAAAAACAATGAAATTGGCCGGGAAAAACTATTCTACTGCGGGGCGCTGAGTTTTCAGCCATTTTCGCCATGGCACTGAGCGGTAGCCGCCTGGGCACTGCTGTTATCTAGGCATCGCTTGGTCGCCGCTAAGATTTTTATCTTGAAGTTAAAATTTCGACGGCGCCTGCCGAGTTTTTTTTTTCTCGCCGCCTAAAATACGATTGTTGTCCGGCGGTAACCGTCCAGGCACTGATTTAATTAAACCTGTCGCCGTAGAGTGTTTCAGGTAAAATTCCAAGCTGCTAAATCAAAATGCAGCTGAGCGGTCGCCGGTGGAAAATCGGTCGACACCGGTAGGCGTGTTCAAAATAAACCGGCGTCCGGCAGCGCTGCTCCCCCCCCCCTACCCCCGCGGAGACTGCCCAGCCAAATATAAATGTATGGTCACAAATGAGAGCGGCGACCTAGCGATTTCCAGTTTGTCCCTGGAATTTAGGCATTGCACAACTATTTTTGGAGAAGTCGATCGGCCCCCACCGATGTCCTATCGATTTCTCGTTGATCGATCGCAGTTCGATTTTAGGCAAAACTGGAATTCCTTTCTACCACACAACCCCTACCTTCCTCTTTTCGAACAAAAGTATTACTTACGTCCAGTTCGATGTCTGAAAATATACCTCCAGGCTGATCCATCAATGCCTAGGGGGATGTTAAAACAGAAATTGAAAATTAAGAGAAAACTAAGCGCACATCTAACAGCCGAAAAGGGATGATCACTCTTAAATTGGTTGGTCAAATTTTTTTTTACCAACTCTTAACCAACGTTGGGTCGTATGCTGTCCATTAAACACTTGGGCATTTGTTGGCCAACTTCTGTTGGTTAATTGAATTATCTAATATTGGGTAAAAATTCTCTACCCAATGTTAGGTGATTCCTGTAGACCAACTTTTTAACCAACGCTGAGCAGTATGCTGTCCATTAAACATTTGGGTATTTATTACCCAACTGTCAGAATTTACGCAGCTGTTGGGTAATAACTTCTATGTCACTGGGCAAATTTCATGTATTCATTTATTCAGGTCCATTAAAAATACATATATAAATACATTAAACATACTATAAAAAAGAACAAAACAAACAAGTAAAAAGTATAGAGAGAGAGAGAGAGAAAGAGGAACAGAAGATAAAATACAAAGAGTAATAAAAGTGTACAATAGATATTTACAGCACATGTATAATAATGCACGTGAAATGGGAAACTGCAAAAGAACTAAGCAAAGGTTCTATCTAGGCAGTCCCTATGTAACATAAAATATGAATTGTACTGATAAGAATTATGATGATAAAACTATGATAGGATGAATTAATCTATTAGGTAGTAGAGCGATTAAAAGTGAAGTCGTTAGGCTTAGATTTGAAGGAATGTAAAAATGAAACTTGTTTTATATGACGAGGAAGAGAATTCGAAATAAAAGGTCCTTTGTATTTAAAGGAAAAAGAAGATGCTGTCTTTATACATTTTTCTAGAAAATAATTTTCAGGATTTCTAGTATTATAACCATTCATTACTGTCTTACATTTAATCATATAGGCAAGACTATATGACAGTTTGTTTTGTTTATGTTTAAAAATCATTAATGCAATACAATATTCATTCAACTGTATAGTAAGGTAATTAAGTATTTTAAAAAGTGATTGTGAGGGAGCAGTATAATAACATATTCTTACAATCTTTTTTTTTTTTTTTCAATTTTAACCATCCGAGGAGCCTGGTGGAATATGCGTTGGCCCAGACAGTATAAAATACATTAAATGCGGTAAAATCATTGAATAGTAAAGCAAAATCAAATATGTGGTGGCAAGAAATGGCGCAATTTGCTGATGACACCAATATTCTTTGATATTTTATTTGATATGACTAGTATATGTTCATTCCATGATAAATGTTGATCTATAATAACCCCTAATAAGTTTGCAGATTGCATACGTTTTATACATTATTCATTTTTATGGTTAGATTAGTTAATAAGTTATTCCTAACTGGACTTTGCTATAATTGAAATAAACAAAACTAGACTTGGAAGTGTTAAGGGATAGCTTATTACAATTAAACCATTGTGAGACATATCGCAATTCCTCTTTCATAATTAGACCTAAATCAGCAAAATTTTCATGACTGTATAGGATATTAGTGTCATCAGCAAAACGAATGAATTTCAGTTTATTAGAGCAATTAATCAAATCATTTATATGCAGTAGAAACAATAATGGCCCAAGAATTGAACCCTGGGGTACTCCACACTCAACTTTCATGGGGTCTGATAAAACATCATTGTAAAAAGTTATTTGAGTTCGATCTTTTAAGTAGTTTTTAAAACTATGCTAACACTGTACCTCTTATGCCATATAATTTCAATTTTTTAACATACTTGTATGATTAATTGAATCGGAGGGATTACTCAGATTCAAAAATAAACCCAGAGTATACAATTTATTACTCAATGAAGATATCAAATAATTATGTAAATCAATGAGTCATTTCAGTAGAAACATTCTTTCTAAAACCATACTCGCAAGAATTAAACATTGCATGTTTAGTTTAAAAATTTCCAGATGATCATAAACAATTTTCTCAAGAATTTTAGAGGAAAATGGAAGCACAGATATTGGTCTATAGTTACCTATGACATGCATATCATCCTTTTTATGTATTGGCGTAACTTTATCAATATTCATATCTGATGGAATTTTTACAGTACATAGAGATAATATGTACAAGAGGCTTTAAAATTAAACTAGATACATTTTGTAAAACACATGGATTAAGATTGTCAATACCACAGCTGCTGGTACTATTAAGTGATTGCACAATTTTTAAGATTTCTGATTCATTTACAGGGGTTAAAAAAACAGTGAGACATCATTCAATTGTGGCAAGAATTTACTGAACTCTTTTTCATCGCTTCTGGGAATATTATTGCACATGTTTGGACCGATGTTAATAAAAAAATCATTAAGATAATTAGCAATCATATGAGAATCATAAATATCTTGATCATTAATAATAAAATACGAGGGCAAGTATTTACTTGATTTACCGAACATTTCTCAATCACTGACCAAGTTTGCTTTATATCACCTTTTGTCTTTTTAAATCAATGAGCAAAATAAGTTCGACGCGCTTGCTTCCTAAGCTTTTTCGCCTCATTGCGAGCTTCATGATATTTAGTTTTATTCAGACATATTCATTCAAACACTTTGCCATATCTTCTGTACAATTTATTTGTATTTTGAATTAATTTCAGTAATAATATTCAAAATTCAACCAAGGCTTTTTTACATTTCTTTTTACTTTTCTTTGTGAATAACATTAAGTTTTTCGTAATAGAAGGCAAACTTGGTTTTAAACTTGTAAGCGATTTTCTACATCATTGCAATAAACAACGCTTGTCTAGTCTTCTGTCATCAAATCTGATTTCAAATGATTTACAGCATTATCCTTAATCAATCGCTTTTTTACATTCTGCACAATTGTTATTTTGAAAAATCGGTAAGTGGTCTGTGACATCATGATAAAAAATTCCAGAGGTAATGAATAAATTAATATTGTTTGTAAAAATATTGTCAATCAATGTTGCAGTATGAGCGGAAAGACGAGTGACGAATATAATACCTGTAAAAAAGAAACACTGTATTTATTTGTACATTTCGAAATATCAATATTAAAATCATCCATAATGTATTGAGTTTGTTTTCTTTGTTAAGCTCCTGCATACATTTATCAATTTCATTTATAAAACTATTAATTCTGCTCTTTGGTTGCTTATAAATAGTCCCAACAATAATATTTTCCCTGACTGAACGATGATTTCAATAAAAAGAATTTCAATGCCATCATGATTCAAATTTTGTCTGATTTTAAAATTTGACACATTTGAAACCAATAGCGCTACTCCTCCTGTATCCTTTAATATATGAAGGAATATCCTTCTCAATTAAAAAGCAATGGAGTTTGAGAATAAATCCATGTTTCACAGAAGCCATATACAGATAATAAAAAAACAGCGAAGATGTAAAAATCAACTATTTCACAAAAAGTCTTATATAAACTACGTGCATTGAAATGTAATAGACTAAAGTCATTATCAATTGATTTAGACAAGTGCCTGAATTCAGTTTCAATATAATATTTAAATTCATTCATTTCTCCCTGGAATTTATAATGAGCAAAGTTGCTTATGTTATTTTCAATTTGTCTATGAAAAATACTTTCTAAATTATTAATATCGATATTTGAAGTAGGTTTAAACAATGGAAGAGTATCAATAAATTCATCATTGTTTAAATTATAAAAAGGCAATACAGAATTCAAGCACGAAGGACATTCCATGCAAATATTTGATTCACTAGACACCATAAATGGTATAATAATCATTATTTATCAATCCCCATCGATAGTTGAAGAAAATCAGAAGAAAAATAGAAGAAAACAGGTAAGAATACATCATTCAAATAATTTTGCTCACAAAAATTATACAAGTTTGATTGGAAGAAAAATATATATATACATATATCTAAGACAAAATTAAACAGTTAATGTTCACTTCACGAAGACAGGAATAAATATCCGTGTAATGTGTCCTTCCAGGAACATGTGTGAGTTCATCCATTCCTACTTAGACCGATCTTGATTCTACTCTCTTATAAACATACAAACATTTTTTGGTATTTATATAGCGCCTTTACAATACAATATACGAAATCAACAAACTATAATTATAATTCTGCTCTCCAGTTGCTCACAATATATAAAGATAAGATCACTTAGAAAATAAATAGGTTTTGAGCTTGTTTTTGAATAAATGCACTGAACGACATGAACGGATACACATGAGGAGAATATTCCAGATACTAGGACCAGTGAAACCAATGCATTGTTGACCTTTCTTAGAGTTCATTTTGGGAATTAGTAGACGGAGAGGATCTGTTCTTGAACGTAATGAATAACTAGATTTTTGGGCTGGAGAAAACAAACTCGAAATGTAGTGTGGATCAAGTTATTTATCGACATGTAAACAAACAAAGCAATCTTACATGTTATTCTCTTTTGGACCGGCAACCAGTGAAGTTCTTTAAGCAAATGAGACACATGATCATACTTTCTGGCTTTTGAAATGATACGGGCTGCACGATTCTGAGTTCGTAGTAGTCTTTCAATATCGGGAACATTAATAGTAATCAAAAGAGAATTTTCATTATCCAGACGGCTTAACACCAGTGAGCGAACAGCATGATGACATACCTCAATATCTTCCTGACCCTAGATATATTGTATAAATGAAAATTAAGTGTCTTACAAAGTGAAGTTACATGATTAGACATGGTTAGACGTGAGTCCAGTTCAACACCTAGAGTTTTGACAGATCAGCAGCTTCAACAATGGCATCATCGATTAGCAATTTAACATGATCAGGTAAATAATGCCTAAGTCTAGGTGAAATAATCAATAAAGATTCAGTTTTCTGTTCATTCAAGAGTAACTTATTCCTTATCATCCCTTCATTAACTTCCCGCACACAAGCTAGTTGAGGATTTGGATCAAACAAATAGTATAATTGAACATCGTCTGCACCGTCAACATTGTTGTTCCTCAAAATGTCACCAAGTGGTCTCAAACATAAAGCAAATAATAGAGGTCAAAATACGGAACCCTGAGGAACACCATATTGCAAACTAAATGTACGAGCAAATTGTTTACCAACTGACACTCTGAATGATCAACCATTTAAGTCAGACTGCAATCGACGTATTAGCACTGAGTGATCAATGGTATCAAAGGCCGACTTCAAGACGAGCATAAAAATAATTACACCTTGTCTGTTATCCATTGCTAACAGTAGATCATGCTTGACCCGAAGCAATGCCGATTCTATACTGTGATTTGCTTTGTAAGCAGATTGCGACGTTTCGTGCAGACTGCATCGATCCAGATGTGCTACAAACGGTTGTGACACAATTGAGTCAAAAACCTTTGACAGATATGCAAGATTTGACACAGGTCTATAGTTTCCTAACTCAAGAGAATCCAGACTCGATTTCTTTAGGCAGGTTGACACAATAGCTTCTTTAAAGATGTCAGGGAACACCTCGCTTCTTAGAGAAGAATTTATAAGCGACACTATAGAGGGTATCAATACATCTACGTTTTCTTTAAGGAGCCATGTTGGCATTGGGCTAATATACAGCATTTGTTTGGAGTCTCTTCTTAAGAGACTCCACTTGTTCAATGCTATAAATTACTTTTTTTCAGATGTTTTCCGTTGTCATCGGTCTCCGCTAGTAGCGCGATGATACGACCATCAGGACTCCAAGCATCCATGACGACAGGACTAGCTTTCGCACGATTAAGAAGTTCTTGGTTTCTTTGCGACAAGTCCTCTGAAAGAGATTTCTTCATTCCTTTCAGTTTCCTGCGATTAGCTA
>CM057157.1:13021749-13046721 GCA_029962745.1 Echinometra lucunter
AAAACAGACACATGATATTCAATATTGAATGACAAGCGCCGTTAAGCCAAAACAACAACAACAACAACAATACCCTAGCATGGATCAAGACAAGGCTCACTACCAGAACTCAGAGAGTAGTTGTTGATGGGGAGGCTTCGGCGACTGTCCATATTGACTTTGGAGTGTCCCAGGTCACAGTCCTCGGTACGTTGATATTTCTCCTGTTTATCAACGACATTGGTGACAAGATAAACACTACCATCAAACTGCTTGCTGATGACTGCTTAGTATTTCGCACAATATCATCCGCAGAAGACACTGTCAAGCTCCAAAAGAACTTGCATACTCTCCGTAATAGGTCTGACCTCTGGCAGATGAAATTCAACGCCAAGAAATGCTACTCGATGAGAAATTCACAGAGGAAAGTATCCGATCACCCACACTTACACTATGGGAGGAGAAGGGATATCCACAGTCTCAACCCATTCTTATCTAGGGGTTGAACTCCATGAGAGGCTTAGCTGGAAACCTCACATCGAAGCTGTAGCGTCCAAAACTGGAAAGACCCTTGGATTTTTACGGAAAAACCTTGGGGAAATGTTTATCTGACATCAAGAAACAAGCAAGTCTACATGGCGCTAGTACGTTCACAACTGGAGTACGCGTCAACGGTACAAGCTGAACCAAATAGACCTCGTGGAGAAAGTCCAAAGAAGAGCTGTTCGTTTTGTATGTGGGAATAACCATAGAGAGGCTAGTTTCACGGCTATGAGAGGAGGTATCTGTCTCCCCATGCTGGGAGAAAGAAGGAAACAAGCCCGTCTGACCACCTGCTACAAGGCAATTAACAACCAGATTGCAATACCCATTCCGGACTACCTCAAAGACACAGAAAAACACGAAACAGCTAACACCAACGCTTCATGAGACTTGGTTCTACCTTGGATGCCTACAAAGTTTTTTTTTTTTTCCAAAGGACAATCAGAGATTTGGATGAGTTCTTTCAACGCATCAAACCCTCATCCAGTTGCTGAACAGGCTTTGATGAGAAGTAGCGTAGAAGGAGAAAAAGAAGTTTAATAGTTTTCTTCCTCTTTTTCGATCCTTCGAAGCATGATCATATGCACGTACCGTGTTTTAAAGGAAAACGAAACCCCTTGGGAAATATCCATTACAATGAAAAGAGGGGATAAAAAGCAATTTACTTTCTGAACCTGTCATTTTGAAGCAACAGTGCCAATTTGCGGATCGCCATAGAAAGTCAATTGAATCTTTTCAAAATTTCATGACATTCTCATTTCGTCCCGATCTCGATGGATTTTTTTTTTCTGGATTGCTTCTACCTACAGCTTGAGAAAATCTCGGTCCTCCGTGATCACGCTACGTAGTGGTCCAGTTGGCGAAAGCCCAAAATTTCTCTCAAGGTCGATGCATTTGTAAGGCTCAACGCAGTCGTTAATTCAGAACCCCCGAAATATTTCACAAGAAAATATAGAAAGACAAAATAGATACGAGAATAAAACAAACGAGATATTTGAAATTTGGCACATAACGAATTAGGTGATCTGTCGGTATCTTTCAGGTTTCGACATGGATAGTGATAAAGTCGTTGGTAAGAATTTTGATAACATTTTTACGACTCGATAGGAGACTAACGTCATAGAAATTGGATGATTTGATATCCCAGCATGATGGAAAGGTGATCCAAAGCTTTATTACCCTTAACTACTAAGATTTGCTAAAGGGTTGTACATGAACTAATGTGCAGTACATTGGAATTATGATAACAGGCCAAAATCAGGCAGTTTATTTCATTTACTGTGACAGTATATGTAATCATAGCTAAAGAGAAAAGTAATATAAAATGCAAAAAAGCAAAATGAAAAAAAAAAAACCTGCCTTCCCCCCCCCCCCCCCCCCCCATCTGGGACTCGAACTAGGGATCTTGAGCACGTGAGGCAAGTGCTTGAAAGGTATACCTGAAAATAGCTCATAGAGATAACACGTGGATGGAAAACGAAATTCTAACATCGTATTTTCCCATTCCAAAATTTCGACATGTTTCTGACACCTGGTTAAAAAAACATATGGACGCATGATATAGAGAATTTCCTCAGCTACAACATACTTGAAGACGTTGGACGAAAATCAAGAAGAAATAACGGAGATATTGATCAAAGAAGATGAGAATGTATAATCAAGAATTACGTAAAAGTCATGTCCCATAGAGAATACACGTAAAATGAGAAAATATGACATTTTACCTCTTATCGTGAATTCAGACCATGATGACGTCATCAAAATGAGAAACAATGAATTATAGATTTGTAGAAAATTGTCTCAGCTACAACATATCGAAATCCCGGTAAAAATTGACGTCATCAAAATGAGAAAAAATGAATTATAGATTTGTAGAAAATTGTCTCAGTTACAACATATCGAAATCCGGTGAAAATTGATAAATAATAAGCGAGATAGTTTTTTATTTCGGTTAAAGGCAAAAAATATAACGTCAAAAATTAAAAATCAAAATTTTGAGTTCACATAAGATTAGGATGACGTCATAGCATTGTAAAGGCAAATTTTTGTCATGGATTCACATCTACAACTCATACATTTTCAGAATATGGAAGAAAATTTTGGGGTCTCCGTGCATTCTAAGGAGCTATGGCGAATTTAAGGGGACATGTTTTTGCGTGTTTTTACATTATTTGCCCCATAGACGCGTGCACGATTTTTGACATTTAAGCGCGCGTGCGACCTTATGGTCAGTTGAAATTGAATTTCAATTAATGTAAATTGTCAAGAAAAGTATTAGGATTGCAAAACAAGTGAACAAACGGCGTTTTTACGTCATTTACTACTTGCGCATGCGCAAAACGCGCGCGAGGGCGCTTAGGGGCGGAAATTTTTTTAATGCTTAGAATGGCCTGAAACGTGTGCAAAACGGTTTTGAGAAGATTCTGAGCATTTTTAAATTTTGCGCGTGCACTGACGCGCGGAAGTACGCGTATGCACACGACTTTTAATGAAAGAGGGATAATGCAAGGTGCAGTAGAAAAAGAAGATGGAAGAATAACATAAGAAAGATAGAAGAAATGAAAAAGATGAAAACAAAGAATAAAATAAGAAGGCTAAAAACAAATGATAAGGAAATATATATCTGAAGGAGTAAAATAAAGAATAATTTAAGTAAAGACAGAAGGAGAAGAAGATAAGACAAAAACAATAATACAAGGAAGATAAAAAGCCTATCAGTCAGGGAAACTCCCCACTTTCCGGGAGAAGCCGTAATCTCGGAAAGTGGACCTATTACGTGGTATTGCGTAATCGCCGACGATCCCTCCGCTGAGCTAGACTGTACAAAGTGAATTGGCCGTCTCTGCCGTGCCCGCTTAAAATGATCATATAAAATAGACATCATGGTGTATTATCTTTATACGCAAATATGTGAAAGAAAATTACATTTATCGCCTGTACTAGAGGCAAGAAAATCCGTTGCCATGATGTTTTTTATATGATTTTTTTTTCAACAGTATAAGGGCAATTCCACGGTAACTGATGTTACCAAGATAGAGTACTGAGGGTATTGTTTTTATTTTAGTTTTGTGAATGACACTTGCTTCGGGTAATTACTACAGATGAATAAGTTGATAATGGGGAAAAAACACATGGACAGTTTTTATCTCAAACTGCATTTCTTATCACACAGCAAGCGAAAAAGTGGCCGGTAACTGACGTTACGCAAAAAAGACATGGAAAATGATGGTGTCGAATTAAATTTATATATCTCATGTCTCAGACTTGTAAGGTTTATCTAATTAATTTGACATTACACCTAGGTTCCAAGGGAAGAGATGTGATTTAAATAATGAGCCATTTCAATAATTTGTTTTAGTGCCATGAAAAATTTACTGAAGGCATGTTGGTAACTGACGTTACGCTTAAATTCAGCGTAGGTTTTGCACATTTAGTGTTTCATTCATTAACTACCCAAAATCTGTTAAAGTAATCCATTAACATCAATTAAATGAATACAGATATGAGGAAAATAAGAAAATATCAGAATAAGAGGTATGAGGCATTTGAAGCAATTTTCTCTGATCATAGTCCCATATGTGCATTTTTTTTTTGTTTATGTCATTCTCCGTAAGAAGGTCGAATTGCATTTTTTTTTTAAATCTTAAATGTTTATTTGTAACATAAAGAAGGCCCTGCAGTGATTTTAGACTTTTATTTGGAATTAACAGGGCACAGTGCGACTTCAGATTTTGAACACTGTGTCCCATATGTTGTGGATTTGCTCTTATCTGAGATGGACCATTCACGTTGTACAGTCTCGCTCAACGGAGGGATCCTCGGCGATTACGCATAGTGCCAGGTAATAAGTCTACTCATTTCAGGGATTTTGGCCTCTCGCGGGAAGTCGAGAGTTTCCCTGACTGCCTATCATGGTTGAAGAAAAAAAAACAATCAAAGAATAATATAAAAAAAGAGAGTGAAAATGATATGATAAAATAAGGAATAATATAGAACAGAGAGAAAAAGATAGAAGGAAAAACAAATAATAACATAGGATAGAAAGACGAAATGATAAGGCCGAAGACAAAGATAAACTTAAGAAAGATATAAGGAAAGATAAAAAGAAGATAGGAGTGAATGAAAAGATAAAAAAAATAATAACTTCAGGAAGGTAGAAAGTGATAATTATAGCAAAAAACAAAGGAAGTATGATAGAAAGAGGAAAAGACAGAAGGAACAAAGAATAACTTTAAGATAGAAAGAGGAAATGGTAGAATGATGAAATAGATAGTAACATGAAAGATGGAAAGAGAAGAGAGATATAAAAACATGGACTAATATAAAGGTAGAAAGACGAAATGATTAGAATAAAACAAAGAATAACATAAGGAGCGATAGGAAAGAAGATAGAATGAAACAAAAAATCAGTAACTTAGGTTGGCCGGGAAGTCCTATTTCGAGCTTGAAAGAGCGGTGATGCTCCTTCCCATGTAGGTCTATCAACTAGCTCACCTAGCTGCAACTGGAGCAGGAAGCAACTAGTGGAGTTTTTTTTTTATATCTAGAGTCCAGCACTTGGGCCTATTTTATTCTATGCCAAGAAACTCATTGGAATTTTATTCTGCCACACAACCCCTACCTTCCTCTTTTCTAGCAAAAGTTACTACTTACGTCCAGTTCGAGGTCTGAAAAATTTCCAGGCTGATCCTTCAGTTTCTGACGGGATATTAAAACAGAAATGAGTATTACGTTAGAACGAAATTGAATAATGGGAGGATAACCAAGCGCACATCAAACACGTGCCTGTGTACTATATATTTTTGTACATTATTTTCTACTATTATGCATGAGCTTTATGCAAAGCCAACGAAATGAATTTCCTATATAGACTAATAAACTAATCTGAATCTGAATCTGAATTTAAATCTGATTCTAAAAGGAATAAATGGATGATATGTCTGCTTTGTATGCCCTTTTTAACTCTATTGAAGTTCTTATAGTTCTAAGAGGGTTGGGGAGCCTTTAACCAAATTACCCTTTTTTTTTTGGAAGTTACTTTCTTCATAGAATGCCGCAATCATTCTAGGTAACCTCTTCACAGACCAGTAGTTATTCTACCATAGGGCTATGTCTTAAAATGAGACCGAAGAAAAATTCATGACAAATCAGTACTTGGAATGAGACACTGCATAATATAGTGACTAGTAGCTGAACCATTTCTCTTGACCTCCTGAAAATATGGATGCACATTTTTTCTGCTCGCTTTCTTTAAAAAAAAAAAGATCTGCAACTCAACTCTAATGGAATTAATCGTTTGTTGCCCTCGCGCAGTCTCTGTCCGGTTTTTGAGTCTGGAATGAAAGACTCTATAAAATCCCTCTGGGACCCATTAGAGTTCTCTCATGGCACCCATGTAAAGCACAAATAAATATTCTTTAACCCTAAAAAGGCTGGGATGGAATTCACCCCTCCCCCTCGACGTTTCGCGCGATATGTCCGCAACGCGCTTAGATGTCGCCACGACGCTGCATGACTTTTTTCTTTAGCATCTCGCACACCTTGTGAGACCAAATTCGCGACGTCCGGGTACGCAGTTCCGAAATGACGCAATATTTTGTACTCGCATGTCGGGTTCAAAAATTGCTCAAAAACGTGATTTCATGTACTAATCCAATACAAATTGTGTTTGCAGCAAAAATTCATAAATGTATGATCACTTTTTACTATTAATGATCAAAATCAACTAGTTTAAGTCTGGATATGATCCAAATAGCATTGCCGAAAAAGCAATAAAAAAGTAGAAATTAAAGAAATACGTAAGAAATTTCAAAAACAATAACATACATAGGAAATTAAATTCGATTCCAATTTTCTTTTCATGTATAGGTGTTAACAACACTACAAAGTGTATTTACAACAAAAATAAGACTATTTGGAGCTTCATCTAGTGATTTATAGCAAAAAGTCTGATTAACGCAAAAATTATTATAATTAATTACCTGACGAATTATTTCGTAGAATGTAACTACGCAAATTGGTAGATGACGTCACTGGTGACGTGCATGCCAATTTTCGGCGCGATCGCGAGATCGACGGCCGCGATCTAAAGGGGGTGGGTGGGTTGAATCTCCCCCCCCCCCCCCCCCCGGTATAGCATCACTCAAAAAGTCCAGCCTGTTTAGAGTTAAGTAGATATAAAAATTGCTGTTCAAACATGTGACCCTGATTTCATAAGAATCCCGGAACTTATTTCAATCTAATTACTGGCCTGTGTCTTTAGAGTGATATACTACCATGAATACATTCCTAATTCGTTACAAGTACGTAGCTGCCAGCTTATTATTATCGTTACTATTATGATTATTATTATCGTTATTATTATTATTATTATAATTATCATTATTATCAATATCATTATTGTTACTATCATTGTTATTATTATCACAATTGTCATTATTATTATTATCGTTATCATGTATTATTTGATTCAATAAGATTTCATAAAATTCTGTTTCTATGCGTTCTCCTAAATCGGATTTGACATTAAAATTTTCAATAAAATTTTCCGTTTTATTATTGCCACAGCATTTTGGTGGAAGGGTTTCATATATCACTAAAATCGAAATTTTCTGAAGTGCCATTGAAAATATTTGTCACTCTTTTGAGGCGTCATTTGCCGCATTTAAATTTAACACTTAACATTGGTTATGTTAGTAATGCAACTATGGTTATTCAAATAGAAGTAAAGTAATGAATCACACGTGTTTTTTTTTCTTTTTGGTAGACATATGAATTAATGAACCATGCAAATAAAATGCAAGATTTGTCATTGCGGTCAATTCTCCCACTGTATTTAATGGTGTGGTTATTACGTATCAGAAAACCTCATGACTTTTGCCAAGGTGACACACATATATTCTATAATAACGAGTACTCTATCATAGTTTCGTACTTTTCTTTATACTGCATAAATCATTCTGATTGTTAGCTAAATATATCTGTCTTAAAATACAAAAGAAGAAATCCAAACATTATCGAAAATGAAGCATTCAAATACATGATGAACAATAATTGTATATTTACTTTTCAATTCAACTCCTCAAAAACAAAGTTGAATGCTAAAAATTATGTTTTTGAACGTTGGAATTAAACTGTCACGAAGTCAGCAAATCGTAAATCCGTAAACTAAAGGATCAAATGGCAAAAGGAGCAACTTTTCCCTGAATGTGAATAATTGATATGTATTTACAAGCGATTAAGGCATAGATCTGAAAACTAGAAAAATGGCTATAACTCGATACATTCTTGACATCACTAAAATCGTCGAATCGGAACCTTATAATAAAGTAATTTGAATGACAAAATTACGAATTTAGCAAAGAAATCCTATATCATTACCTTTATAATCATCATTATATTGTTAGGTGGTTTGTAGTTATCGACAGATCACCTGGTAATTCTATCAAAGTTGAAATTATGCTCTTTATTCTTATTTTCATTTTCCTCCTACTTTTCGTGCAGTCGAATACTGAGAATTGGCTCAACTAAAGGCATTGGCTAACTTTATGAGTAGCTGATTAAAAAAAATTCTCAAACTAAGATGAAACATGTGTATGAGTAATTGTATTTGTACTAAAAAAACCCCTGAAACCAACCATAATTTGGAATGAAAATGTGTAAGTTAGACGCAAACGGCGATTTTATTATCCTTCGTCTCTCGAGACAATCACTAAGAGGACCACTTTGCTTGAATTTGAGAATTTGAGAATTTGAAAAGATGAAACATGTGTACGAGTACTTGTATTTGTACTAAAAAAAACCCCTGAAACCAACCATAATTTGGAATGAAAATGTGTAAGTTAGACGCAAACGGCGATTTTATTATCCTTCGTCTCTCGAGACAATCATTAAGAGGACCACTTTGCTTGAATTTGAAAATGCCGTTATGTGCCTCCCGCCGCGTGATACGCCAATACACACAGTACGGTAAGGATAATAATATCCGCATGCGCACTCCTTATGTCTATTCTTTGCAACCGACCCTCAGACATTGTTTCACATTTTTTATATTTAAAAATACTTCTGTGGATATAATACTTGAAAACTTTCAGACTGGTATTTTTACACCATTACCCTTATGCTTATCCCATTTCAAGAAATAAAACAAGATTTTTTTTTCAAAATCATAACAATGTTAATCAATGTCTTTAATTTTCAGCGAAAAAAAACATTTCGGTAAACTACCAATCCTAATAATAATAATAAAAATAATGATAATATGTAACATTTATATTGCGCTTAATAAAGTGTTTCTAAGCGCATGAAAAAAAGAGAAAAAAAGTGGAAGAACGCATATAAAAAAATCAACTAAGTAGAGGATTGCCTAACAAGATAAGTTTTAAGAAGTGCCTTCAATGAGTCTGATTGTTCCAGAGTTTTAGGGAAGAAAAGGCACGATCACCATAACGGGTCATGACGACAAGTTCCAGCAACTTTTCGATGTTCATACACAAAAAATACTCCTACCTCAATTTTGTGGTGAAATAAACAGGAACTTTCTTCCTTGTTTTCAATCCTTCGAAGCATGATCGCACGCACCGTGCTTACATTAACTGTTTCAAGTCTATGTTTTCTTTCCTGCTTTTTATATTTCACTGTGTTATTTCTGATAAATTTTATTCAGGTGAAATGGTGCAAACGTCTATTTTTATAATTTTTTTCAGATATTGTGAAACAAGATGTCAGGCTTTGGGAAGAGTAATAATTCGAGAAGCGATGATTGTTTTTCCTTGAGGCATACGCATCAAATCAGCTAACTTGGTATTTTCAGCGGCTTGATGGAGAAAATACCTCGGCTGCGTTGCTTTGTGTACTATTAGTGCATTATGCATGCATACACAATGATGCACACATTATACACAGCGATGCAGGCCTACATGCTAAGCGCATAAAAGCAAATTGTCCCATTTTGCAGTCATTAAAGAGTTGCCATATTCCCGATTTGGGATTTCACTTCTGGTAACTGCAGACTTAGTAAAGCATTAACTTACAGAAGTGAAATATGTTATTCGCAATTGTCATAAATGAAAGTATAAACGGGGGTGGAGGTGCAATTTGTATTATGGTTTCTTATGCCGTTCGTCCCCCTCTCCATACACACACACAATCCCTTAGGATTAGAATAAAGCTTATAGGGTTCCTAGTGACTAAGTTATATACACTTCTAAAACTAAAAATCTTAAGTGTCTCTTTCAGATTCGGGGAAAAAAACAGACAAACTAATATCTCCGACTAAAATACTGGTAGTTTTGGGGTGGCGGGTCACATAGATCTATGTTTAAGCACTTGTTATAAACTGGCATTTCAATCTATCACACAATCCTCACCTTCCATTTTCCAACAGTGCTACTTACCTCCAGTTTGCTATCTGAAAACTTGCCTCCCGGTGGGTACATCGAATCCTAAGTGGATATTAAATCATAAATCAGTATTACAGCGAGGGAGAGGAAATGAAAAAAAAGTAATAACCAAGCTCACATCAAATTGCCTGCAAGCAGGGCCGTACGCAAAATTTATTTCCTGGGGGGCGCAAGACGTGTACAAGTTTTCGAAGAAACTCGATAGTGAGGGAGCAAAGCGAGTGAGCTGGTCACGAGGGCGCTTTTGCATTTTAAAAAAAGTTAAATTGAAGGGTTTGGTGCAGTTTTTGGTGGATTTTATGAAAATTTTCAGAAAAAATGTGACTTTTCAAAATTCATTGGGGTCCACTGCCCCCCCCCCCTGTTGCGTACGGCCATACCTGCAAGGTATAAATGGCTGCTATGTCTGATTGGTATGTACAATTTAGCATTAAAGAAAAAAAAAATTAAACTCCCCCTTTAAAGGGAAAGTCCACCCTGGAAGGTTTCAATGTTTCAATACAAGGAGATAAATTTGAACAGCATTTTAAAAATGAAATGAGCAAAATCGTTCAAAGAATAAGAAAATTACACTCATTTACATTTTCTAGTAAATAACTCTCGGCTCTGCAAATTGGCGACACTGATGTCATCATATGCGAGCAGGTCTCTATTCACTTTGTACATAAAATTTCACATTTTCCCAATTTTCTTGGAAGTTACACATTTTCTTACCCCATAGTCAAAGTATGTTACGTAAAAAGCAATTTTTCTGAACATACATTGACTATGGGGGTTAGAAAATGTGTAACTTCCAAGAAAACTGAGAAAAAGTGAAATTTCATATACAAAGTGAATGGAGACCTGCTCGCATATGATGTCATCAGTGTTGTCAATTTGCAGAGCCGAGAGTAGTTTACTAGAAAATGACCGATTTTGCTCATTTCTTTTAAAAAATGCTGTTCAAATTTATCTCCTTTTATTGAACCAGTAAAACTTCTAGTGTGGACTTACCCTTTAATAATCCAAAAAGCGTGTCTGTTTAACGAAAAGGTTTTGAGGGAAATAACTAGACAGGAGTATTTCTACACGTATTGACTTTTAACTTCTGTGTGAAAATAAGAATGATCTGTCGAGTCATGTATGAGTAAGCCGGGCCCGTCGCTAAAAGGGGTGGTGGTGGTGATGGGGGGGGGGGGGGGTTTGGGATGGGGGTGACCGCTCGGGATATCGTCGGTAAAGAGAAGAAAGAGGAGGGAAAAAGGAGAGAAGAGAGAAAAGAAAAACTTTAAAGAGGAGGAAGAAGGAGAACAAGAAAACAAGGAGAGAAAAGAGAGGTTAAATAAAAAGTAAATGGAAAATGAAATGGGGAAAGGGGAAAAGAAAAACGATAAATGATTCGGTAAAGAGAAGAAAATGTCTCGGAGATAAAAAGGAGACATTCTGAGGTTGTGCTTGAGGGTACGGTGCAGACGTGGAGTCCAGGTAATGACGGACCGTGTCGGGTCAGGCGGGGCTGTCCCCTTTGTCGGGTATTTTTGCTCGATTTTCTTATCAACCTCGGTAAGTTTTGATGTTGCGCAATTTGCGCACTCTCTGTATCGACGGTATTGTAACAGTGTCTGGAGTGCGCGTTTTCGTTTTACATCGAAGCGTAGGCAATTTTGCGAAAAAAATCTGAGAAGTGCTCTGGTGGAAGAGTCTAAATAACTCGTCAACGCATATTCACGACCACAATCAGCGCTAAAAAATAAACAAATTGCACGAACAGTCAGCGAACAATATCGGTATACATGTAGGTAGGGAGAGATCAGGGAAATCAGAAAAGGGCAAAAACAAAGAAAAACATGAGGAAAGAACAGAGTATATAGAATTCATTGTATTTCTTCGCTTTTTCTTTTATCTATGCTCATTTTAAAACAAAAGTAACTCTCGGGAATTGTGCTTTCAGTTGTGCTGCTCAATCAAAAACGAATTAACTCTAAATGCAATCGAAATAAGAAAGCCACATGCGATACTGTCTTTAAAGTTTTGTTGAAGACTCGCCTCTTTTCAGAAGTTTTTTATTCCCAATTGTATTATATTCAACATGTTTAAGCAGTAGTATTGTGGGAGCTCTGTTACATTACAGCGCAGTACAGTAGAGTATAAGTGCGCTACGAATAAAATTTGATATTTTCCTCTCCCCTTTCTTTATATTTTTCTTTGCTCTTTTCCCCTTCCATCTATCCCATATATACACTTATTTCTTTTTCCTTTCATCTATCCTCTTCTCTTTGCTTATGTATCCATCTTTCCTCTACTTCTCTTTCCTCGTCCTTGATAAGTTCATTTCGTCTTTCATCTCTCTTCGGTATATATTTCTTTGTTTTTTTTTCCTTCCATCTATGGAGGGCTTATCTTTTCTTGTGTATTTCCTAGTCTTTTTCCTTTTCTATTTCCCTTCCTCTATCCTCTACTTCTCTTTCCTCATGTATTTCTTTGTTGTTATTCTTTTTCTTTCAGTATCCTCTACGCTCCTTAAGCTGTTTTCCTGATCCTCCCCCTGTCCTTAATTATATGTATTTGTATTCTTTTTTTTTTTCACGTAGGCCTATCCTCCCAACTCCTTTTGCATGTCTTTGATTTTTTCCTTTCATCTCTCCTTTCTTCTTTGTTTTACCTCTTCGTTATATGCTCTCCCCTTTCATTCATGATGTACTTCTTTGTTTAAAACCTTCCATGTTTCCTCCTATATTTTTCAATTCAATTTCAATTTATTTCACATTTGCATTAAAAAATACCAACAATATACATACATGGGTTCACAGGTAAAATATACAAGAAATACAAACGGGTGACAAATGTGGGGGATTCGCAAAGGCCATAGACCTATCAAAGGCTAATCCCAAATAGTAAAACACATCATACAGTACAAGAAACATCAGAACAACAACAAATATTCTTTTGTGTTTCTTTGTTTTTCCTTTCATCTATACTCTTCTTGCTCCTTATGTAGTCTTTTTTCCTTCTTCCCTCTTCTCTTTCCGTATGTATTTCTTCGTTTTCCTTCCTTCTATCTAATATTATCTTCCCTTATGTATTTCTTTTGTTTTAGATTTTGGTCTATGCTCTTCTCTTTCCTCATGTTCTTCCATCTATCTTCTCTCTCTCTGGTGTATTTTTTCTTCCCTCTTCTCTTCCCCTATACGTTTCTCTGTTTTCCTTCCATCTTTGGGGTGTATACACTGCATTGTTTTCCCCTTGAGTATTAAGGCCCATTAAAGCTTCTGCGGTTCAGTGTGTACTTTCGCGCCCATTAGCTGTACACATACACGCTATGTAGTTCTGTGGTATAAACCCACAAAACTTTAAAGACGTTTGAGTTCGTTGTATAAGCCTTATGAACGGAGTGCGTGCTGCTGGAGAACATTGTGATGGGGATCGTAAGTATGCGCTGACGACTTAGACTCTTTCACCAGAGCACTTCACGGATCTTTTCACAGAATTGCCTGCGCTACGGTGTAAAACGAAAACGAGCGTCCGGAGTCGGCCAGAAATTAGCCTTTGGACAAAGCCTCGCCCGCTGCTTGTCTGCCACGCAGGGTCTGAAAACAGACTAAAGCAGTGTGCGTTTATTGTAGTGATCGGTGGACCGAGCCGCGTCAGCGGCGAGGCCTTTGCTAACTTGCGGAACTCATCAGATATTTGCATATGCATGATGGTCTTGCATATACAGCAGCTAGTGACAATCGTGGCCAATCGTAATTGTTTACACCGCGGTGTTTTACATGGATTCGTTAATTAAATTATGGGAGAATCGATATTCAAATGTACTAAATAATTAGTAGTATCTAGTTCAATTTTCAATAAAACATGGATTTATCAAAGAAAGTAAAGTATTTAATGACTAGTGTGTTAATAAAAGATAATAATACATAGGATTTCTATAGCGTCTCTTCCATTTTGATTACATTGTGTTCATCATTTTGCTACATAAATAGATTTATCGCAAAATATTGCTCTCTCCTTTTTCATTTCAACCTACGCACAGTGGTTCGCGCAAACAGCTGGTCGTGATTGTTTTTGTACAACACGTGAACGTTCGGTACACGTGAAAAATGAATATTCATAAAATTGTCTCGCATTGTCTACTCTGATTGGTGCATCGGATTCGAACGAGTCGTTTGGCCGGCTTTCTCGGTATGATACTTTGCATCTAATTATCTACGGATTTGGGAGCGGAAAAATAATACGTAAAAGGATAAATAAACTACAACAACCACCCAGGTTAGTAAAGGCCTCAGTGCTGACGCACCTCGGGCCACGGATCACAGTTGTCGCGCGATTGGTCTATGTATTCAGTCGCGTTTAGGGAAATAATAGCACAGAGTGCCTTGGCCAAAGGCTAGCCAGAAATCGGGTTGCCCACCCTTCACCACGTCCGGACTGGAAACTGTATGCCTTTTATAGAAAATAAAGCATTATTATGTCGGTCGCTCAATTCGACCTCGTAGAAACAGAATGGTTTCGGATAATTAGCAAAGTGCCGCAAAAAAAAATCATATTTGGGAAATAGATGATCAGATATTATTCAAATACCTTATAGGCTTATAGCAAATTGTGTATGTATGATCCGCACTGTGATTGGTGAAATTTGCATCACGTGACGTACAAAAGATTTAGTTATAGTGCACGATCGTGCATGGTTAGGCGCGTACAAAAGTGTATGGGAATGCGTATGAAAAGCACCTCGCGCGCATCCATTGTTAACATTGTTTTTAGCAGCGCGCTAAGCCTGGTGAAGTGAATGAGATAAGCAACTTTAACCGAGTAAGATTATTCTTAAAAGGCATTGGAAACTGGCAAATACCAGAGTGGATTTATAGAGAGAGTGACGCAAACAGAAGTCGTTTCTGATTGGTCAGTTATTTCATGGAGCTAAAAAATAGTTCCCTCGACTGATTTTCTGCTTCAGCAGCGTCTGTAGTGAAATGATACATGCACTGAAATTTCGGTAAGTCGAATTTTCTCTTTTCGTTTTCTGGTTCTGATGCCACATTTTCCCTGAAAAAATATTTTTCTAGGACAGTGGTATCACTTTTATATCAATTAAGTCTGATCCTGTGTAGTTTGCGTAATGTTTTTCCGATGTAAATTAACGCCAGTTTAAAAACCACAATTTTCATGTTCTTTTAGGGAGAAAAATGACGATTAAAGTTTATTTTCACATTTTCTGTCAGTACTGATGGTTATGATTTGTTTGAAAAAATATTTACATATTATTTGCAAGGTTGCCATTTTGAAAATTTCTTTATTTTTAACGAAAATAACGTAAATTTAGACAAAAACCAGACATGGAAATACTGCATGAGGAACCACTGGAATATTGAGGGAACTAATCTGATTTGTGGCTAGCACCGCCCACGGCACGGCCAACTCGAGCAAAGTCGAGGCGGGTGGCCTAGGCTAGGCTAGGGCTAGGGTTAAGAACCACGGCCCATGCTGAAATTTGGGGCTGCGATTTTCGTGCACACATTTCAAATCTTATTTTCATTTCTTAAGCCTGCTCTTGTAATGATAATAATTTCATTTTCCCTTAACTAAAGTAAAAGCCTAATTTAGATAATTCTTAAATTATAATCCTGAGCTAGTCCCAATTAAGCCAAAGCCAAGGCCAAAGACAAAGGCCAGGGCCAAGGCCAAGGCCAAAGACAAGGGCCAAGGCCAGGAAAAGACTTAACACCATAACAGTTAGACTAAATAGCCAAACCATGTACAACGTTAGAGCTGGATCTACACCTCTAGTCTCTAGATATCTAAGTTCTGTTCAACTAGTTCCAGATCTACTGAAGATCACCTGAATTGCAGTGTTTGTTCAATAACTTGGTTACCAAAACTGAATCAAAATCAGAAATTGTTAACAATTTTGCATGCAGAATCTGTATACGAGTCCAGTGTTTTATTAATGTCGTGCTTATTCGTGCAAACTTGTTTATACCTGCATAAGAAAAAGCATTGCACAAATGAATTGTCAAGTGAAATTTTCGCCTCTCTTGATTTGTTACAAAATACAAAGTTTGACATTCTTGATTAACTACATCAGGTTACAGGGGGGAAAAACGAGTCCTTTGGTAGGATTTATGCAATTTAAGCATCATTTATGATTTAGGACGAGTGCACTGGACCACAAATCCATTGGTATCTACTAGTATCTATCAGTAGTAATTATAAGGCTAAATACCTCACATAGTGCATGTGGATAATTAGACTCAACGAAATCTCAACGAAATGAAGTAAACATAAATTTGATAACATTCCATTATTCCTCCACTGACTAGGATAGTTTTGTCCACTTATAAGTATGTACTATTTGATATTTATTGTTTTACAAGATGCTGGACCATGGAGTTGACACAGACTGAAGATACAGAATTTCAACACAGAACTTTGCTTCATGAGAGGCAGGAAATGCCATGAAAGAAGGTCGGCAGATGTCATGTTAGCTATGCTAGTTTGACTTCAGCATTCTGAGGTAATTTTTCAGACTGATGTTGCATTGTTAAACTTCTTTCTTAAAGTTAAGCACAGATCATGTCATGAGTATAACAGTCTCTCTCTCTGATAAATATGTGACCAGCATCATAAGATCAATTCATACTGCGTGTAAATCTTACATTGCATTGGCTAAATTTCTTTTAATATTTGAATGGCTCATATGATTTCTTTTCCATGAATTATAAGTTGACTAAATTAATCTGCTTAGCAGAGGCGGCCGGGGGGGGGGGGGACATGTTTTTTTCTGGGGGATCGTTCCCCCCCCCCCCCTCGATTTTCAAAAACTTAATATATAATTTTTAAATTTTGAGTCAGCTGACCAACTTTAGGCCAACCGTTTAAATATTTTATAGGCCTAGAATGCATTTTGATGGCAAAATCAGGCTTTTCATTATTTTCTCACTTTTCGAAACATATTTTCGGCGGAGTTCTTCCGGGTTTCTGTCCCCCCCCCCCCCCCCCCTCGTGACATGAAATCGCCGCCGCTTAGTTATTTCATTATCAGTTGTTTAAAAAAAAATACAAGTGTACAGAAATTTGAAATATAGGTGGGTTTACATGTCAAATTTCAGTAATGAGAGGAGCTGAAAGCATGAATAATTTGATAATATAAACTTCTTTGTCTTCCTTTTATTTCCTCTGCCCTCCCATTATCTTTCTGTCTTTCTCTCTCTTTCTCTCTCTCACCATCTCCTGCCTTCCTTTATTTCTCCTCTTTATTTTTCAATTTTGCAGATCAAAATCGAAATGATGCATGCTACAAGAAATCATCACATCACAATCTTTGGAAAAGACAGAGCAACGGGCAGCTATTTATATCTGCAGAGGGCAAGAAATTAGACCAAACACGGACTGATCAGAGATGCAATGTAAACTGCCTGCCCAAATAAGTGGTGGAATGTCAGGCAGCCAGTGTCTATGGCATTAGCCTAAAATTTAGCTTTGGCATAGACAGACATTTCGAAAGGGGAAGGGGAAATATTCCCATATTTCCCCCCCCCCCTTTTTTTACTTCTTCTGGTTGACAAAGAAGTTAAATGACTCTTTATCTTCTTTGATTACATTCTGTTCCTTTGATTTTTTCCCCTTTTGAGTTTCAATACTGGTTTCTTCCGGTGAATATACCATATGGGGAATATATATGTATATATATTCCCCATTTTCTTATAAGAAGTCAGGACAGCCTGTAATGAAGAGTCTTATTTTCACTGACAACTATCATAAGCTGCTGAAACCCTTGCATCTGTTGAGAACAAATTTGTCAGTGAAAATCATTATTGGGCCAAAGTTCTTTTTAAAAGTTCAGAAAATTTTCAAAGATGTCCTGTTTATCATTATTATTTGTGTGGTGCTTGCACTTTGTTTCAAATGAGTAGTCTGTTCTCTCCCCCCCCCCCCCCCCATCTTAAATGTTCATTTGTCACCATAAAAGGGTATTGTCAAGAGCAAATATGAGATGTCCTCTCCAAATTGTGAGTCTGATTTGGATTTATTATAGTATTTAAATTTGACATTAGGCCAGTCAGTCACATCTTCAAACTTTTGGCATCAAACCATAAAATATTTCAAAGAAAGGTAGGGGCATTGAGCTGAATGATTTATGTTCAAAACTTACTGCTTATGTTTAAGCATTTGCACTACATTGTTTAAGAATTTGAAGAGAAATTAGCTAATTTCGATTTTAATTGACAATATTTATATTAAACTATCATGTTGTCAAATTTACAACAATATTCCAAAGAATAAGTGAAATATGAATGGTTTTACTCTTAAAGCATCAGGAAGATGCCTTTACAAAACAAAGAAAATTGAATAAAAGTTGTGTTAATTTTTTCCTTCTATATCCTAAATGGAAATGTACTGGGATCTAAAACTTTACAAGTGTCTTGCTGTGGCTTTTGTGGCAGATTGTTTGATACTTGCAAATGTGGGCTACTACCTTTAAAGAGAAATTAGGGTCTCTTTTGAAACTAAGAAATTACCTGAAATTATTTTTCTAGTGTGTTTAGAAAATATTATTTTTTTTTGCTATGAAAATCTTTATTCTCCATAATACTTAACTATGTAATTCATAGGTACAGAAATTGTGTTGCCAAATGCAATAATTTTTGTTGCATGTTATTTTAAAGTATAAGAATTCATTTCATACTCATCCATGGCCGTACACAGCAGGGGGGAAGGGGGATTTCGAAAACAGAAATTTTGAAAACTGACATATTTTTACTGAAAATTTTATCAAAATCTACCAAATCCTTCAATTTCAATTTATACTGAAGTATCCTCGTGACCAGCTTGGTTGCTTCGCTCTTTAGCTGTCTAGTTTTTTTTTTTAATATTCTTACATGTCTTCCCCCCCCCCCCCCGAAAAAAAATCTGCATACGGCCATGTAATCATCTAATTTTTTGCCCTCAACCAAGTGAAAAATGTCTTGCTTTGATGGTATGTACAGAAAAATCAAGTGTATTCAGTATGATTGAAATCTAAGCAGTATACTTGAAAGTGAATTATGACTTTCTTGCTATGATAGGGTGTTGGTCAAACTTTCACTGATATGTTAATCACATTCATCTTTTATATGATAATCACATTCTTCTTTTATTTCAACAAAATAAATGAAGATGAACTTCCCCTTTGAGATGGAAGCCGATATGTTGTATTAAAGTGCTATGAACACTAATACAATTGGATCGTTTATCCTCAGTAACTGATTTAAAAAGTAGCAGTTTATCATTGGTGCTACTGGTCAGTATGTGAGCAGTATCCAAGCTGATTTACATAAACATTGCCAAAACTAGGTACTGCACTCATGGATGGAAATCTGTCTTGAAAGGTGAGGTGGAAGCAAATGAAGTTCCAACAGGTGTCTCCTTGTATCTGAGACTTTCATTGGAAAGCAAAAAAAAAATAATGATAATAATTAAAGATCCCCCCCCCAAAAAAAAAATGGTCGGGGGAGGGAGCTACATTTGACAAAATGCCTCCACCTCCAAAATGTGGGGACACGATTGTGAGGACATGCCCCCCTTGGGATTTCTGCCCTAATGCAAAGGTTAAAGATTTTCCTTTCCCCCTTTATTATTGTCTTTGGGGGGGGGGTGGTTAATAGAACATGCATTTGATTAGAGACATTGAATTAGATTTAGCATTTTAAGAATTTCACTAGAGTAAATTATTCTCTCACATCATGTACAAAAATCCCTGCTAGTTTAGAAGTTTGTAATACTTCGAGAATGCTTTGTGGAGAGGGGTGTGTCTTCAACACATATTTAGGATTGGGGATGGGGCATTTAGCGCAAGTGTTACGTCCAGAAAATCAGAAATTGGCAGAACGAGAGGGAGAGAGAGAGAGAGAAAGGATGATCTGAGAACGGTGTAGACGTAGTGATATAAAGAAGAAAAAGAAGAAGGAGAAAAGGGAAAAACGTGGAGAGTTTGATTAAGTTAAATGACAGAGAGTGAGAGAGAGGAACTAAATACTATGAATGCAGACAACAAGAAGATAGTAATAATTATAAAAGATATGCTATAGAGAAGAAATAAAGATGGTTGAATGATGGGGCGAGTGAACTAATTTCAGCATTACTTCATCATATAAAAATAACATTTAACCAACTGACACCTAATATTGAGGAAATGAACTGCCGGAGGGGGGGGGGGGGCACGCGCCTAATATGGTATACGAGGTGTACCGCTGAGATACATGGGTCGCTTTTTTTTTTTACAATTCCCTAAACAATGGGGTATAGTTTTGAGTCGGAAAATCCCTTAACATGCCCCTTCACTTTTTAAAAATAAGCAATTCTGTTGTTTAGAGTACACATCCGAGAGTCGGCAAATCCGATACATGCTCCTCACTTTAAAAAAAAAAAAGTAATTCTATTCTTTAGATTTGGTCTATACATTCGAGGATCAAAATCCCTAATAATAGGTGCCTTTTTTAAAAAACCAAAATTACCCTTAAAGATGGGTACGGATATGCAGGCTTCAGCGGCACATCCCGGTCAGAACCAAATTCAAGAACCCCCCCCCCCCCCCTCCCGGGATGAACTGCCGTCTACAAGAATAAAATTTGCTCAAAATGATTATCAAATGAGTTTATATTAACCCTTATTAAAAAGGAAACTGAAATAGAGAGAGAGGGGGGGGGGAGGATGATCGGACACATAAGGGAATGGATTTGAGCATAATAAGTTTAGGATATGCTTACAAAATTGCTTACAGAATCCGGAATTATGAATAAAAGAATTTGTAAACATGCTGTCAGTAAAAAAAAATGGATACAATTAGATATCGTCCTGCAAGCTCGAGCAAAGCACTTTCGTTCTGTTCATGTAGTTAGCAGACGACGCAACAGACTGGGAGGGAACTATTTTGATCCCCATATTTGACCTTTGACCGCCCGCCCCATAGCTTGTACATACGCGTGACGCCACTCTCTCTATAATTTTTTTTGTTTTGAATCCACTCTGGCAAATACTGGTTAACGCCACCTACGTCTTCTTTTGGACAACTGCACATAAACGAATGGAGCCCATGCTGCGAGCGGGCATGATGAAAATCAATCGCTGTAGTCCGACGTATGCGTAAGATGCACAAAGTTTGTGTACGAGTGAATCGGGCTTACGGAAAAGAAGATGTAGATGGCATTTTAACCCGTATTTGCCATTTTCCATTCCTTTTAAAATGTATAACTCAATATAGTGCAGGATAAACCATGCACTATTTATATAATAGTTTATTTTGATGACGAAATAACACTTCTACCATAAAGAGAATTCAACTGAATTCAATTCAATTAGGTTTATTCACAATAAAATAAAGAATAGGAAGCTGGGAGGCTGAAATTGTTCAGTTTACAATCAACAAAGACAGATTAAAAAGTGCATGCAATAATCAAAAAGAAACAAATCTAAATAAATAAGAACATATAGTACTTAGACAAAAGGTATAGAAAGAAAGAGTGAGCGAGAAGGTCAAGGAGGAAAAAGGAATATGGAGAGAGGGAAAAGAGAAATAAGGTCAAACGAGAACAGGGAGCGTAAGCAAAGAAAGGAAAAGAGAGGAGAGAGGAGAGGAGAAAGGAAATAGGACAGAGAGAAAGGATTAGAGAAGGTGAAAAAGGAGAGAAGAGGGCAGGATGAAGAGGAAGAACATAGAGAGAGAAAAAAAGGATCAAGTAACGATACATAAAAACCTTATATAAGTAATATGACATAAAAATACTACTTCCTATAATCATGATTAAAGGGAAGAAATAGAGAAAGAAAGAGAAAAGAGAATAGGGAAGGTAACATGAAGTAGAAAGGGAGAAAGAGAAAAAGAGAGAGAAAGAAAGAGAGAGAGGAGAAACATAGAAAGAGAAAAGATATTGCTAAATTTTTATTAAAATTGTACGAGGTACAAGGTATGAGGTATATAGTATACATACGAAAGAAATATTGCATATAGTACAAGTATCATGAATTAAAAATAATTTACATTAAGTCATAATAAGTAGCCCCGGACATGGAAAAGTTGTACATTGTGTCCTACCTTCATGAATTCAAAAGAAATTATATTCAGACATAATGAATTGAGAAGTTGCACCAGACATGGGATAGTTGAGTTACTATAGCGTTGTGTCCTTGTCTTCGGGTTGTCCAAAAGCGAAGAGCTTCGTAGGACGCGACCAGTACGTCTGCATATTACGATGCCGAGTAGACAAAAGAAGGGATTTCCCAAAATCAGAGAGGAGAGTGTTCCTTCTTTCAGCAAGCGTGGGTAGCTTGAACTCGCGAAGAAGATCTTGGTAATGAGCTCGGAGCGGGTAGGTGATGAAGCGGAGGGCTCTCCGTTGCACCCTTTCCAAGGCTTCCGATTGCGCAACAGTGAGGCTAGTTTTCCAGACTGGAGCGGCACATTCGAGGAGGGGGCGGATGTACATGATGTAAACAAACAGCAGATCGTTGCGATTAAAACCATTCCTCTTAAGTGAACACAGAATGTAGAGTCTTTGAGAGGCCCGCGAAATCATTTCCCGTACCTGACTGTCCCATCTCAGATCCGACTGGATAATGAAACCTAGTAGGCGCAAAGATGTAACAACTTCAATGGGTTTGTCGGCGATAGTGATGACTGGAGCAGGAACATCAGTACGTAAGAAGCTGATGTGCATTTCTCGGGCTTAGGTGTCATGTGATTAGTGCAGCACCAGTCACAAATAGAATCAATGTGCGTTTGTAGATTATTATGATCGACTGCTCTTTTGGTGATCTCTACTACACTGAGGTCATCGACATATGGGGCCAATCCTCGTACCTTGAGGTACTCCGCAGGTTAGCGATTGGTGTGAGGAAGTCGAACCCGTGTAGAGCACCATTTGTGAGCGATTCGAGAGAAAGCTGCAGATAGTGGGTATGACTGACGAGTTTACTTCAAGATCAATCATCTTACTAATAGCTGTCGTATGGTCAATTATATCAAAAGCTTTCGTAAAATCTATGGGACAGATATCCGCATAGTGACCTGGTCTGTCTAGACCTCTGTATATTGCATCGATCATGCTTATAAGGTAATGGTTGACAGAAGAGCCTTTCATATTTCCGAATTGCCGAGGATCAACAATTTCTCAATGTCAGACATAACCCACTGCGCAAGGAAACCTTCGAATATGCGAGCGAGTATTGGAGTAAATTAGATCGGGCGAAGTTGGCTATACTCAACGACAGGGGCTATCTTGGGTACTGGGCACACAGATGCTGTTTTCCATAAGTATCCAGAGAGAAGACAGTCGTTGAATATTACGGTCAAATGAATGGACAATTCGTAGGCAAATTCCTTCAACAACCGTATTGGTAAATCGGATGGATGGCCGGCTTTATGCACTCAGACGACGAAGGTTATTATACACATCTCTTCGCTCAATGATCGGTGGGGGCCGAGCTGGAAGATAGGCCGGCAGCTTCGAGAGATCACAACTAGGAAGTTGCCTGCAGATATCAGCAAAGTAAGTGTTCAGATGATCAGCAATAAGGAAGGCAGGAACAGCAGGGTCGATCACGAACTGGGGTCGTTTCGTCAGACCAGTGAGATTTCTTATATGTTGATGCCATTTTCCAGGCTCAGTTTGTTTGAAGTGGTCGACTTTCTTGAAGTAGAAAACTCGTTCGGCCTCCTTGATTTTCCTTTGTACAACATTTCTCAATTTGTTGTAAAGGAGGGTTTCACCACACTTGAAGGCGGAATTACGGTCAGAGATGAGAGACCGAATGGTATTGGTCATCCACGATTTATCACTGTGCCTACGCTTAATGGCTACTCGAGAGAAGTGTCATCTATATTGTTCCGTGAGAAGTTGCTGAAGTATTCAACTCTGATGTCAACATCAGGTAAAGAGCTAATAACAGACCAATCCAGCTCGGTTATCCACTGTTCGAAAGAGCGGACAGCAGAATCTCGGTAAGGTCGATAAGAGAAATGAGTAGATCGGCGACAGACGTGAGCATCCAGAGCTTTGAGAGAAATCAAAGAGTGATCACTATTAGCAATAGGTGCACAAATGGAGGGCTCATGGTACTCACAAACAATGTCAGCGAAAATCTTGTCTAATATTGCAGTTCCTCTAGTCGGATTTTTGACAGTTTGGACAAAAGATGTATGCTGCTCCAATGGTGACGCATCAAGATCACTGAAGTCGCCAGTGATGAGTAGAGAAGCACTGCCTGAATTCGCCCTGATAGATGCGACAGTATCAATTAGATAGTTACAAAGTTCCTCACGGTGTTCAGATCGCGGGGGTGAATGACAACTGCTACAAATATATGTGGTTGCACAACCGGAATTGACTGGAGGATTGTAACTGAACACAGAGTACTTCTAGTTGTTCCGGGACACTGTCAGTGTAAACTTCCTTTGCGTTTAAATCATTGCGGACGTACAGACAAACTCCTCCATCAGGACGATCACAGCGATCTCGATGAAAGAGATTATATCCAGAGAGTTCACAAGCAGATGCAGACTTTTCAAGAGAGAACCAGTGACGGCTACTAAAGGAACATCTTTGTGCTGAGTTCTCGATTCAAGCAAAAAGTGATTTTGGAGCTGAAAATGGTTGCGCCCTCATAAATCCGCGAAGGTGCATACGTGCGCAGTTAATCAGACAAAGCGCGTGGACAAAGGTGAAGCATTGTTACGTCATGAAAATGGTAAAAAAAAAAGGTTTGGAGAGGACGGTAAACTGGCCCAAGAAGCGTAGAAAGAAAAATAGGAGGCAGGAAGGACTGGAAACAGCTGCCTCGCGCATGCGCATAACATTATTTTTGCCAACATTCCGCATCACAGGACTCGCGTCGCCAATCTAAAGCTTCCTAATATTCAGTTACGAGATTGTTTCTGAAAAGCAAAAGAATTCGGCATGGTAATCGAATATTTGATTAAGATATCTTATTGGCCAAAAATGATTTTGATGACGAAATAACATGAAAAGGAGTGTATATTTTTCCTCGCTCGCTGCGCTCACATGTAGGCCTATGATATTCCTATACAGGATGTTTT
>CM057157.1:13051719-13079719 GCA_029962745.1 Echinometra lucunter
GATGTGGACCTTTAATACTCACATTTGTATTAAATGGCTTCAAAGTTTGTTCATTCTACAGGTACAGAAATTTGAAATATGCAGCCCTTGAAAATTATTACACCGGAAAAATATCAAATATCGAGTAATATGTGAACCCCCTCCTCCTCATTTTGAAAATATCCGGATGAGAAAGTAGGAATCATTTTTACTTGGCCTTATAGGAACTTAGGAAGTGTCCATTATATCATTAATGGAACTTTCTAAAGAGAAGCTTGAGTTCTGCACAGGAAAGGTGAAAAATAATTTTGTGAGCTTTCTCAGATTTCCATGTCAGTTATGAAGAATATCACAGTAAAAATGCCCCCTAGTAAGGATTACTCTTCAAATGCCCTCATACACGAAATATGACAAGAAAAAGGTGAAAAGTTTGGGGGTAATATTCATGCCGGATTATTGTGTAGTTTTATATACTCATTTCTTTGTGCAATGTAAATACCTGATGGGGAAAGTATTAGTGAATTTCTTTAAACTAATTCAATAATCTCCAACTCTCACACTAGACACCTATAGTGTCTACACACAACTAATCTAATTCTCCCAGTTGCTTTGGAACAAATCACATTATGATAGCATGACCAGAATTCCAATTTATCTTTAAAGGATTTCAACAAACTTGACATGTACATGTATGACAAGTGGACAAATACTTCTCAAACGAGACACATCACTTAAGGTGATTAATACCCCCGCCCTAATGTGTGTGCCAAATTTTCATCCCAAGACAAATGTGTGTGCGGAATTTCATGAGCATTCATTGCTGCTTGAAAAATGAGGAAGTAATTCAACCCACAAGCTTTTCCCCTGAATTACTGCAATAATATGCCATTACCATGGCAATGCAGTTTCCGACACATTAAAAAAAAACGTGTCTTGCACAGTTGCACATCTTCATCCGAAGACTAATGTGTGTGTCGAATTTCATGAGCACTGCTTGAAAAATGAAGTAGTTTGATCCGCCCGACCGTACGCTGATTCCTATACCCCCTTCAAACTTCGTTTGGCGGGGGTATAAAAAGGTTTCCCAATATTTTCTTAACCCCAGGACAGTTATCACCAGGACAACTACCCTTGGTACAAGTATCCTGAAGACAGCATGCCCAAAGGACAGTTTAGATTCTTCAGATTCATTTCATCATGCAAAGCATGAAATTTGTTTAGATTTGATTTTGATTTACAGTCTAATAATGAAAGAAAACAGGAAAACAGTAACATAGTACAGCATAAAGATCGAAATAATTGCACAGATATTAGTAAAACATATTGGAACATTTAACATTACATGTAGTCTATTATTTGGAAACAATTTTTATTAAGAGATGTACATATGCATGTACATGTATGCAAACCATTGCTGGAACCCCAAGTGAGAAAAGAATGAAACTGCCCAAGGGAAACCTTTCAGGAGTTTTCTTGCCTTGAATACATACATGTAGGCCCTACATGTCTGTAATACCATGGAGTTATAAACATGGTACTACAGTGAAGTCATGATCTAAAGCTAATTATCCAGACAGTCAGCCTGATTTTATGGATAAGCCAGATTTCACTTTACTGCAGGTGTTTTGTTCACTTTCTAGAGGCAAGGTAACGTAACATCATGTATGTACTGTATGCTTCTTGGTAGTACATGTACCAGTAATGGCTTTTCCAACAATGCTGAATATGTTTCCCTCAGAGCAGCTCTTTCAATTTGTCAATTTGGCAAGAATCTCTTGTTGTTTGATGATTTTCTATTTTCTGTTGTCTGTAATTAGTATGTCATTAATACTTTGCCTGCTGGATTAATTTTTAGGGGAAATAATGACAATAGTTCTTTTGACATATTCTTTGAATTCTCATATTAAGCGAAGGGCCAAAGTCAAATATCTAGCTTATTTTTTGAGTTCGTTCCACCATCTGTACAAACTAAGTAGACCATGCTCATTTTCAAGCTTAAAGCATAACACACAATATTCAAGAGGTCTACCTCAAAAAATTAGTAGCGAAAGCTTCCAAATCCAAGATGGCGTCCAAAATGGCCGCCATTTGGACGGAATTTGAATTTTTCAAGATAAAATTTGATAGAAACATCCAATTGCAACAAAATTGGTCTCATCTGAAAGAGAATTAAATTCCCTACAGTTTGATGCCATTTGTGAGTAATGTCAAAGTAATTCGGTCCAGATATTTAGTCAAAAAGTGTGTTTTTTGACATTTTTTCCAAAAAACTGAAAATTTGCAAAATGCATGATTTAGCATAAATCAAGAAAAAAATTAAGAATTGTCTTGAAACCTTCCAGAAAACTTTCTTTATATTCAATAATCATCTGTGGAAAATTAGAAAGCAATACCATTCTCCGTTCTAAAGTTATAATGTCTCAAACTTGAAAACTCATATTTCATAAATTTCTCTTCTTGCATATGCATGTGTTATATTCCCATAGACTATAATGCATTAACATGCATGTACCCTGTACAAAAGTGCAGACGTGGATTTTCGCTCTACAAACCAAGAAGGCCATGCTTATATTTGTGCTTATTGACATGTTTGTAACTAAACTTGGATGATAGATGCCTTACACAAATTCCAGTGTTATTGGGGAGTCAAAGGTCACATATGTAGGTCAAAGGTCAAATGAGGTCAAATGTTAACATTTTCCGTGCATATTTCTACTGGGGTTGGTAACTTTAGAACCATAAGTCCATTTGAAACCAAACTTGGATAGTTGATGCCTTTCAGGGACATAACTGGTATTTGAGGGTCAAAGGTCATGTATGTAGGTCAAAGGTCAAATGGTAAAATATTCATGCATATTTCTACTGGGGTTGGTAAGTTTAGAACCATAAGTCCATTTATAACAAAACTTGAATGGTAATTACCCTTTAAGGACCTCATTGTTATTTGGGGATCAAAGGTCAAGGGTGCAGGTCAAAGGTCAAAGGTCAAAGGAGGTCAAATGTTAAAACTTTCCTGCAATTTTCTATTGGGGTTGATAGCTTTAGAACGATGACTCCAAACTTAGATGGTAGATGCCCTATATAGGGACCTCAATTCCACATGTTATGGGGCTAGGGTTGTAGGTTTATATCATTTGATATTGAATATATGGATGCAAACTTTGCATGAGATACATGTACATATGTTCTTCACAACTTTTCATTTTGTTGTTGACATAATCATTGTGACTCTTCCACGTATAAGCAGGGAGCCATAAGCAGAAAATATATTTAGATCATAAAAATTGTTAGAAACTTCAAATTGGAATAAATAGGTCTCAGATGAAAAGAATTTTTTTTTTTTTACAACTGAATGTCCTTCATGAGGGGTGTTGAGTTACCATGCAATTTATTCTATATTTAGTGGGAAAATATTGTTTTTCTACATACCCCCCCCCCCATGAAATTAGTGAAAGTGAGAGTAGGGTCAGAAAGCGCCGGGATGGAAAGGTTTCAATATCATTATGTAAATAGATATATGGTAGATAGATGAAATGGTCCTTATCATCTTGCTTCGCAGCCAATATATAATGGCTATACAGTTTTGAATGTGTTATATTCTTTGAAATTACAAATTACACATGTCATTTAATGGAAAGAAAATAATAGCTCTAGAAATATGGTAAAATGGCAGTGAGAGCACTCTTTCAAAGAACACTTTAAATATTCTAGTGTCATTAAGTTATTTTTTCAACTCATTGGAAGTTGTTCTTTGATTTATCTGGTGCAGTTGTGGTTATTGTATTATATAAATTGAATATAAATTAGTACAAAATGACTTCACAAGATAATAAGCTATCATAAGCATGATTAGTAATAAAAAAAAATGTCTAATTTCTCATTAGTTAAAAACTCATTATTTGTATATTACAGTTTATTATTCAGCATAATTATATACATCTAAATTTTAATTTGACAGCTAACTTTAAGTTGATTTTAACAGCGGCATAAAAAAGTCAATCCATTAAATCCATAAAAATACATAAAATTAACAGTGTGCATGCATACAAATATCAACAGAAGAAATTGGACCAGTTAATACAAAATAGAATTAAAATACAAATACATACAACATTGTACCTTTGCACTGTCTCTTATTCGTGTAGCAATCGGAAACGGCAAAAAGGACTGTTTTGTAACCTTTCTGTTTTTGAAATTTTGGTGCTTTTAATAAATTGTACATAATATTAATGGCAACAGGCAATTAAAAAGTGTAGACGCAGCATTCTACATCTCATACTTCCAATGAGCTAATTTTAAGGACTTTCTCATATATTTTGTAATCTTATTCTAATATTTTCAGGGAGCTGAAAATTTCACTAGGTGAATACTTTATTTGTAAACAAATTTGTTTACAAATCATGAATTTCTCCCATTAACCTTCTTTATTTGTTAAGTACTCAAGTTGCCAATGAAGATAAAAGCTTAATCCTCAAGGAAAGGATGAATATATCAATAATACGATGTATGGTTCAGAGGTACCTTATACTATTTCCAGACATCTCAGCATGTAGATATTTGTTTTACAGCGATTCAGTATATGCAGACACGTGGGGAATCCCAAATAAGTTCCTACTGTATTGATACCTACCATTTTTGCTTTATCATTTTATCAATAAAGTTCAGGATACAATTATCCATAACTCAAAGTGGGATTGAGGCTAATGCATTCTTTGACACAATCCCAATGTTTCTAGTTTTTATTCTAATAAGTATTAAAAACAAGGGACTCAAACACGGTGATGGGACACCATGCAGGTGAACTGAACCAGTAAATGGTACGATCAAGGAGAAACAGGAGAAAACTCTTGAAAATGTCGTTTTCCTAGTGGTTGTCCAAAATAAGTCCTGGGAATATTAAATGTAATATCACTGTCGTTTTCAAAGAAAATTGTCTTTCAAACCAAATGAAAAATTATCACATTATATTATTAATCTCGCTGAAATTAAGGATCAAAGGTTTTCCGTTCTTTCTGGGCCACCCTGTATAGGGCATCTACCATCCAAGTTTGGAGTCATCGTTCTAAAGCTATCAACCCCAATAGAAAATTGCAGGGAAGTTTTAACATTTGACCTCCTTTGACCTTTGACCTGCATCCATGACCTTTGACCCCCAAATAACAATGAGGTCCTTAAAGGGTAATTACCATTCAAGTTTTGTTATAAATGGACTTATGGTTCTAAACTTACCAACCCCAGTAGAAATATGCATGAATTTTTTACCATTTGACCTTTGACCTACATACATGACCTTTGACCCTCAAATACCAGTTATGTCCCTGAAAGGCATCTACTATCCAAGTTTGGTTACAAATGGACTTATGGTTCTAAAGTTACCAACCCCAGTAGAAATATGCACGGAAAATGTTAACATTTGACCTCATTTGACCTTTGACCTACATATGTGACCTTTGACTCCCCAGTAACACTGGAGTTTGTGTAAGGCATCTATCATCCAAGTTTAGTTACAAACATGTCAATAAGCACAAATATAAGCATTGCCTTCTTGGTTTGTAGAGCGAAAATCCACGTCTGCACTTTTGTACGGGGTACATGCATGTTAATGCATTATAGTCTATAGGAATATAACACATGCATATATGCAAGAAGAGAAATTTATGAAATATGAGTTTTCAAGTTTGAGACATTATAACATTAGAACGGAGAATGGTATTGCTTTCTAATTTTCCACAGATGATTATTGAATATCAAGAAAGTTTTTTGGAAGGTTTCAAGACAATTCTTAAATTTTTTCTTGATTTATGCTAAATCATGCATTTTGCAAATTTTCAGTTTTTGGGAAAAAATGTCAAAAAACACACTTTTTGACTAAATATCTGGACCGAATTACTTTGACATTACTCACAAATGGCATCAAACTGTAGGGAATTTAATTCTCTTTCAGATGAGACCAATTTTGTTGCAATTGGATGTTTCTATCAAATTTTATCTTGAAAAATTCAAATTCCGTCCAAATGGCGGCCATTTTGGACGCCATCTTGGATTTGGAAGCTTTCGCTACTAATTTTTTGAGGTAGACCTCTTGAATATTGTGTGTTATGCTTTAAGCTTGAAAATGAGCATGGTCTACTTAGTTTGTACAGATGGTGGAACGAAACCCCCCTTTTCTGCTTTTGGCCCTCCGCTTATATCCTTTGTGCAGTTATTAATGATGACCATTATTCAGTAGATATCGCTCAAGTATTCTAGCCATTTTCAGGATCCCTGGCACACTTATAGAGGAGAAAACTAATTAATTTGTTTGATTAAATTGTATGATAGTCGACAGTAGTTGCCAGAAGATAAAAAATGTTTTCTGCAGAACAATACAGTACGTACCTGTATATCATAGTACACAAAGAGAAGTACATGTAGTTGCAAACCATCCTCTTAGGTGGTCAAAACCTTCTTTCCGAAGGGAATTAAGGAAGGGAGTAATTTTTGGGAAATTTGTCTAGTACAATTTGTCCCAGCTGTAGTTCTGGCAGTAATTGTCCGGGGTATTTGTTGCAGGCATCATTGCTTGTAATAGAGGGAAGTAGTGCACTCTTCATGAATATATTACATCATTTTCAATTTCAACAAATAATGAAATAGACTGCTCATATGCTCCTGAATAGGGCACGTCTAGTAATTTTTTTGAGAGCTGCTAATCACACAAGGCTGTGCATTAGCTGTTTTCCTTTTCCTTAAATGAGAAGTCTAGGTGATTTCTGTAAGCATGGATCATAAAGAGAAAAAAATCAGCAGCTAGAAAATGTCTTCCTTTACACAACATACCTTATGATTACAGCGTAAATAACAATTAACTTTTATAAACAGTAGTGTTATGTGATGATAAGACCAATTTAACATTTTCTATAATTTATCAGTACTTAATCAATACTTCCACAGGAAGTAAAACAGGAAGTTAAATGTTTAAAAACTTCACTCTTCTTCAGAAAATATTACTCATACATCTTCCAACTAAAGCTATGACGCACTGGTCACTTTATGGTCATCTTATCCACTACATCACTCCTTCCAGATAACTGAACCAGGGAGAACTCCCATCTCCCTGACTAAACCACTCGCCCGATACTGAGTAAAAGTTATGACGTACACAAGGCCTTTGGTCAAGAGCTCAAGGTTGACCAACTCCCAGTAGAGGGTTTACCCATTATAAAAGGGGTTCACTTCAGGACTACAATCACAGAGAGAACCAGAATACTTCATAATACTTCAGACTACATTCAAGACATCATCAGAGTACAGTCACCATCAGACTTACTCTCCTTCTGTTCATATTTTTGATCTTCAACTGAATAAATGTTAACTTCATACTTTAACTGAATTTGAGTCTTCGTGTCTTCATACGTATTCTCTATGCTGGAAGAACTAAACAATAAATCCGATTAACACGACAGTAGTTCTAGTACGAGCCCATTTTCATCCACAATACAGTTCGTACCCCGGTCCAGTGACGTAGCAGATGCACCGCATCGCATCGCACATCGCAGGCATGCATGATGTGCAGTGATAGTATATAGTGCGTGCATAGCACGAGAATGAATCACTGCAGTAGAGGTACACATTGTTTGTTTCGTCATCTCATATCGCGCCGTAGTTCCTTTTTTTTTCTCTGAATTTTAGTCGATCTACAGTCATATCATTTCTGATTTTATTTATGCTTCTTGTGCCTACTTGTTAGCCTCAGAATTTGTAAAGAGCGTTAAATCTGACCATTTCAATCGACGAGAAGACCTTACAATTTTTCATGGGCTCGTAGCCCATCACTTTCGAACGCCCACACCCTATCCACCGCCACCTGCCAACCAGGAAGATCTCCCTGTGCCAACATATGAAGTGGTCTTTGCACACTTTCACTTACTACGAAAATTAATAACTTTTGATGTCGAATTTTTCCGTTCTAATATCATTAATCCATCGGGCACACCTCTTCCTCTCCGTCAGGGGATTCGGGATTGCAAAAAAACTTCTCTTAGGAACAGAACTGGTGTGATTTGGACACCCTAAAGCTAGACATCTCGGCATTTTGCATAGAGAATGTGCAGAGATTAAGTGCGCATGCGCAGTGCAAATGCATCGCCTACGTCACGCGACCAATGACCATAATTGGGTTTCGGTGGGAAATTCAATCATTCGGAGTAAAAAAGCGAACACTTAATCGGTATTTAAAAATCACAGATAAATCATTTTGATAAATGAAAGTAGCATTATCTGTTAGCTTGAATTTTAAGCTTTATAGTGTAATTTTAATGACATCGTCTGGACTTCTCCTTTAACTTCCACTTAAACAAAATAGTATTTGTTTTTAAAACATCCACTATTCAATAAACAAAAACAACAAAATCCAAATAAATAAATACCTACAATTCTGATTCTACAATTGTCAATTATATGTTTTAAATACTGGTAATCAAACTGGCCACCCCCCCCCCAAAAAAAAATGGTAGCATAACCAGAAATGGTAATGGATACTAATCTTTACACTTTATAGACATACTGTAACAATAAATGTGTTTATATTTGTATATTATACATGTACACAAAATAGTGAATTTTTGTACGCAATTTTACGCAATCACGCCTTCCCTAGAAGCATCTGAATTTTCCTATACCGGTAATCTCTTTTAATATCTGTCTGTTTCTTTTCTTGCTTATCATCCATCTTGACTTATTCTGCTTGTGTAATTTGTGATGGGTGCTTACATGTGCTTGGAGATGATCATTTATAAAGTGCAATCCTACAGTATAGGTTTCACTTCCAATATTTGATAGATTATTATCATTAATGAAATCCTAATGCCCACTGCATACTATACGATCCGTCTGCGATCCAATTTTGGAAAAAATATTGTTATAGCATTTGATAGAAATAATCAAACATGTAAAATCTTAATGATCAAGTTTCGAATAGTGATATGAATATGAAAATCAAATTCCGGGCTATTGCAAGCCTCCCTGTAGGAATAAAAGCGAAAATAATTCCAAATCTTAGTGACGTCATAGCATCTTGCAATCGGCTACAATTTGAAGCCGATTTGGCCTTTACTCAGACCACAAGGCTTGCAGTAAACCAAAATTTTGATTTTGGTATTCCTATCATTATTCCGAACTACAAATAAGATAATTTTACTTGTTAAAATTTTAATATTTAATGCAAAATGCCATTTGTTCAGAAATCGGGTCGCACTAGGATCGCATAGTGTACGGCGGGCTTAAGAGTCTCCACATGAATTAAGATCAATACATGGAGACAAACCACAGGAATACATACCTTTTCTGCCCTATAATACATACACAAAGATATTATGGAACCTACTACTATATATCTTAATATATACTAAATACTAAATATATACTAAATATCAAGGTCCCCTAATAAAAATTATTGTTTTTAATACTACAGAGCTGTGGAAATACGTAAAATTTTCTGTTTTTCAAACAGAAAGAAAAAAAAAAAACAAGAGAAACTAGAAGTATCACGATCTCCGTTGCCACGCAACGGAAGTGTATCCCCAGGCTCATTGTGAAATCTCTACCATATAATATAACCTCCCGTAAAAAAGAAGGGTTATTCCATGAAATACTACCTCCTCCTCCAACCTCCCCCCCCCAAGATAAAACAAATAGAATCAAAGTCAGTTGCAAAATAGAGAACCAGCATTTTTGTGATTCTGCAGAAATTTGTATATTTCATGATTTACACATTTCCAAGTACAAGCTGTCAACCCCTCCCCTAGCTTTGTCAGTCAGAGCAATCAGGATCAAAATCGGCCAAGAAATGGCAAAGAAGCATAATTGTTCTGAGCACATTTGACCTTTGACCTATATATGTGACCTTTGAGCTCAAAATAACACTGAGGTCCCTGTAAGGCATACACCATCCAAGTCAGGTTACAAATGGGCTAATGGTTTAAAAGTAACCAACTCCAGTAGAAACTTGCAGGTAAATTTTAACATTTGACCTCATTCGACCTTTGACCTGCATGTGATCTTTGACCCTTAGACCTCACCTAGCTTTATCAGAGCAATCCCAGAATCAAAATTGGCCAATGAAATGAATAAGAAAAAAAAATTGAGGATATTTGACCTTTGACCTACATACATGACCTTTGACCGCAAATAACATTGAAGGTCCTGTGAAGCATCTACCATCCAAGTTAGGTTAGTAGTGGTCTGTTTAAAAGTTATTTCAACATTTGACCTCATTTGACCTTTGACCTGCATATGTGCGTTTTGGCTGACAGGCCCTCACCTACAATGTAGCTTCATCTTTCAGAGCAATCAGAATCAGAATCAGAATCAGCCAAGAAATGATAGAGAAACAAATTAATTATTTTTAGCACATTTGACCTTTGACCCCTCAATAGCATTGAGATCCCTGTAAGGCATCTACCATCCAAGTAAGAGTACATGTGTGCTTATGGTTTAAAAGTTACCAACTCCAGTTGCTTGAAAATTTGCTTGTAAATTTCAACATTGGACCTCAATTGACCTTTGACCGGCATATGTGACCTTCCAATCACCAAATATTATTGAGGTCCTGTAAAGCATCTACCATCCAAGTTTGGTAACAAACAGGCTACGTATGTAGTGGTTCAAAAGTTACTTACTACAAACTTGCAGGAAAATCTAGCATTTGACCTTTGACCTTTGACCTACATACAAGACCTTTGACCCACCAAAATCATTGAGGTCCCTATAGAGCATCTACCATCCGCATATGGTATAACATGGTGGCTGTATTTGACCCTGTAAAAGGCGGAGCACTGGGAGCAGCATCACCAAAAGTTACAGGCATCCAGATTTGACTATAATAGACCTCTGTACCAAACTTTAACCAAATCCGTCAAGAAATGTGGCCAGTAGAGCGCACACAAGCAGACCCTCCAAAATCAACCTTTTTGTGTATGAAGGCGGAACAAGCGAGGGCGCTATCACCAAAAGTACAGAGTGGATTTATAGAGAGAGTGACGCAAACGGAAGTCGTTTCTGATTCGTCAGTTATTTCATGGAGCTCAAAATAGTTCCCTCGGCTGATTTTCTGCTTCAGCAGCGTCTTTGGTGAAATGATACATGCACTGAAATTTAGGTAAGTCGAATTTTCTCTTTTCGTTTTCTGGTTCTGATACCACATTTTCCCTGAAAAAATATTTTTCTAGGACAGTGGTATCACTTTTATATCAATTAAGTCTGATCCTGTGTAGTTTGTGTAATGTTTTTCCAATGTAAATAAATTAACGCCGGTTTAACAACCACAATTTTCATGTTCTTTTAGGGAGAAACATGACGATTAAAGTTTATTTTCACATTTTCTGTCATTACTGATGGTTATGATTTGTTTGAAAAAATATTTGCATATTATTTTCGAGGTTGCCATTTTTAAAATTTCTTTATTTTTAACGAAAATAGCGTAAATTTAGACAAAAACCAGACATGGAAATACTGCATGAGGGACCACTGGAATATTAAGGGGACTAATCTGATTTGTGGCTATCGCCGCCCACGGCACGGCCAACTCGGGCAAAGCCAAGGCGGGCGGCCTAGGCTAGGCTAGGGCTAGGGCAAGAGCCACGGCCCATGCTGAAATTTGGGGCTTCGATTTTCGTGCACACATTTCAAATTTTATTTTCATTTCTTAAGCCTGCTCTTGTAATGATAATTTAAGTTTGCCTTAACTAAAGTAAAAGCCTAAATTAGATAATTCTTAAATTAAAATCCCAAGCTAGTCCCAATTAAGCCAAGGCCAAAGGCAAGGGCCAAGGCCAGGAAAAGACTTAACACTATAACCGTTAACTGTTAGACTAAATAGTCAAAACAACGTTAGAGCTGGATCTAGACCTCTAGTCTCTAGATATCTAAGTTCTGTTCAACTAGTTCCAGATCTACTGAAGATCAACTGAATTTCAGTGTTTGTTCAATAACTTGGTTACCAAAACTGAATCAAAATCAGAAATTGTTAACAATTTTGCATGCAGAATCTGTATAGAATCTTCAAGTCCAGTGTTTTATTAATGTCGTGCTTATTCGTGCAAACTTGTTTATGCCTGCATAAGAAAAAAACATTGCATAAATGAATTGTCAAGTGAAATTTTCGCCTCTCTTGATTTGATACAAAATACAAAGTTTGAAATTCTTGATTAACTACATCAGGCTACAGGGGAAAAAAACGAGTCCTTTGGTAGGATTGATGTAATTTAAGTATCATTTATGATTTAGGAAGAGTGCGCTGGACCACAAATCCACTGGTATCTACTAGTATCTATCAGTAGTAATTATAAGGCTCAAAACCTCACATAGTGCATATGGATAATTAGACTACTTAGTAATCTCAACGAAATATGAAATGATAACCTCATTGTTCATTGTTATTTTTTTTTGTATTGGTTGGCTACACTTATTGGAATGCAAGTTCATCAGTTTTTATACATAAATTCATGATGAAGTAAACATAGATTTGATAACATTCCATTATTCCTCCACTGACTAGGATAGTTTTGTCCACTTATATGTATGTACTATTTGATATTTATTGTTTTACAAGATGCTGGACCATGGAGTTGACACAGACTGAAGATACAGAACTTCAACACAGAACTTCGCTTCATGAGAAGCAGGATATGCCATGAAAGAAAGGTTGGCAGATATCATGTTAGCTTTGCTAGTTTGACTTCAGCATTTTGAGGTAATTTTTCAGACTGATGTTGCATTATTAAACTTCTTTCTTAAAGTTAAGCACAGATCATATCATGAGTATAACAGTCTCTCTTTCTGATAAATATGTGACCAGCATCATAAGATCAATTCATACTGCGTGTAAACCTTACATCGCCTTGGCTAAATTTCGTTTTAATATTTGAATGGCTCAAATGATTTCTTTTCCATTAATTATGAGTTGACAAAATTAATCTGCTTAGCAGAGGCGGCGATCCGGGGGGGGGGGGGGGGACATGTCCTCCCTCGATTTTTTTCTGGGGGGATGGTCCCCCCTCGATTTCAATAGCTTAATATATAATTTTTTTATTTTGAGTCAGCTGACCAACTTTAGGCCAACCGTTTAAATATTTTATAGGCCTAGAATGCATTTTGATGGCAAAATCAGGCTTTTCATTATTTTCTGCGATAATTTTTAGCTCGCTCGCTTTGCCCGCTCGCATAATATCAATTATCCCCCTCTTACCTTTCGAAACATATTTTCGGCGGAGGCCTTCCGGGTTTCCGTCCCCCCCCCCACTCGTGACATGAAATCGCCGCCGCTTAGTTATTTCATTATCAGTTGTTTTTTAAAAAAATACAAGTGTATAGAAATTTGAAACATAGGTTGGTTTACATGTCAATTTTCAGTAATGAAAGGAGCTGAAAGCATGAATAATTTGATAATATAAACTTTTTTGTCTTCCTTTTATTTCCTCTGCCCTCCCATTATCTTTCTATCTCTCTCTCTTTCTCTCTCTCCATCTCCTGCCTTCCTACACTTTCCTCTTTATTTTTTTATTTTGCAGATCAAAATCGAAAAGATGCATGCTACAAGAAATCACCGCATCACTATCTTTGGAAAAGACAGAGCAACGGGCAGCTATTTATATCTGCAGAGGGCAAGAAAATAGACCAAACACGGACTGAGCAGAGATGCGATGTAAACTGCCTGCCCAAATAAGTGGTGGAATTTCAGGCAGTCTGTGTCTCTGCCATTAGCCTAAAATTTAGCTTTGGCATAGACAGAAATTTCGAAAGGGGAAGGGGAAATATTCCCATATTTCCCTTTTTTACTTCTTCTGGTTGACAAAGAAGTCTGGAGTTAAAGGACTCTTTATGTTCTTTCATTACATTCTGTTTCCTTTGATTTTTTCCCCTTTTGAGTTTCAATACAGGTTTCTTCCTGTGAATATGCCATATGGTGAATATATATATTCACCATATTCTTATAAGAAGTCAGGGCAGCCTGTAATGAAGAGTCTTATTTTCACTGACAACTGTCATAAGCTGCTGAAACCCTTGCATCTGTTGAGAACAAATTTGTCAGTGAAAATCATTATTGGGCCAAAGTTCTTTTTAAAAAATTCAGAAAATTTTCAAAGATGTTCTTTTTATCATTATTATTTGTGTGGTGCTTGCACTTTGTTTCGAATGAGTAGTCTGTTCTCCCCCCCATCTTACATGTTCATTTGTCACCATAAAAGGGTATTGTCAAGAGCAAATAGGAGATGTCCTCTCAAAATTGTGAGTCTGATTTGGATTTGTTATAGTCTAAAAATTGACATTAGGCCAGTCAATCACATCTTCAAACTTTTGGCATCAAGCCATAAAATATTTCAAAGAAAGGTAGGGGCATTGAGCTGAATGTTTTATGTTCAAAACTTACTGCTTATGTTTAAGCATTTGCACTTCATTGTTTGAGAATTTGAAGAGAAATTAGCTAATTTCGATGTTAAATGACAATATTTATATTAAACTATCATGTTGTCAAATTTACAACAATATTCCAAAGAATAAGTGAAAAATGAATGGTTTTACTCTTAAAGCATCAGGAAGACGCCTTTACAAAACAAAGAAAATTGAATAAAAGTTGTGTTAATTTTTTCCTTCTATATCCTAAACGGAAATGTACTGGGATCTAAAACTTTACAAGTGTCGTGGTTTGGCTTTTTGGCAGATTGGTTGATACTTGCAAATGTGGGCTACTACCTTTAAAGAGAAATTAGGGTCTCTTTTGAAACTAAGAAATTATCTGAAATTATTTTTCTAGTGTGTGTAGAACACATGATTTTTTTAATTAAAAAAAAAATTTTATTATGAAAATCTTCATTTTCCATAATACTTAACTATGTAATTCATAGGTACAGAAATTGTGTTACCAAATGCAATAATTTTTGTTACATGTTATTTTAAAGTATAAAAATTCATTTCATACTCATCCATGGCCGTATACAGCAGGGGGGAAGGGGAATTTTGAAAACAGAAATTTTGAAAACTGACATATTTTTACTGAAAATTTTCTCAAAATCTACCAAATCCTTCAATTTCAATTTATACTGAAGTATCCTCGTGACCAGTTGGTTGCTTCGCTCTCTCGCTGTCAAGTTTTTAAAAAAACTTTTTACATGTCTTGCCCTCCCCTGAAAAAATGTCTGCATACGGCCATGTAATCATCTAATTTTTTGCCCTCAACCAAGTGAAAAATTTCTTGCTTTGATGGCATTTACAGAAAAATAAAGTGTTTTCAGTATGAAATCCAAGCAGTATACTTGAAAATGAATTATGACTTTCTTGCTATGATAGGGTGTTGGTCAAACTTTTGCTGATATGTTACTCACATTCATCTTTTATATGATAATCACATTCATCTTTTATTTTAACAAAATAAATGAAGATGAACTTCCCCTTTGAGATGGAAGCCGATATGTTGTATTAAAGTGCTATGAACACTAATACATTTGGATCGTTTATCCTCGGTAACTGATTTAGAAAGTAGCAGTTTATCATTGGTTGCTACTGGTCAGTATGTGAGCAGTATCCAAGCTGATGTACATAAACATTGCCAAAACTAGGTACTGCACTCATGGATGGAAATCTGTCTTGAAAGGTGAGGGGAAGCATAAGAAATTCCAACAGGTGTCTCCTTGTATCTGAAACTTTCATTGGAAAGCAGAAAAAATATTAAAGATCACCCCCCCCCCCCAAAAAAAAGGGTCGGGGGAGAGAACTACATTTGATAAAATGCCTCCACCTTCCAAATTGTGGGGACACGATTGTGAGGACATACCCCCCTTGGGATTTCTGCCCTAATGCAAAGGTTGAAGATTTTCCCTTCCCCCTTTATTATCATCTTTTTTTTTGGGGGGGGGGGGGGGATTGGTTAATAGAACATGCATTTGATTAGAGACATTGAATTAGATTTAGCATTTTAAGAATTTCACTAGAATAAATGATTCTCTCATATCATGTACAAAAAACCCTGCTAGTTTAGAAGTTTGTTATACTTCGAGAAGGCTTTATGGAGTGGGGTGTGTCTTCAACACATATTTAGGATTGGGGAGGGGGACATTTAGCGCAAGTGTTACGTCCAGAAAATCAGAAATTGGCAGAATGCGAGAGAGAGAGAGATAGAGAGAGAGAAAGGATGATCTGAAGACGGTGTAGACGTAGTAATATGAAGAAGAAAAGGAAGAAGGAGAAAAGGAAAAACGTTTTTGATTAAGTTGAATGACAGAGAGTGAGAGAGAGGAACTTAATACTATGAATGCAGACAAAAAGAAGAGAGCAGTAATTATAAAAGATATGCTATAGAGAAGAAATAAAGATGGTTGAATGATGGGTGAGTGAATTGATTTCAGCATTACTTCATCATATAAAATTTAACCAATTGAAACCCAATATTGAGGCAATGAACTGCCGGGGGGGGGGGGGGGGGAGGCACGCGCCTAATATGGTATACGAGGTGTACCGCTGAGATGCATGGGTCGCTTTTTTTTTTGACAATTCCCTAAACAATGGGGTATAGATTTGAGTCGGAAAATCCCTAAACATGCCCCTCACTTTTTAAAAATAAGCAATTCTGTTGTTTAGAGTACACATCCGAGAGTCGGCAAATCCGATACATGCCCCTCACTTTAAAAAAAAATTCTATTCTTTAGAGTTGACCTATACATTCGAGAATCAAAATCCCTAATCATGGGTGCCTTTTTCTACCAAAATTACCCTTAAAGATGGGTACGGATATGCAGGCTTCAGCGGCACATCCCACATCCCGGTCGGAACCAAATTCGAGTACCCCCCCCCCCTCCCGGGATGAACTGCCGTCTGCAAGAATAAATTTTGCTCAAAATGATTATCAAATGAGTTTATATTAACCCTTATTAAAAAAGGAAACTTAAATAGAGAGAGAGAGAGAGAGAGAGAGAGGGGGGGGGGGGGAGAGGAAGATCGGACACATAAGGGAATGGATTTGAGCATATTAGTATAGGGTATGCTTACAAAATTGCTTACAAAATTCGGAATTATGAATAACAGAATTTGAAAACATGCTGTCAGTAAAAAGTAGATACAATGAAATATCGTCCTGCAAGCTCGCAGCAAGGCACTTTCGTTCTGTTCATGTAGTTAGCAGACGACAGTAGGAATAGGACGCGTATATGGTCATAACTAATCCCTATTGTTCTAAACAATAGAAATATGAATTATGAATATAATCCCCATTGTTCCAACAATAGAAATATGAATTATGAATATAATCCCTATTGTTCGAAAACAATAGAAAAACAATAGAGATATAGAATATGAAAATATGAATTATGAAATATAATCCCTATTCATGCCGAACAATAGAAATTTGAAATATGAATTATAATCCCCGCTCATCGAGAACAATAGAAATATGAATTATAATCCTCATTCACTATAAACAATAGAAATATGAAATATAATCCGTCATCATAACAAACAATAGAATTATGAACGATGAAATATAATCCCAAGCACCACGAACAATAGAATGATGAAATATGAAAATATGAACGATGAATATAATTCCTAAACAATGGAAGTATGCAAAATGAAATATGAAAAAATGAAAGATGGATTATAACTATAATCCCTATTCATGGTAGACAATAGAGATACGATGTATGGAAATATGAACGATGAAATATGGATTCATCCGTGAACACCAATGACATCACCGTGACGTCGATCATGACGTATAAACAAGATGGCGTCCAAGACGTCATACACCCTTGTTTAACCCATGACGTCATGGTGTTACGCAACAGCCCTGCCAACGAGAGAAACATCGAGCCAGAGAGTGGCAGGGGAATTGACGAATGAAATAGACGACTCCAATACAGAATACATCGAGACATGGCTGTGCGCAGGACCCAAAAATTACAGTTACCGTACGAATAAAGGTAATACCGTCTGCAAGGTAAGGGGATTTACCCTGAATGATGCAAATTCCCTCCTGATAAATCATGAAACACTGGATGAACTGATTCGGGCTGATGACGGTAGCAAGCGCATGATCCACGAGAGCAAAATTGAAAGAAATTCGACAACAAAAACCATTCACACCGTGGAAAGAACAAAAGATTACAGAGTGGTTTTCACAAAGAGGGTTCGTGTGTGGGGTGGCAAGACACTGCCCTATGGTCACATGGATATAGGAAAACTATGAAAAATAGATGTTTCCTTGCCTAATCGTTCATTTATGTCTAGCTCGTGTCTTGAGAAGGTTCTCGGTAGTGATCTCTCTAAAGCGTCATCATTTAAATATGGATAATATCGATTTGATCCGATTACAAAAAGCTTTTGGTAGGAAAATGTCTAAAAATAAATTTTGGACGAACGTTTGCTTAACCATGTTTTTCATGATTATTGTTTTTGTAAGCTTCTATCTTGAATCCGTTCTCTTGGACGGGGAACAATACAACAGTACCCTCTCGTTTTCATACTCAAATTATTCATGGCAGGACGACAGTATCGGTTCACTGTCAGAAGGGTGAACCTTAGCACTGGTATAGGGCAAGTATTTGGTTCAGATTGGATTTGTAGTTTAACCTTTTAGAAATCACGTGGATTCATGGATAAGAATGTTTCATACACCACCCGATTGATATATAACGTTGGTGGAGGGTTGACGTTGTCCATATCTCAATCTTCATTCAGCTAAGAAACATCATGTTCACTGACCATCGGTAACCATGACAGTTATTTGAATTACAAACTGTGTGAGTTGCGGAGGTGTTTGACGATATACAATATCTATTTCTAACCTTTTATTTCATGTTCAGCGAACCCGTTATTTCTCTTACAGATCCATAGTATATCGCCCAAATATGGATGTCCGTCTGAAACATCCTATGACGATGTGCGTCGTCGGTCCAAGTTTTTCGGGGAAAACGGTATTTGTTCAAAAATTATTACACAATGCTTCTTCCATGATCGATCCGCCACGCCAAAAGGTTGTATGGTTTTATGGCGAGTATCAAAACGAATATACAACCATGCGTCGTACTGTTCCTAACATTGAATTTCATGAAAATCTACCTTCTGATTTCTACGAATTTACCGACAAAACTAGACCAACCCTTTTTGTGATTGATGATTTGATGGATGTTGTCAGTAATGATAAAAAAAGTAGCGGCTCTATTCACCAAGGGGTGTCACCATAGAAATGCAAGTGTCATCTATTTATCGCAAAATATGTATTAACAAGGCAAGGAGTCGAGGACAATATCCCTCAATACACAATATTACTGTCTCTTTAAAAATTGTAGGGACAAATTGCAAATAGCATGTCTTGGGAAACAAATGTATCCGAGACGTACGAAATTCTTTCAAGAAGCCTATCACGATGCTACAAAAGACAAATGGGGATATTTGTTCGTCGATCTCAAACCCGATACACCGGAGGAATTTCGTTTCCTCACATATATTTTTCCTGGAGAGACTCAGTTTGCTTACGTTTCAAAAGTTTAAAATTTGCATGAACTGTAGTTGGGGTTTAGTTTAGCCATCATGCCTCGACGAGTGCGGACTCATGCTGTTCTCTTGAAGGCACTGGCTCACTGTTCAGCGAAACAACGACGTCAACTCCTCAAGACAGCGGACAACGGGCTCGTCGATGCCATCTGCGAGTGTGTGTTCAACGTGCTCCGTGGTAACGTCAAACTCTCTCCTAAGCATAAACGTTCCCTGAGTAAACACAAACATCATCTTCGAAAATTGGCGGATCGTAAGACTCCGTTAAAAGAAAGAAAGCGGATTATCACGAAGCGTGGTGGAATATTCTTACCTCTCATCTCCAGCATCGTTGGTCCAGTCTTGGGTGCTATTTCAAACCTTGTCGCCGGTGGTAGAAAATAAAGACTTGACTACACGATGGAAAACACTCGCAAAATGGTGCTGGTTCCCCAGGAAACGTTACGGACACTGCAATCCCCACATCCAACCCCGAAAGAAAAACAAATTAGCGCGTTGGATGAGCAGATAAGAACGGTATTGGAACGGGACGATTTAGATCTTCACGGCAAGGCGCAACTTTATTCTCAATACCTTCGTCAATACCTGAACGCCACCGATTCGCTGAAAAAAACACTTTCAATCGAAATTACGGACGGTTCTGGTTCTCAGGCGCCACCCACGACGACATCGGACACAACCTCCGTATTGAAAATGAGAACACGGTAGAGCAGGACATTCTTCAACATGTGCCAAAAATTTATGTGAAAAGAGCTTCGCAGCTCTTACACAAAATGAAACAGCACGACAGCATTGGTTGGACAGATGGCGGAGAACTCGTTCTTCACGGTCAACGGATGGAGGGGACGAATATATGCGACCTGGTGTACGACTTATTCAGGGAACGGCGGGGCTACACACCGAATGGCAGTGAACAGTTTATTCGCGGTTTAGCGAACATCAACCTTCCCGATACAATCCTGAGCAATGGACAGCGAAGGAGTGAACTCCAACGCTTGAAACGTGGGATGGAGCCGAGCAGACCGCCATCAAATCCGAGTGTATTACAAACCCCCATTTCTAAATCACCTCGTAGTCCCCAGGTTAAATCGAAACGCAGCAAATTGAGTCCTCGATCAAACCAGTGGATACCGTTTTGACTTTATAGGTAAACGGTTGTGAAGTTTTATTTTTTATTTTTAATTTTTTCATTTTATGGAGATGCGACACTGCATTGGAATTTAGAGTTTGGAAGTCACAAATGTTCTTGAAATGACAACTTTTCTATGGCATTTTAAATACAATACAAATATGTATTTAGAAAATATTTCATACCGTGATTATTCATAATTATTATTCAAATCAAGAATACAAGTTTCCACGGTTGTTTTGTAAGATTTTCATCTATCAAGAATATGATTATATTGTGTAATCCAAGAACATATTTTTTCAGTGATTGTTTTTACTTTAGCATGTTAAGATGATAATTTTGTAAGACTGATTTGTAAGATTGAGGTTTATACTTTGAGATGATTTGTTTGATTTTTTATAGACTAAGAAGAAGTTTTGTTATTGTTTGCATGATTTCTATCGTATCATAACTGATCCACATGTTTTATTTTCAACGAAGAAATGAACAAATCGAACAAAATGAACAAATTGAAGAAATGAGTTCCATGTAAATAAAATATGTTTTGTTTTTTTAAATTTAGTTATAGTATGATTTTCCTTTATCATAACTGATCCACATGTTTTATTTTCAACGAAGAAATAAACAAATCGAACAAAATGAACAAATCGAACAACATGGAAAAAAAAATGGAAGAATGATCAAACATATATCCGATGAGTTCCATGTAAATAGTTTGTATTGCAAGCCGTCTTTTATTCATAAAGCGTTTCTCCTTCATCGAACAAAATGAACAAATTGAAGAAATGAGTTCCATGTAAATAGACTATGTTTTGGTTTTTGAAATTTAGTTATAGTATGATGTTCCTTTATATGTAAGTCTGTATGGCCACGATGATGTCTTCTTTGAATTCTTTTGATTTATCACATGCTTCTCTCTTTCTCTCTCTCTCCCTCCCTCCCTCTATCTTGACTCTCTCTCTCTCCCCCCTCTCTCTCTATCTCAATTTCTCTCTCTCTCTCTCTTCTTTTCACCCGTTTTGATGGACAACCTGTAAATAATGCACAGTGTGAACGAAATGAAAATACATTGACAAACCATAATTTATTTGTAAAAAGTATACATTAAATGCACATATATTTCCATGATACAACTTCTTATCTACCTTAGTTGTCCTTCATTACACGTTTATGTCTAGTATAAATACAACGGAGAAAGTGGAAGAGATGAAGAATGAGAGATGATCATTGCGTGTTGTGAGGATGCAATTGTTGCGTAGAAAAAGAGAGAAAATTGAGATTAACGTTGCATGATAAGCGAAAGAGAAAGAGAACATAAGTTTAAAGTTGTGCGGTACCGAGAGGACAGACACGGTGTGTAAACAAGAACAAAGAGAGGGGAAACAGTGTATCATGGGGTGCAAAGAGCGAAAGAAAACATCGTTTTAAAAAATGAAAATTCAACAAAAGTATAGATTTTTAAAGTATATCCATAAATCAAAGATTTTTTAAACACATCAATCTATCGCGAGGTTATAGAGATAAACTTGGGGCTACTTGTTTCAGTAAGAATGATACATCTTGCAGTGGAAACGAAGAACTAAAACGTCGATTGAATCAATCGTTTATCTTTTGATCATTCCGCCGATAATCGTTGCCAAATACATTCAGTATACGAGGTAGCCCCTGGGCCTGACATCGTTTCATGGTATAATATATACAATATTGCCCGCACACTGTAGATAACGCTCCTTGTACTCTCTTGGTATTATAAATCCAGGACACGCTATTTCTTTAAAGAAACGTGTTAAATGTAGGACTGTAAAAGGAAGGTTCATTCCCATAAGAGTCGAAAAATTCCCCTTTACCCCCATCAAAATAAAAAGCTACCCAGTGAGAGCCGGGTTTATGGCTAGGGTCTGTATTCACGACGTAGCATTGTTTTTCCATGTTAATCTCCCGTGGCAGTTGGTCCGATGCGTAGGTTCCTTTGTAATAAGGCTTCGTAGAGGAATAATGTTTTAAAACGTAATCGATCTGATGCGTATCCATTCTTTGTCAAGCGTTTATCCCTGGTGGTCGTAGATAATGTTCCTGCTTCGATCGATTTGGATTAGCCCTTGGGATTCGGAGTAGATAATACAATTGACGGTGTTTGGGAGGGGGTTGTCGAATTGTAGTTCTAGTCTTAGATTTCCCTGTTTGATGAGATTAAGATGACATCCATCCGACAGATCGGGTGTCAAGTCGAAGGCGAACAATGAATACCCCTGGGCATACTCTTCTCTATTTATATTAGTATAATAAGTATTGGAAGGTTGAGACACGAGCTTCTCATTGAGCATGACATCGACTTGGCTGAAAAGCGATGGCAGAAAAAGGTTGACGGGGCCAACCGCGGCATCGTTTGCAAGATTTGTATTGTCGGGGTTGGTTACTTTGACAGTCAGGGAGAGCATCGTCTGGGAAAGGTCCACATATTCCTCCGCTGTCCCCGCTACGTTGAACTCTATAGGACTTGAATCCGTAATATTGCTGACAGGGTGGTACTCTACCAACGGCCCTTTTAAGCTACTCATTTGTGTATAAGGAAGTGTAAACAAGTCCAGCTCTGATTTGCAACAGACATCCCCTTTATCGTGTAGAAGAGACATGGTGGAGAAGATCGCAGGGAAATAAATATTAGTCAAAAATATCTTGGAGACGAGCTCTTTTCGCACGGGGTTCCTTGGTCCGAATGAGACGCTTTCTTCCTCGTCCTCTGCTTTTATCCTTTCTCACCATCAACATCCTTGCTCCCCCTCGTTGAGCCGTCTTGGAAATCTCATTTTTGATCCCCGCGAATGTCTTATTCGCCAGACGTTTTCCCGCTCTTTTCACATTCCTCTTTGCGGCGGATTTTATAGAGTTCCCGGCGAGGGTGTCTTGTACAATATTCACCCCCCGTTTCCAGGGCTTCCTTCCCCAAGGCCATCGCACCTTTCTTCAAAAGCGGTGTCGCGGAACGAAAAAATCCTTTCACCAAACTCCCTAGACCATGACCGCGTTGCATGGGTGCTCCTTGAAACACGGGAAGACCGAATCCCGCAACCCTCTGGCAGACAAATGGGGACTGATGTCTTCTGATCATCGTTAAAGTTGTTACAAAGCTGGAGAGCGTTCTCGAAAATGAAGCTTCACGATCAACTTTCCACGTTCAAATGGAACGACCTCCCCGGTTTCCGTGGTTATTATAATATCAATAGTTTCAAAGTGGTAGAGTTGAGAGGCACATAATGGGGTGATATATATAGGTGTTGACGATATTATACTGTTCTTTCGTGGGCGTAATGGCCACTGTACGTAACAATGGTACGGATGCTTCCCCTACATGTTGAAATTGTAAAATATCGGAATACACGTAGAATGTATGGAAATCCATGTGGGGATCGACGGGCATGGGACTCTCCGTGGATTCGTTCAGGTGACATTCTCCTTCAAATCCTAACATCATGGCCAGGTTGCAGGGTATCAACACTCCAGTATCTTCTCTCAGTTGAACGTACACTTTCCTGGATGATCTTTTGTAGAAAAATCCAATTTTTTGACGGGCCTTATTATCCATCGAGGCGTTGATCATGTTCACCAGCTCTTCGCCCATGTAGTAATACCCGCAAGTTAGATGTATCTTTTGCAAAGCGGGTACTCCGTCTTCCTCCACATTCTTGGTAAACAGGGTGAGCGTTTTATTATGTTCCCGTACATTATACCACGTGCACTGAAATTGAATTTCAGCCAAGGCTACTTCGTAATGGGCATTTAGAGACAGGGGTGTGTGTAACTTTGTCGTAAATTTACACGTTTTGTTCGTCGGATAATACTGCATGCTGCTGTTGCTTGGCAATGTCATGTAAAAATGAGACCCCATGATGACCCACCTCCTTCCAACTTCACCGGAAAGTATAATGAAGTTGTTTTCAAATTCACTCTGTTATTTAACGTTTTTCTACACGGTCAACCCAACTATCAAATTCTTTACCATACCCCTTCCACCTGACGAGGTATTGTTTCTTTCCTTTCTTTGTGCGCTTACGTAATACTTTATCAATGGCATAAAGGGTAGTCTTTGGTTTTACAACGCGTTGTAATTCATCCTCGTAGAACGTACCATGTAGCTGTTCACCGTTATAATCTTTCAGTCCATACACGGGGAGCTTTCTTTTTACCAGAGCACTGATAGTAAAAATCTCCTCGGACCAATTTGTTTCATATCCCTTTTCAAAACGCATTTTGGCTTTGCTGATGCGTACCTGATCTCCTATAGCATATCTGAACCCCGTTCTCTTTTCCCCTTTTTTCTTAATTTTTGGACCAAAGAGTGCTTTCATAGCGCGCTTTTGGTTCTCGATAGTCACTTCGTTGGGTTTCATGCCAATGCTCGAATGAACGGTTCCATTATACCCCCGCATGATCTTCCCCAGGACATCGATATATTTGTATGTGTGTTACGTGTGAAATACCGAAACATCCTCGTCATGACCGTGCGGTTCAGGCGTTCAGCCACTGCACATTTCACGCTGTTTTCTGTCGTGAAAAACTGAATGCTTTCTTTCTTGAGAAAATCCTGAAACTTTTTATTCAGAAATTCCTTCCCTTTATCCGTGTGTAACATGATAGGATAGCGGCCTTGTTGAAGTATTTGTTTAAAGCCTTGTATCACGTCATCGGACATTTTGGTTTTGAGAGGAATGGCCCATGCAAATTTAGACAACACTTCAATACATGTTAAAATGTATCGATGTCCCTGGTTAAATTTGGTTAAATTTTGAGCATCAATCAAATCGGCCTCCCAAATTTCATCCATCCCCCGCACTCGCACTCTGTTGCGTTTAAATTTCTTTTTCACAGGGGCGTGTAAAGTGTAAGCATCCTGATGTTGTAACCACTCTTTCACCTTGTGCATCCCCACGCTCGGAAACCCGTTTTCTTTCACAGCCTGCCATAACTTCTGCACACTTCCAAAACTCGCCCCGTGTTCTGGGTTAAAATAAATCTCTCGCAAAGCCTTCTCCAACCCTCGCATGCTTGTTGTTCACCTTACACCAGTCTTCACTACCAATGGCTTATCTCACAAAACATAATCATAAATATACTCACACACACTCCCACTCCTTTACACCTCTCCACATTAAAACGTCACGTTGACCAATGAGGCATAAAAACGGTGGATTTCATTTTTTGCCCGAGATTTTAATGACAGAAAAAAAAACCACACGAATGAACACATGTAGAAAAAACATTAACGACAAAGTCTATTTACATCGATGTTACACATATACAGTACAGCATACAGAGCAGTTCGAGTCATCATCCAAGGGAGAAGTCCATACAGCGATTCGGGCGTGGTCTTGTTCCAAGATACCTCGTATTTCGCCAGTCCGGTGACAAATAAGGAGTAGAGTTCTTTCTTCTTCTGCCTGGACATGTCAGCTTTTTGGTAGACGTTGTAGAAGAAACAAAGCGTTGCCAAGGCCCTGGGAAGCAGGTGGGGGTGGTCCTTTCGTTCTAGACTCTCGTAGAACATGATAGACCTCTGTCCCAAATTTGGACAAAATCCGTCTAGAAACGTGTCTGTAATCTTAAATACAACAAAGCTTGATATTTCATCAATCATATTTTGGGGATAAAATCATAGTCTAGCTCTCAGTTGTGCAAACCTTGTCAGAATGGAGTCAGAGCATTGTTATTTTTGTGTATAGAGTGTGTATCAATTTGATTACGAGGACTTCTGGTCTCCTACTTATCTCCATGTTTCTCACTTTTTCTTCTTCTTTTTCCTTTTCTTTTTTGTAATCTCAAATATTTCTCTCTTACCTAAATAATTGTATTGATGATTCTACATTTATGCAAAACTGCCAAGAACAAATCTCAAGTTTCCAGATCAGTTGATGAGCACCAAATGGTGCTACTTGTTAAGCCATAATCGTCATCAATCAGTTAATGTCCTTCTTTCAAAAGATCGTAAAGTGGAGGATTCGACATTAAAAAAATCTACATAAAATAATAGAAGATTCAAAGCAACAATACCTTGACTTCACTACATGTACATACACCTGATCCCGAAGAATCAGCGAGATTGTACTTGCACCTCACACGCCTGGATTCCCACTGACCCATGTAGATAGGAGACTTCTCCCCTGTCCAGGAAGCCCCACGGCATTTGTTTTCAGCTCTATCAAAATACAGCGGGGTTTTACCACCTTGAACTACGATGGTGGTATTAGTCGATTCAATTTTTGAAGGCTGTACGTTTGGTGGGCCAACTGTTTCATTATATATATATATATATATATATATATATATATCACAAAGCATTATCACTAGAAAAAATAGCATACTCTGCAGTAATATTCATGCATAACATAATGAAACACGCTACTATTAAGTATTATAGTGTACACATAATATGCATAAATATACAAATTTAAAAAATGCTAATTGTGATTCCATTTGATTGTGAAACAATAACGAAGGATAAAAAAATAAAGTGACTATTGTTCAAATCTTAGTACATGTACAAGTCTCAGGTAATTTATGCTTTGGTTGAGATTAAGTTACATGTCCATGTAGTTGAGATCATGGATTCGGTCAAAATTAATCACTATGATGAGATGACTAGCAATCAAATCCACAATCTTTACTTTCCCAATCTAACAGTATTTCCCTTAGAAAGAAAGAATACCATAACATCTGGTATGCCTTGCAAAACTATAAAACAGAAAAAAAAATGTTTTTGCTCTCCATCAAAAATTTGTATTAAGAGCTCTTACAACTTCTCAGTCCAAAATCAGTCTCAACTCTTTGGATTATTTATCCAAGTCTCTTACCTCGGAAAATACCATTGTGAAAAAAGGTGCTCACTCGTTCCCTACCATCTGCTTCAAGGGTTATGAATAAGAGCTTAATAAATGGACAATCTTCATCCTCCAGCAGTTTTCCACCAAGGAAACAACTTGTGGCATTGGTGTAACAAAGGTTCCTACAAGGAGATGAAACAGAAAGAGAGAGAGAGTTAGTAGGCATGAATACATCTGAGTTAAGCAGTCAGCAGTAAATTATCTTAGCATGTGAGCAAGAATGAGAAAATTCTTTATGTTGTCTATAACACACTGCCTAACATGTATGTAGTTGCAAGGTAATTATCTACGTAGTTTACAATACTAGACATACTTTCAAATGTTGTGAAGATATGATGGTGACTGGTACTGTATGTTTTTTTTTTTTCTACAAACAGCACCTTGAAGCCTTCATACAACAAAATACATGTATCATAGTAGTAATAAAAAAGCACATAATAATCCCTCAAAAACATATATACTGTCACTTTAACATCATGAAAAATCATCAGTCTAA
>CM057157.1:13080219-13107225 GCA_029962745.1 Echinometra lucunter
GACGGCGAAATAACACTTCTACCATTAAAAATAGTGTATAATTTGCCTCGCTCGCTGCGCTTGCTCGTATAGATGCAGGATGATTACGCCCTTTGGGCAAATAGATACATAATTTAGATGTCTTATATGTTTAAGTGTATTTAATGACGAAACACTCATTCTACCTAAAAGGGTGTATATATTTCCCCTCTTCCTGCGCTCGCTGGTATATAATATTCAGATCCGAGATTGTTTCGGAAAAGCAAAAGAATTCGGCAAGCGAGGTGACCGAATTTTAATGATTTAGATTAGTTTATTGGCCAATGTGTATTTCGATGACGAAATAATATGAAAGGAGTGTATATTTTTCCTCGCTCGCTCCGCTCGCTCGTATAATATTCAGATCTATACGGGATCGTTTAGGAAAAAACAAAAGAATTCGCCAAGCGAGGTTACCGAATATAATTATGATTTAAATATCTTACTGGTCTAAATGTTTTTGACGAAATAACATGAAAGAGATTGAATATTTTTCCTGGCTTGCTTCACACGCTCGTATAATATTCAGATACGGGATCGTTTCGGAATAACAGGAGAGGTGACCAAATATATAATTTAAATACCTTTCGGCCCATTGTGTATTTTGATGAAGAATAAAATTTCAACCATGAAAAGGAGTTTTAGGCTTATATATTATTCCTCACTCGCTTCGCTCGCTCGTATGATATTTAGATACAGGATGTTTTTTGAAAAAGAAATGAATTCGGCAAGCGAGTGATGACCAATTATATAATTTAGATATCTGATAGACCCATCGTATATTTTGATGAAGAATAATCACTTCTACCACAATAATGAGTATATATAATTTTTCCTCGCTCGCTGCGCTCGCTCGTATAGTATTCAGATAAGGGATCGTTTCGGAAAAAGAGAAAGAATTCGGAAAGCAAGGTGACCGAAGAGGCATATGATTTAGATATTTTATTGTGCAAAGTGTATTTTGATGACAAAATAACATGAAAGAGAGTGTATATTTTTCCTCGCTCGCTGCGCTCGCTTGTATGATATTCAGATATGGGAATGTTTTGGAAAAACAGAAGAATTGGGCAACCGAGGTGACCAAATATATAATTTAGATACCTTTCGGGCGATCGCGTATTTCGATAAGGATTAATCACTAATGCGGTGTTCCACAAGGATCAATATTAGGCCCGTTACTTTTTTGATATATGATTAATAATTTAACCGATAAAACGTCTCTCTTATTCTTCATATTATTTGAAGATGACACCAACATCTTCTGCTCACATAATGACTTAAATACCCAAGTAAATATACTTAATAATGAGTTACCAAAATTATCTTTGTGGTTTGAATGCAATAAATTGTCCCTTTATATCAATAAAACTAATTTCATTTATTTTAAACACGTAAATTCTCATGTCAATGACTTTCCTTACAACATACTTATAGATAATGTACCTCTCGAAAGAAAGCAACAAACAAAATTTCTGGGTGTCATTATCGATGAAAATTTAAATTGGAACGAAAATATACGTCATATAACTACTTCTATTTCTAGGAATGTTGGTGTATAAGATAAAGCGATATATCCCTTGTAAAACGCTTATTATGCTGTAAAATTCATTGATATTACCGTATATAACATATTGCAATTTAGTATGGCCCACCAGCAACAAAACAAAAAATCAACTCTATTTACTAATTGCAAAAGAAAGCCCTTCGCATTTGTACCGGTTCACAATATTTATCTCACACCAGACCAATATTTTACCAATTAAAAACTCTAACAGTATTTGACATTAATTCACTACAAAGTTTACTGTTTATATTTAAATATCTAAATGACATGCTCCCACTTTCATTTCAAAACTCTTATACTTTAAATAAAACCGTTCACGCCTACCCTACTCGCAATTCCTCCAATCTTCATTTAGTAAACCCCAAAATACTTACTGCCCATAGATCCATAAGACACCGTGGTCCAGACCTTTGGAATCCTCTCCCAGAATCAATTAAATCCAGTTGTTCTCTTTATTCATTTAAGGCCAAAGTTAAGACCATGTTACTATCAGAATATGCAAGGTAAAATTTCTGTGTCAACTCTTCAGTCTTTCACGACGCCATCATTTATACCATTTAAATCATTACCAATGTCATCCTTATCATCATCATCATCTTTATCACCAACATCATTTCATCATCATCATCATCATCATCATCATTATCAACTTCATCGTCCACATCATCATCATCATTTTCACTATCCTTTCAAGATTTGATTTCAAGTATTTGTTATCCATTCTGCTGATTTGATATCTTTATCTATTTAATATTTATTTGGGGTTGCCATATTTTCAAGCATATTGTTTATAATGGCAATCCTTCTTCCGCGAATAATTTTATGTTTAATGAATTACAATAACTTGATTTTTTTTTAAAGAAAAAATGATTGTATATGAATACTTGTATATTTGTGGTTTGTTGTCAAAAGTAGTTCTTTTGTATATTATCTTACCAAAATGTTATTATGTATGCAGAAGAAAATAAATCAAATCAAATCAAATCAAACCATGAAAAGGAGTATATATATTTCGCTCGCTCGAATGATATCTAGATACAGGATGATTTCTGAATTTAGTTTAGATACATGGTGGGAAATCCAAACTTGAAAGGAGAGTGAAAATTCCCGGGGGTGCTGCAGCACCTGCAGCACCTCCGGCTCCCAGGGGCCTGGAGAGGGTCCGGAGGGAGAAAAGACAGAGAGCTGATGGGGGGGGGGGGGCGAGGGAGGTAAATGGGATAAGCCTACTTTTTAAAACAGAATTGAGGATTCAGTAGTAAATATATCCTCAGCTGGTATTGTTATAGAAGCTATGATTAAAAATGATGTAGAGGCTGGGGCGTTTTTTCCTTCTTTCACAATAGTAGGCCCTGTTGCACCTAATATTAGGCCTACCATTTTTTGGTTTTGGTTTTTTCGATCGCCTGACTCCTCAGATTGCTAAAGCAGAATACAGTCTTACAAAACCTCACTCTCAGTTATTTCCATTGGAGGCGTATCCGAGAATCCCCGTGCCCCTAGGCCTACATATGCCAGCAGCAAAACTGATGTCTGATTTCACACATCGAGTGAAAGGAAATGTGCACCCCCGGCACAGATGGGACATGACAAACCTTTTTTCCTTGCTTGTCCGAAAACCCAGAGTATGGTACCTGATGATCTTTTTTTTTTTTTTTTTTTTTTTTTTTTTTTTTTTTTTTTTTTGTCAGACGTGCTAGTCCCAGGTGCTAGTGTACCCAGCTAAGAGAAATTTGAATAGCCTTTATATTGCTGGCACTGAATATCTTTTTTTTTTTTCAAAGACTTTCACCTGTCTCTATGGACTTTAAACATAATAAAGCCTATATTTTGTAGGTTTGTAATTTGCATAAATCGTGATACATTATTATATAAAATATTCTGATTAAGAGAAAAACTTGAAAATCTCCTGTTTATTAATTTTATTTCAGAATTTCATGACATCACTGTCAGATATCCCAGCGTTGGCTCATATAGAGCTTAATATTAGGAAATACGTCGTCCCCCCCCCCCCCCCTCACTATATAGAATTTCACAGCAATCTCTCCTGTATAACTTATTAGCTCTGGCCCTTCTGATTCTCACCATTACTCCCTTGCCTGTTGCAGTTAGAGTCGATCATATCTGTTGGTGGAAATAAGTTTTATTTTATTAAGGGACAATATCAATATTGATTATGTTATGCCCTTCACCTCTTAGGCTTTTAACCAAAAGCGATTTACAGAAAAATAAGAAAATAAAGAAGATAAGAAATACAAACGTCTAGATAAAGGCTATAATCTTTTTCTCTGGGCCGTCTTGACAAAGGCTATATGCTTTCCCCGATACAACAACAACAACAATATGATATTGACATAGTATAGTACAATACGTACGACGCGCGCTTTATTACGGTACGTACGTATACGTACCGTACTATGACCGTGTATTTCTTCGTAAAAATATTAGTTACCGGTGGCCGGTGTCACAATAGATTTGTTCCGGCCAGTCGATTGGATCCTCCGGAACCAATCCCCTGAATATTTACCCGCCGATTGGATCCGCTTTGGTCGACTAAATGCGATCGTCACAGGCGATTAGTTCCGACCAGGCGGGGAATAAGGTCAGTTGTGTGAAGTTATGGATGCCAAGGCATATGCTTGTGGAGGGGAGGGGCGCTCGGCGCGGAATGGGATTTGTATTCCTATAACTCTATCATGTCTATAAAGTTATTCTCTCATAGTCATTTATTCATTCGTTCCCCTTTTTTTGTGGGGGGGGGGGGAGGGACGAGGCGGGGCCAAAATTTGAAATGTTTTAACATACATCTATAAATTCATTCTATAATCATTCATTAAATGAACACGAAAAATCAAATTAGCTTTCGCGTCAGCTGTTAATGTTATGTTGGTAATTTTAGAATCCTTCTTCATACTCTTATTTCAGTTTGTTTTATGTGTCTATAATTAATGCATTCATGTATCGTAGGATGGTCATCCGATTCGGTTCCAAATTTTCACACCTTTTTTTCCTTTTTGGTCACTTGTTCATTCACCAATTCACCAACTTGAAATTTAAGTCAGCTGAAGGGTTGATCACAAACGAAGCCTCCATGCTTTTCGGGCTGAACTGGAAGGAGCTTTTATGGTTAAATGTATAATGTTATATTCTGTGTTTCTGAAATATCCAACCCTGATTTTTTTTCGCCTTCCTCTTTTTTTTTTTTTTACTAAAAAGGAAGGGGAAAGGGTCCCTTTCTGTTCAGGGGTCCATTTACACCTAAACGAGTTTTTAATCTTTTTCACACCCTAATATTTGTGTGTTTGCTAAAATAACAGCCAACATTTTTCTCAAACACTGGTGACTCCCTAAATGTTATAAGTATAAAAGTACAATTCTAACGATTCTTTCCCTCATTAAAAATAAGTGAACGCATTCACTCTGTTACGGGTGAATTTGAGAACGAGTGCATTTAGAGTGAATAAGAATAAAACTCTTTTAGGGGTGACTTCAGAGTTTTGTATTCTGTTGTGACAGACAAAGAACGAGACTAGCCAAGGGGGCGATGGGGGTGGTTCCCCCCCCCCCCCGCCAAAACGCAAGAAAAAAAGTGGGAAAAGAAAAAGAAGGAACAAGAAGAAAAAAGCGTGAGCGAGAAAAGAAAAAGGTAAGAGAACGTAAGAAAAGCGGGAGCAGACAAGGAACAATTAACGACAAAGCAACGTCGGAGCCTCCCTGCACCCTCCCCCTACATGATTCGCACGCTTCGAATGATATTTTGTCCTAATTTGAAAAAAAGAAAACATTTAAGTGTCACTTGGAGTATGCCACTTTAAAAGTGTGCTGTCAAATATAATTGTTTGCGCCTCTAATTTTTAAGAAATATTTAAAAGTTACATGTAATTCATTAGAAATTACCACATCTGTTCATCGAGAATTCAACATTTTTATGGCATATTAGATATTAGACATTAATTATTATACACAAGATATAATAACTGTAATTTCAATGTGTAACATGAAAAAGAAAAGTATGTTAGGTGCTAAGTATTATTTTTTCAGCACCGGCATACTGTTATGAGGCTTGGGGGCAGTAGCCCCCCCCCCCCCTAAGAAAAAAATTTTCCACGCAAAAAAAAAGGGGGAAAAGAGGAACAAATTAAATTACCTCCCGAATATATGTCCTGATCTATGACAAAATAATATTTTCATTATTAAACAAGTCCATTTTTGGATTGCTCTCTTCTCTAGCTGGCAACTTTTCAGAAATGTGCTTCATATGTTCTGCCCCCTCAAATTATTTTGACTAATCACGCCACTCTTTTTCAGGGAGAATTTTATTAGAGGGTACTAGTATTTTCTTTGATGCTGGATATTATTTTGCAACCACAATGTGACAAAAAATGGGTAGTTGATGTTGGTAAAAAAAAATGTTGGGTAAAAAGATTTGACCAACAACCGAGCAATATAGAAAGCATTTTAAGCTACCCAAAGGCAAAAGCCAATATGTTGGGAAATGCATAAACCACGGGCAAAACATTGCCTAAAAATACGTTGGGTTGATTATAAGCCCAACGCTGGGCAAAGCATTTGCCCATTTTTTCACAGTGCATATGCTTTAGGATAATTTTTTGAGAATAAGACTTCTCAAAATAGAAATATAAACATTTTGTTAACTCCTTTACAGACACTATCAGAATATCCGGAATATAGATTTATCAGAACTTTTAATGACTGTTATTTAAACCTATTCAATATAAACTCCATTTGCCACTGTTTACAAAGACTTGAGAGACCGTCTGACAATGACAATGTGTAATAATACTCTTGATGATAATAATAATCAAAATTCAGGGGCAGCGGAAGCGGGGGGGGGGGGGGCTGGCGGGGCTCCCCCACACTTTCGCCCAAAAAATAATAAAACCTTATTGGTTTAAAAAACTTATATTTCAAATTGTAAATCTAGAAACAGACTTTCAAAATCAGAAGAAAAAAACCCCAAGGGTTCGGGGAGGGGGTGCCGCCCCTGATACCCCGCTAGGGCCCTATCTGCAGAATCTGGATTTCGCCTGTTTGGGTGTCGCTCCCCTCTCCCTCTAATAACGTTCGGTGGCCTCTGAAATATACCCCGGAACTTCTTGGCAAATGTCGGAACCAAACAGCGGCTTTCATAACGCATCGGCCAAAAGTAGTATCAGACGTCTGGTTCCGCTGGAACGAATCAACTAGTCGTTTGGTTCCGGGGAACGAATCGACTAGCCATTTCGTTCCTGCGGAACCCGGAACACATCGACTATTACACCGGCGGTAGCTAAGCTATGCGCACTGATCTGTACACAGATCAGTGGCTAGGCTAGGCTATAGGCTATGATATGCGCTATCTCGCGCGTATATAGCTAATATACTATAGCGCTAGGAGCGAGACTCTAACGTTACGTCGTTAGATTGCTGCAAAATTTTACGATTGCTTAGCCTGGAGAGATATGAGGGCAGCTTCTTATGGAGTCACCTAGTTTAATATTTCGACTCATTTGATAAGGCGAACTAGATTCTACTCAGTCTTGCTAAACTAAAGTTACAGCAGTTGTCACACTCTCAGACTCTAGTCTCAGTGCAGTCCACAGACATGACAGACTGCACTTCGATGCCGTAGGCCTACCGCCTGGCCTACGCGTGACGGTACACTAGATAGAGAGTAGAGTCTAGTTGAAGCGCCCACGGGCCGTACGACCGGGCCACGGCCATTGCATACCTGTTTACTGCATTCCTTTCTTGTTCTATCAAGTTGAAATTGGGCTGCCCGTCTCTGCATTTGCTAACCTTTTCTTTTGAACTTGAAGATTCGATGTTGTGTCCTTGAGTTGAAGATGGTGGCATTTGGAAACATTTTGCTCGTGTTTATTTTCGTTTCAGGTAAGTTAATGCCTGGCAGGTGCTGCTCATTCATGTCATTACTTTTAGATTAATTCTGTTTCTGAAGCAGTGAAGGTTCGTTTTTTCGAAAACGCAAATATCGTATAGGTCTACCTGCAGGTTCGTTAAACTAATAATTAGATCTAAATAAGGTTCATTTATGCAAACATTTGCTGCGTTAATCTTGTTAATCTGATCCGAAGGTCGACATGGTCGAGGTTCATAATTCCGACGGTTATTCCGAAGGCTCGCTTTTCAGAAAATAAAATAGGGTTTGATATACTGAAGGTTTGTTATTCCGAAAATGGAAAGGGGTTCCTTAATCCGAAAATGAAATATGGTTCGTTAGATAGGGTTCTTTAATCCGAAAAATGAAGGGTTCGTTTATCCGAAAATCGAATAGGCCTAGAGTCTAGTTTAGTCCAAGGTTCCTTAATCTGAAAATGAACCTTATTTCTTTTTTAGATTAATGAACGGAATAATTAACAAACTGTAGGAATATAAACAAACCTTCGGAATATCGGCCCATTGGAGTATTCAAACCTTCAGAATAATGAACTGTAACCAGATGTTCATTTGCCAACTCCTATTTCATAATCATGTTCCAAGTTAAATGAGATTCCCCATTTTCATTTTATTTGCAATGAATTTCTGTTATTTCATTGTTTGAAATGAGGGATACATATCCGATACATCCAGATTTAACTGCTACATTCAACTTTTCTCTTGTAAGTTGTACCCCCTGAACAATTTGTTTTGTCCTTTTCTCCAGAGCCCGAGGAGATTAACAGAGTCGCGCTCACAGAGACCCCCCCCCCCCCTCAAAAAAAAATAATTTATTATTATTGATATTTGGTTTGGCATCCCCTGTGCCTGGGTAGACCGAAGTGTTCTGTCTCTAACAGTCGTCGTTAGCCTCGTCGTATTTTGGTAGGGTCGGCACTCCTCCTTTTTAGAGACAGAAGCTCCCCAGTGCGTTGTGCATGCAATCTTGTTGTCGTGGGCACGACAATGAAAAACTACCTCAAATCAGCGATTTTCCCCCTTTATTCATGAATATAAAAACATCATTATACACTACAGAGTAGACCTATACAATGTAGCTTACCGATTTTATGTTTGATTCCTTTTAACTCTCCATTTTCAGGTAAATCCAGGGTCCTAACGTTAGGTCCTCTCGGTTGAAAATCTTGCAGCAGCCAACCTCTATCTCTGTTTGCCTCCGCGCTTTTCGCAGGGAGATCAGCGAATTCCCTACTCCTTGCATTTCAACCGGCCGTATTCAAACGATCGACCACGTACGTTTGGCCATATACGTACGAACAATGTTTTTGTTGTTGTTGTTTCGTATTGGTCGCTCGTTAATACGGTTGAAATGCGAGTCGCAAATTCGCTGATCTCCCTGCGAAAAGCGCGGAGGCGAACAGAGATAGAGGTTGGCTGCTGCAAGATTTTATGTCTTTATGTTTTTAATCAACTGTAGTGCTTTTGCCTTCTCTGCCCCCTTTTATTTAAAAGTTTTGTTTAACAGAGAACATTTTTGTAGATGTAAAGTATGAGCAAATGCACAGCCTCCTTGTATGCCACTCAGCATGCATTTCAAAGGTACCAAACTCTTGATACTTCAGGTAGTTCCTCTTGATCGTCTTGGTGCATGGTGGTGGCTGATCCGGGGTATCGCCTTTGAAATGCACATTGAGTGGTAAGGAGGCTGTGCGTTTGCTCATACTTTAAAACAAGGAAATCCCTTTGACAGGCAGTAAGCTGTTGACCAACCATATTGAAATCAGTCAAAAGTCAATATGACAAATTAACTAAAAGCTGACCAAATCTTCCAACCAACTACATTAACTATGAAAGAAAGACAAGACATGAAAGGAACAATAATCTGTTCATTTCATTCTTACTTTAATTTCTGAATTTAAATTTCTAATTAAGCTGGACACCTGTTCATTTCTTAAATTCTTGTTTCCTTCCTTAACACTGCTAAAGCTCTTACATAAATCTTAAAACTTTGTTTTGATTTATGTGGTAGCATTTTTATGTAAATTTCATAAGTACTGAACTTGCAGAGCTCAAAACACCTGTTCATATTCTTTTTCTTTATTGTCTCAACAAATTATTATTATTATTATTATTATTATTATTATTGTTATTATCATTATTATTACTACTATTACTATTATTATTATTATTATTATTATTATTGTTATTATTATTACTATTACTATGATTATTATTATCATTATTATTACTACTATTACTATTATTATTATTATTATTATTATTGTTATTATTATTATCATTATTATTACTACTATTATTATTATTATTATTATTATTATTATGATTATTATTATCATTATTATTGTTGTTATTATTATTCATTTGGCCATTTCAAAACAAATAAAAAATACATGAAGATAAACAACAGAAATTCAATGATAACAGACAAGAAACATACTTCCAGAGTGCAAAACTTGGCTGCCTGGGAAGGAGACAGCAAACTTTAAACTGGATGGTCCTCCTTTCCGACCAAGATTTTGCACTATGGGAGTTGGTAGATGTGCTTTACTCTTAGACACCACTGATGATGAAAGTCCAAATATCTACAAAATGTTCTCTGTTAAACAAAACTTTAAAATGAAAGGGAGCAGAGAAGGCAAAAGCACTACAGTTGATTGAAAACATAAAGACATTGCAGGGCTGCAAACTTGGAATGGACTGAAATGCACTGCTGTTACATACACTGTAATAGACTCTCTGTTCAAAACCAATGAAATTTTCTCATAAGTTACAGGATTACATGGGCTTTCAGGATATGAAGATCAAATTGGAACAAATATTATATTTTAGAATTAATTTAGCGCTCAATCAGAGGGATATTTTTTGGGGGATGTGCTGTACATGTACATGTAGCTTGTCCAGTCTAGCCCCATTAGTAATTAAAGGGGAAATCCATCCTGATAATATTAGTCCACCCTGAGAAAATTTTTACTTTGAAACCCTAAATTTGGTGAATATTCTAGTGTTGAAAACAGGTATTCCCTAAATCAGGAAATTTAAGTAAATTAAATTTTTCTTACACTACTGCAGCAATGAATTCTATGTAGTACATGTATGCATGGGCCATTGGGCCTATGATTGGTCTACCAGTGGTTTATATCATCATTGGTACATATGTAATTTCTCCTCTTCGGTACCTTCCAATGTCATTTGAAGGTTTGACAGATGTTAAACTAAAATGTTGAGAATCATGTTGTGGCTTAAAGTTTTTAGTAAGGTCAGCAAATTATTTGTGTTGATTGATCCCTTTGAAATGATATGCATCTTCTCCTCTTTCTCCTCCTCCTCCTTAGTCTTCTTCTTCCTCTTCTTCCTCTTCTTCTTCTTCTTCTTCTTCCTCTTCTTCTTCTTCTTCCTCCTCTTCCTCTTCCTCTTCCTCTTCTTCTTCCTTTTCCTCTTCCTCTTCCTCTTCCTTTTCCTCTTCCTCTTCCTCTTCTTCTTCTTCCTCTTTTTTTTTTCAAAATCAGGGATTAAATTTTGTCCTGCAATGCAAGTGTAATCTCTTTCCTGCTACTTTTCAGATCATACATACTCAGACGGTCGACTAGATATTACTGATCTTGGGGATTTAAACTTTTTTGCATCTTGGGAACCTGTAGAAAACTATACTGGCATGTACAGCCTTACAGACGCGTCTAGTGAAAGTTCAGTAAAGTGAGTGATATTTTATTCCATATTCTATGAATACTGTGAATGTTGATCATGTAGGCCTATCTAATTTAGACTGATGATTTTTCATGATGTTAAAGTGACAGTATATATGTTTCTGAGTGATTATTATGTGCTTTTTTATTACTACTGTGATACATGTATTTTGTTGTATGAAGGCTTCAAGGTGCTGTTTGTAGAAAAAAACCCAAACAAACAAACATACAGTACCAGTCAGCATCATATCTTGACATTTGAAAGTATGTCTAGTATTGTTAACTACGTACATGTTAGGCAGTGTGTTGTAGACAACATCAAGAATTTCTCTCATTCTTGCTCATATGCTAAGATAATTTACTGCTGACTGCTTAACTCGGATGTATTCATGCCTACTAACTCTCTCTCTCTCTTGCTCTCTCTCTCTTTCTGTTTCATCTCCTTGTAGGAACCTTTGTTACACCAATGCCACAAGTTGTTTCCTTGGTGGAAAACTGCTGGAGGATGAAGATTGTCAATTTATTAAGCTCTTATACATAACCCTTGAAGCAGATGGTAGAGAACGAGCGTACACCTATGTTCACAATGGTATTTTCCGAGGTAAGAGACCTGGATAAATAATCCAAAGAGTTGAGATTGATTTAGGACTGAGAAGTTGTAAGAGCTCTTAATACAAATTTTTGATAGAGAGCAAAAACATTTTTTTGTCTGTTTTATAGTTTATCAAGGCATACCAGACGTTATGGTATTCTGTCTTTCTAAGGGAAATACTGTTAGATTGGGAAGGTAAAGATTGTGGATTTGATTGCTAGTCATCTCATCATAGTGATTAATTTTGACTGAATCCATGATTTCAACTACATGTACATGTAACTTAATCTCGACCAAAGCATAAATTACCTAAGACTTGTACATGTACTTAGATTTGAACAATAGTCACTTTAATTTTTTATCCTTTGTTATTGTTTCACAATCAAATGAAATCACAATTAGCATTTTTAAAATTTGTATATTTATGCATATTATGTGTACACTATAATACTTAATAGTAGCGTGTTTCATTATGTTCTGCATGAATATTACTGCAGAGTATGCTATTTTTTTCTAGTGATGATGCTTTGTGAAATATATATTTTTTTTTAATGAAACAGTTGGCCCACCAAACGTACAGCCTTCAAAAATTGAATCGACTAATACCACCATCGTAGTTCAAGGTGGTAAAACCCCGCTGTATTTTGATAGAGCAGAACGCAAATGCCGTGGGGCTTCCTGGACAGGGCAGAAGTCTCCTATCTATATGGGTCAGAGGGAATCCAGGCGTGTAACGTGCAAGTACAATCTCACTGATTCTCCGGGATCAGGTGCAAGTAGTGAAGTCAAGGTATTGTTGCTTTGAATCTTCTATTATTTTGTATAGATTTTTCAGTGTCGAATCCTCCACTTTACGATCTTTTGAAAGAAGGACATTAACTGATTGATGACGATTATGGCTTTAACAAGTAGCACCATTTGGTTCTCATCAACTGATCGGAAAACTTGAGATTTGTTCTTGGCAGTTTTGCATAAATGTAGAATCGAATATTTGAGATTACAGAAAAGAAAAGGAAAAAGAAGAAGAAGAAAAAAGTGAGAAACATGGAGATAAGTAGGAGACTAGAAGTCCTCGTAATCAAATTGATACACGCTCTAAACGCAAAAAATAACAATGCTCTGACTCCATTCTGACAAGGTTTGCACAACTGAGAGCTAGACTATGATTTTATCCCCAAAATATGATTGATGAAATATCGAGCTTTGTTGTATTTTAGATTACAGACATGTTTCTAGACGGATTTTGTCCAAATTTGGGACAGAGGTCTATCATGTTAAAATCTAACCGCCTATTACTTTTGCAGAGTGGATTTATAGAGAGAGTGGCGACACGCATATGTACAAGCTATGGGGCGCGCGGTCAAAGGTCAAACATGGGGATCAAAATAGTTCCCTCCCAGTCTGTTGCGTCGTCTGCTAACTACATGAACAGAACGAAGGTGCCTTGCTGCCAGCTTGCAAGACGATATTTGATTGTATCCACTTTTTACTGACAGTATGTATAAAGCTTCCCGAATGAAGGAAATGCAGCATAAAATCTCAATGTTTGATTCCGGTAAAAAAAAAAGTCTTTTGTTTTGAGCCAGAATGGCATTTACTAATCATTCCCCTGCAGCTGTTCGTTACCATTATTGTTTTAAAATTCTTTTATTCAAACGTAATTCCGAATTATGTAAGCATACACTATACTGCTATGCTCAGTCCATTTCCTTATGTGTCTGATCATCCTCTCTCTCTCTCTCTCTCTCTCTCTCTCTCTCTCTCTCTCTTTCAGTTTTCTTTTTGATAAGGATTAATATAAACTCATCTGATAATCATTTTTAGCAAACTCTATTCTTGCAGATGGCAGTTCATCCCGGGGCTCGAATTTGGTGCCGACGGGGGTGTGTCGCTGAAGCCTTCATAACCGTACCCATGTTTAATGGTCATTTTGGCAGAGAAGGGCACCCATTATTAGGGATTATGCACCTCAGATGTATAGGCCTACTCTAAAGAATAAAATTACCCATTTTTAACAAGTGAGGGGCATGTTAACCCATAGAGGTACAGTGTCCCCTTTAGGAGACGCTTTTGCAGTATCTGTTGGTCCAGAATGTTGGGCAGTACATATCATACATGAGCAGAAAGAGAAAAATGCACTGACAAATTTGAGCCCATTCCCATGACTGTATGGTGTAGTGTTCTCGAATTAGAGTAGTTTAAGTGTAACCAATCATTAAACTCTTTAAATTGGCAATGCAGTGAATAATATATAATCATTATTTCTGTGTTCAAATTGGCAATTTCTGATTCAATTTTACAATTATATTTCATTTTGGTTTATGTTATATCCATATTTATTTTTTTCAAGCTATGTAAAGGTGGAAAAAAATAATTTCTATTGCCAATTTGAGGACTGAAGATGATTAATTTAGACCTCAAGAAAGCTCTGTACTGCTATGGGTTAAGGGATTTCCCGACTCTCGGATGTGTACTCTAAACAATAGAATTGCTGATTTTAAAAAAAGTGAGGAGCATGTTTATGGATTTTCCGACTCGAAACTATACCCCATGTTAAGGGATTTCTTCCAAAAAGCGACTCATCTCAGCGACACACCCCCGTATACCATATTAGCCCCCCCCCCCCCCCCTCCCTGGCCAGTCCATTTCCTCGATACTGGGTGTCAATTGGTTAAATTTTATATCATAAAGTAATGCTGAAATCAGTTCACTCTACCATATTTCTCCTATAGCATATCTTCTATAACCACTCTCCTCTTTTGTTGTCTGCATTCGTTGACTATAAGAAATTCATTTTAAAAGATTTAGCTTTGTTCCTCTCTCTCACTCTCTGTCATTCAACTCAAGAAAACTCGCCACGTTTTTGCCCTTTCTCTCTTTCTTTATATCTATCACTACTTCTACACTGTCTTCAGATCATCCCTTTTCTCTCTCTCGCATTCTGTCAATTTCCAATCTTCTGGCCATAAATGTCCCCCTCCCCAATCCTGCATATGCGTTGAAAGACACACCCCTCTCCACAAAGCATTCTTGAAGTATAACATACTTTTAAACTACCAGGGTTTTTTGAACATGATATGAAAGAATCATTTATTCTAGTGAAATTATTAAAATGCTAAATCTGATTCAATGTCTCTAATCAAATGCATGTTAATTCTATTAACACCCCCTCCCAAATAATAATAAAAGGGGGAAGGCAAACTCTTCAACCTTTGCATTAGGGCAGAAATTCCAAGGGGGGCATGTCCTCACAATCGTGTACCCACAATTTGGAAGGTGGAGGCATTTTATCAAACGTAGCTTCCTCCCCCACCCATTTTTTTTTTTTTTTTGGGGGGGGGGGGGGTGGGGATTTTTAACTTTTTTTTTTTCAGTGAAGTTTCAGATACAAGGAGACACCTATTGGAATTTCTTATGCTTCCCCTCACCTTTCAAGACAGATTTCCATCCATGAGTGCAGTACGTAGTTTTGGCAACGTTTATGAAAATTGGCTTCGATACTGCTCACATATTGACCAGTAGCAACTAATTATCAGTATAGACTGCTACTTTCTAAGTCAATTACTTAGCATAAACGATCCGATTGTATTGGTGTTCATTGCGCTTACAACATATTGGCTTCCACCTCAAAAGGGAAGTTCCATCTTCAATTATTTTGTGAGTAACATGACAGTGAAAATTTGACCATCGCTCTATTATAGCAAGAAAGTCAATTCATTTTTAAGTATATGCTGCGTACGGCCATGGACGAGTATGAATTAAATTCTTATACTTCAAAACTAAAATACAACAAAAAACATTGCATTTGGTAGCATAATTTCTGTACCTGACTTCTATAGTTACGTCATATGGAAAATCAAGACTTTCATAGTAAGAAAAAAAAAATATGCATTTGTTCTACACATACTAAAAAAATTATTTGTTATAATAAACATTGAATGTGAGTAACATGCCATGAAAGCAAAAAAACTTTCACTTGGCTGAGGACAAAAATGAGATGAGTACATGGCCATATGCAGAAATTTTTTTTTTTTGGGGGGGGGGCAAGACACGTAAAATTTTTTGGAAAAAACTCGGTCACAAGGATGCTTTTGTATTTTTAAAAGTTAAATTGTAGCATTCGGTGGATTTTCAGAAAATTTTCAGTAAGAAATGTCAGTTTGCACCCCTTTCCCTTGCCTTGTACGGCCATGGATGAGTATGAAATAAATTCTTATACTTTAAAACTAACATGCAACAAAAATTATTGCATATGGTAACACAATTTCTGTACCTTTGAATTACAGTTACATCATATAGAAAATAAAGACTTTCATAGCAAAAAAAAAAAAAAAAAAATGTGTGTGTTCTACACATACTAAAAAAATCATTTCAGGTTATTTCTTAGTTTCACAAGAGACTCTAATTTCTCTTCAAAGGTAGTAACCCACATTTGCAAGCATCAACCAATCTGCACAAAAGCTTTACTTTATATTGCTATAAGCCACAGAAAGACACTTGTAAAGTTTTAGATCTCAGTACATTCCCGTTTAGGATTGAAAAGAAAAAAAAAATTAACACAAAACTTTTGTTTTCTTAGTTTTGTAAAGGCACCTTCCTGATGCTTTAAGAGCAAAATCATTCATTTTTTACTTATTCTTTGGAATATTTTTGTAAATTTGATAACATGATAGTTTTACTTTATCTGTCATCTAAAATTGAAATTAGCTAATTTCTCTTCAAATTCTGAAACGATGTAGTGCAAATGCTTAAACATAACAATAAATTTTGAACATTACATTAAAATACTCAGCTAAATGCCCCTACCTTTCTTTGAAATATTTTATGGCTTGATGCCAAAAGTTTGAAGATGTAATTGACTAACCTAATGGCAAATTTTAAAACTATAATGAATCCAAATCAGATTCACAATTTGGAGAGGGCATCTCCTATTTGCTCTTGACAATACCTGTTTTGGTGACAAACGAACATTTAATGGGGAGAAAAGACTACTCATTCAAAACAAAGTGCTAGGACCACACAAATAATATATAAAAAAAGAACATCTTTTTAAATATTTTGAAATTTTTGAAGAACTTTAGCCCAATAATGATTTATTCCCATCAGATGCAAGGGTTTCAGAAGCTTATGGCAGTTGTCAGTGAAAATGAGACTCTTTTCACCATATGGCATATTCACAAAGAAATGTGTACTGAAACTTGAAGGGGGAAAAAATCAAAGAAAAAAGAATGCGAAGAAATGAAATAAGAGTCCTTTAACTCCACAATTCTTTGTCAACCAGAAGAAGAAAACAAGGTGGATATGGGTGTATTTCCCCTTCCCCTTTCTAAATTTCTGTCTATGCCAAAGCTAAATTTTAGGCTACTGCCATGGACACTGACTGCCTGAAATTCCACCACTTATTTGGGCATGCAGTAACATTGTATCTCTGCTCAGTCTGTGTTTGGTCTATTTTCTTGAACTCAGCAGATGTAAATCTTTGCCCGTTTCTCTCTGTCTTTGCCAAAGATTGCGGTGTGATGATTCCTCCTAGCATGCATCATTTTGATTTTGATCTGCAAAAGAAAATAAAATAAAGAGGAGAAAGTAAAGGAAGCCAGGAGAAAGGGGGAGAGAGAGAGAGAGAAAGATAAAGGGAGGGCGGAGGAAATGAAAGAAAGACAAACAGAAATAGTTTATATTATCAGATTATTCATGCTTTCAGCTCCTTTCATTATTGAAAAATTGACATGTAAACTAACCTATATTTAAAATGTCTTTACACTAGCAATTTTTAAAAACAACTGATAATGAGATAAATAAGCAGATTAATTTAGTCAGTTTATAATTACTGGAAAAGAAATTATTTGAACCATTCCAATATTAAAAGAAATTTAGCCCAGGCTACGTAAGGTTTATGTATGAATTGATCTTATGATGCTGGTCACATATTCATCAGATAGAGACTGTCATACTCATGATATGATCTGCGCTTTAACAAAGAAGTTTAATAATGCAATTATCAGTACGCAAAATTACCTCTAAATGCTGAAGTCAAACATAAAAGCTAACATGGCATCTGCCAACATTTCTTTCATGGCATATCCTGCCTCCCATGAAGCGAAGTTCTGTATTGAAGTTCTATATCTTCAGTCTGTGTCAACTCCATCAAATCATTAATTATTGTCCAGCGTCCTGTAATAAATATCAAATAGTAAATAATTATTATTGGATAAAAACAGACTGTGGAGGAATCATGGAATGTTATCAAATCTATGTTTACTTCATCATGAATTCATGTATACAAAACGATGAAACTTGCATTCCAATACACGCAATTGAAGGGTAAATTTAAGTGCAGCCAACACCCTCTCCCCCAAAAAACTATTAAAAAAAAAAAGTAACGATGAACAATGAGGTTATCCTTTCATATTTTCTTGAGATTGCTAGTTGCTAATAAAGGCAAAGTCTAAATTATCCATATGCACTATGTGAGGTTTTTAGTCTTATAATTAGTAGATACCAGTGGATTTGTGGTCCAGTGCACTCGTCCTAAATGATTACATAATCCTGCCCAAGGATTTCTCATACAGGCATTAACAAGTCTGCACAAGAAATAAGCACAACAATAATACATGTACTGGGGTAGGCCCTATACAGATTCTGCATGCAAACTTGTAACGATTTCTGATTTTGATTCAGTTTTTTCAACCAATTTATTGAATTAACACTGAAATTCAATTGATCTTCAGTAGATCTGGAACTAATTGAACAGAACTTAGATATCTAGTCTTCTAGAGACTAGAGTTCTAGATCCAGGTCTAACATTGACTGGACTAAATCTAAATCTTTTCTTGGCCTTGGGCTTGGGCCTGGTCTTACTCTTAGTTTGGAGGGGGAACTTTGGTTTGGGACTAACTTAGCTAGGCCTAGTCTATATCTAGAGTAACTTCTAGCCTAGGGCAAGGCTTGGGATTTTTAATTCAAATATTTTCTAATTTAGGCCTTAAGTCTTTACTTTACTTAAGGCAAACCGAAATTATTATCATTAAAAGAGCAGCTCAAAAAATGTATATAAAATTTGAAACGTGTGCACGAAGCCCCTAAATTTCAGCATGGGCCGTGGCTCTTGCTCTAGCCTAGGCTAGCCCTAGGCTCCTGGGCCGCCCGCCTCGGCTTAGCCCGAGTTGGCCGTGCCGTGGACGGCGATAGCCACAAAATCAAAATAGTTCCTTACCAGTGGTCCCTCATGCAGTATTTCTATGTCTGGTTTTTGTCTAAATTTACGTTATTTTCGTTAAAAATAACGAAATTTTAAAAATGGTAACCTTGAAAATAATATGCAAATATTTTTTCCAACACATCATAACCATCAGGACTGACAGAAAATGCGAAAATGATATTTAATCGTCATTTTTCTCTCTAAAAGAACATGAAAATTGGACTGGATTAAACCGGCGTTTATTTACATTGAGAAGACATTACGCAAACTCCACAGGATCAGACTTAATTGATATAAAAGTGATACCACTGTCCTAGAAAAATATTTTTTCAGGGAAAATGTGATATCAGAACCAGAAAACGAAAAGAGAAAATTCGACTTACTGAAATTTCAGTGCATGTATCATTTCACCACAGACGCTGCTGAAGCAGAAAATCAGCCGAGGGAACTATTTTTGAGCTCCATGAAATAACTGACCAATCAGAAACGACTTTCGTTTTCATCACTCTCTCTATAAATCCACTCTGTACTTTTGGTGATAGCGCCCTCGCTTGTTCTGCCTTCATACACAAAAAGGTTGATTTTAGAGGGTCTGCTTTTGTGCGCTCTACTAGCCACATTTCTTGACGTACATGTACATGTATTTGGTTAAAGTTTGGTACAGAGGTCTATTATAGTCAAATCTGGATGCCTTTAACTTTTGGTGATGATGCCCCCAGTGTTCCACCTTTTACAGGGTCAAATACAGCCATCATGTTATACCATTTGCGGATGGTAGATACTCTATGGGGACCTCAATGATTTTGGTGGGTCAAAGGTCATGTATGTAGGTCAAAGGTCATATAAGGTCAAATGTTAGATTTTCCTGCAAGTTTGTAGTACTGTTGGAAGTAACTTTTTGAACCACTACATATGTAGCCTGTTTGTTACCAAACTTGGATGGTAGATGCTTTTCAGGGACCTCAATAATATTTGGTGATTCGAAGGTCACATATGCCGGTCAAAGGTGAATTGAGGTCAAATGTTGAAATTTACAAGCAAATTTTCAAGCAACTGGAGTTGGTAACTTTTAAACTATAAGCCCATATGTACTCTTACTTGGATGGTAGATGCCTTACAGGAATCTTAATGCTATTGAGGGGTCAAAGGTCATGTATGTAGGTCAAAGGTCAAATGTGCTCAAAATGATTAATTTGCTTCTCTGTCATTTCTTGGCTGATTCTGATTCTGATTCTGATTGCTCTGAAAGATGAAGCTACATTGTAGATGAGGGCCTGTCACCCCAAACTCACATATGCAGGTCAAAGGTCAAATGAGGTCAAATATTGAAATAACTTTTAAACAAACCACTAGTAACCTACATGTTACTTGGATGGTAGATGCTTCACAGGACCTTCAGTGTTATTTGCGGTCAAAGGTCATGTATGTAGGTCAATGGTCAAATATCCTCAATTTTTTTTCTTATTCATTTCATTGGTCAATTTTGATTCTGGGATTGCTCTGATAAAGCTAGGTGAGGTCTTAGGGTCAAAGATCACATGCAGGTCAAAGGTCAAATGAGGTCAAATGTTAAAATTTACCTGCAAGTTTCTACTAGAGTTGGTTACTTTTAAACCATTAGCCCATTTGTAACCCTGACTTGGATGGTGTATGCCTTACAGGGACCTCAGTGTTATTTTTGGCTCAAAGGTCACATATATAGGTCAAAGGTCAAATGTGCTCAGAACAATTAATTTGCTTCTTTGCCATTTCTTGGCTGATTTTGATCCTGATTGCTCTGACTGACAAAGATAGGGGAGGGGTTGACAGTTTGTACTTGGAAATGTGTAAATCAAATATACAAATTTCTGCAGAATCACAAAAATGCTGATTCTCTATTTTGCAACTGACTTTGATTCTATTTGTTTTATCTTGGGGGGGGGGGGGGGGTTGGAGGAGGGGGTAGTATTTCATGGAATAACCCTTCTTTTTTACGGGAGGTTATGTTATATGGTAGAGATTTCACAACGAACCTGGGGATACACTTCCGTTGCATGGCAACGGAGATCATGATACTTCTAGTTTCTCTTGTTTTTTTCTTTCTGTTTCAAAAACAGATTTTACGTATTTCCACAGCTCTGTATTATTAAAAACAATTTTTATTAGAGGACCTTGCTATTTAGTATATATTTGGTATTCAGTATATATTTAGATATATAGTATTATGTTCCATAATATCCTTGTGTATGTATTATATGGCAGAAAAGGTATGTATTCCTGTGGTTTGTCTCCATGTATTGATCTAATTCATGTGGAGACTCTTAAGCCCGCCGTACTCTATACGATCCTAGTGCGACCCGATTTCTGAACAAATGGCATTTTGCATTAAATATTAAATTTTAAACAAGTAAAATTATCTTATTTGTAGTTCGGAATAATGATAGGAATACCAAAATCGAAATTTCGGTTTACTGCAAGCCTTGTGGTCTGAGTAAAGGCCAAATCGGCTTCAAATTGTAGCCGATTGCAAGATTGCTATGACGTCACTAAGATTTGGAATTATTTTCGCTTTTATTCCTACAGGGAGGCTTGCAATAGCCCAGAATTTTTATTTTCATATTCATATCACTATTCGAAACTTGATTGTTAAGATTTTCATGTTTGATTGTTTCTATCAAATGCTATAACAATTTTTGTCCAAAATTGGATCGCAGACGGATCGTATAGTGTACAGTGGGCATTAGGATTTCATTGATGATAATCTATCAAATATTGGAAGTGAAACCTATACTGTAGGATTGCACTTGATAAATGATCATTTCCAAGTACATGTAAGCACCCATCACAAATTACACAAGCAGAATAAATCAAGATGGATGATAAGCAAGAAAAGAAACAGACAGATATCAAAAGAGATTACCAGTATAGGAAAATTGAGATGCTTCTAGGGAAGGCGTGATTCTATTAAAATTGCGTACAAAAATTCACTATTTTGTGTACATGTATAATATACAAATATAAACACATTTATTGTTACAGTATGTCTATAAAGTGTAAAGATTAGTATCCATTACCATTTCTGGTTACGCTACCATTTTTTTTTTTGGAGGGGGCGGTGGCGAGTTTGATTACCAGTATTTAAAACATATAATTGACAATTGTAGAATCAAAATTGTAGGTAACTAGGTATTTATTTTGTTTAAGTGGAAGTTAAAGGAGAAGTCCAGACGATTTCATTAAAATTACACTATAAAGCTTAAAATTCAAGCTAACAGATAATGCTACTTTCATTTAACAAAGTGATTTCTGTGATTTCTAAATACCGATAAAGTGTTTGCTTTTTTACTACGAATAATTGAATTTTCCACCAAAACCCAGTTATGGTCATTGGTCGCGTGACATAGTCGATGCATTTGCACTGCGCATGGGCACTTATTCTCTGCACGCGCACTTATTCTCTGCACATTCTCTATACAAAATGCTGAGATGTCTAGCTTTTGGGTGTACAAATCACACCAGTTCTGTTCCTAAGAAAAGTTTTTTGCAACCCCGAATCCCCTGACAGAGAGGGAGAGGTGTGCCCGATGGATTCATGATATTAGAACGGACAAATTCAACATCAGAACTTATTAATTTTCGTAGTAAATGAAAGTGTGCAAAGACCACTTCAAGCCGGGATATGTTGGCAGGTGGCGGTGGATAGGGTGTGGGCGTTCGAAAGTAATGGGCTACGAGCCCATGAAAAATTGTAAGGTCTTCTCGTCGATTGAAATGGTCAGATTTAACAGTCTTTACAAATTCTGAGGCTCAGGTTATGAATATATACTCCAATATTTTTTCACCCTTGTTGCCACGCAATATGCAGCAATTTCACACATGGTTCTTCCTTGTCTGAAACCCTTTACGCATGGTATTGGAACCATGGATGTTATGTACTGGCGAGAACCATGCTGAGGCTAACAAGTAGGCACAAGAAGCATAAATAAAATCAGAAATGATATAACTGTAGATCTAATAAAATTCAGAAAAAAAAGGAACTAAGGCACAATATGAGATGACGAAACAAACAATGTGTACCTCTACCGCAGTGAATTACTCTCTATGCATGCACTATACTATCACTGCACATCATGCATGCCTGCGATATGCTACACCTGTATGCGATGCGGTGCATCTGCTATATCACTGGACCGGGGTGCGAACTGTATTGTGGATAAAAATGGGCTCGTACTAGAACTACTGTTTATAAAAGTTAATTGTTAATTATGCTGTAATCCTAAGGTATGTTGTGTAAAGGAAGACATTTTTTAGCTGCTGAATTTTCTCTCTTTATGATCCATGCTTACAGAAATCACTTAGACTTTTCCTATAAGGAAAAGGAAGACAGCTAAAAATGCACAGCCTTGTGTGATTAGCAGCTCTCAAAAAAATTACTAGACGTGCCCTATTCAGGAGCATATGAGCAGTCTATTTCATTATTTGTTGAACTTGAAAATGATGTAATTCATGAAGAGTGGACTACTTCCCTCCATTACAAGCAATGATGCCTGCAACAAATACCCCAGATAATTCCAGAACAACTACAGCTGGAACAAATTGCACTAGACAAATTTCCCCAAAATTACTCCCTTCCTTAATTCCCTTCGGAAAGAAGGTTTTGACCACCTAAGAGGATGGTTTGCAACTACATGTACTTTTCTTTGTCTGTGTACTATGATGTACAAGTACGTACTCTATTATTCTGCAGAAATTTTTTTTTTATCTTCTGGCAACTATTGTCGACTGTCGTACAATTTAATCAAACAAAGTAATTAGTTTTCTCCTCTATAAGTGTGCCAGGGATCCTGAAAATGGCTAGAATACTTGAGTGATATCTACTGAATAATGGTCATCATTAATAACTGCACAAAGGATATGAGAATTTAAAGAATATGTCAAAAGAACTATTGTCATTATTTCCCCTAAAAATTAATCCAGCAGGCAAAGTATTAATGACATACTAATTACAGACAACAGAAAATAGAAAATCATCAAACAACAAGAGATTCTTGCCAAATTGACAAATTGAAAGAGCTGCTCTGAGGGAAACATATTCAGCATTGTGGGAAAAACCATGGTACATGTACATGTACTACCAAGAAGCACACAGTACATACATGTAGATGTTAAGTTACCTTGCCTCTAGAAAGTGAACAAAACACCTGCAGTAAAGTGAAATCTGGCTTATCCATAAAATCAGGCTGACTGTCTGGATAATGAGCTTTAGATCATGACTTTATTGTAGTACCATGTTTATAACTCCATGGTATTACAGACATGTAGGGCCTACATGTATGTATTCAAGGCAAGACAACTCCTGAAAGGTTTCCCTTGGGCAGTTTCATCCTTTTCTCACTTGGGGTTCCAGCAATGGTTTGCATACATGTACATGCATATGTACATCTCTTAATAAAGATTGTTTCCAATATTAGAGTACATGTAATGTTAAATGTTCCAATATGCTTTACTGATACATGTACATGTATCTGTGCAATTATTTCGATCTTTATGCTGTGCTATGTTACTGTTTACCTGTTTTCTTTCATTATTAGACTGTAAATCAAAATCAAATCTAACCAAATTTCATGCTTTGCATGACAAAATGAATCTGAAGAATCTGAACTGTCCTTTGGGCATGCTTTGGATGATTGTGAAACTTTCAATGTGATAGCAAAGAAATTCATAAATGGTGAGTAAACAAAATGTTTCAACCATGTTGCCACCGTCCGCAAGCATCTTGACTAGCGGTTGCAAACATCCGGGCAGATGGGCATACTTGGCAAAGACGATGTGCATTTAATTGGGCCGTCGCATAGCATGCGGAGCAGTTACTGCGTGTAATTGGGCTGTCGCACAGCGTTGGAAGACAATGTTGGAAGTTTTTCATGCTCTTTGTTAGCGACAGTCTGCGACAAGAATTGACTCCGTGCAACGTTCTACCCTTGCAAAATCCGATGAGAGCGTCTAGACTCGTCGCAACTTTAAGAGGTTTTGACGGAAACCATATAAGACCATTCAATTAGGATGTTTAAAGCCTTTTATCCTCTGGAAATGGTGCAATATAAATCCAGTCATTATGAAACAATAATGATCTACTGAATACTTTAATTAAACACACTAGGAGAGCAAGTAAAAGTGCTGCCTGAGATCACTCATGTATGTAAATTCGGTTATCTATTGGCTGTTCAGTTGGCGAAATGCCCTTGCATATGCCTCCTTGGGATTGTTCCTGGACTGCATATAGTCTGCTTCACCAGTTGGTTTTATGTTACTTGTGAGCATATTTAACTCACAATGTTCTTGAACTCATATATTTCATCTAGCAAAATGTCTTTTGGTGATTGGTACACTTCAAAGGATGCAAATCTTTCCTATCATATACAACATGCATGTCAGTCTGTGAGTAATTCTCCAGTTTTGCTGATTGCTTTTTTTTTCCTACATTGTGTCATGAAAATAAAAGTAAAAATTGATATCAATAATTGAAGAAGCTTAATGGGAGGAATTTATAATTTGTAAACAAATTTTCTGCATTACTCCCAGTGTCATCAGTCAGTCCGCAGGTCCACAAAAAGTGGCTTCCTTCACGTAACTGGTATGCATGAATGGAACAGGCTCTGCATATTTAATGAGTTAGAACCTGTCAGAACACCACTTTCATTTTGGCCCTTGTTGCTCTAATACTTTATCAAATTTGATGTTTTTTATATCTATGTAAAGGTGAATAATCAGTCTCTTATGTCATGTGTTTAAATTTAATGAAATATTTGGAAGAAGAGATGAAAATGTTAATCTAAAAATTGATGCAAAAATGATTTTTTCGCCTGCCAGAAGTTGCTATTTTGTAAGGCATTTTATACTTGAGCCCCAATAATTTTTACAACTGAATATCTACATGTATGCTTTATGAAAATACCAATTTTAACACATGATGCAATTTAATCGGCTCAAGAGCACACTTTATACAGACCAAGTGCAACTGTTAGCCCAAAACCATAAATACTGCTCTGTGGTTGGTCCATTCAGACCACACACTCATCCTGGAATCCTAACGGTCAGTTCCTGAGTCACTGAAGGTCACAATCCCCATGTGGTAATCTGTTCAAAACAACCGTGCTGGCATGTTTCTGGCCTTATTCAGCCAATCAGAACACTATATTTCATGCTGATCAAAAAAATCAAGAAATCTCGTCCTGAACTTCGTTGAAAAAAGTATGCTCTTGACCCAATTAAAAGGTGCTGCACATTAAGAATGGTATTTTAAGAAAATAAAGACTTTCAGCTTTATACCCCTTTCGCACTGCGCTCTTTCCCTTTACCCGTTGAAGTTCCCCGCTTAACTTTACGAGCACGCATTCCTCACTTCACCGGGGAAGATAGAAATGTCGCCTTTCGCACTGGTTTCTCTTCCCCAGTGAAAGCAAGACGGGCAATTGAGCTTGGCCGGAAGTACTGCAGGCCGGGGTCATTAGGGCGCGCGTTTTTAAAATTTTCCAATTGCAGGCCAGGCGGGGTTTCGCAAGCAAACCCGTACCCGGAAGCAAAGGAAAGCTAGCTCGCTGTATAATAGCAAAGAGTATAAAGCACATGGAGTGTCAATCGTGGGCCTACTTCAGAATTTTCGACGATGTCGGGCAATGTCGGATATCAAAATTGTGTGTTTATTCTTGCCATTGATTTTGAGTTTGCAGTCCACAAACGCAGTGTTATTCATCAAGCTACTGACATTAGAGCTATCATATTAAGCGAAATTAAGGAGGAGGAGGTTGCTCTCTTTAATTCTTTAATTCTAAAATATTTGTTATATTTTCAGTGCATTTTTATCATGCAAAAAACGCTATTAATAATAAATATTGTTAGTAAAAAGAAACTCTATCAGGGGTCAGACAAAAGATCAGCCATCATATCAGCATATAGCAGCTAGCTAGCCTGCCATGCATATGCAGTGAGCTCAGATCAGCACGCGGAATCTCGCTTCAGGGGGAAATGAGATTTGACCTCTGACATCATT
>CM057157.1:13107725-13122232 GCA_029962745.1 Echinometra lucunter
GGGATCCTGAAAATGGCTAGAATACTTGAGCGATATCTACTGAATAATGATCATCATTAATAACTGCACAAAGGATATGAGAATTTAAAGAATATGTCAAAAGAACTGTTGTCATTATTTCCCCAAAAAATTAATCCAGCAGGCAAAGTATTAATGACATACTAATTACAGACAACAGAAAATAGAAAATCATCAAACAACAAGAGATTCTTGCCAAATTGACAAATTGAAAGAGCTGCTCTGAGGGAAACATATTCAGCATTGTGGGAAAAACCATGTACATGTACATGTACTACCAAGAAGCACACAGTACATACATGTAGATGTTAAGTTACCTTGCCTCTAGAAAGTGAACAAAACACCTGCAGTAAAGTGAAATCTGGCTTATCCATAAAATCAGGCTGACTGTCTGGATAATTAGCTTTAGATCATGACTTTATTGTAGTACCATGTTTATAACTCCATGGTATTACAGACATGTAGGGCCTACATGTATGTATTCAAGGCAAGACAACTCCTGACAGGTTTCCCTTGGGCAGTTTCATCCTTTTCTCACTTGGGGTTCCAGCAATGGTTTGCATACATGTACATGCATATGTACATCTCTTAATAAAAATTGTTTCCAATATTAGAGTACATGTAATGTTAAATGTTCCAATATGCTTTACTAATACATGTACATGTATCTGTGCAATTATTTCGATCTTTATGCTGTGCTATGTTACTGTTTACCTGTTTTCTTTCATTATTAGACTGTAAATCAAAATCAAATCTAACCAAATTTCATGCTTTGCATGACAAAATGAATCTGAAGAATCTGAACTGTCCTTTGGGCATGCTTTGGATGATTGTGAAACTTTCAATGTGATAGCAAAGAAATTCATAAATGGTGAGTAAACAAAATGTTTTACCCATGTTGCCACCGTCCGCAGGCATCTTGACTAGCGGTTGCAAACATCCGGGCAGATGGGCAAACTTGGCGAAGACGATGTGCATTTAATTGGGCCGTCGCATAGCATGCGGAGCAGTTACTGCGTGTAATTGGGCTGTCGCACAGCGTTGGAAGACAATGTTGGAAGTTTTTCATGCTCTTTGTTAGCGACAGTCTGCGACAAGAATTGACTCCGTGCAACGTTCTACCCTTGCAAAATCCGATGAGAGCGTCTAGACTCGTCGCAACTTTAAGAGGTTTTGACGGAAACCATATAAGACCATTCAATTAGGATGTTTAAAGCCTTTTATCCTCTGGAAATGGTGCAATATAAATCCAGTCATTATTAAACAATAATGATCTACTGAATACTTTAATTAAACACACTAGGAGAGCAAGTAAAAGTGCTGCCTGAGATCACTCATGTATGTAAATTCGGTTATCTATTGGCTGTTCAGTTGGCGAAATGCCCTTGCATATGCCTCCTTGGGATTGTTCCTGGACTGCATATAGTCTGCTTCACCAGTTGGTTTTATGTTACTTGTGAGCATATTTAACTCACAATGTTCTTGAACTCATATATTTCATCTAGCAAAATGTCTTTGGTGATTGGTACACTTCAAAGGATGCAAATCTTTCCTATCATATACAACATGCATGTCAGTCTGTGAGTAATTCTCCAGTTTTGCTGATTGCTTTTTTTTTCCTACATTGTGTCATGAAAATAAAAGTAAAAATTGATATCAATAATTGAAGAAGCTTAATGGGAGGAATTTATAATTTGTAAACAAATTTTCTGGCATTACTCCCAGTGTGATCAGTCAGTCCGCAGGTCCACAAAAAGTGGCTTCCTTCACGTAACTGGTATGCATGGAATGGAACAGGCTCTGCATATTTAATGAGTTAGAACCTGTCAGAACACCACTTTCATTTTGGCCCTTGTTGCTCTAATACTTTATCAAATTTGATGTTTTTTATATCTATGTAAAGGTGAATAATCAGTCTCTTATGTCATGTGTTTAAATTTAATGAAATATTTGGAAGAAGAGATGAAAATGTTAATCTAAAAATTGATGCAAAAATGATTTTTTCGCCTGCCAGAAGTTGCTATTTGTAAGGCATTTTATACTTGAGCCCCAATAATTTTTACAACTGAATATCTACATGTATGCTTTATGAAAATACCAATTTTAACACATGATGCAATTTAATCGGCTCAAGAGCACACTTTATACAGACCAAGTGCAACTGTTAGCCCAAAACCATAAATACTGCTCTGTGGTTGGTCCATTCAGACCACACACTCATCCTGGAATCCTAACGGTCAGTTCCTGAGTCACTGAAGGTCACAATCCCCATGTGGTAATCTGTTCAAAACAACCGTGCTGGCATGTTTCTGGCCTTATTCAGCCAATCAGAACACTATATTTCATGCTGATCAAAAAAATCAAGAAATCTCGTCCTGAACTTCGTTGGAAAAAGTATGCTCTTGACCCAATTAAAAGGTGCTGCACATTAAGAATGGTATTTTAAGAAAATAAAGACTTTCAGCTTTATACCCTTTTCGCACTGCGCTCTTCCCCTTTACCCGTTGAAGTTCCCCGCTTAACTTTATGAGCACGCATTCCTCACTTCACCGGGGAAGATAAAATGTCGCCTTTCGCACTGGTTTCTCTTCCCCGGTGAAAGCAAGACGGGCAATTGAGCTTGGCCGGAAGTACTGCAGGTCGGGGTTCATTAGGGCGCGCATTTTAAAAATTTTCCGATTGCAGGCCAGGCGGGGTTTCGCAAGCAAACCCGTACCCGGAAGCAAAGGAAAGCTAGCTCGCTCTATAATAGCAAAGAGTATAAATCACACTGAGTGTCGATCGTGGGCCTACTTCAGAATTTTCGACGATGTCGGGCAATGTCGGATATCAAAATTGCGTGTTTATTCTTGCCATTGATTTTGAGTTTGCAGTCCACAAACGCAGTGTTATTCATCAAGCTACTGACATTAGAGCTATCATATTAAGCGAAATTAAGGAGGAGGAGGTTGCTCTCTTTAATTCTTTAATTCTAAAATATTTGTTATATTTTCATTGCATTTTTATCATGCAAAAAACGCTATTAATAATAGATATTGTTAGTAAAAAGAAACTCTATCAGGGGTCAGACAATAGATCAGCCATCAGATCAGCATATAGCAGCTAGCTAGCCTGCCATGCATATGCAGTGAGCTCAGATCAGCACGCAGAATCTTGCTTCAGGGGGAAATGAGATTTGACCTCTGACATCATTAAGCGGGGAAATTCTCCAGTGTACCTTTCGCACTGGCCAGTTTAAGCGGTAAAACGTTTCCCCGATTAAATTCTCCACCTTGCGAGGTGGAGAAGTTACCTGCTTAAGTTCAACAGGGAAGTTCTCCACCTGTGCCTTTCAAAGTAGGCTCTTCCCCTTTACCTGTTGAAGTTCCCTGCTTAACTTCAACGGGAAGAGCCTGCTGCGAAAGGGGTATAAGTTTGATGTAAATATTATTCGGGCTAAAAAGTTTTGCACAATCTGCAAGAGAAGTGAGAGGAAGAGAATTATGTTTTGAAGCATCTTTTTTCACCCTGAATTACACATATTTCCCCAAATATGTTATCAAAATGAATGCAAAAATGTAAAAGTGTGATATCTACTCTTTTCAATGGTGTATCAACCTATGATTTCTCTTAATGATATTAAGTAGTTAAATTCTTCCCAAAAGAAAGTCTCATAACTCATGAGATTTGATAGGGTGGAAAATTTGGCCACGAGAGTTTATGTGAATCCAGCTTCTTTGCTCATTAGCATACAGACCTGCTGACTGGCTGTCATTTCATATCTATTGTCCACAGCAGACTGTTGCATATTAATGAGTCAGAGAGAAGAGGATCTTGTGTATTAGATTCCAGTTCGTCGTGACATGGCTGTGAACCAGAATAGCCTGGTGGTTAAGTCGCTGCCCGGCAAGCAGTAGATGGCAGGTTGAAATCCCGCTGGTTCCATTTTTTTCTGACTTTTGATTTTCATTACAGATCGAGCATTATGATCTTTAACACTAGGAGTAATGCCGAAAATTTGTTTACAAAATTAAAAATTGATTTGCAAAATTAAATTATAAAGTACTGGTGCAGATTAATGGCAATAATGGTAATGCTGTTGGAAGCCAACCCATGAATTGTAGGGCTACATGAAATACACAGAACTTCTACACTGAATTCAAAATAAACAATAAATGCTAATTTATGCTAATCTATGCTATTTCTATTTTTAAAAATATTTTTTTAAAATGCTTCTTCTCCTTCATTTGTCCACCAATTGTGATTTTTTTTTTTTTTTCAGTCTGGTGGAACTACATGAAGTACACAGAATTTTTACACAGAATTTTGTAATATTGACTCAAATATTATTTTCACTAATTTATGCAAATTTTATGCAAAATCACAATAAATGCTTTTCCTTCATTTGTCAAATGATTTTGATTTTTTTCTATTTCATCTGATAGAACTGCATGAGGTACACAGGACTCCACAGAATTTTGAAATTTTGTCTTTAAACATATTTTATGGTAATTTATACAAATTTATTCATGATCACAACTAAATGCTTGTTCTCTCCAATTGTTGACTTGCAGAAAAGTACTAACATAATCTTTGATACAGGTCATTGTTTCATTTTATCATTCACAATTAACCCAATCTGTAATGGGCACTTCCTCATACATTTACGTACGTGATATGTACGTATCTTACTTATTCATTTCAGTGTCAGTTCGTTGAAAATTGAAAATTGCGTGAATTACTTTGTCTCGATTCTGGATGAGTGCCACATCATTGATGTGCTTGTTTTTTTTGCTAGAGTTTTAATGGCTTAACTTCTGGTTGATTTGCTCCTGGCCTTAATATATAGATTTTCTAACCCCCATAGTCAATGTATGTTCAAAAGAATTGCTTTTTACCTAACATACTTTGACTATGGGGTGAGAAAATGTGTACCCTCCAAGAAAATTGTGAAAATATGAAATTTCATGTACAAAGTGAATTGAGAGCTGCTCGCATATGATGTCATCAATGTTGCCAATTTGCAGAGCCAAGAGTAATTTACTAGAAAATGTAAATGAGTGTAATTTTCTTATTCTTTGACGGATTTTGCTCATTTCTTTTTTAAAAATCCGGTTAAAATTCCTCTCCTTTTATTGAAACAGTGACACTTCTGGGGTTGACTTTCCCTTAAAGTTACCCGGACTTGGTGCATATAGATGGTGCTTCATGCAGTGCATGCGAAAATCCCACTGGGCAGCCCCATGCCCTTTCTGTTAGAGGTAAATGTCTACTTCTGTGTTATTGAGATTTTGACATCACACATGAACCAGTCTAGTTGCGAATGTGCAAACGTAAGCTGACAACGTGAAAAATCAGTGAATGCACGGGCAGAACTGACCTCACTATATTTGATCGAACAGTGCACTGCAACAGCGACTCACAAGAGTGAGTGTAGACGAGCTTATGTGCTATGTACAGCAAAAAAAAAAAGCTCTTCGATCACACCAAAAAACCTTTGCAGAGGCTTGGAAACTGTCAAGGCACTGCAGAGTGGGATTTTTTTGCAAGCATTGCATGAAGCAACATCTATATTACCAAGACAGGGCAACTTTAAATATTGGCACAAAACTAAACCATAATATTGTATCTATTATCATGCTCATGTACATGATAATACTCGAGGCAAAACACAAAAAGAGGAGGAGGACTTTTCCTTTCTTCTATTCCATAACAGTAGATCATAACATTATTTTTTTACAGTAGATCATAACATTATCTTTTTTTCTATTCCTTCCCATGTGTTCGCAGTCTGGTGTGCTAAGCGATTCCGAAGGGAAACTGTACATCGTTCTACAAAAGCTGAAGCCATTTTCAAACTATAGCATATCAGTATGGTGCAGCCTTAATGATGAAGATAGCGGCATTACTGTGTTCAATTTCACCACAAAAGAAGACGGTAGGAGGCTTTTATTTTGATATACTTTGTTTTTCTGTATAATTAGTTATGATATCTTGCAGTAGCATGTATGATTTAATTACATGTACATGGATATGGTAGCAATAATATGTCATGCCCACCAGAGGTGAAGGCGAGACTAAGGGATCCAAATGGCGTCTGTCCGTCGTCCGTCCGTCACAAATGTTAAAGTTTACCTGCAAGACTCTCTTATGATGCATAACTTGGCAACTGTTGCTGCAATGGCAACCAAACTTGGGTGATAGATGCACTTGGGGTACATTCATGTTATCATGCCTTTGGAGGCCACATGGTAAAGTCAAAGGTCATTTCACGTCAAACATTAAAATTTACCAGCAAGACTCTCTTATAACACATAACTTTGCAACCATCCCTCACTTTTCAACCAAACTTGGGTTATAGATGCAGTAAGGGGACCTGCATGTAATGGTGCTGTTGGAGGTCACGTGAAAAGGTCAAATGTCATTTGAGGTCATACATGTATGTTCAAGTTTACCTGCAAGACTCTCTTATGACGCATAACTTGGCAACTGTTGCTGCAATGGCAACCAAACTTGGATGATAGATGCTCGAGGTACATTCATGTTATGACGCCTTCACAGGTCACATGGTGAGGTCACATGGTGAGGTCAAAGATCATTTCAGGTCAAATGTTAAAGTTTACCAGCAAGACTCTCTGATGACAGATAACTTTGCAACTGTCTTGCACTTTTCAAACAAAGTTGGGTTGTAGATGTACTAAGGGGATATGCATGTTATCGTGCCATCGGAGGTCACATGATAAGGTCAAAGGTCATTTGAGGTCATAGGTTGAAGTTTACCTGCAAGACTTCTGATGCATAACTTGGCAACTGTTGCTGCAATGGCAACCAAACTTGGGTGATAGATGCACTTGGGGTACATTCATGTGATGACGCCTTCAGAGGTCACATGGTAAGGTCAAAGATCATTTCAGGTCAAATGTTAAAGTTTACCAGCAAGACTCTCTGATGACAGATAACTTTGCAACTGTCTCTCACTTTTCAAACAAAGTTGGGTTGTAGATGTACTAAGGGGATATGCATGTTATAGTGCCATCGGAGGTCACATGATAAGGTCAAAGGTCATTTGAGGTCATAGGTTAAAGTTTACCTGCAAGACTCTCGTATGACACATAACTCTGCACATGTTGCCACAATAGCAACCAAACTTGAGAAATAGATGCACTTGGGGTACATTCATGTTACGGTGCAAAATAGCCCTTCTCAAATTTCATGGGATGTTGCATTCTATGGCTGATATTTCACAATGAGCTTTGGATACAATTCTGTTGAGTGGCAACGGAGATCGCGATATTTCTAGTTATTTTCATAAGTGGGCGAGACACAATATCGCTAATGCCTTGTTTAAATCTAGTACTGTCTGCTGCCATGTTCACAAGTCCTGGGCACTTCTGCCTCCTCTAGTTTAGTCGAAGAAACTGCATTTTCATGTAGATGATCACATTATCGCAAAACTACTTTTCAATTACAGTATAATGTGTTTATGTGTAAATTCCCTTTTAACTTGTTCTGAATTGTGAAAATTAAACTCTAGGTTTATCTTCCTCAATGAACAAACCCTTCCATCAATGCATATTACATAAATGTATCTCTTTTTTTCTTTTCTTTGTATTAACAGTTCCTTCAAGTGGTCCTACCATTGAGAAACTAAGTTCAGAAGGATTAGGATGTGATAAACCCGACTTGAGAAACATCACCTTTACTATCCGGGTAATTAGTTTCTGTTTGAAGTATCATTAACTCTATGAATATGTCTTTATGACACTGGACCATGGGCCCCATTGCATAAAACTTACCATTGATGGTAACTTTGCCATCAGTGTTAACTTCTATGGAAACCTTGAATTTGATTGTTCATGGCAGAATCATGGCAGCTGAAGCTTTCAGGTTTTTGCTGCTCTTTTTGTGAAACCCCACTTACAGGCCTAAGTATGTGCCGGCATGTTGTTCTGAATGGAGTTCAAAAATGATTCAAGGTCATCTTCCAATGCCCAATATGACTTTCTTTAACAGTGTGATCTAAATTTCCGCTTGGTTTCGTTTCCACCAGCCCCCTCCAGAGGAGCAACGGCATGGCATATTACAACTTTATGAGATACGCTACCGAGTTGTAAACAGCAACAAAGACGAAAAATGGCAGACAGAGACCTTGGATCTACCATCTTTTCCTCCTCCGCCTTTCACTGAAGTTATCCTGGAGGATCTTTTCAGATGGGATGCTTACGAGCTCAAGGTCTTTGCTAATAACTCTGTGGGTGGGATGCCAAGCTCTGTTCATCTCTTTGAGGTCCATAAGTCACGTGAGTGAGAGAGAACTAAACATTCTTATTGAAAGCATTGCTTGTGATGATGTGCTGACTACAAGAAAAATAAATTGGGCATCCTTTGACCTGGTTTCAGACAGTTTTAAAATGTCTTCTTATCCTAACAGCTATGTTATATGCTGCAGCCTTCAGAACTGAGTTTACAAAGATGCTGTTTGTGAGATAAATAGATAAACGATTGGAACCACAATATAAATGCGCACTTTAACGATTCTATGAAACATGAATTTCTATGAAATTGTAAATAACCTACCTGTTGTTAGTTTATATGATAACTACTGCAATAGATTTTTTACCATTAATGAATCTATTTGCAGTTATTTACTTATTTTGGGGTCCGAATTAAGTTAAACTTCTATATTACTCTGTCTAGGGAAAGCAAGAAAAAACAATCCACTTGATCACTGTGTAATTCAGATTGTAAATATTCTAAAATGTCATTTACTATCTTATTGATGAAATTGAAAGTCATTTCCTTTTTAATAACAATGCAGTTCTTCATATTACCATTGTGATTACAACTATTTTTATTGAAATTCCATTAATGAATATTAATTATCCAGGTATTTTATTATTGCTTTTATTATGTACATCGTAATCATTGCAATTCAGTTTTTGAACTGCAAATATGGATATTTTTCAAAAAAATCCTTCAAATCAATCAATGAATAAAGACATGGATAGACTGTGCTTTCAGTGCTTCACAATGGCCTGCAAAGTCATATGGTGGTTTTTTTTTTTTTGGGGGGGGGGGTGGGGGGCAGTTGAGATGAAAATGGAAATGGTTGATTCAGAACTTGTGGGTTTTGATTAGTAGCGAATAGCAAATTTAGGTGAAATGGGGAGTGAGTCAATTTAAACCGTGAATTATACCCATAACTGTTTTGAGTAGAAGTTCATGTTCTGGTTGAGAGACTCCAACCCCAAGCACCTCTTAAGTGATAGATTCTCCTGCCGAGCCCCCTAGCAAACGGGAAAATCTGACTCATTGTCTACGTAGCCTACATCACCAGCGCAAAGCACAAAATTCCTTGCGGCTGGAGGCCACTTTTAGGGTTATAGAAGCTGTCTGGTGCTATCTTAGGCTTATTTTTGAGCATATGACAACACTAAATGCGGTAAAATCCAATGATTCAGATTCATTTTTGCCTAAATGGTGGTTGGGCGGGAGAAAAAAGGAGAAATACAGCTAGGGCGGGAGAAATTCAAACTCAAGCGGGAGAGCGGTAGACTTTGTGAAAATGGACTCAAAGCGGGAGATCTCCCGCCGAAAACGGGAGAGTTAGAGTCTCTGCTGGTTTTCATTTAGGCGAGAGATCAAAATTATGATGCCATTCTGCCTGCAGCCGGCATGGGGGGCACGCGAAGGGCCGCGATAATGCTTAGTTAATCCCCCCATGCAGGACGCGGCCAGCACGAATGGTCGCTGCCAAACGGTAACCCCGTTCGGCCCGCAGCCGGCATGCGGTCTTATACTGACTCAATTTAATCTCCCATGCCACCCGCGGCCTCGCGCGAGTACGGTATACCGTGCCGGCCGCGGCCTCCCGCCATATTTATTTGAAATACATGGATACCATGCCAGCCGCGGGCAGCCACTTCAACGAACTAGTGAACCATTTTTCTTCATGCTAGCCGGGGCTCATGCAGCTTTTCGCTTTGCTACTCGTCATGCCAATAACGCTGAGGCGGGCTCAAGGAATGCTCGACAAAATGTACTTTTAAATTGAACGATGCTCATTTTAAAAGGACATAATCATAACAGCAATGATGACCTAATTTCGCGCATATTTTGTCCATATTTTGCACAGGGTAATATCTTAAAAACTAGAACAAAATGTGAAAATCTGATACCACCAACGGAACGAGCGACCTAAAATTATGAAGAAACTAACATTTCTGTGAAATCGAGGAAGGAAATGATAAGCTGTTAATAAAAAAATCGGCAAATTTCTAGGCCGTTTGCGTCCATTCCGAAAAAAAAACCTGCAAGGTACCGACGAGGGTCTAGAATTCCTCACTGTGTAGAACGATGTCATCAAAACTAGAAGAAAAAAAAAGGTGAAAATCTGACAGCACCAACAGAAAGATCGACCTAGAACTATGTAGAAAATAGCATTTCTTTGAAATTAAGAAACTGAATTAGAAGTTATTGATGAAAAATCGGCAAATTTTTAAGCGTTTTGCGTCCGTTCCGAAAAACCTCAAGGTAGCGACGAGGGTCTAGAATTCCTCATTTTGAGGATTCATGTCATCAGATTTGTAAGTAACATGTGACATTAAATTATTCTATGAAATTTTGCCTTGTCAAGGATGTAATTATCTTACCCTTTATGGATCTCTATTTCGTATTAATCAGTTGCAAATTTGCTTGCGCCTAGTTAGGACTCGTCTTTTTTGGAAAACCTTTTCACTTCTAGCGCACTTTGATAGAATTACGATCGCGATATCTGGGGAGCATTTCATCAACATTTGTTGTCTGACAAGTTGTCAGATCTGACATCTTTCCTTGATTTTGATTGGCTGAGAAGCACCGTTACTGTGGCAACTGTCGGATAAAACAGACTTTGTCGGATAAAACATCCGACAAGTTCTTTCATGAAACGCTCCCCTGGTTTAGGCCCTTCGTTTTGTTAGCTGTTCCTTTTATCCCCCCCCCCCTTTGGTGTTCAATAATATTTGATAGGTGGTTTTGTGTTTTTTTTTCGCATTTTTTTTTTTTTTTTTGCATTTTGTCCGTAGACTAACTTAATCTGTTTTGTTTTCATCTTGTTCATCTTTATTTTTCTGTATTTGTGTATTACTTGTTTTCATATTTGTATTTCTCTATAAAAATGCATCGTATTTTATTGTGATGCAGTACCACTTTGAAAATCAATTTTACAACTGAAGGGGCTACCCTGAGGAAATAAAACGGAAATGAAGAAATAGATATGTCGGGAATTCTTCTTACGCCCACTACTAGTTAAAAACATTGCTTTCATTTGGGTATAAATTGATAATTATTATAACAAAATAAGGAAAAAATAATGGATTGAAAATTGCGTTCTCAGAAAACTGCAGAAATGTCCTCGAAGTATAAACACCTCATCATTGCATCTGGAAATATCTCCTGTCACGTTTTCAAGCATTATCAAACTCACGCCCGAGTCAGTCCTGTGGGAAAATGACATCAAATGCAAAAGGCTTTTCCGATTGTATACATGTATATAAAATAATGAGTCTATTTTGATTCTTTACTTTGATGATATCGGAAACGTAACAGGCATGGTTAATTTTGTGCATTTCTGATTTTTCTTTGCTCAATCCTTATATTACTCCATGAATATTTCAAAAAGAATGCAGTGTCGATTTTCGATTAATTCATGATGTTACATTAAACCAAAAATTGTGTGTGTGTGTGTGGGGGGGGGGGGTTCCTGTCGTCTTGTTCTTGGTTGTTGTTGGTTTTAGACAATAAAGCCTCTTCTGTACAAGTCCTGATGCAGTATGCTTTTGGAATGTCACTTTGTACCTTTACCACTTTTCACCATTTTTGGCGGTCAGTCTTAAAATCGGACATTTTGAAATGCGACATCCTGAAAATTCAGGAGACGAAATCATTTTGCACTGACACATGGATCATAACGCACATACCGGTGGGGGAGGGGGGGGGGGGGTATGTGGCTGAAGCCTCCATACCCGCATCCATTAGTCATTTTTTGGAAAATGGCACCATTAGTAGTATAGGGGTGTACTCATTATAGCAGAGAATATCATTCTAAACAATGATGTTAACGATGTTTAAAAAAGACGGGCAAGTTTAGGGATGTTCCGACTCAAAACCATAACCTATGTTTAGGGATTTTTTGACAAAAAAGGCGATCGACCCACTTGAGTGGGGATGGCACACACCCGTATGCAGGGGCGTTGCTGGACTTTTTCAATGCAGGTGGGTGGATGTCGAGTCCAGATTGCCGACAAACAATACCACCGATTACCGACGACCAACGTTGATAAATTCAACCATATTTCATGCAACAAGGGGGGGGGGGGGGGGGTACACCGAAGGTCATCGCCGAAAATCTGTTTCGAGAAAAGGAAGAGGGATGATTACTATTGTGTGAGCGGTCACCTAACTCAAAATATAAAATAAAATCGAAGTTTAAAAAAAAACATATCGAGGGGAGACGATCCCTCAGAAGAAAATCGAGGGGGACTTGTCCCTCACCTCTCGAATCGCCGCCTATGGCTTCTTTGAATTCTTTCATATTTTCCTTCTAAATTGTATTGGTTCATCTCACTTGCCGAATGTGTTTGCTTTCCGAAAACATCCTATATCTAAATATAATACGTGCGAGGAAAAACTGTCTTTCGTGGGACCAGTGTTATTTCGTTGTCAAAATACACAAGCAAATAAGCCGAATGTGACTCTATTTGGGCATCTTACTCCTCTTTTCTGATCATTAATTTGCCGACAAGAATTTTGAATTGGGGTTGTCACACCCATCCCCCTCCTAGCGACGCCTCTGCCCGTTATACCAGATTAGGCGAGTACACCCGGGTACATGTACTTGCAAACTGCAAGTTATACACAGACAAAAGATGATACATTATTGTCAATAAATAAATTTATTTCCAAAATGCATCTCTATCGGGAGTATAATACATGTCACACAGATAGTTCACCAGATTTGACTATGGACGTGGTCTTATGGCAAATACCCTATCGCCCCTTGCACCTGCAATATTATAGGCAACCACGTGGCGCGGTATTCGCTCCGCAGCACTTTAATTGTTACGTCATAGCGCAGAGGGGCGTACGTATGGGAAGGTATTGTGACATCACAATCGCAATTGGCCGTGTTGTTGTTGTTTTTTCCATGCAGGGAGTAAGTCTCTGTTTACTTGTGATTATTTTCATTTATTTGGGGTTGACTGTTCAGCCTTCCCGTATACGGTCGTAAGAAAGATTTAGGAGGAGCTACATTGATTTGACTTTCAATCTACTCATTATTTTTATGTGAAGTTCATGTGAAATCTGAAAAGATCATAGTTTATTGTTAAAAACCTGTGTTAAACGAGCAAGCTCTAGATTTCCCGTATTTTGTTCCCACTTTCATAAAATTCACACCTAGAGGAACAAGACCTTACCCGGATCTAGACTTATCGCCCATACAAAGCGATGAGAAGCCATATGGTCCGTGCTAATTGGATGTTACGTAAGAGTTTGTCCGCGGGCACGACAGTGAGGACCATAATGGTACATGCGCTTACGAACAGACAATTCTGTTCTTTTTCTTCATTAAAGGCTAAGTAGGCCTATGTCATATAGAAGAAAAAGTTCATTTTCTAATAGAAAGTAGTGATTTTCAAAAGAAAGTACAGACTGAAGCTCTCTAAAATTACGTAAGAAATAATGATCATATGAAATGTGAATAACAACAAGTTGTTTTCATTTCAGTTCGGGCAAAGAAAATCAATGACAAAATGCGTTCATAAGGGCTAAATTCAGTGTCCTTGACGCATACACACACTGGCCCAAACGTTATCCATGGGTAGGGCGTCGGACCGTCGTTTCCCTTTCACAAAACGTGAAATTAGACAGAAAAACTGGAAGTACTGTAAATGAAATGGCCAACGGAGAGCTGTCCCACAACTAAAGCACTTTACTTTTAATTTCTGATAGCTAAAACGGCACGCTAGAATTTCATGTGGGAAGGGGCGTGGGAGGCATGCCCTTTCCTCGATTTTTCTGGGGGGGGGGGGGGGGGGTCCTACCCCGATCGATTTTTAATGCTTGATATATGATTTTTCTATTTTGAGTCAGGTGACCAAAACTTTAAGCTCAAATCGGGTCACTGAGACTGGCGTGGGTACTTAAAGGCACGTTATGGTGGCGGAGCCTGGATGTGGACAGGTCCAGGGATTTCTTCAGCCCACCACTCGATATACAAAATTATATATCGTACTGGTCCAGCAGTGTGTGTGTGTGTACAATGGCGGGGGGGGGGGGGGGGAGGGACATGTCTTCCAGCGATTTTGTCTTGGCGACTTACGTTCCAAAAGGCTTAAGGAATACTAAAATCGATGTTCCAGGTTATTGCAAGCCTCCCAGTAGGAATAAAAGCGAACTCAATTCCGAATCGTGCGACCCGCTCCGATATGAAGCTTATTTGACTAATAACACGACCCCTGTCGTTAACC
>CM057157.1:13122732-13246468 GCA_029962745.1 Echinometra lucunter
GTTATGATATCTTGCAGTAGCATGTATGATTTAATTACATGTACATGGATATGGTAGCAATAATTTGTCATGCCCACCAGAGGTGAAGGCGAGACTAAGGGATCCAAATGGCGTCTGTCCGTCGTCCGTCCGTCCGTCACAAATGTTAAAGTTTACCTGCAAGACTCTCTTATGATGCATAACTTGGCAACTGTTGCTGCAATGGCAACCAAACTTGGGTGATAGATGCACTTGGGGTACATTCATGTTATGATGCCTTTGGAGGCCACATGGTAAAGTCAAAGGTCATTTCACGTCAAACATTAAAGTTTACCAGCAAGACTCTCTTATAACAGATAACTTTGCAACCATCCCTCACTTATCAACCAAACTTGGGTTATAGATGCAGTAAGGGGACCTGCATGTAATGGTGCTGTTGGAGGTCACGTGATAAGGTCAAATGTCATTTGAGGTCATACATGTATGTTCAAGTTTACCTGCAAGACTCTCTTATGACGCATAACTTGGCAACTGTTGCTGCAATGGCAACCAAACTTGGGTGATAGATGCACTTGGGGTACATTCATGTTATGACGCCTTCAGAGGTCACATGGTAAGGTCAAAGATCATTTCAGGTCAAATGTTAAAGTTTACCAGCAAGACTCTCTGATGACAGATAACTTTGCAACTGTCTCTCACTTTTCAAACAAAGTTGGGTTGTAGATGAACTAAGGGGATATGCATGTTATAGTGCCATCGGAGGTCACATGATAAGGTCAAAAGTCATTTGAGGTCATAGGTTAAAGTTTACCTGCAAGACTCTTGTATGACACATAACTCTGCACATGTTGCTGCAATAGCAACCAAACTTGAGAAATAGATGCACTTGGGGTACATTCATGTTACGGTGCAAAATAGCCCTTCTCAAATTTCATGGGATGTTGCTTTCTATGGCTGATATTTCACAATGAGCTTTGGATACAATTCTGTTGAGTGGCAACGGAGATCGCGATATTTCTAGTTATTTTCACAAGTGGGCGAGACACAATATCGCTAATGCCTTGTTTAAATCTGGTACTGTCTGCTGCCATGTTCACAAGTCCTGGGCACTTCTACCTCCTCCAGTTTAGTCAAAGAAACTGCATTTTCATGTAGATGATCGCATTATCGCAAAACTACTTTTCAATTACAGTATAATGTGTTTATGTGTAAATTCCATTTTAACTTGTTCTGAATTGTGAAAATTAAACTCTAGGTTTATCTTCCTCAATGAACAAACCCTTCCATCAATGCATATTACATAAATGTATCTCTTTTTTTCTTTCCTTTGTATTAACAGTTCCTTCAAGTGGTCCTACCGTTGAGAAACTAAGTTCTAAAGGATTAGGATGTGATAAACCCGACTTGAGAAACATCACCTTTACTATCCGGGTAATTAGTTTCTGTTTGAAGTATCATTAACTCTATGAATATGTCTTTATGACACTGGACCATGGGCCCCATTGCATAAAACTACCATTGATGGTAACTTTGCCATCAGTGTTAACTTCTATGGAAACCTTGAATTTGATTGTTTGGTGGGCAGTGTTACCATGGTAGTTACCATTGATAGCAGAGTTATATGTACCACTAATGGCAAGTTTTATGCAACGGTGCCCTAAAGACTGACATTTTGACATTGAGTTTTCTGTTAATACATGCTGCATTACTGCCCCCCCCCCCCCACAGAAAAAAAAATGGGGGAGGGGGTAGCATACTGCTCTTACAATTTTTATATCTTAAACACACATGTATAAAATGAAAAGAAATAGGTCCATTGGTGCATTGTACATCTCTATTTGCCATACATTTGATACATAAAAATTGCTGTGGGGATTTTGCAGTGGTTTACCACAGCATCGATGAATGAGGCTGTATGAAGGAGAGGTTGAATCCTATGGCAACAGTTCAAAACATAGCTGGGTTTAGGAATGGGGAATAAACTCATTACATGATGTAAACTGCATAGTGCCTGATAATTCACCGGTTTTCCTGATTTGCTGGCAGTAATCTGTTTACTCAGAACACCTTCGTACAGTATGCAGGCATTCGAAATCTCTGCTTTTTAGCAGAAATCCACATTTTTTCATTATTCTGTCCGATTTCAATTTCCTTTTTTTTTTCCTGTGTGCTATTTCCGCTGTTTTATCAGTTGGGGGGGGGGTTGGAGTTTCTTCTTTTTTCCCCCAGCACCATCATGCTCGGTGCTGGCGATAAGGAAAAAACTTGCCACAAAGCCGCTGATTTCTTGATTTTTAATGCTTTTTTGGTGACTCTGTTTCTTAGCATTGGACTTGAGCCCCGCATGCTTTGAAAATACGGTGCAGATACTGCATTTTTTACAGCAGAATTAGGCTAGATTTTTGGAGGTGACTATGGGACTTGTGGTGAGTGACAATGGGTGTGTGTATAGAGTGATGTAATTTGTGTGTGTTGTGGCATATAGAATTTGCTGGCTTGTGATCATATGGTGATTTATAGGTAGAATCATGGCAGCTGAAACTTTCAGGTTTTTGCTGCTCTTTTTGTGAAACCCCACTTACAAGCCTGAGTATGTGCCGGCATGTTGTTCTGAATGGGGTTTAAAAATGATTCAAGGTCATCTTCCAACGCCCAATATGACTTTCTTTAACGGTGTGATCTGAATTTCCGCTTGGTTTCGTTTCCACCAGCCCCCTCCAGAGGAGCAACGGCATGGCATATTACAACTTTATGAGATACGCTACCGAGTTGTAAACAGCAACAAAGACGAAAAATGGCAGACAGAGACCTTGGATCTACCATCTTTTCCTCCTCCTCCTTTCACTGAAGTCATCCTGGAGGATCTTTTCAGATGGGATGCTTACGAGCTCAAGGTCTTTGCTAATAACTCTGTGGGTGGGATGCCAAGCTCTGTTCATCTCTTTGAGGTCCATAAGTCACGTGAGTGAGAGAGAACTAAACTTTCTTATTGAAAGCACTGCTTGTGATGATGTGCTGACTACAAGAAAAATAAATTGGGTATCCTTTGACCTGGTTTCAGACAGTTTTAAAATGTCTTCTTATCCTAACAGCTATGTTATATGCTGCAGCCTTCAGAACTGAGTTTACAAAGATGCTGTTTGTGAGATAAATAGATAAACGATTGGAACTACAATATAAATGCGCACTTTAACGATTCTATGAAACATGAATTTCTATGTAATTGTAAATAACCTACCTGTTGTAAGTTTATATGATAACTACTGCAATAGATTTTTTACCATTTATGAATCTATTTGCAGTTATTTACTTATTTTGGGGTCCGAATTAAGTTAAACTTCTATATTACTCTGTCTAGGGAAAGCAAGAAAAAACAATCCACTTGATCACTGTTTAATTCAGATTGTAAATATTCTAAAATGTCATTTACTATCTTATTGATGAAATTGAAAGTCATTTCCTTTTTAATAACAATGCAGTTCTTCATATTACCATTGTGATTACAACTATTTTTATTGAAATTCCATTAATGAATATTAAATATCCAGGTATTTTATTATTGCTTTTATTATGTACATCGTAATCATTGCAATTCAGTTTTTGAACTGCAAATATGGATATTTTTCAACAAAATCCTTCAAATCAATCCATGAATAAAGACATGGATAGCCTGTGCTTTCAGTGCTTCACAATGGCCTGCAAAGTCATATGGTGGTCTTTTTTTTTTTTTTGGGGGGGGGGGGGTGGGGGGCAGTTGAGATGAAAATGGAAATGGTTGATTCAGAACTTGTGGGTTTTGATTAGTAGCGAATAGCAAATTTAGGTGAAATGGGGAGTGAGTCACTTTAAAACGTGAATTATACCCATAAGTGTTTTGAGTAGAAGTTCATGTTCTGGTTCAGAGACCCCAACCCCAAGCACCTCTTAAGTGATAGATTCTCCCGCCGAGCCCCCCTAGCAAACAGGAGAATCTGACTCAATGTCTACGTAGCCTACATCACCAGCGCAAAGCACGAAATTCCTTGCGGCTCGAGGCCACTTTTAGGGTTATAGAAGCTGTCTGGTGCTATCTTAGGCTTATTTTTGAGCATATGACAACACTAAATGCGGTAAAATCCAATGATTCAGATTCATTTTTGTCTAAATGGTGGTTGGGCGGGAGAAAAAAGGAGAAATACAGCTAGGGCGGGAGAAATTCAAACTCAAGCGGGAGAGTGGGAGACTTTGTGAAAATGGACTCAAAGCGGGAGATCTCCCGCCGAAAACGGGAGAGTTAGAGTCTCTGCTAGTTTTCATTTACTTAACTTGACATTGAAAAATACTTTTTTGTACATCATGTATCTTATTAATATATATAAGATATACAGATATATATATATATATGTATATATATATTTTTATTTTTTTTTTCAGAGTTATTACAATCTCGTCCCCAGAACATGACTGCTGAAGAAATCCAGGAGGGCGTTCGGCTTTTGAAATGGGACCAGCGATGGTCTCCTCACATGGGAGACTGCATTATGAATTATGTGGTATCGACTCGGGAAAAGGCCTTGGGTACCACCAACACTACATCCTACATACTTGATATGAATGCTGTGGGTCCTGTGAATACAGTGAAGATTACGCCAATGATTTACAATGGATCTGGGCCAGCTTTCAAAGGCTCTCCAGGTAAGGGGACTTCTGGGGAGTGTTTCGTGAAGTGTCTTGTCGGAGATTTTTACTGACAAATGTTATAAGCTATTGAAATCCTTGCATCTGATTGGCTGAGAGGAAATTTGTCAGTAGAAATCACTGACCAGACACTTCACGAAACACTCCCCAGAAATGTCCTAAGGACTGTTTCTATATATACATTTATGTTCTTTATAGAAAGGGAAGTCTCTGTATTGAATATTTATCGCTTTACGCAGTAGTTTTCAAGGGTTGGGGTGGGGGGAGGAGGTGACCCTAATGGTACAACATTATTTCAGGGCTTATCTTGATATTTTCCCTCCAAATACATGGGGGAGGGGAAGGTCACGTTCCCCCCCCCCCAATGCTTTGTGGTTCCGTGGATGGCCCTTTTTATGCCTCCGCCCACCGTAGGTGGGTGCCGGAGGCATTATGCTCTCGGGTTGTCTTTCTGTACCGCCACCTGTCCATCTGTCCGTCCGTTCCGTTTTCGTTCTCGCGATAACTTAAGAATCCTGTGACGGATCAAGTTCAAAGTTGGCTCATGTACATGTATGCATATGAGAGGGACAATAATCTGAATAGATTTTGCGGTCCAAAGGTCAAAGGTCATAGAGGTCATTATTTAGATGAAAATGGCTCGTTACACAGTAACTTAATCCTGTGACCGATCAATTTCGAACGTGGCTCATGCATGTATATGAGAGGGACAATAATCTGTGTAGATTTTAGAGTTATGAGGTCAAAGGTCATAGAGGTCTTTACATACATGAAAATAACTCATTCCTGCGATAACTTAACCATCTGACGGATCGACTTCAAACTTGGGTCATGTATGCCTATGGGAGGGACATTGATCTTAGTAGATTTGGGAGGTCACAAGGTCAAAGGTCAAAGGTCATAGATGTCATTGTATAAGTGAGCATTGTTCTCGCAATAACATAAGTACCATATGACAGATCAACTTTAAAGGTGGCAGACAAAGCAGCATTTAAATAGAAACAATGTTTCCAGTTGTTTACTCTAAATGTATCCTAATCCTTGATTGAAAGTTGTATATTTCTGATTTGGCAGGGGAGGAGGCATAAATTTTGGTTGCGCATGGTCGAGGATTCATCTAGTTCTTTCAGTGGATGAACGAGGGTGGGGCTATGCCCAAGCAGTGATTTTACAATGACTTCATGTTGTTTCCTTCTTTTCTTCCTGCAGAGGTGCTGTCGTTGAGCCTTCCAAGTTCGAGGCAAGAACTGATTCTCACCCTATCCATACTTCTTGCTGTGTTCATTGTCTGCTTGATTGGATGTGGATATCTGTGTGTACAGCATGGACCTCGCTGGACGCAGCCCTTTGACATCAGCAATAATCCAGTTCTGGTAAGATTTTTTTTTCATATTTGTCTCGCCCACCAGAGGTAAAGACGAGACTAAGGGATCCAAATGGCGTCCGTCCGTCGTCCGTCCGTCACAAATGTTAAAGTTTACCTGCAAGACTCTCTTATGACGCATAACTTGGCAACTGCTGGTCCAATGGCAATCAAACTTGGTTGGTAGATGCACTAGGGGTACCATCATGTTGCGGTGCTGTCGGAGGTCACATGGTGAGGTCAAAGGTCATTTGAGATCACATTGTTAGAGTCCCTGCAAGACTCTTTTTACATACGTTAAAGTTTACCTGCAAGACTCTCTTATGACACATAACTTGGCAATTGTTGGTCCAATGGCAACCAAACTTGGGTGATAGATGCACTAGGGGTAACATCATGTTGTGGTGCTGTCAGAGGTCACATGGTGAGGTCAAATGTTAGAGTTTACCTGCAAGACTCTCTTATGACAAATAACTTTGCAACCGTTGCTCCCTTTTCAACTAAGCTTGGGTCATAGATGCACTTTGATAGGGGACCTTCATGTTATACTGTAAAAGTAGAAATATTCGCAGCACATTCATTTTCGCAGATTTCACATAATTTTCGGCGGGCGCGAATTCTAGAACACGCGAAAATATGAGCATGATTTCTTATGCTTAAATGTTTTGAATGCACGCTCTGGACAGCTGATTTTTAGAGAGTGTGTGTGTATGGTATTAGTAGTAACTTGTGTCTGTGGTATGCATCTGAATGGACCCGGCGTGTGTGTGAAGCAATAAATGGAGCAGCACTGCTGTGTACTGTTGTGTGCCTAAAGAGACCATTTTAGAGCTAAAGTTATAACTAGGGCAGAAAAATACTTGTCATGCATTGAAATATGAAATCAAATCTTGAGGTTGCGCTTTAGTTTTGCAAGTCAACAATTCTGCAGTGCGAATTCAAGAACCCGCGAATATGCCTTGGGTTCGCTCAGCGCAAAAATAACAGCATTTACGAATATGCCTTGGGTTCGCTCAGCGCAAAAAATAACAGCATTTACAGTAGTGGCATCGGATGTCACATGGTAAGGTCAAAGGTCATTTTATTTCAAAAGTTTACCTGCAAGACTCTCTTATGACACACAACTTGGCAACTGTTGGTCCATTCGCAACCAAACTTTGGTGATAGATTCACTAGGGGTAACATCATGTTGTGGTGCTGTCGGAGGTCACATGGTGAGGTCAAAGGTCATTTGAGATCAAATGTCAGAGTTTAATTTCAAGACTCTTATGACAAATAACTTTGCAACTGTTGCTCCCTTTTTAACTAAACTTGGGTCATAGATGTACTTGGGGGACCTTCATGTTATAGTGGTATTGGAGGTCACATGGTAAGGTCAAAGGTCATTTTATTTCAAACGTTAAAGTTTACCTGCAAGACTCTCTTATGACACATAACTTGGCACATGTTGCTGCAATAGCATCCAGGTTTGGGTGATAGATGCACTAGGGGTACATTCATGCTATTGTGCCATCAGGTCACATGGTAAGGTTAAAGGTCATTTTAGGTCATCATTAAAGTTTACCTGCAAGACTTTAAACTTGGTTAGGGATGTACTTGGGGACGTGTTATTTAGTTGTGGGTGGGCGAGACACAATCTTGCTATTGGCTTGTTTCATCCGTGCATCCTGGATAAAGCATGAAAGATCACTATGCCTTACATATGTGTTTTTATACCATTTTGAGATCTGTTTTTATTTTTTGTTCACTTTTTATAGTAAATTTGCAAGGAGCCTACAAGTAGTTCTATTAGTCTGGTCTTTTTCTTTTCATCACAGAAAGCAGCTCGTGCTATGGGAGATATTCGACCAAAAATACCAGAAAGTGAAGAGTTTGATATCGTGGTAGGTATTCCTCCGCCTCCCCCACCCCCTCCTCCCTTCATTGATGATGATGATGATGATGAAACAGAGATTGTAGCTCTGATCGAGACACCGCCTGCAGGAAGAGCTGGTGGAGATGCATCGCCATGCCCTCCCATCCCAGATCACTCTCCGCCTCACTCAACGAAGGGCTCTCTTTCAGAGGATAGCAGTCCTATGGTTGCTATGGAAACATTTGTAAACAATGGGCCTGTAGCAACCTCATCTGCTTCTTCGTTGAATGATAAAAGCTCTGGTGAAATGATGTCACAGCATGTGTCGCCCAGTGGTAGCAATCTGAATACCAGCTGCAGTAAAGACAGCTTAAGTCCTCCACCACGTTACCCATCTCCCACTGACTCAGGTTATGTGCAGTCACCTCCTCCCCAGATGCTGCCGATCTCCAGTCAAGCAAAACCTGCAGAGGACAGTGGGTACTTTAGGTTTGATGCCTTCACAAACATTCCTTGCAAGGTTGTGAAAGATAACGGGAAACATCCTCCTGGAGGTAATGCAAAGGAAAGAAGGTGTGATGATACAGCTTTGTCATCTCTGTTCAAGTATACAGACAGCGGATATGTGGCAGGAACAATGACTCCAATGAGTTCTGCTTCAACATATCCAGAGACTGCTCACCTCTCAGGCAAGTATTTTGTGATGAAACCAGCAAGGGAGCAGTCATCCATTGACTCTGAAGATACCACTACCTCCGGCAGTCTGTCCCCATCGGACTCTGAGATGGGAGATGGTGTAGGTTCCTACACAAAGCTGTCACATCCCAACACACCCCTATCACCAAGAAGCAAAGAAAAGCCTGGAGATGAGTTGCAAGGTGGTTTGGATCTAGAGAAAGATCTCAGTTCCATACAGCTTCTCTTGCATAAATACAGTGATCAGTTAAAACATTCCAGCTTGTCAAATGTTGGTTAGATCTTCTTGATGCTTAACAGGCAAAAATGTTGTGATTAGGAAATGCTGGCTACTGCGAATGGTTGGAATAGAGTTCATAGACATTTTGATCTGAATGATGCTGAATCTGAACAGGTTAAAATCAATTGCATGTAAAGATTCTTTCATCGATTTGTATTTGTTAGATATTTGCTTTTATTTGCAATATATCAGTTCACTTTGACTAAAAGTTTTATAGGCAGTTATGAAACAAGTGGCAATCATAGAAAAGTGTTGATTTTATTTCTTTAAATCATGGCAGTAAGTATTGAGTTATAGGCACATGATTTTTTATGATTTTCCTATTATTAATCAGTAAAGCTTAACATGATTGATTGCTTCATATAAAGAATATTCAATATTCATTTTGATGTTAAAAGATTCAGAAGAAAGTTATTTGATGATGGCAAGGTGTGGATTTTTTTTTTTTAACTACCTCAGGTTGTTGGTATATGTGTGTCACATATGTAATGCAAAGTGGAAAAGATTGACAATTGATTGACATGAATTCACTGTTTCCTTTTTGAATTGGTGTAAATTCTGAATCAAGCTCTTGAACATTATGTCCTCATTTATTAGCAAGGTACAGGGTAGAAAAGCATGTGCCACAGTTTGTTTTGCAATGGAGGCAGGGTTTTTATTAACCCATAGAGGTACAGTGTCACCTTTAGGAGACGCTTTTGCAGTATCTGTTGGTTCCAGAATGTTGGGCAGTACATATTGTACAACGCCTACTCAGCTTGTTGTACGCAAGTCTATGGGAGCTGAACGCGCGACATTCGTACCATTGCACTCGTACCATCCAAAATGTACCATCCAAAATGTACCATTGCACGGCAATGACGTCACAATTGTTACGCGCTGTTATGCGTCAAGCTTAGCTCGCGCGCTAAGAAAAAAAGTTGCTAGAGTCGCGATCATGCATACTACGTTAGTTAGGCCTAGCAGTTTTGGGAAAGTTGGGATTCTTGTCACATCTACGACGTCCTCATCTACTTCTACTACTAACGTTGGGTCTAGATCTATTACATCAACTAATGTTCCTCTGGAAACGGGAACTTCTGTCGATCCGGATGAATCTAGTACCATCATACTCAAGTCCGACGTTAGTGATACCCTTACCCTCTCCCAGGAACAACTCATCTTACAAGAATCTAATCTAAACATCCAAAATACATCCTCATCATCCAGTACCGTGCAGCATTTTCATTTTCACGGACCAGTTAATTTCTACAACCGATAGAAATATGTGCCACAATTTTACTTTAGGCCGTTCTTTAGCAGAAGCTAGACTTTCAGAAACAAAACGTCATTGAGTTGGCCTAGGTCTAAAGTAAACATTACTTTTTGTATCAAAATTAAATTAGAGTACTAGGTCTAGGCCTGTAATATTAGACTCTTAGTCCAGACTTGGACTTGATCTTGATAGTGAATCAATAACCTGGACTAGATCAAGACTACTTAGTACTTTCTTTGAGAAAATACTCTCGTGTAGGGTCTAGATCTCAATAGATCTATGTTTCAACTTGTTGATATAAATTCTAAACCAACATAGACATGATTGACTCTTGAAGTTACGGATTTACAGTTCATCGAACAGTTTGTAACAAAAGCAAAACACCTTTTTCATCCAAGCCCGTTTGTCATGTTGGATGTTTTGAATTTGGAGTATATCAATTTGGATTGGAGTCTATAAATTTGGATTGGAGACTAGACTATACGGTAAGTGAATTTAGATTTAATTCCCACAGATTATTTTGTTTTGTTTCTTTTGTGACGTCACAATACAAATTTTGGAGCAAAGCATGATCGCGTACTATACTACAAGATACGCGCTACCTAAGCCGCGCGCCAGCCAGCAGGCCGGCCGGCTGCAGTCTATCTAGTCAGAACTTGTTTTTAACTTTGATTTTTAAATTGAAATCGTAATAAATTTCCTCATTAATGTCGAATTTTCAACAAACTTCCGAGTCGTTGTACAATACAAATAGCGAATATTCTTATTCGTGCAATGGTACGAGATTTCGCATTCGGTGAAAGTCGCGACGTAACTTCCATTCAACTCGGCTTCGCCTCGTTGAATGGAAGGTCGCTCTTTCACCTCATGCGAAATCTCGTACCATTGCACTCATGCCTATTCGCTATTTGTATATCATACATGAGCAGAAAGGGAAAATGCACTGTCAAATTTGAGCCCATTCCCATCACTAAGTGGTGTGGCGTTCTCGAATTAGAGCAGTTTAAGAGTAACTAATCATTAAACTCTTTAAATTGGCAATGTAGTGAATAATATATAATTACTATTTCTGTGTTCAAATTGGCAATTTCTGATTCAAGTTTACAATTATATTTCATTTTGGTTTATGTTATATCCATATTCATTTTTTTCAAGCTATGTAAACATGGAAAAAAATGATTTGAATTGCCAATTTGAGGATTGAAGATGATTGATTTAGACATCAAGAAAGCTCTGTACTGCTATGGGTTAATGAAAACACCCCAAAACGTTTTGTTTGAAATAAAATTTTTAAAAATATATTGTTTTGGAATGCATTTGAATTATTTGAGAATAATGTCTACTAATCTTTGGGACTTTGAGGCGAAAATCATGTCATAGAAACAGGAAAAATAGGCAGGAGTGATAAGGATTTAACTTTGGAAAGCTCCAAGTGCTCTTGCAGAGTTCTAGAAATCTAAAAGAGAATAGGCAAGAGCTCTCAATTAGAAAAAAAGAAAAGAATTACCTACAAATGTCCTGGCTGCTGCACCTACAGTACTTTGAAAAAAATACAAAAAAAAAAGGTTCTTGTAAGGAAAAGTTATATCCTGAGTAATTAGGAATACATACGTGCATGACTTTGATATTTGAAATTTTGTCAGCTGATCTTGGTGTTTGTAATTTGAACTCAGTTATGCAAGACATGTATATGACATACTAAAATTCAGTTATAGTTTTCATGCATAGTGAATATTGAATCTAAGGATTTTGCATTTTGATTTTCATTTGTAATGTCAGATGTAAAGAATTCATCTGGGGCCCTTGAACTTGCCATAGAAGAATAGAAAACCGAAATAACAGTAGAATAGAATAAAATAGGAAATCGGGAAGAAGGCCTTTCTAGAAATAGAATGTTTATTAAAATCATCCACACAAGGTGCTACAAAACTACTTACATGTACATGTACCTAAAGTTCTGAGGCAACCAAAAATTTTCGAATGGGCAGGTGAATTTTTTAAACCACTTAAGTGATAGAGCAACTTGTCTGAAATTTCAAAGCAACGACTTCTAATCCAAGGACACTGTCCAGTGTGAACTGTTGAGACTGACATCACGGTGATGTAGAAGCGAAATATTAGTTTGACCAGTTTCTCCTCTGCATAGGTCATCCCATCGAACATGATCCTACTGAAGTCACCTTGTCAAGCTTAGGTGGCTCTCTCTTGGCTTTCAACACCCAACAGACTGCCCTCTTTAGCCTATACCATGATGAATAGGGGTTTCTCATCATTAATTTCTGTGCTGAATGCATTTGCATCCTTGGACATCTTGGCTTCTGGATCCCTATCTATCCCACTTCAATTGGATAAGTGGGCCAGTTCTCCTTTCCTTGTAGCAAGAATTCAGGACCATGTACCCATTTCTGCTTAGCTTTCAGATCTTCTGAAGTAGCTCCTAATTACTGCTACTCTATAGGCAACAATGGTCCGGAACCACTTTTCCTCATTTCCATTGTACCTTCAGACAATGGTACTGTCCTTCCAAAAGTGAGAACTAGCCAGTGGAACATTAAGTTCACGTCTAAGAAAGGCATCCAGCTTTACACTCATTGCTGCCGCAGAGAGCTGTAGACGTGGGATTGTCGTCTTCTTGATAGATGCAAGATAAGATTTTGACATCAAGAGCTCACTGTGCATCTGACCATCTCCCGTCTTCAATACCAGATAAGATGCCACCCCATATGCTGCTTCAGAAGCATCAGAGATATGGTGCAATTCATACCTTACTGGTTCAGGAAATTCATGGGGTCTAATTGATTGGGTTTAACTAAAAGAAAGCTGGTGCCCCTTTTCCTGGTAGTTCACTGAGCCAGGTCAACCACTTCTACTTGTCAGTCTTAGGAGTACCCCTATTAGCTTGATGGTTAGATCTGGGCCTTCATGTACAACATCATTAAGTGACATCCCTTTACACATGGCTGCACAGTCATATACAATGTGTACCTTTTCCAGTTTCTTGGGATTGATTACAGAGTGGTGAGGAAGATACCATAATCATGTGCTGCTTTGCCTCATTCTGGGCTTTTGTTGTGATATCTACTTCCTCAGCGTAGTCTTTCTTCGAAAGGTTGGACATTCCTTGTACTTGCCCAGAAGATAGTCATCTCTACTGAGTTTTTTCCTCAAGGACGAGTCATTATTCTGCCATGAAAAGATTCTCAGGCTAATGCACATTCTCATCTCAAAAGGGAATAGGCAGTTGATAATGGTCCATGTCCTTCTAATCCCTTTCTTCTAGAGCTCAAGGAATGTCTTGTCGTTAACAGACATTCCTCTATTGTTGTCACAGAAATATTCCATTCCTTCGAGCTTCCAGAATTTCTTCACTTGCTCTTCAAATTCTGCATTATTTGAGATAAAGCTTGATGAGACATGGATATTGGTGTTACCTTGAGCTTCTCTATCTCTGAGAGGTCCATTCAGTGTCCATCCAAGTTCACACAGCATAGATCTCGCCAGGTTTACCTGCCCTTACCTCTTGGGGCATCAAGGCCTCGGGGGTATCAAGGCCTCAGGAGCATCCTACCCAATCAGTATATTGTGACCTGACTTGTATTTTTCTATTTTTTTATTTATTTTTATATATTGGTTTATAAAATACTGATCAGCAGCAAGCTGAAAGGATCAGTTCACAAAGTAAAAAACAAAAATAGATACATATATAACATTCCACATTCAAGTGAATAACAGATATATATAAACAAAATTACAAATGTAAAAATACAGGCAAACACACACAAATGCAAAAACAAAACAACCCCCTCCCATGCACCCACTCACCCTCACAACCACACACTACATGTACTTACACAGAAGCGCAAGTCAAAAGTAGATGTATGAAACCAGAAATAAATAATCACACAAACACTTGCACATCCCAATGAAAAACAAACAAACGAACAAAAATGGACAAAAATACAAAAGAAAGGTATACATATGCTAGACAAGGGATTGAAATAAACCAGGTAAATCAACTGAGCAAGGATATAGTGGTATCTGAAGACATAAAATTGCAATTACATAAAATTTATGGGTTAGCAAAGGTTGGTGGTACATGTACCTGTAGTAAACGGTCAAGGGATATGTACAAGGTAATTTTTTTTTAAAGTTTTGAGGGGAAAAAAGTAACTATATCAAAACTCTCAATGTGTCATAATTCTATCTGTGGAATCAAAGAAAAACATTTAAGCAAAAAAATCTTAAACTTCTAATTATCTCTGGAAGATCAAGACCTCTTAAATGCGGTTTGCTGGTTATATCAGCTTCTGTCACCATATTAGTGATGCTAATGTTCAGGTTTGGTCAAGAATAAACCCTCACGTCTAACACTCTGTCTGAAGCTTTATCACTTCATTGGCTGTTTCCCTTATCCAGGGTAGAGACAGACAGAATCTTGCTTCTGCCTTTAGCTTGCAGCACATTTTGCAACTCCTTCAAGCATAAGAAATGCGTTGAGCCAGAGTCAAGGAGTGCAAACGTTTCAACAACAGTGTCTCCATCAACAGCTCGTACCTGAACAGGCACAATGGGAAGAGCCACTCTAAACTTTCCAGCCCCCGTGGCTTCACTGCTAGTATGTGATGACAAGGCTTCGCTTATAGCACAGTCATCTGTTTGAGTTCTTGAGTGCGACCGACTGCCAAATTTCCCTGACTTCTTGGAAGAATTCTTGTTTTCACTGGACTTCAGCTGTTTCCGGTATGAAGAAACTTGTTGTGCTTCATTTTGCAGCCCTTGACAGAACATGTCCGGTTCATTGTGCACTTGGATGGCATGTGCCCTGGGTGGAGACACTTGAAGCACAACTTCTGGTCCCAGGCATAATTGAAGCCACTGTTTAGAATTCATAGTCTTAAACTGCAGGCGGCTGAACAACCCATGATTATTATCACAGATTATGCACTCCTGTGGACTGAGTGAAGCTGAATAGTTGCTCTTGGGAGACTGCTGTCAATGAAATTTTGAGGACGAAGTCTTATCTTTGGTTTTGAAGCTGCGACCATCCTTTGATCCGCTTTGAAGTAATGTTCCATAGTCATGATCACTCATCTCTTCAGCAGCATTGTTCACATACATGACGACATCATGTATGTTAGGTGGTCTTCCGGAATCACGAACCCACTTCACTTCTCTAAGCCACCTGTTCCTCAAAGGATAGGGCAATCTCTCTATCAGTCTCACCATCTCTCTCTGAGTACTCTATCTCAGCTGAAAGGCTGCCTTCTTTGCCAGAGCTTTAACCCTACTACTGGAACTTACAGCTGAGCTCTTCCCACCCTGGCTCACAGAGTCCTCTGGTTGGACCTAACTCATGGTGACTGCTTGACCTTCTCAACTTCCAAGCTGATACTGAACTTGAATACAAAAATTTAGACAAATTCAATGGCATCATCGGGCAACAAAAACTTCCTAACACAGGAAATTTAGCAGCACTCCTTGACAGCGCCCTCAACTGGTCAGACTAATATTTCACTTCTAAATCACCACTTGTGATGTCAATCTCAACAGTTCACCCCAGACAGACACTCCTCAACCAGGCCAGTGTAAATCTGAACTGACCATGTACATCAGCACATGGTTTACTCATGGGTTTGATCAAAATATTTTTAGGATTTACTTGCTAGGATGCCAACCTTGTAAAAAGCATTGCAGTACTTTGAAGGATGAAAAAAAAAGTAGTTTGGGTGGAAAACCCATATTTTCGCATTTTCTGTAATGGACATGTGTATTGATAAATTTTAGGGGGAAAAAAATGTATTTTCCATGAAACTTGTAGTACTTTAGATAAAAAACAGTATAGAATACTGCAAAAAAGGAACAGTTGGCATCTCTGTACTTGCCTTGAATGCATTGAAGTGCCAGCATGAAAAGTGCAGGGAAGTACACTTTGGGCCTCTGCAAGCATTGTCAATATTTACTTGCCAAATAGGTTGAATAGCAAAAGAAAATAAATAGATGAATAAAAAATAAAAAATGTAGCACTAAAACTATGTAAAAACTACAGTCAACTCTGTATAAGTCGAAGTCGCATAAGTCGAATAATCGCCTAAGTCGAAGGTCTGTACTGGGTCCCATTCCTTTATTTTCTATTGTTTTGACCCCTCATAAGTCGAATTTTCTCTAAGTCGAAGCATTTTCTTCAGTCCCAAGAAATTCGACTTAGGCAGAGTTGACTGTATGTATAAATCTTAATAAAACACCAAAGATCATAGAATTATTTTTAAAATACAGTGTATGTAGCATTTGATATGAAATTAACTCTTCTGTGTCCAGTAACTGTTTATTTCCAGTACTTTCCTAAATGTTTAAAATACATTATGAACTTGTGATTATATTATTTTTATATATTTGCTTTGATATCAATGTTTATGTTCCATATATTCCAGTCTTTCACTTTCTTTTAAAACATTAGTTTTCCAATGACTAGAGAAGAACCTGCAAAATTTGCAATGGCAGACTTTTGTGTTAACTGTCTGTCTTAGCATGTAGCTGTATAAAGATGTTCATTGGTTTAGTTTCAGTTTTTTTTATGCCATGACTGACTGACGTACTTCACTAGGGGCATTATTTGTTTATATTTATTTATCTGTGAATTGTGTACAGAATTAAAACTACTTTTAGAAGTGCCATACATGTTACGTATAATGTCACAAGTCCATTTGGATTTTGCAAGCTTTGTATGGTAGTGATTGAAGGATGGATGCCAGGGGGGTGGTCACTCACAGACTGAAATGGTACCTGTGCGGGTCCAAAAAAACGTGGAATAAGGGTCAGATTTCTGACCAAGGGCGACAACGACGTTTTGGGGGAAAAGGGGTGTTTTTCAGTCTTACATTCGATGTTTTTGAGAAATAAGCGTTCTTCGACTTTCTTTTGGTACATTTTCCTACGCCATTTATGCCATTTAGGGATAGAATTTGACACCAAGGATTATGCCATTTAGGGTCCAATTATGAGGTGCTTGGAGGAGCATGGGTACCACTTCAGTCTGCGAGTGACCCCTCCGTGATGGATGCCTTGAGTGGATCATGGAAAACCAGTTGTGAAAAGGGTTTTCAATCCATACAAGTACATGTAAATGTGTAATATATTTGCAAGATGAATCACTCTGTAAGATCACCTTTGCACATTTTGCCTTGCATTTATGTATTCACTTTATTCACATGCATTTTATATTCATGTCTAAATTGCAATCACCATTCATACTATGCACAAACAGCTAGGGTCGGTTATTCCCAATTTATTTTCAGGGAAAATATGAAGGCAGAAATGGTTTCATGGTGGGCTTGGAGTAATTATCATATAGAAAATTGATTCGTTTCATTCGTGCAATTTTACTCTAAAAAGTGCATATCAAAAAGCTGAAGTATGTCTGTGTTCCGTGCTATTTTTCTGATCTAGAAAATTGAAAATATCGCCTTTGCGAATGTTTGTAAGGGTATCACCAATATATGATGTGTATGTTACATATGCCCTAGTAAATGAAATTGCTATCTTTTTTATATTATCTGTGTTCAATGCAATTATTAGCTTCTTCAGTATATGCCTTTCTACATGGTAATCTCCAAAAGTATATGCATGCAGAACCACAGTGCAGTAATTCTTTTTCCATTAACTGAGAATAATAACATTCTCACTTTCTTTGTGTAAAACTGTGTTGTAAATGCTCGTACTCTTCAGGCCTGCTACCGCAGTGAATATAGATAATTGAATGCACTGTAATATTTATAGTTGTGTGTACGATATGCGTGTATTCCTATTGATGAACCCTTCTTGGAAACGAACCGTTGGGAAAGACAATGTCAATAGAACAAGAAAGGTTAACAAAGAATTTCTTATTCAGCTTTCAATGAATACATGTACTGTATAACTCTTGTAACTTTTTTGTTGTTGTAATTTTGTCTTTCATTGAATCATAGACATAATCAAAATATTTACAAGTTATCAGTAGAGATTGGTACACAACAAATGAAAAAGGAAAAGGAAACAGAAGGATGAGAGAGTGATGATTCATTTAAATGAAACATATTAGAAAGAGCAGTATTGGCCACGGAGTTTAAAATAGATATAACAGCTCGATAAGATTTTGCAATGGGGAGAGCCTAGCCCTTGCCAACAGGCCCGTACCCCCAGTCTTCTAGGGGCAATGAACCATTCCATCATGTCAAGGGCCACCTGAGACTGTACACACTCTACATGATTCTGCATGTTCTAGCCATAAGTACCACATGTTCAAACCATCACTATTTAAACATTGCTTGTAACATAATAGATAACTCCTGTAACTACATCCTTTCAAAAAGTGTATTTGATGAAAGCACATTGAAATGCATCAAGGGTGATTGCCCACTGTATGTACAGTGGAAACTCACTATTACTGTACATTGGTCTTGAAACCATGCAAATGACCTTCCTTGGAATCGAGTGTGGTCCTGAATAGGATCTACTCTCGGCTTTTCTATGAGGCCTTTTTCAGGACCACACTCATTTCCATGAAAGAATACATGGTGTACTACGGAGCCTTCTACTGCTATACGTTCTACCATTGTTGAAACCTTCACATGAAAATTATCTTCTGTCAGGAATCACCTTATATATGAGGGTAAAAAAGTAAACAAAAAACAAACATAAAGACCTTGGATCAGCAAAATTACCTTGTTACAGTATATCTGGGGAGCGTTTCATGAAGAGTTTTGTCGGTGAAAATCACAGACAAATGTTATAAGCTACTGAAAATCCTCGCATCTGATTGGCTGAGAGCAAATTAGTCAGTGAAAATCACCGACAAAACTCTTCATGAAACGCTCCCCAGGAATCTGTAAACATCAAAGCTGTTTATAATGAGTCTCCATTTGTAAAGTCACTTTTCTAGTTCTGATCAGTCTAGTGGCTTCACCAGTGCTGCATGTTTAGCCCAAGTAATTGAATGGACTGATGTAGTGCTGTTACAGGTTTTCCCGCCCATTTTTTTCGTCTCTTCATTCAATTTCATCAATTTTCAGTTCAATTTTGTCTGCAAAAGCTTACTGCATTCAAATCCTAGGTTCATTTTCGTTAAAATGTCATTCGTATTCGTCTTTGGTCAACCAAATTTAAAAATTCAGCATTCAAATTTGTCATTTGTCACCGAAATTCGTCTCTGCCGCTAAACGAGTAAGGAATGCTTGGATCAATTTTGTCCTTTTTCAAGCAAATTCATCGTTTTGTCATTCAAATTCATCAAGTGTTATATTGGCCTTTATGGAGGTTTTAACCAGGTCTTTAGTCCATTTTTCTTCTTTCTCATGATGTAATTGATTTTTGCTACATTTCTTTGAAAAATATAAATATTTATGATAATGGGGAATGTTATATCATTCAAAAGTGTCTTATGACAGGATCGTCGTCAGTAGACTGTATAGCTGGGCGACGAATTAGGATGAATCTTTGACGAAAAAGAATGCCAAAAGACGAAATTGAGTTTGCTGTCTCTGCTTAACTATTGTGACCGACAAATTTGAATTGCAATTGACGAAAATGGGTCACAAAGCACGAAATTGAACGACTATGTTTCAAAATTGATAGACCAAAGACGAAATTGAAACAAGCATTCGGGCATTCCGCAGGGCCAGAGACAAATTGAAAGCACATTTTTGGAAATTGAATGAAGAGGTGATGAAAATGGCAGGAAAACCTATATAAAGAATACTTACTTATAACAAATTTTGCTTGTACCACTTTTTAATTATAACAAACTTATAATTATAACAAACTTATAACAAATTTTGCCGGTACCACTTTTTTTAGCCCATATTCGACTGCATGTCGGTATAACTCCATAATTTTCTTGATCCCAATCTGGAGGAGGTTGCTTAAATCATGAGGTTCAGTTGCATTACTGAAGAGGTTTACGTGAAAGGTAAAGTTATGTTGAGAAGTAGTTCTTTCACTATAATTTAATCATTCTTGTACTGATTGAAGAAAGAACTCGATTCACAGTGAGGTTGTACTGTATAACTTATTCGAACAAATCATGAACTTGTACCATTGATAGAATATCAGTACAGGGTAATAGGATTATAAAGAATGTTTCATATGCTATGAAAATGTCAAACAGTAGTAAAGCTTAAACCAAAGAGTATTGAAGTAGATGGTGTCAATCTCTGTACATGTACATAGTATATCTGTGCTATTAAAGTATGAGCGTCAATCGGGGAAGATGAGGGACAGTGATCAGTTATAGAAGAGGCCCTACAATTTATCATGTCGACTGGAAAATGCGCACTTGTCACCTATGGCACCTACACTTATCTTGTCATATTGTTACTTTTGTACTTCAAGCAATAAATGACCAACATTTTTCACGAGGACATGTTCTCTTAATATCTAATCATTGTCTACACTCTCCTGTATATACCTCTGAACTTCTGAAATGAAAGCTACTGGGTAGGCATTATTATAAGTCACAAATGTTTGGCATGTATTTTCAAATACGCCGATGTATGCATTTCAGTCTTTATTGGCAAAACTACTTCTTCACAGAATCATGGATAATTTGTATGTTAATTTTGTTAACTGTCATTTTTCAGAGCTTTAAAACAAAATTCAAAACTGCAATGAAATGGAATGTTTCCAAGCACCCTGCCAACCCCCACCCCCCCCCCCCCCCCCCCCCCCAATACAGTTAAATCTTCGGTTACAGCTCGTTATACCAAAGGTTCATTATTCTGAAGGTTCAATTACTCCGAAGGATCCTTATTCCGAAGGTTCATTATTCCTACAGTCTGTTTTTCCGAAGGTTTAATTCGCCGAAAATGAAGAAGGGTTCATTAGAACCTGAAAATGAAATCGGTATATCAAAGCTTATTTTATTTTCAGGAAAACAAACCTTCAAAATTGAAAACCTTCAGATAAACAGACCCTATTTCGTTTTTGGATTTACGAACTTCTAGGTGTATGAAATTTGCACATTCGGAATAACAAACCTTCAGAAAAACGAACCTTCGGAATAAAGAGCAACATAGGAATCTTCAAGGTTATGTACAGTCTTATTTGGTAGGCTGTCAAAAACTTTTTGTCAGATTTATTTGCTTTTAGCTACTCAGCAGCAAAATAAAAGCAAAACTAAGAAGCTGTGACATAAATTCACGCAGGCCTACACTCATGTACATGTAAAACCAATGCAAGTTCCGTAATACACAACAAGTATACAAAGCGTTGTGATTGTTTGGGTCCTAGCGTAGGGCACAATGTTACCATAACAATGCATTCATTTTAAATGTTTAGAATGACAATCACTGCAAATCATGTAAATGTATGGAATATCAACCCTGAAGTGTGCATACCCAATCTTTTGAAGAAAAAAAAAATCAAATACAGATTTTCAAATATAAGCATACCTGTAAAAACATCCTGGAGTCTGTGTATATACAATGTACTTGTATTCTACACGTACATTAACTTGGGTTTAAATGCAGGGTTGTATAACATAAGCTTCAATGATAATTGGTCAATGCTCAGTATACTTCACTGCAAACTAATTTCTTAATTTCAACCCTGGATAGAATGTTACACCTTCATACGATCTTAATCCTAGAGCAGGGTAAAAATTACTTTTTTCCACGATTTCCCACGAGAGCAATTCTCTGAAAAAAAGTAGCTCCCATGGACAACTTTTCAGGAGCTATTTCTAGGCCCAAGGGAGTATTGAATTTTAATTGCTGATATTACAATTTTCTCCTTGAGAGCATGTGATCAGTATGATGTGTTAATGTTGTTAATGTGTGTATTGCTTCTGGAAATGTTCATTCTGCTACTCCTAGATCACGATTCTCGAATGCAGTGCTTATTTTCGGAGCTGAGGCAAGGGCGACTGAAGAAAAAAGTCGCCCAAAAGAACAGGGTTTTAAGGATTTCAGGGAGCTATTTAAGTTTCGCCAAGGGCAAAATCGCCTCGGGTATTTTCACCCTGCCTTAGAGCACTAAGACCGAATGAAACCCTGACCCTAATAATACTACATTTATAGAGCCTGGACCAATTGCCACCAAAGCACATCTCATTGCAGTGACTGGAGAGCATGTTTGAGGTCCAGCAGCAACAAATTAAATGTAGACAACGAAAATTATTCAAGTGAAAGAAGTGGAGATAACATTATTTCTGACAATGTCTATGACTTATTTTTTTTTTTTAAGTAGAGGGTATTTTCGTTTAACTGCCTTTGATAATAGATAATAATGATATATGGTCCATAGTGCAGTAACAATACAAATATAATCTACTGCACTCTACAAATTACCATAGCATTACCCCAGCATTACCCCGACTGTAGCTGAGGCACCATGATAAAGCAGGAATTCTTTCCTATGAGGATACCCACTTATTACACCTGGGGAGTGTAACATAAAGGGATACAATCAATCTTACAATCAATTGTATCTCTTTAGTACATGGTTTGCCATTGATCGTTTTTTTTTTATGTTACACCCCCCCCCCCCCCCTGGATGGAGAGTGGCAAATGTGAATTAATGTCCTGCCAAAAGACATGAGTGCTGGGCTAGTTTGCAGACACACCTGAGATCTTGTTCACTAAAGCTGCTTCAGACCATACTGACACTGCTAGTAGGCAGTCAATGTCAAGTAAAGTGTCAGTAAGGGTCTGTGCCAGCAGACTAGTGCTAGGCAGGAATTCAAGGCCTCATCCTTTTGATTAAAGGACAATGCAACCCAGGCATCAGTGTGCTCTTAGTGAATGGAGATGACCAACAGGAGTAGACAGAGAAAGTTTGAGCAAAATCAGACAACCTGTTCAAAAGTTATGAATTCTGAAGTTCCAGTGAATCCCTCTTACAAGGATCCTTGAGTTGGCAACTTTGCCAGCATCTGTGATGTCAGCGTGGACAACTCTCCATTCATTTTGATAATAATAATAATACATTACATTTATATAGCGCATTATGTGAATACTTCAATGCGCTTTACAATGTTACTATTATTACCCCTGATCACCGTGCCTTAAATTTTCAAACAAGGCGTTTGCGATGTTGTGTCTCGCCCACTTGTGAAAATAACTAGAAATATCGCCATCTGTGATGGCACACAACAGAACTGTATCGAAAGCTCATTGTGAAATAACTGGGATGGAATAACATTTGATAAAATATGAGAAGGGTTTTTTATGAAATGGTACTTCATTTTCACGTGCATGTACTTTCCCTGCTTCTACTCTCATCCCTCTGATATGAGTAACATTGTATGATTGATATTTTACATCTGTGTACAAGTTCAGAAGCGTCACCTATGATTATCAGTGGAGCAATCAGATTCAACACTGGACAAGAAATGACAGAGGAAAAGCAAATTCAAGAATTTGAAAACATCTGTAACATATGACCTCCAATGACCTTTCACCTTATCATGTGAAGTCCAACAGAATGATAACATACACTTCCCCTTAGTGATCTGCAACCCAAGTTTGACTGAAAAGTGTGACACGGTTGCAAAGTTTTGTGTCATAAGAGAGTCTTGCACGTAAACTTTAACCGTTCAACGTTTGACCTGTAATGACCTTTGACCTGACCATGTGACCTCTGACTGGACCATAACATGCAGGTCCCCTTAGTGCATCTACAACCCAAGTTTGATAGATAAGTGTCACATGGTTGCAGAGTTTTGTGTCATAAGAGAGTCTTGCACGTAAACTTTAATGTTTGACCTGAAATGACCTTTGACCTTACCATGTGACCTATGACTGGACCATAACATGCAGGTCCCCTTAGTGCATCGACAACCCAAGTTTGATAGATAAGTGTCACACGGTTGCAGAGTTTTGAGTCATAAGAGAGTCTTGCACGTAAACTTCAACGTTTGACCTGAAATGACCTTTGACCTTACCATGTGACCTCTGACTGGACCATAACATGCAGGTCCCCTCAGTGCATCTACAACCCAAGTTTGGTTGAAAAGTGAGTCACGGTTGCAAAGTTATGTGTGATAAGAGAGTCTTGCACGTCAACTTTAACATTTGACCTGAAATGACCTTTGACCTTACCATGTGACCTCTGACTGGACAATAAGATGCAGGTCCCCTTAGTGCATCTACAACCCAAGTTTGATTGAACAGTGTCACACAGTTGCAGAGTTTTGTGTCATAAGAGAGTCTTGCACGTAAATTTCAACGTTTGACCTAAAATGACCTTTGACCTTACCATGTGACCTCTGACTAGAGCATAACATGCAGGTCCGCTAAGGGCATCTACAACCCAAGTTTGGTTGAAAAGTGAGTCACGGTTGCAGAGTTTTGTGTCATAAGAGAGTCTTGCACGTAAACTTTAACGTTTGACCTGAAATGACCTTTGACCTTACCATGTGACCTCTGACTAGAGCATAACATGCAGGTCCGCTAAGGGCATCTACAACCCAAGTTTGGTTGAAAAGTGAGTCACGGTTGCAGAGTTTTGTGTCATAAGAGAGTCTTGCACGTAAACTTTAACGTTTGACCTGAAATGACCTTTGACCTTACCATGTGACCTCTGACTAGAGCATAACATGCAGGTCCGCTTAGGGCATCTACAACCCAAGTTTGGTTGAAAAGTGAGTCACGGTTGCAGAGTTTTGTGTCATAAGAGAGTCTTGCACGTAAACTTTAACGTTTTACCTGAAATGACCTTTGACCTTACCATGTGACCTCTGACTGGACCATAACATGCAGGTCCCCTTAGTGCATCTACAACCCAAGTTTGGTTGAAAAGTGAGTCACGGTTGCCAAGTTATCTTTCATAACGTTTGTGACGGACGGACGGACGGACGGACGGACGACGGACGGACGACGGACGGACGACGGACGGACGACGGACGGACGACGGACGGACGACATTTGGATCCCTTAGTCTCGCCTTCACCTCCGGTGGGCGAGACAAAAATTGATTTTTATGAAATTTCATGTCAGGAATCAACATAATTCTTCCCAAGATGCTTGCAATATTGATGTAGCCATGTCATACTCAAACAATAAATCAAATAAATTTCTTTTTTTTCTTGAAAATGAAGAAAATGTGAAATTCTGTGTACAACATGAATGGAGAGTAGTCCACGATGACATCACAGATGCTGGCGGAGTTGCCAACTCAAGGATCCCCATAATAAGGATTTATTTCAACTTTCAAAGTTCATAACTCTTGAACAGTTTGTCTGATTTTGCTCAAACATTCACTGTTTACTCTTCTTTTCTTCTTCATTCACTGGAAGCACACTGATGTCTGTGTTGCATTCTCCTTTAAGAGTCCAGTGAATGAATCACTACACCATAACAACCTACACACTTTGACCTTCCTCTTTCATCACAAAAGTTTCTACTCCACACAGATGTTGGGCCTATATCAAGGCAGGATTGAGCTGCATCAGTTCCAACAACTTTGTCATTTCATTCTAGAGTTCAGGATCATATCACATAATCCTGTATGACTTTCTCTATGCCCTTGAGCACTGCTGGTGTGTAGTCTTCCAATGCTATGCTCAGAAGAAGTGGCTTTGAATGGGTCTTCAGGACATGTTTGGCAATGTTCTTTGCAAATACATGGGTGACCGGCTGTTGAAAAAAAGGGAATGAATCATTTATTATTATGTACAGACTAGAACTACTGTATATTCTGCTCTTCCTACTTCCAAAGTGGTATAAGATGAGGATATGCCCCATTCACACAATATATACATGTACAATGATTACATCGGTCATTAAATGCAACCAATATTCAAAATATCAAGTACCATCACTATAAAGTGAGAGGTGAAAAGTTTAGGAAGGTGCAATATTCTGCTAAATCTCATTCACATATTCAGAGGCAAACCTCCATGGTTTTATTTAGTTTTTATATATGGCACTGTAAACCATATCACTTACAATAATGAGATAAGCAGTACCCATAGACGTCAACATTAATTCACGCACTCTATTACCAAAAGAGAAGTGCAGTCAGTATGCATGACATCATATTTTGTGCAAACTTTATATGAGTTTGATTGGTCAACACTGTTTTGCTGCCAGAAGGCACAGAAGATAATTATTTCCTTGGCTTTTTTTTTAACCTCTTCGAAATGCCATTCATAATACATGCAAAAAAAAATCTGCAGGGGTTTACCACGGGGGTTCGCCATTGCATAAGTGAACAAGCCCTAAGCCTGCATCACTTATGGGCACTGATCAAAAGTGTGTATACTTGGGCAGAGGCCAAGTTACAGAGGAAACATGTCACTCATAAACTAGGGGGAAAGAGGATAAGAGAAAGTGGAAGAAATGGAGGAGATAAGAAAATGACATGATCCTATCGTACACACTTCAGGAAAAGAAGATCCTCACCTCATCATTTCCAAGTAGTACCTGGCTGGAGTATGTTTCTTCTCTCTTATCAAGCGGTAAATTATCCCTTGTGACATGTACCTGCAAAAGAAAGTACAATTGTATCTCAAGACTGATAGTATATTACATGGATGTGATTTTTTCCTTATTTTCCTCAGGGGGATTTCACTTTACTGTAAAAATGGAAATTTTTGCGTAATCAATTTTTCACGCTCGGCCGAGATAAACACAATCGCGCATTTTTAATTTTCGCGGAAAGATAGGATAACTGTACTGCCATGCATAATGAACAGAATATTTTGCACAGTTTTATTTTCACGCAAGCGTTAGGCTGCGCGAAATTCGCAAAAATTTTAAACCGCAAAATATTCCACATTTACAGTATTATAAAACCAGAGAAAGTATTTAAATGCATATCATGTAAGTAGCTCTTGAAGGGCTAAAGTCTTCATTACCTACAAACCACCAATAAGTACAATCTATCTCCACCAGTCTTCCAAATAAATGAGAAATTCTAATGGAGAGTACATATAGTTGGTTACAGCTATAGTGAAATACTGGAAATATCACCAGAGTTACAGTGTCATGTAAAACCAGATACTTTCACAACCTCAAATAATCACAAACTATTGACATCTATCATTTGCACCCCAAAAGATAGTATTTTGTTTTCAATCAATTACTTCAAACATGACAAGTAGCTGACTACAATTAGATTCAACTCAAGATTCTCTTGACAAAAAAGAAGAAGAGAGAAAAAAAAAGAAGAAGCAATATTAATCCTGACCGTGCTTACCAGGGTACCAAACTTTTGATACTGGGTGATAACAAGAAGCAACTTATCCTCAAATGTTGTCATGACAACATCTACATGTTTTCCATCCAGGAGAACAGCCCCCTGTGTTGAAAATAAAGATGGAAGGAAGCATGATACCTACAATCAACAAACAAACATTCAGACAGGATTATGGTACTGACTAAGAAGTTGAAAAGATACCGATGGTATGCTACAAGTATTGCTTGTTATGTGCCTTGTCTGTTCCAGACACTGGTGATCAAGGCTTACCATACAAGTATAATTTCATTATTTTTCCTAGCATCTAGATCCATTCTAAAGGTGAAAACACAGAAACTGAAACTAAACTTGGAAAATAAAAACACAATTTAATAACAATATTCGGCTCAGCCTTAGACTCGGTTCTCTTAGAGAGTTGCAACATAAGGCTTCTTATCATATGTCTCATTGAGGTCTGTACATCATCCGTGTAAACAAAAACGTAGAAAAGGGGTCGTTTTTCAGCACCGGGCGGGGAACCCAGGGATCCCGTTTAGGGTATCAAAAACAGGTAAAATCAGAAAAAAGGGTATCAAAATCAGGAAAATCCAGGAAAATGTTACGTAATTAGGAAATAATTATGCAATCCTTGCATAAAATCCGCATTAAGGGTCTGAAAATCGGAGATGTAATACATTATTTCCGTCCTACTTTAATCCCTGTTTAGGGTGCTTTTCAGAAAGTGATTTACGCGGGTGATGTACAGATCTCAATGAGACATATCCCCCTGGGAAGTGCCCATACATATATAAGCAGCCGGCTAGGAGTAAGGTCACTTCTGCCATTACCGCGCAGAACTGAGATTGCAGTTACAGTGGGCAGACAATGCAATAAATCATCTTTTTTCGGTAATTTGCAATTGTTAAACTAAATTTAATTACATAATTTATTTAAATGAATTACATTACGTATGTGATGTTATTACTGAATGCTGGCTGTCGACAGCACTGTGTATAGTTAGACATGCACTAGCTTTGGACTCATTCAAAATACAACTGTACAAAAAAATGCCCATTATTAAGTAGCAACTCCTTGACTGGCGCTGGCGATCACAACTTACTAATTTCATAAAGAAAGTTGGCAGAATCAAGCTAGTATACCTAACCTAGAAAAGACAACGGACTAGCAGTACAAGCTTAATGTTTGCATTTCTTCTTGGACTTGGGCTTACTTTTAGACTCTAATATGTCATCTATCGCTTACAGGAATTTTTAAACGATCGATTAAAGACATATAAACAGATAAGCAACGGCCAGAGTCATGAGAGTATCACTGTCACTCACACTTGTGTTCAGTTAACCTCGCACAACGGAGGTGCTGTAACATGAAATTTGCATGTGCCCCAACTTCACTGCCTCATTCTGTAAATTAGACCCCCTCTACCACTCACAGGGCCAAACATATATCGGACTGTAGCGAACAGTCACTCTTGCAGCAGTCAAATAAAACACAAAAATTTGCCTCAAGCAAGATTTTTTTTTCAAATTTGCTAGATTAGCTGATTCAAGGACTCTTCAACTCTTGATATGCCACAAATTTGGGGATTCAGAGTTGAAAATGAAATTTTAAATAATTATTTTGCTCTCAAGTGTGATTTTCTACCAAGCCCAAACGCCTGGGAATACACACAAAAGCGACTGAGCCCGAACACATTCGGCTGCGCACTTCGTCGTGGGAAAGAATAGGTGCCCAACTGTTCCAAGCTCTCCAGCTCTCCATAGCGAATTATTTTCTTATTAAATCGGTATGAAGGAATTTCAGATACTCACAATGGTGTCCGGATGATTTTAGTTACAATTTTTGAAGAGGATGATACAAAAATGAGGCTATATTTTCCCAGATGTTAGTTTACAAATGCGCATGCGCAAGTTCTTGTTTTTGTTTCTGCTATGTGGAACAGCGATTGCCAGAATGGCTTCAAATTGGCATGCAAAAAGGGAAATTTGATGGATTCTAAACATATTTGAGGTGAATATGATTTCCGACCAGCACATTTAAGATAGTAGCATTGTATATACATTTAATTAAAATCTTATTTACTTAAGAAAAAGTTATAAGTAGCCTAGGAGTTTTCACTGTGACAGATGAGAGCCCCACCGAGAAGCAGTGGCTCGTTCCGCTCAGTCTCAGGAACAACGTGGTTAATCTCAGATAAGCTTGTACACTATGAGCGCCCCTCCACCATCAAGCAGGGAGTCGGATATTCAGAATAAATAAGAGAGCGCACAAGTGGATCTGACTGAAATACAATCATCAAATGATGATCAAGCTTGTACAGGTAAGTAATAAGACAGGCACATACAAGTATTATTATTAAAAACCCCGGCCCGAGCCCAACTAAAAAAAGAAATAAGATTTCCTCACGACCACTCATCCTGTGTACTCGGAATTGACCTCTTCCCGGAATTGACCTTGTCCCGCAAACGTGACAAGTCTGTACCGAAACTACATAGCATGCTTTTCTATTGGTTACTCGATGGCTACCCCTGGGACGCTGCCACTCCACCGAGAAGCAGTGGTTCCACTCAGGACGCTACCACTCTGTGGCAGCGTCCCGACTCCTGAGTGGAACCACTGCTTCTCGGTGGAGCTCTCATCTGCCACAGTGAAAACTCCTACTACTAATATTTTCTCAAGTAAATAAGGTTTTGATAAAATATATATACAATGCTACTATCTTAAATATTCTGTTGGGAAATCATATTCACCCCAAATGTGTTTAGAATCCATCAAATTTCCCTTTTGGCACGCCAAATTGAAGCAAAAACCGGCGATCGCCATTTCACATAGCAAAAACATGTATAAAAACAAGAACTTGCTCATGCGCATTTGCAAACTAACAACAGCCTGTGGAAAAGATTTATCGAAGATCTGGGCGGATAAAGACTCATTTTGGGAACCATCCTTTTTTCACATATAATTGAACAAGATTTTTTATCGACAATGTTTGTAAGTACCTAAAATTGCTTGATTGAATTGTTCAATTGAAAAAAATCTGTATTTTGAGCTGGGGAGCCCCGCATAGGTAGGCATAGAAGCTTCCACAGGAATGCAACTCAACGGCATGCTGTCGACCTACGAGTCTGATAAGCGTCAGTTTTCTTCTTCATTATTTTCAGTTCATTCATCAGATATGAAGCAGAAAGGGGAAAATTGAGAGCCTCAGGAACATTGCTGGTAAGTAAAATCAAAACTTTTCTTCTCTTTTATAGAAGATCTACGACAATGTATTTTGTGTTCGCATCGGCAATTAGTTTCGCTATTCAAAACGCCATTTTGACCTACGGCACTCATCCTGTGTACTCGCCTACTCGGTCAATGAATACCTCGTCCTGCAAAAGCGACAAGTCTGGAGTGTATCAAAACTAAATAGCATGTTTTTGTGTGTGTTACTCGACGAAATACTGTCATGACTGTTGACCTAAGAGTCGATAAGTGTCAGTTTTTTTCTTAAAATTCACCATTTTCAGTTCATTCATCAGATATGCAGCAGAAAGGGGAAAATTGAGAGCCTTAGCCTCAGGAACATTGCTGGTAAGTAAAATCAAAACTTTTCTTCTCTCTTATAGAAGATCTAAGTCAGTATATTTTGTGTTCGCGTCAGCAATTTGATTCGCTATTCAAAATGAAGTTTTGACCTACATGTACGGTGACCTACGGGTGCTCACGACCTCAGTTCACTTCCAACAATAATTTGCATGCAAGGGACTGATGAGGAAGGCGGGTAATATTTGAATGCAGATTTTATCTACAGTTTGTGATGTTTATAATCTATTTTGTCTCATAATTCAACAGTAACAATCATATACCTGTTTAGTGACTGGATACGTTGACTGAGCCTCCATTTCGAGCTGCACTACACCACCCAAATTGCCTCATCAACAAGTCAACAGCTAGCAGCTCAGCGCTTTTTAATGTATTGGTCACGTGGCTGAGTGAGTAAGTAGTTAGGGAAATCCCCAAGATGTGCCGGATCGGAACCAACAGGGGCAGCTGAAGCGGGGAAGGTGGGGGGGGGGGGGGACTAGGGGGCTGTAGCCCCCTCACAATTTCGGATAAATGAAATTTATTTTAAAAAAGAAAGAAAAAAATATTTAAGTTACAACTGGATATTTCAAATTGCCTCTAGGCTCTCAAAGCCATAAAAACCCATGGACTTCAGAGGGCTCTAGGCCTATCCCGTGGACCCCGCCTGTTTGGTTGTCAGCCCCCCCCCCCCCCCCCCCATTAATAAAAAAATGTTCTGCAGCCCCTCTAACGCTTTCAGTTTTAGCTACATACAATTTCTCATGAACAAATCCTTTCCTAATTTCAAGTCAATCAAATAAAATTGCCGAATTTGGTACATTATAACATAGAGGCATGGACCTATATTGTATCACCCTGCTAAAAATAGATAGATAGATCTATCTAATTCTACCTATAGATCACGTCTGATCAAGGTCAATTGATTGATCAATGACAGATGAATAAGATATGACAATTAAGAGAGCGAGAGAGAGAGCGAGAGAGAGAGATCTTTAGTCTAAGTAATTTATCTGATGTGTACAACTGTACATGCATTGATTTGCAAATTTTCAGTCTTGCTGAATCAGCACTGCTGATAAAAATAAGTTTGCAGACTATGAATTTGTCAGTGGATGTTACTAGTGGTGAATCCTGGTATCCTGTCACTTGGATTACATTTTATGTATTTTGGGAAATCATAATTTATTTGCATTTACTAGAAGCTTCATCATGTGGTTATTTTCTGGTACAAACATCAATTTCTTTGTGCTAGAAGTCGAAGACCCCCCCCCCCCCCCCCACATTGATCTTCATCCACACTACTTTCCCCCTCTTCTCCCCCCTCTCCCCCATACTTACCCTTCCTCTCTCTAGAATCTCTCTCTCTCTCTCTCTCTCTCTCTCTCTCTCTCTCTCTCTCTCTCTCTCTCTCCCTCTCTAGTTAATTCCACTCTCATGCCATCTCTATCAAATTTGGAAAGAAAGAATGTAAGAATGTACCTGGTGTTCATGTGTGTTTTATCTGTTATTGTATCATGAACATGATGTTCTTGTTTCTGTGACAAGCAAGAAAGACATTTACATCATGTTGGTGTGTTGAATGGTATGCATCAAAGTAGTACCACAAAAATGCACTGTGCAATACAGGACCAACATAAACAAACAATGGGCAAGATCACATCTTTCACATAATCTATTAGTGGTTCTAATATGACAACGATGTTATAAATTTATCATTACAAATTTCAACATTGCAATAGACACTCTGTTAATATACTCAACATGAATATAGTTCAGTATTTTGATACCCGTTGAGTATGAATAACACACAATTTTCACAGACCCTTGTTCGAGTTATCTTGGGTTAAGAATAGAGTGAGGTGGGTTACAACATCTGCAACTTTCATGTACAATTATACATTGAGGTAGATTAATCAACATACAATTGCATTATAATGAAATGATCACACTATAACTTCTTTATAAATCAGATTTAACTACAAAAACAAATTAACAAGTTTCTATTTCAGAAAGTATATCTTTAACGGAAAACATATATATATATATATATATACAGGTTTGCTAATATGGAACAATTTCTAAACTGTATTTCAGATTCTTCATAAAGCAGGCCTAAACATCCACAATGGAACTGAGTCTAAACCTACAATGACACTAAAAAACAAAATGCAAAATTAAAAATAATACCAGCTGCAGGGAAAGTTAAATGTCTCCTACATTTCCAGGCAATCCCTTAATTCACAATGCCACATGAAGAAAAGACCTATTCCCTAATATCTAGCCATAACCGGCATAAATCCAATTTGAGGAGTGATCGACTCTTTTGCCGATTTTTTTTCCGTCAAACTCACACTTAAGTATAAACATGCACCCTCACCCACCCGCACAGACCCCCTTACACACATTTTAATCTTTATTTTGCAAGCGAGTGAAGCAAGCGAGCCAAAAATAATCCCCTTTTTTGTTTTTAATCGCATTTTCAAATATAAATTCTAAAATATGATGGTCGTTTATGACACATCATCAAACATTTTACTAACTGATTAATTAATATATCATTTCTTCCTAAAAAAAAGTGGGGGGATATTTGTACATGCCATCCCTCCCTCTCGAAAAAATGGGGGGATATATCCCCCAATCCCCCTGGGATTTACGCCAATGCTAGCCATAGTTACTACAGTCACTGGAATAGTTAATGAACTCCAAATAGAAATGGGGTTCACTTCAGAATTGTTCTCAGGGAAAACCTGCATGTTAAGTCAAACATCAAACCCAACTCCAAACCTAATACTAACCTTAATCCTTATCCTTACATTGTTCTGAACCAAAATTCCTATCATAACCCTAACCCTAACGCTTTGTCTTCAGAAATCAAGACAGTGAACAACTGTCACAGGATTCAAATGCTGTGTCACCTTTTAGACTTATCATCATGCATTCATTTCATCTTTTGTACATTTATCGTCATTTCATCAGACTGTATCAAAAAATCTATACACTCCTATACTCAATACATATAATTTCAGTAAAAACGGACAAGAAAATGTATTAAAAATAATCACAAAATATAAACTATAAGAAAACTATAAGAATACAGTCAATGCAAACAAGATCTAGAGGTACAATACTACAAGGAATACTGAAAAAAAAAATGTTCCTGAATGAATAGCAACACATATACCTGTATTTGCATTGCACTGGAAACACCTCACTTCGCCACTCTCCAGAAGATATTCTCACTGAAACTGCATCCTCTACCAAACTGCAGTGTTAACCCATTCGTGACAGAAATTATTTAAAGCCTAATTTGATCAGCGTTTATTCTTCAAATTGGCAACACCAACATTTTTATTTTATTGCTACATTTTTCTTATAAAACATTATGTATCTGAAATGAATATAAATTGACAAAAAGTTGCCAATTTGCAGGGGAAAACGGTGATTTTAAACTTTCTATCACATTGCCAATTTAAGGATTGTAATGTTTATTTTCCTTTACAAAATTTTCAGCATCAAACAACAAATATTGATGCAGCCAAAATGGGCACAGTTTGTGTAGAATTTTTTGCTCTTTCTGCTCATGTATTTGGTGTAATTTTTAGGGCTCTGCATCAGAAGTTATTAGGTCAAACCACAAAATGTGGACCTCTGTCACGAATGGGTCAATTGTATATCAGTTGATACTGGCTCTGAGCCCTACACCAGTATACCCTATAATGTACAATCTTTGTCCTCCCTCAAAATATAAGGCAACATGGGTACTAAGCAAAAGCAAACCAAAGGGTAATTTTAATCTAATCTACATTTGCAGACATGCAAGTTATTTACAGGGATGATCTGTGCCCACATTAATTATGGAAAAATGGCTTCAGGGTTAGATCATATTCTATCTGAATTACTAAATACAATCCAGGAAAAACACTGTACATAACTTCAGGGTTGTCCACCACCTAAAATTTTAGCATGGTACATAAAAATATCTACCTATGTGCCCAAAGTCCCTTGTGGCTGAGATCCAGGGCCTGCTTAAGGGCCCTGGAAGCTCTAGGATTCTACTATTTCTAGATGCTCTGTGATTTCACAAAGTGTAATCATATACATTGTGCATAAACCTTATTTTAGCATGTTGCCATTTTCTTTTCTTTTTTTTAGGATGTTGCACAAAAATTTTTAGCATGCAGCACAAAAGTTTTAGCATGCTGCAGAAACATGCAAACACTCCTCTTGGACCACCCTGAACTTCAACCCACTAACCCTGACTTAACCCTTTATCTCAGGAGGCAACTTTCCAAAGGCAACATTTTTACTTTATTACTGCACGTTTTGTGTGTGTGTGTGTGTGTGTGTGTGAAGAAAATTTCTGAATTACAGAATTTAATATTCTGGCATTAGTGCACTAGTGATATACATTTCCATATTCCTATTCCCCGCTGAGCAAAAAGTGACTACTACATGTCAAATATTTATAAATCAACCATCTCCAGACAGTCTCTAACAAACTTCAGGCAAGCGGTCTCATACTCTTCAGGATGTTTACGAAGATGAGCAACATGAGCAGAGTCTTCCCACAGTACCTCTCGAACATCAAAACCTCTACGCTGCCTTTCTTTAATCACTGCTTGGATATCCATATAAGGGATCAGCTCATCTTTCTTAGAATACAGAAACAGCTGTGGACACCGCATATTGTCTCCTAGCATTGCTCTGTAGTAGGTATATCGATCTGATGACCCTTTCCATATGTAAGAAAAGAACGTGAGCATCATGAAGAAAATCCAGATCCCGATACCCTTGATGGATCTGATGATCCAGTGCTGTGAGCGGGGCATCGCTGAAACCATAGCACGATATGCGGTGGATGCAGATGGATATGAAGGCATGCTGTCACAAATTACTCCAGCTATATTCAGTGCAGAAGACTGACCAGGGTTTTGACCATTCACTATCTCTGTAATGTGCCTGTAGACGTATCCCCCACCATTGCTGAAAGCATGGAAGAAAATAGGATTTTCTTCGAGGCCTAGATCAAAGAAGGCTTCCAAGACCTTGAGAGCCACATCCCTCGTGGAACCCTTTTTACTTGAGAAAACATAGTCATGTGGCAGGGTGTAGCGTATGGTGATGTAGCCCTTTGACTGGTAAATTGAACTGTATTTTGCCAGATGTTTGTCTTGGCAGCCATACCATCCAAGCAGAAAAATGACAGGAACTGTTCTCATATCACCAGTCATGGCTCTCTTTCGAGCAGAGGAATTACCACTCTCATCTGAATCATCCTTGCTTTGAGAAAAGTTGGTAGGGAAGGTCACATGATATTCTAATTCCTCCATGACTAGATCTAACTGTTATACTTTAAAGGCTTAATTTCTTTAGCCCCAACTCAACTGTTACTGTTAGTCGATTTTTTCAAGATGTTCAGCAAAGACAATGCAAAGTCAGGTTCCTATTTACATATACAACTTACAAGCAAATCAGAGTTCAAACCGAATTTTAGCTGAGCCTGCGGCCTGGCTATGTCCAAGACGAAGTTAAAATACCGGCACTGTAAATGTAGTACACCTGTCTATGACTTGCCTATGGAGTACATATGAATGTCAGCCGTCTTGAATCTGCATTGCATTCTGCCCACGCGGCCCAACTTGCATTAGCTGTTGTTAATGTTGACCGATCATTTACAAAATCAGCTGACCCTCTCTGTCACTTCTGTGGACACGCCCACTGTACCGCGCGCCTTTGAATCGAGTGAAGTTAGAATTATCTCTATGATCCAGTTCCAGCCTAGCCACTGATCTACATTGCATCATAGACTAATAACCAAAGATGATAGAGCGCCGCGAAGCGGCGCAAGATGGTTCACTCTCCGAAAAACGTGATGTACGCAATGGAGCGTGGCCAGCCGCCATTTTGGTGTGCAAAGCGAGCCCTGAACCCGGAAGTGGTATACGAGCGTAATTGCCCTTCTGTGCATTTTGCGTGCAAATCATAGCAACAAAGTCCCGTTCGTCCGCTCATGAACATCATGATAGATTCCTGCTACAGGGAAATGATTTTTGTTGTCTCACACTGCACTTTCTATAAAAAATATGTGTATTTCCCCGTGTATTTCATTGTTACTATTATATACTATTTGTTTGCAACTTTGCAACTGTGATACAAGGTCAAATGTACAATTATTAACTGGTTACACTCGAGAAAGGTTATTGATTTCAACAATAGTCCACTAAATGCACTTCTTGTATGAACTTGGGATCCGGAGTAACATACTGTGAACTTACTTTTTTTTTTCTCTCTCTCTCTCTCTCTATATATATATATTTTTTTTACAGCATTCACTGTATTCAGCATAACGTTTGACAGATTAATGATTTAGTTCAAATTTTCCTAATAAAACTTACTCCTGCTTGCCTTTAAAATGTGACTCCAGATGATTTTAATATTGAAGTAAGCTTGTGTGATGTCACAAATGTAGATATCCCTATTGCAATAAGGAGAATGATGTGTGTTTGATTCTATATTATCGTCCGCTGAGAACCAGAAGGGGGCTATAAATATTAAAGATGTTGTGTTGAAAATCAGAAGAGTGCAGATGCTATCAGCCTGTAGCGACAGTACCCTTTGACTATCTTTTGTAGTGGTGGAGGTGGTGGTGTGTGTTTGAGTGTATGTGTGTGGGTGCATGCACATGTGTGTTTGTGATAGTGCAAGACCCCGTAGGCAGAGATTTTTTTTCCGGGGGGGGGGGGGGGGGCAAGACCCTCATTTACTCTTCAAAATATTTCAAAATTTAAAATCTTGAGAAAAAAAGTGGGATTTAAACATTTCTGGGCACACCCACCCCCCTCCCGGCTACGCGGCCATGTGTGTGTGTTGTCTTTGTGTGTGGGTGCGGCATACATAAATACCAGTTTGCCCATTTTTGACAAGTAAATTGTTTTTGAGTTGTCAAATTATTGATTTGAAATAATGTTGATATTGTTCTGTATTCTGCATGGCCATCTTCCCACAGTCGCTTCCTAATTCATTAGTTTTTTTCCCCCACTCCATTATTTGACAAGGCTATTTTCCTCCAATTTTTGCATCTATAGCATACTCCATGCCCGACTCCATGGCGTATGATTCAGAAGCCGCGGAACGTTTTTGAAAGTGGGGGAGGGGGGGGGGCGGGAGGGGGGCTTTTGTACAGAGGCAAATGTGTCAACTGAAAAAAGTGGGAAGGGGGGGGGCTACTCCCCCCCCCCCCCCGGTTCCGCGGCCCATGTGATTTTCATGGACTGGACGTACAATAAAAAAGTTAATAACATCGACATGGTATGACCCTATAATCATTCACGCCAAATGTTTAATTCATACGCTGTACTAATTATGTATGCTACCATCCCCCAGTGAACAAACAACGCGAATATATCGTATTAAACCTCCAACCCCCAATGTATAAATAGCTATGAATTCAAATCTGAATAGACCTACATGTTATACCATTTATCAACCTTTTTTCAATGAAAAGCGAAAGTCCCCTTTCCAAATTTCTAAAGACTACGAAGCGAAACACCGTGCGGCTCGCGGGCACCGTGAGGGTATGTTGCACACTAAGATGGCGGCCGTTCCCGACCCAGTGCGTACTTCACAGATTTGAACGTACTTTTCGGAGAGTGAACCATCTTGCGCCGCTTCGCGGCGCTCTATCATCTTTGGCATTAAACCACGACACTAACTGAGTGATTCCAGCTAGCTAGCTAGAGGCAGCTATAAGCACGTTGCCAATTTGAGGAAGCCTACTCTCCTCTCAGTGGATAAGCGCCTATAAACCAAAACAACAACAACAGTCAGATAATGCAGTTGTACATGGGTGTCGATCCCAAAGGGGGGGGGGGATACTCCCTATATAATATTATATTCGAGGTAGGGGGATGGCCTGTATTATCATCCCGCTACCCAGGATGAAATCCAGTTAAATCCCCATTCATTGGAGATCCCCATGGAATACCAACTGGCAAGTGGGCGGAGTACATATTGGAAAATGAAACAATGGGTCCCCATTGACCCAATGAAACTGGCCCATTGAAACTGACCCATTAAAAACCAATTGGTCCCCATTGCAACCAATTGCCAATTGGTTTTAATGGGGGCAATAGGGAACTATTGCCAATTGGTTTCAATAGGGACTCATTGTTTCACTTTCCATGTACTTCCAATAGGTATACAATGTCCATAATTGAATTGGTATTTCCAACTGCATGGTCTTGTAACTGCAACTTGAATTTTCAATTGGTATTTAATGGGTATTCATTGGGTCAATTGGTCCAATTGAAATCAATAATTGAAACCAATTGAAGTCCCTAAAAGGTTCAATCTGTATTTCTTATATTTCATGATCAGTGTATTACACCAAAAATTCTGGTTAGTGAATCAGTCCTGTAATATTTGAAATATGTAATGCAAAATCATTTTTTTAGTGAAATTATATTTCACAAACACATTTAGAATAAATATTCATAAAAAGAAATATGACTGCATTTGTATTTTACTTTAATTGTTGAATTTTCAAGAAAAATAGCAAATATGCAAAATGAGTTAAAACCGCAGTCATGTGATCCCCACTGAAGACCATTTGGCTATTGGTCCCAATTGGTCCCCATTGAAACCAACTGGTCCACATTGTTCCCCAGTAAAACCAATTTGTCTCAGTTGTACCAAGTGAACCAATTGACAGTTGGTCCCAACTGGACCAGTTGAAACCAACTGTCCAATTTAAATCCCATTGGACCAATTGGGACCAGTTGACCTCATGGCTGGTAGGAAAGGACATCAACCGAAATTTAATTTTGACCAATTGAAACCTATTAAGACCCATTGGTACCAACTGAAACCAATGGAACACCCGTTGAAATTCAATGGATGTTCAATTGGTTTCAATTGGTTTTTCGTCTTGGGTCATAATTCACCATTAAATAATACAAACATGAACCTCTATTAATACCCTAAAAATGTAAAATAAAGAACAAAGGAAAAAGGAGTAGAGAAAACATAAACAAGAAAAAGAAAAAACTGGAAGCTCTCGCTCGCTTCGCTCGCTCGTCTTTTAAGATTTTCAACCAATGCCAGTTATCTTTGTAACAGGAAATATAGGTATGCATATGCATGGTCTCTCGATCTATCTGACTTTTTAGTAATTGTTCTACTCACATTTTCAAGTGTCTTAACCAATGCCGGTTATACTATCCTTACGGAAGAAGACTGGTTTGCATCTCGTCTTTCTATCTATGTTATACTATACTTCTAGTCACAAAATGTTGGTAATATAACTGCAAAGAGTCGAACGGCAAGAAGACCTAAAATAGAAAAAAATCTAGGACATATTGGCCTGTTACCAACAGCCTATTCCTATCATACCAAACATGAGAAAGGAAGATGCCGATAAAATGTATATTATTAAAATCATGAGAATGGAGTAACAAAGCACTAGAACCTGACTCAGCATTTTATTTTTTTTTTTTTTCACGCTCGCTCATAAAATCTGGAAACATGATATTTTCGAGCAGCAAGCACTCTTATTTCCTTAGCAACACGCCCGAATATCCCAACATTTTGCCCCCCCCCCCCCAAAAAAAGAATATATATGCGTGCAAACAAGCATAATCATTAATTAACGCGTTATTATGGAGGCTAGTGTGTCTACTCAAAAAGTTGGGGCGGGGGGGGGGGGCGTATGGAAAATTAGCGGACATCTGCTCGCGCGCTCCCTAACCGCACCTTATAACTTGCAAGATTCGGAACGAAAAACAGTGATTCTTACGAACTTTTAAGTCTTAGTAAAAAAAAATTCAAAACATTATCAAAACCCTCGTCCCGGAAATTGAAGTTTAAAGTTTACTTATTGGAATGAGTGCGGTTTCATAGCAATCCTAACATGAGGAAATAGGGCACTTTTTGGTTGAAAATCTCCTCAAATATCTCAAAATTAAGATTGTCTAATGGAGGTCAGCGAGTTTCAACCGGGTTTTCCCCGTCCCTCGTTGATAAATCACATCATCACTTCGGCATGTGTCGGCTTTTTGGAATTCTTCGCATTTAAATAGAAAGAGGAATCAAAATACTTTATATTGTAGAAAATAGGGCACTTTTGGTCAAATCAGAGATGGGATCAGAAGATGTTTCTCAACACCATGCCTCATCTCGCCAAAGGTTTGTATGCGAATCATGTATGAGTCTTCATATTTAACAAATTCAGAATTGCAAGACTGTAGACTAATAGACCCTGAAAGCGTAGTTGATTTGTTTCAATGTTATTAAATACCCCGGTAAATACCCTAGAATGTTAGCTATGTTAGGCTCTGGCCTAGTGATGAAAGATTTATGTCACTGTTGAAGATGGAGTCTGGGCATGCTGGGAGTTCAGACTATATAGACTAATGTCGTACTGTATAAGAGCAAGATGTCCGCACGCTTTTCATTTTTTTGTGCAAATTAACTTCCCCGGCTCCGAGGTCCCCGATTCTCCGTGTTTAATCATTAAGTATAATTGATTTGATTGTACTTTGCACCCACCTATAGCTGGGAGGAGAGGCGGTCACCCCTCCCCCCCCGAAACGAACATATATATATATATATATATATATATATATGAACGAGCTGAGAAAAGGGTAAGAGAGCCGATAGGAAAAACGGGCACATAAGGAATGAAAGAAAAATGTCGGAACACCCATCCCCCAGGGAGCACGCTTCGCCCGTCCACTACTGGCCACCTCCGCGACCCTCAAAGCCCCCCCCCCCCCCTCCTCCTTCCCCCCAAATAAAATCCTAGCTACACCATTGATACTTTGCACTTTATATGCATAACATTTAAAATGTACTACCGGTATATACACCCACCAGCCCTACAATGAACTTCTAAAACAAAAAAAGCAGCGATAAATCGGCAATGACACTTGACCCCGGGGAGGGGGGGGGGGCACTGCCATTACAAGTTGGACACCATGCTCGTACACAAAAACTCATAAAACTCCCTCAAGCGCTTTTGAGCTTCTTTGAAATTTTTATGCGTCTTGCCTCTCCCCCCCCCCCCTCCCCCAGGAAAAAATTTCTGCTCACGGCCCTGGTGAAAAGGGTATCAAAATTGCAAAAATTAGGGGAAAAGGGTATGCTTTCAGATGAGGGCTTACTTGAAAAGGGTATCTCTTCAGACTTGATTTGAAAATATTATTTTAGGGTGGGGAAAACATGAAAAAATGCTTGTTTAGGGCATGTTGCGATCAAAGGATAATTACTTGTTTAGGGTTCATCAGGCCATTCGATAGTCCATGTACGACTTTGGTGTCCACCTGTCCTTGCAATGCAGTGCCCCTCCCGCCTCCCCCGGGGCGCATTCAATGATCAAGAATTGCAGTCTTGGGCTATAAATCACATATCGAACTTTTAGCTATTAATGTGGAAATAAAGAAAGCTCATGAATCATTGTTTAAATGTAACTAACAATAAGAAAATGAATATTACCAAATTTCTGCTGTTGGGAAATGACTGCCATGCAATTATTTTTAAAATTTAAATGTTTTTACTGAAATTTTTCACAAAATCCACGAAAAGTGTGCACCAATTCCTTCAATTTCACTTTTAAAAATGCAAAAGCGCCCTCGTGACCAGCTCGGTCGCTTTGCTCCCTCAAGCGCTTTTGAGCTTCTTTGAAATTTTTATGCGTCTTGCCTCTCCCCCCCCCCCCCCTCCCCCAGGAAAAAATTTCTGCTCACGGCCCTGGTGAAAAGGGTATCAAAATTGCAAAAATTAGGGGGAAAGGGTATACTTTCAGATGAGGGCTTACTTGAAAAGGGTATCTCTTCAGACTTGATTTGAACATACTATTTTAGGGTGGGGAAAACATGAAAAAATGCTTGTTTAGGGCATGTTGCGATCAAAGGATAATTACTTGTTTAGGGTTCATCAGGCCATTTGATAGTCCATGTACGACTTTGGTGTCCACCTGTCCTTGTAATGCAGTGCCCCTTCCCCCCCCCCCCCCCCCCCCCCCCCCCCCGGGGGCGCGTTTAATGATCAAGAATTGCAGTCTTGGGCTATAAATCACATATCGAACTTTTAGCTATTAATGTGGAAATAAAGAAAGCTCATGAATCATTTTTTAAACGTAATTAACAATAAGAAAATGAATATAACCAAATTTCTGCTGTTGGGAAATGACTGCCATGCAATTATTTTGATAAATGTCCTGTGGGCAGGCAGATAGTTCGTCCAATATAAATTCTGTCATGTATTGTTACGATACCGAATACACTTGCCGTGCATACAGTTATACGTCTTATTGATCAGTTCTTTCCAATTGAGGTTCTTTATCTTGATTTTGCCCTCTCACATTCATAGCCATAGGCCTATTATTTATGACTCTCTTCTATTTGTTTATTGATATGGGGAAGGTAGAATCAGGGGTGGATCGGGGGGGCAAATCGGCTGCCCCCCCCCTTTTAAAGAAAAGTTTTAGGGTAAAATACATGTGAAAATACAGAGGACTCTTTTTCGGATAAAACAGACACCTGAAAAAGCTGACCGCGCCCCCCCCCCCCCCTTTTGAAAAATTCTGGATCCGGCCCTGAGAATCCGATTAAGTAGGCCTATATAACAAACTCCTCCGGACCAAGGAAATCACTTCTCTATATGGAAACCTTGTTATCTAAAAACACACAATTAAACAAAAAAATGATACAAAGAAGTGGGATCGGCAAAATTGCCTTGTTATAACGAGAGTTTCTACAGCATTCTTAATAATGAGGTTCCACTATCTGGCTCAGTGCATATGGTTTGAAATTACAGAAAAAAAAACAACACACCAACAATGTTTTGAATTGAATTACTTCCCACTCATTTCAAATTGCTGTGGGACTGTAATGACTTGCCAAAAGAAACGTAAATTATGTAAGCGGGCAAAATCGAATGTACACATGAATTAAGGTGTTTTATCTTAATGTCGTTGTGCGAGTTAAATGCGTACGTCTGGAATCAAAATACAAAAATTCTAAATGTCTATTTTGACATATTGGAATAGAATTTTAGCAAAGATCATACCACATGAAGAAAGTATATCAATTTATAAGGTCTACATGCTATCCGTTAAATAGTTATTGCTTGAAAAAATTAATTTTCAATAATTTTCCAATTTGCATTCTGGATGCATTCTTTCGCACAATGACGTAAAGGTAAGATGCCTAAATGAAGCTATGGGCCCGTGTGCACTTGGAGGAATATTAAACACAGAAAAGAAGGACAAACAAAAATAAAGGGAAATTTTTTTTTAATTTTTTTTTATTGTTACTTTTTATGATTAAAAAGCGACATATTGAGTAAAATTTAACTCGCGCCCCCCCCCCCACCTCTAAGCCCGTAATAGGCCAGAAAGACTATACATGCAGGGTCGTCGCCTGTTATTCCCCCCCCCCCCCCTTCTTTCTTCTTTTTCTGCTGTTTTCGGCCAAAAGTGAAAAAAAAAACCAACAGTTAATCAGAGAATCAAGATCTCAAGATCTCAAGGACAAAAGGAGAGGTTTGATTGGTATAAGATCGAAATATTGGTTTTGAATGAACATGAAAAGAGCTCCCCGCCGATCCACGCAAAAAGTGATTTTGGAGCTGAAAATGGCTGCGCCCTCATAAATCCGCGAACGCGCATACGTGAAATATGCTGAGTTGTTAAAGGACGAGTCAGAAAGTGCAACAAGCTTTATGTTTCTTTGGAAACGGTAGTAACTGAGTACTTCGCTCTACATGTACTTACTTTTTTCTAGTATGCACGTTTGGTAAGTTGAATTTTTATTAGATTTTTACATGGACATGTGGATGAGGAGTGAAGAACACTTTCTGGCTATTGCTTCAGTACTGAAAATATTGTTTTCTTCATCTAGACGTTAGTAGGAATTGATCCAATCTACACTACAGTCATGACTACATAGTTAGACCAATCCCCACATGCGCAATTTGATATGTGTTAACTTGATTCACACCTGCAGTGAGCCTTAGGCTTAAGTCGTTTTTAATAACAAGTTTAACTTATACTAATGTTTGTATTAAAAGTAACAAATGCACGTAAATGTGGAAGCATAAAAGTGCCACCCAGATGTCCAAATAATCATCTCATCAACATCATCATTGTAAATGTAAAATCTAGACCCTAGACTATAGTCTTGTTAGATTAAGTTAGACCCTAACAAAACAGTTAGATCGAGTCTAGGCCTAATCATGCTAACAGTTAGAATAGATGATCGCATGACAAGATCCTGGGACCGCGCCGGGCCGGTATTTAATTCAGTAGTACAGTACTTGGATTAAACAGGAGAATGCAACCCAGGCATCAGTGTGCTCTTACGTCTTACTCTTAGTGAATGGGGATGACCAAGAAGAGTAGAGTAAACTGCCCGAGATTCGACCGCTTAAGCTTTTCTGCAATATCTATTCTGCTAAACTTACTTTTCACAAAATCATATCTACATAAATTCATGTCAAATATATGAAACTATTTTTATCACAATGTTTATCTTTTCAGATGCATCACAATCTTTTAGAAAATATGAAAATATATCGCTATGTTTCGTGCCCTTAATTCGATATCCCCCAGCAATCATTCGACCGGGCGCACTGCGCGTTCAATGTCAACGCGTACGAGGGCCGCTGAAATGCGTCACACGACACACGGTTGTCCATTGCCAAAGTTGCGGCGCCCATCGGTGCTCCCGTTGCGGTCAAATGAAGGCCAGCGGGGACTTGCATTCAACTTTGTACATGAAGTAAATGCATCGGCAGATACGGGGGGGTCTGGTGTTTCATTTGTTTTTCGCCGATACCATCACACTAGGAGCTTGCGATAAAAAAAAAAACTCGTCACAAAACCACCGATTTCTTTATTTTTAGCGCTTTTTCTGCGACCCTGTTTCTTAGCAGTGGACTTAAGCCTTCGCGTGCTTTGGAAATATGGAGCCGATTATGCATTTTTGACGTTTGAATTCGGCTTTTTACATGTAGATGGATTTTTGAGGTGACTAAGAGGCTTTCTTGTGGTGAGTGACAATGTCTCTGTGTGTAATGAAGTGATTAGTGTGTGTGTTGTGACAATAATATTTGCTGGCTTGTGATATAGTGATAATAGGTCGAATCACGGCAGAGGTCGAATGACAGGTGCTTTACTCTAAACGTTGAAAGTTTGAGCAAAATCGGACAATCTGTTCAAAACTTTTTTATGAATTTTGCTAGTAGATCTAGACTAAAGTGTACAACAAGTTTTCTGTATGGAGATGCGAGCAATGCTCAAATTGCAACAGAATTGCAATGTGTGTCAGCTTATAGGGTACAGTTATGATAGTGTCCAACTGAGAAAAATGGGGGCAAGTCTACAATGTAAATTTCAAGAATTTTCTTACTATTTCTTTGCATTTTGCCCATGTTATTTGAATTTTTTGCTGAATAAATGAGTTATGAAATCTGCAATAAGTCATTTGAGAGGGTAGGATCAATATGAATACCCTTGTTTTAGCACTTTGGCACTGACCACTAGTGTACGCTGGTGTGGTTTTCATTGACTTATTGGTATACTGGTATATTTTTTACCTTTTCCTTTTGTTTTTTCCTTTTTTCTGTAGAAACAAGAAAACTTTTGAGGAACTGAAGAGGTGAATAATTCATCAGCATCGAAATACAAAGCAAGCTGAAAATGGCATCGGCTTCTACAGCAACCAGTAACATGCTCTCACTGCTTAGAGAATGGGATAAAGGATCGAAGACAGTGAGAGCTCAAATTCTACAGGAGTTTGTACTTAACAACCAGAACAAAACTGGGCCAGAGATTGAAGCCCGCTTTGCTCAGGGTGCTAGCCTTTTCTTAGCAAGGCTGACAGCTTGGCTCCGTCTTACGTATCCTTTTTAAAGATAGGATTTTTCAACAACAACAACAAAAAGTTGCTTAATTCTGAATTCCTCTTTAAACCTGCATTCATGCATGTCTGTGTCTAGAAGTGATAATGAAATTGTTTTCCTTAACCTTGTGATAAACAGATATATGGTGGGTACATGTTTAAACCTGCAGCTTCAGGCTATGACTATCTTCCTTTCAGCCTCTAGTGGGTATGTAATTTTCTCATGACTAATTTTGGTGATGAATGAATCCTTTCTTGAATTGAATGTTATTTTCCACTGAGATTAGGAAAAATCATAAAAATGGAACACAGTCAATCAAGTAATTAGAGTACATTTGTAACATGTATCAAGTATATTATTCCTGCAGTCAGTGATAATAATTATTATAATGATGATAATGATAATAAAGAACATAGTGATAAATGATCATGATAATTTTTGGATTAATAGAGTGCCTCTTCTATTGAACACTAAGCATTTGTGGGAAATGTATTTTCAGCACGGGAGGAATCTTTATTTCCATGGATACATACTGTAAACGTGGAATATTTTGTGATGTCGAAATTTTCACGCATTTTGTGTGGCAGGATAATTGCGCCAAAATTAAAATATCACAAAACATTTTGCTTATTTTGCACGCGAATACACTTATCCTAACTGTCCACGCAAATTACAGATGAGCGATTGTGTTTAACTCAATATTGCACTTCCTCCTATTCTTAGGCACAAGTTTCTCGCAGAGTTCTTGGAGGTAGGTGGAGTAATGACTGTCCTAGAGATACTTGGTCTCAAGCAAGCCAAGGAAGAAGACAAGACACAAGCACTTCTCCTCCTCCAGTGTGTCGCCAACTCAGGCCGGAAGTACAAGGAACTTATTTGTGAAAGCTACGGTAAGAGATTCATATTCTCTGTATCTCAGTGTTACGGCACTGTTCACTACAATCAGCGTTATTGTTTTGAATATGCCAAGAACTTGAAGGTCCAATATAGAATTTGGTGAAGTCTGCCTGTGTCTTCAAACAAACCATCTGGAGTTGATGGTATTTTCTGTTGTGGTGTCATGTCATATCATGGTGTAGTAATTCATTCACTTGACTCGAAATCAAGGGGTTGAGGGTTCAAATCCAAGCCAGGCACTTAATGTCTTTTGACCAGACATTAACCCATGTTTGGCACTGTCTACCCACTTGTTAAATGGGTACACCGTAGGATGCAGACAGTTAGATTGGCATGAGTGTTCTTGTAAAACGGTGTCTTGGCGGAACACTCCCTCGGGATAGGAGATGGAGCACTTCACGTGTGGAAGAGTAATTGAAGCCCATAGCCGGGGTAACAATTATGATTCCTTGTAGAATGCTTAGAAACGCAGTATTAAGCACTATATAGATGTGACCACTACTATCATTACTATTACTGAAATTGCTCTTCATAATGGTTTGATCTTAAGTCATTATTGAGATTTTCAGGCTTCAGGAAATATGTGTAAGATATTACTTTTAAATTTGTAGTTAAATAGTATAGAATTTGTTTCATTTCCCTTTTTTAAAAATAATTATGTAAATGATATTACCTCCTTTTTCTTACTCCATCGTATCTTCTACTTCTCAACACTTCTCAACACTATTTTCCTGTTGTAGGCATCAGAGCTGTTGCTGAGTGTTTGGCTAGGTCCAAGTCTGAAGAGACCCAGGAATGTGCTAGGAGCCTACTTCAGAACCTGGCTCAAGGAAATCCTAAGTTCCAGTCCCAGGTCTACAAGGGTTTGATAGCTCTCCTTCCATGCAGCTCACCCAAGGCACAGCAAATGGCTGCACAAACTCTCAGGATAGTACAGGTACACAGTGTTCCCTGTTGAATTATTCAGTAAATGGGATGAACTCCTGCTGCAAGATTGGGAAGGGGTGGAGCAGAGTTAGGAGAAAGAGGCAGAGGGATATTATTTTAAAAATTATTTACATTGAAATTGACAAATCAAGGGCTTACAAAGATTTACAAAAATTTACAAAGGTGTTTGTTGGTTTGTGTAAGCTTGCTTGTAACTGATGAAGCCTATGCAACGTAAGTGTAATTTGCCATGGTACTGTAGGTATTGCAGGTTTCCAGGGATCATCCTTCTCAACCACTGTTGAGTTCACTCCACTGGCTTCCCTTGAAACAAAGAATAATTTTCAAATTACTTGTGTTTGTGTACAAAATACTTAATCATCAAGCTCCAAAGTATTTGGGTAATTGTTTGAATTTATACACACCCACCAGAGCACTGAGGTCAGCCAGTGATTCTCTTCGTCTCACATATTCAGTTACTCGTACATTAGCTGGTGAAAGGACATTTACTGTGTCAGCTTCAGAATACTGGAATGATTTTGCCACTCACAATTAGGCAGTCTCCATCAATTACAACGTTCAGAAAGGCATTGAAAACCCATCTATTTTGCAGTTTAGGATATACATTTGATTATATGTTTACTGTTTGATTTATTGTAAGCGCTTTGGGCCTTATGGGAAAAGCGCAGTATTAATAAATAAGTAATTATGATAGGTAACAAGTGAAGTGAATAATTTGCATATCTTGAAAGAGCACCCATTTTGAAAAAATGCTCTTGGTGGTTCTTTTCATGACGTTCCCAAGCTTTGCATGCTTGCTAAGTGTAGGTTGAAAATTCTAGAATTGTATTTCTTTTTAAGAGTATTGTAAAGGCCTTAATACCAGACATATTTGTTCTTGAGGTATACCTATTCCCTCACAGTAAAAATTTGACAAATAAGCTTTGGCGAACAGGTGACTGTTAACGATTTCAGTCAAACTGGTTATGTGGGGATACAAATGATTTTATTGTGAGAAAAATAATTCCTTTTAAAATTTGGTATCAAATGTATTTTTTTTTTCCAGAAAATTGTTGGTCATGCCAATCCCAACATAGTGGAACCCACAGTGGCTCTTTTGAAGTCCTATCATTTAGAAGTACAGTTTGAAGGTAAGTTATTAACTTGGCTGTATTTGGATGTGAAGAATGGTTATTCATATGTAATGGATTTTTGAAGTGGATGGCATGAGTGAAAGGGGAACACCATGGACACCATGTTGAGAATTGGTGAGGTTGGAAAGCGGGAGGGTTGGGCTAAAAGAGGAGGATGCTGATGATAAGAGCAAGTGGAGGGAGGGAGTGCTATCATGGTGCGAGGGTCAGTGACCTCTCATAAGAGTGAAGAGGCTGACTTTAATTATATGATGATGATGATGAAACTCATTTGATATAAGCTTTGAATGAAAGTAAATGTGTCTCTTATGGCTTGGAAATTTCTGCAGTGTTACATTTACAAGGATCCATTGTTAAACATTCATTACTTTCACTTTGTCAAGATTAGAGATTAGTGATCTTATATTATGGTGGGCAATCCTCAGTCTATGTTTATTTTTTATCTGTAAACAATCATTTACATGATTTAGTTCAAGTTGATTACCATTCACACAAGATTCTTTATCAAAAGAATGTAAGGATTGGTCTTGAGTAGCACTGTTATTAATAGGATTCAACTGAGTATTGTTTTCCTCCCTTATATCATAGTCACTTATGCTCTTGGCTGTTTCATCGTCGAAATCGAATTCATTTGATGATATGTCGCTCGATATTATGATATCAGAGAATGCGGAGTTATCATGGCTGTGAGCGTTAGTGACAGGGTCGGCACTCTCTTCCTGGATGAAAAACTAAAAAAATAATCATGATAATAATCTAATGTTGGGCAGAATTTAGCTTTGTGTCCATAGCACATACATTCATAACACTGGATCATGGTGTTGAATCTGCACTTCGATCTGCTGTGATTCAACTCTTCTCAGTTGAAACATCCAGAAAATTTTACGGTTGATGTTTGCGGGGCATAGTGAGATGAGTACTCCGGTGGGCGTGTCCTGTTACTCCCGGCATCGCTGTAGAGATCACCAGCTCTGGTGGTGTACTGTTGATTGCTCATCTCAGGCATGGCAGGGGTGTCGTATTCATCTGTTATGGCTGTCTCACGGCTAAGATAGTTGGAGAAGTTTCTAGTAAGAACACGAAATCTAGCCTCGTTCAAGTGGATGCTGTCTCGACCGACATGGAGATCAGGGAAGATGTTAGCATTATCTATAACTCCCCATCAGTGCTTAGCCAATATGGATTTCATCATCGTGTTGACTTCGCTGATTTGTTGAAGACATGAGTTCTTTCGAATGATTGAGCTCCAGATGATTCATTTCACTGACGGGCAAGACTTTTGAAGGTGCACGCCCATCGACTCAGCCATCGCAATGATTTCATGTGGCTCATTTGATTCTGTGTTATTAGTTCCAACATGAATGATCATTTCTTCTGGTTTAAGATCATTAGCTAGTGGAATAGCAACATCACATATCTGCTCAATCTTGGCTCCAGGAAGTGTTTTACAAAACACTTGTTTTGAGTCAGAAATTTGCTTGGACTGTATTTTTCTGAGCATGGAATCACCTATTATAAGAACATTGGTACATTTCTTAGTTTTATGGAATTGTTTTTCTTGTTTTTAGCGATACTGGCGTAGTTGGACGTTTATACTTTCCGTTTGATCATCAATTGTGGTTTCATCGTTTTGAATGTCTTTGATGTTGGCAGAGGGGTCATTGTCCTTTTGCTTGATGACGGGAGTTTCTGTGTTTGTTCCTTTTTCTTGATGTTCATGAATGTTCGTCGGGGGTTTATTGTCCTCCATTCTAGATCTAGTGCAATCACATTGTCCTGGGTTGTTACCATCCCTTGATTGAATAGGAGCTTTGATTGACCCCATGCTCTGATTACGGTCAAGTAAGAATAGTAGCTCTTTTTCAATAACACTTAATCGATCAGGAATAGCTACACATCTTTCACACAAGGGCTTATCGTAATCGCTGTCATTGGGCGATCCAAACCAAATACATTGAGTGCTTTCATTAGTATCCTCCGTTGGACAGTCTTTTGTCTGTTGTTCATTCATGCATTCCTCGGTTAAGCTACATGTATCATGACCAATATGGCTGTCATCTCCCTCGTTTCCCATATGAACATCAGATATTGGGTAATCATGATAATCATATGTAAGAGAGAAGTGTTTGCAAATATTGTTCTCCAAATTTGGCAGAATGTGGTTCAACTCACTTTCTATGAATTTGGATTCCGTAGAGTAATTCTCTAGGCAATGGTATGATTGGCGAAGGTGAAATATAGCTACCGATAGGCTAGATTTGGTGATGTATTTTCGGCAACTTATATTTAAATTTCGGATGCCCAGGTATACCTTTACATGAATTCATTTTGAGCTGCATAGCCATAATTAGTCAGTATGATGCTCGTAGTTAGTTTTAGAGACATAGGGTATAAGAATGATTATGACTGCATTTCTATCTCACCATTTCCATATCTCCTCATTTGGTGAAGTCAATATTGGAGTGATCGATGTTTCAATCAGAAAACATGTGGGACTATGGTTATATGTTCAACCACAGGTATATAGTCACAACACAACTCGGACTCCGAAGAGCACCTTTTCAGCGAAGTATATATATCAAAATTCGCTTATGACAAATATCCTCAAAAATAAATTGCCTGTTCTGTCCTATCATGCATCAAAATAGTGAAAAAACGGGTGAAATATAGACTCCAAATCAAATCATTTTCAGTGTCCTAGTTCGTACGTAGTATGCCACACTTTAATCTACTTTATGCCATACTTTAATCTGATCATTGTGCGAATAAAAGAGTTGGATATTTGCAGAGAGAAAAAAAAAAAGTTAGTAGGACTTAAAGTCACACTTAAATTCCTAGTTGCTTGCTGTATATTGCGCTTCACTGCATTGGTCAGATCATGTTCAGGAGAGGTGCGCTATTGGGAAGTCTGTCAATGAGATTATGCATTAAATATTGGTTGCGCATTGGCGCTTACGCATGACTCTAAGCCCAACTTAACTCTTTGTGAAACACCCCCAGGTTTTCTTAAATCCAAAGCCAGATTTTAAAATTTCTTCCAACATTATGAGTTAAAGATTATGTGTAACCATATTTTCTTCTCTTTGTCAGGCACTGAGTTGATCAAAGATTTAATGAACTATGAGATCCAGGACCAGTTATTAACTAACCTGGTATCTGCATTGGTTCCATCTAAGGAAGAAGTCCTCCGCAGACCAGAAATCCTTGATGGTGAGAATTCTTTGATCTGTATTTACATGCCCATCAATTCCTCTGTGTATTTTAATTTTGATCATCAAACCCAAAAAAGATTGCAGGGACGTCTGGGAGAACATTACATGATACTGAAGAGGTTCCTTTGGGTAAACAACACATAATACTATTTTTTTTTGTTGGTAGCTTTTTTTTTCTTATTTGATTGGAAAGCTTTGCCCATAGACGATGACACAAAATTTGCTCCTGTGATACTTCCTCATGTTGTAATTGACGGTCAGGGCTGTGATAGGGGTTTTGGTTCATGAAAATGTGAGTATAAAGATACAGGTTAGTGTAAGGTTTGGGGTTTGGGCTTTACATGCAGACTTTCCATGGAAGCAGTTGTTGCTGGAGCAAATGTCATGAGACACAGAAATTACTTGCACGTAATTACGTGTAGTTGTTTCTTGGTAAAACTCATAATCTGTATGTTTTGCCAATCTCTGAACTTCACAGTCAGTTGAATAAAATCCATTAGTCGAAGATACCAACATAGAATACAGCACTTGCAGTATATTCTATTTGGTTCTCCTTTTTGATGATTTGTTTCATCAGACCCCAGTGCCCCAGACCTAAAGCGCCCTCTAGCAGTCTTTGTACAACAAGCATCAGCAGCTAAAGTAATAGGGTGAGTTTTTATTATGTACTTCATGTATGAAAATTGATAGAGAGGAATGTGTGTTACATTTTTGTCTGTCCTTTCTTGATAAGAGTAATTCATTTGGTTGTGCCTTCAGTGTTCATTAAAAAATAAATCAAATGTATGATTATGTCTATTGGCTTGTAAGATGGATTAATTTATGCAAGAGAAGGCTATTTTCATATTGAATTTAGTAGGTATCATACCAGTACATTTCCGTCATGATCAAGTAATTTTGTACTACAGTGATATATTGAAATCATACTTCATGTACTTTTTTGGTTTCCTGTACATATGAAAGGAGAATGAAACCCCAGGGAAAAATCAATTTTAATAAAAAGAGAGGATAGAGAGGAGCAATTGAAAATAAGTTCCATCAAAAATGGTTACAAAATGATATAGTAATGAAAGTTTGAAAAGTCTCAGTTTACTTTCTGTGGTTATCCTAAAATTGGCAGTGTTGCTTTAAAATGGCAGGTATAGAAGGACAACTCTCAATATGTCTGTACACAAAATTTCATATTTTCTCGATTATCTCTAAAGATGCTACTTGTATCTTTGTGAACTCAGTATACGTTGTGTCATATACATTTTCCCATGATTTATCTTGATCTAAGAAGGAGACAAACCTTCAGAGATAAAAGAGAAAATAAGAAATTTTGTGTACAAAACATATTGAAAATTTTCCTTCTAAACCTGCCAAACATTGCCAATTTGAAGATCCTCATAGAAAGGAAATTGAGACTTTTCAAACTTTCATTACTTTCTCATTTTTTTTAATGGAACTTTTTAAAATTGTTTCTCTCTGTCTCCTCTTTCCATTCAAATTGATTTTTCCCCAGGGTTTCATTCTCCTTTACTAAATTTTCTTGAAATGTTTGTTGTGTCAAATACCTTAAGAGGCTTGAGTACATTTCAGTCTGCATTTTTCACTTGGGAATATGCAATGAATCTTACATCATATTGTAATGATTTTTTGTTTGTTTCACTTTGTAGTATCCTTGCCAGGGAGTCCCATCAGAATTGTGAGAAACTAATCCAACTCAGAGTGGTACACAACCTCCTCATTGCTATGGGTAATGAAGACCATGCAGACAGCCAGAGACAGGCTAGCATCACATTAGAGGTAAGTACACAACCTTCTCATTGCTATGGGTAATGAAGACCATGCAGACAGCCAGAGACAAGCTAGCATCACATTAGAGGTAAGTACACAACCTTCTCATTGCTATGGGTAATGAAGACCATGCAGACAGCCAGAGACAAGCTGGCATCACATTAGAGGTAAGTACACAACCTCCTCATTGCTATGGGTAATGAAGACCATGTGGACAGCCAGAGACAAGCTAGCATCACAATAGAAGTGAGTAAATAGTATGATTGGGAACTAAAATGGGCCCATGCAACATGAAAAGCTGCATTCAAATGGGAATTCACCAAGTTGATCTATCTGCAATAGCCTGATATCTCTATTCTGTCAACATCTCTTTTGACAGTCCTCCTATTTCAATTCAATTCATTTCAATTCCATTCAAGTATACATGCGGGCGTGTCGTTCTGCGAGATAAATAGTTTTCAAATATCTTTTAGCATTCAATTAGTTCTTGCATATTGAAGATTGCACAGCTGATGATTTCGGATGTCACTGAGCATAAGTTATATCTACATGTGAATCTCTTCCAGAAATTAAGGAATTTGAATTGTTCACTAAAAAAAAAAAAAATTGAGTTATTTCAGTGTTGAATCACCCAACACAGTATACTCTCTATCACTGCAATCAGCTATGTTGTGATGTGCTTCCTTGATAGTTTCATATTTTTATTTCTGTATAGGCAAATTCTTTTTATTTTCTGAAATTGGATGTGTTGTTAATTCAATCAAGAATATACAAATTTATGTTGGTATGAGTTTTTACTGTTTTTTATTCATTTATTCCATGGTTCTCACTTGATTTTTTTTTTACAGTACCTTGTGAGCACATTCCCTATTGTGGATGAGAACTGTAGAGAAGCAATGGGAGATACATTGTATCAAATGTTTATGGTAAGCCATAACCTCAATTTCTTTTCTCCCTCCTCCAAATTTCCTTGATTGAATGAAATTCACCAGTTTTTCTCTATTCTTTTCCTTCAATTTGTTTAACTTACTGTAATCTTAAAGCTTAAAGCTACACGATTGCTACAAATTGTTTTTTTTTTAATTTTATTTTATAGTATCTGTCTCCTTTTGTACTACAGTACTGATGAGTAAATATTCAACAACAAAAGGGGGGGAATATTGGAACTGGTGCAAATGTCCAGAATTATATATATTGATGACTAGACTGTAGATCTTCTTATTTAGTTTGTCATACATGCGCTTTCATTGCTTTTTCCCCCCACTGTATTAGATGCTACTAAATGATTATGAATAGAATTGACAGAAGAACAAAGTATATCAACTACAGTGCGTCCCCAAAAAAACTTTACACTTTTGAAATGGCCGCCAAATGAAAAAATACATGATTCTGGAAGAAAAGATTTATATATATGGAAAGCTCATGGACGCAACTTTCATATGAGACCAAAAATGCCGAAAATAATTCATGCTTGAGTGAGCACTGCTCACTGTTGTAAAGGGTATGAAAATTAGGTTGCGCAGGAATTGCACCTTTCAATTTGTGAGAGATGAGTCCTTTGGAGGTTACAGAATTGAGGGTGATATGATAAATTCATGATCAGTTGCCATCAGTTTAGGTTTGCTGAGTGAGTTTTATGGTTTATTAAATCAAAATTTTATGCATGAGTGAACGGGAATTGCATTCATTATTGTAGCATTGTACCTTTCCCTGGTAGACTCAGTGGTGTGTTCATGGGAGTCAGGATTGGGTGATGGTACATGTTGCAGGAGAGGTGAGATAGGGTAAGACTTTGTTAGGTAGATGGGATAAGGGTCAAGAGGACAGTATGCCCCCCCCCCCTCTCTCTCTCTCTGTTGCTTCCTGTGTGCTAGTGCATATCGTGACAATTCACATTCTTTGGTCTCCACTCCAAAATATCCAAACCACCTTCCCTTATCCCTTATGAAGATAGCAAGATTGTGCATTAAAGGAGGAGGTGGACATGTGGACCACTGAACTAGCAAACTTTGATTTTTAGTTTCCATTATCATTTATTTTCCCCCTTTTCTTTCTTACAAGATGGATGAAACAGTTGTAAAATTGAAATGAATGGAAATCAACTGAAAACAAAGACTGACATGTTCATTTTACCAATTTGTGTTACACTGTACCGTTTTTCTTGTCCGAAACTCAACTGCTAAAATGACTGGTTGGTTGGATAAACTTTGATTGAGTGATTGACTGAGTTATTGATTAATTATGATTGATTTATTGAATAATTCATTGATTGAATCAGCTGAATGGTGATTGAATGCTTGATTGATTAATTGATTGACTGATACATTGATTAGTTGAATGATACCTAAATATTGATTGTCTAACTTACGGTATTGATTGACTGACCGATAGAATACGATTGACTTCAGGTGTCAATGGGTAATACCAGTCCCAGTCCAATTTTGGAAATGCAGGTAGAATTTGGGATAGGGGAATGTGGTCGGGATATTTTGGAGAGGAGACCAACGGATGTGAATTGTCAAGATATGCAAAAGCACACCCAGGAAGAGAGAGAGAAAGAGAGAGGGAGAGAGAGAGAGAGGGGGGGGGGGGGGAGCATGCATGTCCTCTTAACCCTTATCTCATCTACCCAACAAAGTCCTACCTTACATCTCACCTCCCCTGCACCATGTACATGTACCATCACCAAATCCTGACTCCCATGAACACGCCACTGAGTCTACCAGGAGAAAGGTACAATGCTACAATAATGAATGCAATTCCTGTTCACTCATGCATAAAATTTTGATTTAATAAACCATAAGATTCACTCAGCAAACTTAAACTGACTGCAACTGATCATGAATTTATCATATCACCCTCAATTTTGTAACCTCCAAAGGACTTACCTCTCACAAATTGGAAGGCGCAATTCCTGCGCAATCTAATTTTCATATCCTTTACAAAAGTGAGCAGTGCTCACCCAAGCATGAATTATTTTCGGCCTTTTTGATCTCATATGAAAGTTGAGTCCATGAGCTATCCATACATATAAACCTTTTCTTCCAGAATCATGTATTTTTTCATTTGGCGACCATTTCAAAAGTGTAAAGTTTTTTTGGGGACGCACTGTATTAATGCATTTTCACTTGTAAAATAGTAAAATGTGGAGAAATGTGGAGAACATCCTTTAAGGGTTTTCATGGAATTTAGAACTTTGGCTAGGAGGTTGATGAAAAGACAATACATTTTTGGTTTGCATACTTATATTGCAAGAATATATTTGTTTGACATGACATTCATGTTGATAATAGGTAGTATGACAGTGACTGATTTATCATATCTTGCTGTTTGCCTGCTATCTTATTATAAAATGTGTTTAATGAAACTATATCAGTGATAATCATATCTTTAGTTTCTATTATGAGATCATTCAACTATGATATTTAAACAGAGATTACATCTGTCATTAGTCATAAGTGAATGGAACAACACCATTTACTGTATTGTTGATGCAAAGTCTTGAAGTTGTGATTTGCAGTGGGACAAAAGTCATTTATTCTTTGCTTATGTTCCATGTAATAATTCACTGCGATTATTATGATAACATTGCATTGTTGTAGATCCAAAGGGTATTTTGCACAATCTCTTTATGCATGTTCCAGTTTAGGAGAATCTTATACATAGATTTGCTGATAGATAAAGAAAACAAAATATTTTAGTGTGTGTTTTCCAAACTGAAAGGGCACCAATCTCAACAAACTTTTGCTTAGGTGTTCCATGCCAGAATAATAAAGTGTAAACAGTAACTTCAAATATTCCCTCCGTTGGGGGTATGTGATATTGAAAGATCATAAACACTCTGAATATCAAGTACTTTGTTCACGAAAGGGCTTATAATGCCCTCACATTAAAAGTAAGTTAGTAAGAGGAGGAAAAAACTTCACTGCTTCTTAGTTTTGCTTTTATCTATTTGCTGAGCAGCTAAAAACAAAGAAACCTGACAAAAATGTTTTGAGGGCCTACCAAAACTGTGCATATCCTTTAAGTGTTTCGTATTTTCATTAGAATAAAGTGACTGTGCTGTATTTCTTGTTTTCTTCTAGTCCAATCCTGAGAGTCTATACATGGTAATGAGTCCTGTCCAAGCTGATGTACTTCGTTCAAACAAGGTCAACATACCAGGAAGTAGGTCACGTATTGTGCATTCCCTTTTTTTTAATCTTTACAGAGATAATGACTGTATTGTTTGTTAGAATCAATATTGATTCAACAATTATATAGTGAGGGTCTTTGAAATTAAAATTAAGTATCATTTTTTCAATGTTTCATATCCAAGTGTATTGTCTTTGTTGTTTTGTTTTGTATTGTTTTTTCATTGAAAGAATTACAATTGGGTCTAAGGAAATATTTGCATGTGCCCTTTGATCCAGCCTTGCAGTAATTGGGTATTCTCTTATCTACATTATGCCAACAACTGGACTTTAGAAATTACTAAATGCTTTCCTCTGCTTATTCTGTTATCAGCCTTTAATGTACTTTTTATGAAGGTATGTTTTTTTGTGTGTTTTGGTTTTTTTTTTCAATATAGGGGACTGTTTTCTATGAACAAACTGTAAATGAAATTGTTGTCAATTCAAACTTGATGATGATTGTAACATGTACTTATATTTTTTTTTTCCTTCCATCAGTTGTGGATGGCATGGATTAAGAACACCAAGTCCCTCTCAAAAGAAGACCAAACCGAGCTAGAAAGCCAGGAAAGTATTTCTTGCATGTCTCATCATCATCATCATCATCAGTTTTGTGGATCGAACATACATCCCATTGCATGGATTTTAAATGTACCAGTTTTGAGTTCCTATCATAGACTGTGTTAATTTTTCCCCGGAGCAATTGAAACCTGTTGTAAATTTGAGGTGTGAACAATGCATGTGCAGTGGTCACCTACTGAAGTCTAGTCTGAAAAGAATGGAATCTCAGTAAATGGAATGAAATGATAATTATTTTCTACACGGTTTTTCTTTTTATTTCCTGCAGTAATGCATCATGAAACAGCAAATGCAATTTTAACTTTTGTTAATCGCCATTATGGTAGGTTCTTAAGCCATCTGTTTCTGATTTTATTTTGTTTTCAATACATTTTTGGACAGCATCGTTTTATTTTTAAGTCACCTTTCCCAAATCATTTATTATTGATACATGTACATGTAATTTCATAACTAATACTCAGTCATCAGTAATATTTTAACAAATTGTACAAGTTTAGTCTCCCGTTTTCTTTTTGTTTCAGTTTTATTTGATTTTAATATTGTCAAAATTACTTTTTAGTAGCTTTTGGTAGTGTATACTCCCCAAATAATTCATCTCTTTAGAATGATGGAGATATCAAAAAAGAAAAGAAAATATTGAATATTGATTATTGAATGCTGAAAAGAAGGGAATATTCTTCTTATAGAATAGCTGTAAGAAATCAAATGTCCCTAAATTTTGACCACAGTCTGAAAATTCAAAGACATCTTTTCATAGATTGATTCATGAACAAGATGTTAAATGAATCCTACAGGTTTACTCATGATTCATCCATTCATTTATATCATTTTTATTGTTGATATCAGTAGCATTTGTCTACTTAAATGCATTCTAACTGCATGACTGTTATAGAAAGCGCCTACATGTACAATGCATGTGGTCTTGTTTGCTGTACGTAATCACTGACAAAATGCACTTTTATGCAACTGTGAAATATTACTCTATCAACAAAGATGAATATGTGCTGTGATGGTTTTTGAAAGTTTGACTATATTGTTTAATAATCATTAAAAGCGGTCTCTTTTATTATATCCAACAAGCATATTTATTCCTTAGTAAGTATTTTTAAATGAAATCTATTTTGACTGCCTGAAAGATGATTGTTTAACATTGTATTCTGATGATGTCTCATTTGGGTTAATGCAGTATTCTGTATTCTGCAGGGACACTTGCCTTGAAGTGTGAATTATTGTCAACTTTGACAAGAATTCAGTTGATATATTATTCTGAAAATATATATATGTACATATTTTCTGTATTCATGTAAATACATGTATGTGAAATATTGGTTACAGTTCGTTAGTCCGAATATGAAAAAAGGTTCGTTATTTCGAAGGTTCGTTTGTCCAAAAATGAAAAAAGGTTTTATTCCGAAAACGAAATAAGGTTCGTTATTCTGAAGGTTTGTTAGTCCGAAAATGAAATAAGGTTTATCAGTTCATTAGTTACTTTCGGACTATCAAACCTTTATTTCATTTTCAGATTAAAGAACCTTCGGAATAAGGAACCTTTTTATTTTCGGAATAAGGAACCTTAGGAATAAGGCCACAAATGTTCGGATTAACAAACCCTTTTTCATTTTCGGAATAACGAACATCACCCGAAATACTGACATGGAATTATTCTTTGATGTAAATTTGTTAAAACTTACTATACATTTGTATATATATTTATAGTGTGTTCATTATTGAACATAAGTAATTACTATTTCTGCATTAAATATTTTTAAAAGTATGGACTAGTTTAGTCTGTTGTACGTTTCTTAAAAGTGTGAATGTGTATCTCAATTATATTTTAATGGATACAATATTTTGGGAAAAGAAGAAAGGCTCGATTCAGATGTTCATTGACTATGAAGATGCCGAAAAAACTTTGTCGTTGATGTCCTGTTGGTGGAAGATGTGTTTTGATAATTTTGGACCCCTTCTGATTGGAATACTTTGCGCAAATTCTCGCATAATACTCATGATGTTTTAAATGGAAGAGCATTTTGTAAAATACAAGCAACCTGTCATTGTCATATTTATTCGTTTTTTTATTTGATAATCCATACTCCACTAAAAATGTCAATTTGCGATAGGGCACAACATGTACATGATTTGAATGATTGAATCCACAGAGTTGCTTGCACAATATTCCAAATTCAAATGGTTTTATGAAAGATAGTGGTGTGATTATAGAAGTACAGGGTAGGACAGTTTAATGGGATATGTTCTGCTTTCAGCAAGAATATCACAACTTTTCAAATAGTAAACATAAAGTCCATTGCTGCAAGATAGCTTTAGTAAAAGCAGGAGAATGTGAGAAAATTCCTCTCTAAACTTCCTCTTTACTACGTATTGGTATATCGTGCTACCTTAAGGAATTCCCCCCCCCCCAAAAAAAAAGAAGAAAAATCCAGGAGGCAATGAAAAACTGCAAAGAAAATGCAAACTAACTTCCTCTTTTATAGTCGGAGAATTGGAATCATTAGATCATCAAGACAAAAAGTGCATTGATGTATTGCTCTTTGCTCTGCACATTGGTGTCAGTCAGGAGGGGAGACAGGGGATATATCCACCCCCACCCCCCCATTTTTAAGGGTGGAGGACACAAAAGGGTATGTCCCCCCCCCCCCTTTAAGAAATAGCAGTGGACCTTTTTTCTTTTGATTTTTTTTTTGCTTGTCCATAATTGTTTTGTGTATGTCCCCCCTCCCACATTTTATGTCATCCCATAATTTTTGAGAGTGTTCCCTCCCCCCCCCCCAAAAAAAAAAATAACAGATTGATGCCCCTGGCTCTGCAAGGGTTAAAGATTACCAATTGTGCAAGAACTGCATGCACAGATTACCTTTCATTTCTCAGCAGTCTGAGGAAGAATTTTCAGCAGAATATTTATCAATAATATTGTCATAGCTTTGATACATGAAAAAGGTCATGAAACTTTCCAGACTGTTACGTGGGACTTCATGTTGAATGTTACGTACAGTAAATATTTAGAAACCTTGAATATGACATCCTTGAACATGGTTGATGTAGTTGATGCGGTAAGCTTCATCAGGGTGGTCTGTTTCCCTGGATTATCAGAAAATGATTCTTCAAAAAAAAAAAAAAAATTTCCCTGTTGTGAAGTCTATACTTAGTTGACAGACCTTTATTGCAATTTGTTGCATACTGTCAACCACTGAAAATCCACACACACATTAGAAAATATTCTTTGATTTGTAGAAAGCATCAGCTGTGCTCTTGATTTTGTATGACTCTAAAACAAAGGACTTTTGCAGACATTGAGATAACAGCAATAATGATAATGATAACAACAACAATGATGATAATTTATGAGAATAATAATAGTTATAATAATAATAATAATGATGATAATAATTATGAAGAAGAAGAAGGAGGGGGAGGAGGAGGAGGAGAAGAAGAAGAAGAAGAAGAAGAAGAAGAAGAAGAAGAAGAAGAAGAAGAAGAAGAAGAAGAAGAAGAAGAAGAAGAATGATAGTAATAATAATGTTACATTTATAAAATGCATTACATTCAAATTGGTATAGTGATGAAATGATTCAAATTTGGTTTGCTTGAAAAAGCCTTATGAAATATCTTTTCATACATGTATATAAAAGTTTAAGAGGAGCTTGATATTCAGCAGTGGGTGTCCAACTCTGAAATTGACAGGATATGATAAAAACATGATAAATTACCCCAATGGTCAAGGACTTGAGGGTTCGGCTTTGTCTTAAGGTCGTGTCAACATTTTGGTCTGCGATATGAACCTGTGACCTTAAACGATGCACACGCACAGTATAACGTTTAGCACTCAGTTCCCGTTATTTGGTAGTGGTGTAGATGGACAAGCTTTCAGATCTAGAGAAACAAGATATTGAAAGATAAGAAGTGGGAGAAGAAGAATGAATAGATGCTTTTCAAAACAGCCACAAAAGTTCTTAAAAGCTCAGATCTGTAAAATGACACATGATTTAAGTACCCCCCCTTTTTTTTTTTTTTTTTTTTTTTTGCTTACTGTACAGTGCACTATAATGAAGTGGATACCATTTCAATGTTTATCTAATACCATTGTTCATCTTCTGATCTGTTATCTGTGGGCCAGTGACCTTGTTTTAACAATGATAGAAGGACTGATCAAAGTCTATCTTTAAGATTTTAGAGGTGATGATATATTAATCAGAAGTCATCCCTACCTTAAAGGTGGCCATTGTTAAATGGTATTTTGTTTCTTGCTGCAAATTTGTTTTATTACACACAAGATTCTTGGAAATTGTATCATGAAATAGAGATGAATATAATGGGTACATTTTTTTATATAATTTACTTGAAACGCTTTTGATTTCAGTCTTGTTTTGACTTCTCTGCACCATTTTTTCTGGGTTTATCCCTTAGAAAAAAAAAAATTAAAGGTGTATTTAGCAATTGTTGCTTTTTCCAATCTATATTGACTTATTGTTCTTTTAAATAGAAAGATATGAAAACATATCTTTGTATTCTTTCCTTTTTTTGTGACACCCCACCCCCCCCCCCCCCCCCATTCCTTTAGCTTGAGGGACATAGCTGTCCATAGTTTCTCTTGACAGTTCTTGACATGTGACATAGTAGTTTTAAAAGTTTGAAAAGGTTTACAAAAAGCATCTTAAATGGGCTGATAACATGATACTGAAGGATATAACAAGGAGAGTCAAAGTCGATCACTCTACTGACAGGAGACGGAATTCTTGAACAGAATGTGAACTGCTCCCCTTGCAAATACAATGCAAATATGTTAACATCTCTCTATCATGTCTCCTATCACCAGGTAGTCTGTGACCGCACGTTTTCTGATAATTGTCAGATGATGTGAGTGCAAAACAAGCATCACAGATGGGATTTCTCCAGTCAGTGGATATACTGACAATTTATTAGCTCTGGTTCTACTTGAAATTGGTGCTTATTGGGCAACTTTTGCCTCACAGTATTTGGATATTTTTCTCTTTTCTAGAAGGATGCGATAACAATGTTTATCCACCCAAGAAATATGAAGAATATTATCCTGTTTTTGTTAACTTTTGTGGCCTTTGTTGCCCCAGGTTTTGGACAATCTAACTACACCTGTGGTAAGTAGACATATATGTGACCCATCACCCAGTACCAAGAACAAGTTGGAATTTATTTTTCTGTTGTTTTTTTTTTTTCATATTTTCTGAAACGAACAGTTCTAGGCTTAACAATCATTTATAGCACTTGAAATTTATATTACTAAAACTGACCAATAAATGGGTTTATTTCAGTGTACAGTTGGTGACTCTGAGAGAAATTGACTTTTCTTCTCTTGCATTGTCCTATATATCAACATGATGGTTTTGACTCATGGGGGGGGGGGGGGGGGGGGAAGGGGTCACAAAGCTGTACTCAAAATTATGCATGACTTTAAGAATGACTTGAATATGGAAAGCTAAGTGGGATTCTTAATCATATTTAATCGCATAAGCTTGTAGATTGAAATATTATTATCAATGAAACATTTTTAAGGTGAAGTATAGTTTATTTGAATTGAGATTATGGGAAATACAATGACACTTTGTTAAAACAAGCAGAAAAACTTTAGGCATTCTGTTTTGGCTGTTCAGAGTTAAAGCGTTCTTAAAGTCGTGGGTAACTTTACGCACACCTTTGTGAAACAACCCCCCCCCCCCCCCCTCCTCTGAAAGCCTTTTATTTCATCAGCCAAATTGCATGTGTATTGTTTTAACCTCTGGGTATACTCATTGATAAATCAAGTATATAGTGATCATTACAAGTATATGACAGTAACCTTATGCAGAAAAAGTACTTCGTTACCCATGGTAATCAGATGGTATTCAACAGCATTTTGACGTTTGGTACCATGGATACATTAGTACTTTTTTTACAGGGAAATAAAGGTAGATGTGTTTTCAAAGATCTTACAAATGTGGTGTAAGGGTTCTTATCGTAAGTCAGAGCCCAGTTTGACCACAGCTTAATTAGAGCAGGATTCCCGCTCAGTGTCTTTTCCCTTCTAGTTCTTCCGTTTCTGTTTAAGTTCAAATGAACGGGGAAGCGGGAAAGCCGCTGCTTGTGAATAATTGGGCACGTAGAAGCTGATATGAACCAAGAAATGCAACTTTTGATAAACTACCTAAATGAAGCCATGTTTTATAATTCCCATATATATATTTCATTTCTTAGTATTATGCCAGAAAAGGAAAAATGAATCATAATGAAAATAATGATAATTATTAGCACTTTACTAAGTAATATGCTCTGCATAGTAAACTATTTCACAGCATATACACCAAAAATCATACATAATACAATTGAATATCATCAGAATAGGTACACGTACATACATAAGAGTTTGAAAGATAAGGAAAAGAAAGTGATGCAAGGTTTTGCATTGCAAATTTAGTCAAGTTTAGTTGAAATGGGTTAAATCAGCTATTATTAAAGAGCAGTGAAAGTCTGAAGTATATTTCAAATGATAAATTTTGAACTCACTGGAATGAAGGGGCATGTACCGGTATACAAAGGGTTTCATTTCAATTCACAGGGCTTGCTTTAAGGCTCTCATCATAGGTCAGAGCCCAATTTGACCGCGGCTTAGAGTGGGATCCCCGCTCAGCGTCTTTACCCATCTAATCCTTTCGTTTCTGCATAGACAAATGAACGGGGGAGCGGGAAAGCTGCTGTGAATACCCAGGCACAGAGAAGGCAATAAAAACCGAGGGAAGCGACTTTTGATAGCTACCTAAAGGGCAATCCAATGTCATATGATGAATGATACATTTTTAGGACAAGCCATACATTTTTAGGACAAGCCATAGGAGGTTAAGTGTTAAAAATTAAATCATACAACATTATCATCAGCAACCACCATTCTGTAAATTTGACTGCCATTTCTTTGTTCTTTAAACAACTCGCTTTGAAATGTATATTAGAAAGAAACCTGTAAAGCATAGTTTATGAAAACCTGCTATTAAACATTTTGTTGTTATAGCTTTAGTGGTCTTGAAATCGAAAAAGAAAGAAAAACAATAAAAACATGAGAAAAACACGATGGAGGGCGACTTCTTTCATACCCGGCTGTTCTTCTCATCTCATTCTTTCACCTTGCTACAGATGACTCATTCAAGCTGAAGTGTCATTACACATACCAGTATGAAGGGCAGGTTCTTACCGGAATCTCTGGCGGGGAATCCAGTGACTACTCCGGCCTCAAAATCTCAGCTACCATCAACCTCTACATGCGCCAAGGGGACCACTTTATAATGCTGGTAATGAAAACGTTTCCTGTTGAATAAGCATTTGCCCAGATCATACTGAAGAAAATGCATTTGTAGTCAGATGTAAGGGGAGGATCCTAATAAAACAAAAAATTATTTTTAGGGGGGTGTTATCTTGATGTTATATGAATATAGTGATCGTATGGAATTTAAGTAAATGTTAAAAGGTACATGTATGGTAGCTGTACTACTCATCGACCACCTTTTTTTAAACCGACCACCTTCGCGCAATGCTTTCCTGCGCATGAAATCAAAAAGTACGCATGGAACTTGCCCACAGTAATCAAACAGGCTATCGTAACCAAAGTCCAAGAGAAATTAGGATAAAATAACAGAATTTAATTATTTCTTTAAAAACTTTGATAATGAAAATGATGAATACGTGCTTAATCAGTAGAGAGGACGGGCGGTCAGTTTAAATAATGAGCTCACACAGGCGCCGAGTGAAAAATATCACATGCATTTGTCGCTGAGATTTCCGTGCGTATCATACGAGTCAACAATCTGAACATGAGATGTTAATCTGCTGCATTTTCTGCACAAGTGAGACGAAATAAAAGGAAAACCAACAAATATTTTCTGAGATAAGACGTAACCAATTAAAGACGGTCGATGAGAAGTAGCTCCAACCATACATGTAATAGTGATGAGCTGTGAAAAAAAGTATTGTATACAATGTATATGTGAAGATTTTGATTTAATAAAGAAAAAAACAATATATATCCCTTTTTGTAAATTTGAGATATTCAGTTTCATGCAGTGGTGGTGGTGTGACTTTAAATATTACAAAAAATTGCCTTAATCGGTTTTTCCAATCAAACTCCTTATAATCAGTTCCCTTGTACATGTACTTGTAGGTCTCTATGCAAAAGTAGGTAACCACATCATGTAACTTTGATACATACAATTCTCTATTTGATTAAAGAAATAAAAGCAGATAGCATCTTTGATTTTTATACCTCCGCCCACCGAATGTGGTGCCAGAGGCATTATGCCTTCAGGTTGTCTGTCCGTCCATCTGTCCATCCTGCTTTTTCATTAATGCGATATCTCGAGAACCAGTATGAACTTCAAACTTTGTCCTAGTATGCATCACCATAGTTAGATTGTCTTATTAGATTTGGGGGTATGTAGGTCAAAGGTCAAGGTCACAGAGGTCAAATATATGAACTTCAAGTGTTAGTGTCATTAACACAATCGAACCGTTTGAGGTGCGAACTTCTAACTTTTCTAGAATGTGTTACCATTGGTAGACCATCTGATCAGATTTGGGGGTATGTAGGTCAAAGGTCACAGGGTCAGAATAGTATTTGAAAAAAATTGCAAAAAATGTGTTTCCATGATACCTTGGCATGTATGGCAGATCAAGATTTTAGTCAGAGATGAGTGAAATATATTTTTAGATGGAAGAGGTAATGGTACCTAATACATGTATGTAGCTGTTGTTGAGATGTGCATAAACTGAAAATTGCTTGAAAGGCAGAGGCCTAATTTTCAACTGTGTGGGGTTGAAATGCTTGTTTGATACAGTAATTCAGTCATATTTATTGTTTTGTTCAACACAAACCATAGATGATCTTGAGATATGTTTTCTTGAATGAATTCAGGTGGTTCATTATGTATTACAAATTAGTTTCTTCAAATTAAATCCACAATTTTGGATTATTATTATTATTATTAATATGTGAAATCGTGCAAAAATTTAAAAATGAAATGACGTACAAAGGAGCAGGCAAGATGAAATAAAAGTTCTCAAAATAAGAATTGCATTGATAATCCAAGGCTACTTAAAGAACACAAATTTTATGTTGAAAAGCTGGTGGAAATGATTGAATTCTTGACTGATTGCTTGTGTATTCTCTGTTGATATTAGATGAATAATTTAACTCTGGAAAGATTCCAGGGTGAAGTGGGTGATCCTCATCAGCTGCAGAATCCTGCTCTTTTTGTACCAGTAGAGGGCGCTGAGGCACACCGCCTTTTAGAGGAGCTACACAGGCAAACTGAATTCTCCTACCACTTAGGCTGGGTGAGCATTTTCTTAGTGTTCATGTCACCAGTTCGTTGTGTTTGAAGATCATGATGATTGCATCCATGATGCTTTTATTTTCCATAGATGAAGTATGGCAGGAAAATTGTATGAGATGATGTCTGCACTTCAAATGCTTGAACATAATTTGACAAGTGTATGTAAGAATCATAAATTCATATGATTGAAAATGTAGCTTCATGCAAATACAGGAAATAAATATCTTTCAAAGTCCAAACCATCCTTTCAGATAAGTTTCCAGTGAGTGCTCATTACAGATTTTGCAATGTTTCAACGTTCAACTTTTTGTATGACAAAAATGTACCCTTCATATATCTGAAGGTAGTTGAACAGGCTATTTTGAGAAGGCCTGTTGGAAATTAGTATATTGCTTGTACATGTACATGGTAGACATACAGACATAGAGCATTATTCAACATTTTGTGAATTTTATTTCATTACCTCATTAATTATTTGCGTATAGTATAGAATATATTGAAAGCTCTTTTGTTTGTGAATCTATGAACTTGTGAAGTTTCCATCCAAATGGATATAGATGCAGACAACATGTGCCTCATCATAATGAATTTCATGAAAGTTATTCACTGTTTATAATTTTTTCTTTGTCCAAAAGCATTTAATGGTAAATTGTACATGAGCAGTTCATCCACTTTTATTTCAACTGTTAAAGATTGAAATGATTGTTTGGTAATCATTAAGCAAGATCTCATTGTTGTTATGGCAGGAACCCATTTCTAGGCAAATCACAATGATCAAGCTATTCATTATCAACTGTTAATGGATCAAATGTTGCTTGATCAAAGACCCCGTTTACAGCTTTGGACCGGCCTAGGGCCGGACCAAATTTTGATGTAAATGCACAAAAACCAAAATGCGGTACCAGATTCAGGACCATTTTTGGACCACCTCTCGTGGTAGTCGCGGGTTGGCCCTTTTCCGGGGTTAACGCAATCGGACCCAAATGCGGTGTTCATCACAAGAGATATACCATTATGACATCATAATGGTTTACATCCACCAGTTACACTAATGAGGCAGTAGAATGGTGATCATTCAATCGTGCGTACGCCATACAAAAATTTTAAATGTTTTCATATAGGCCAACCAGAATTTGTAGGTGTAAACCCACAAAATTGCAGGTCCGAGTACCATAATTAGGGCTGGCCTCACGCTGGGCCCAAGGCCGGGCCCACAGTGTAAATGGGGTCATAGTCGGTGGAGAATAAACTTTGTATCATTCCCGTTTCCATGTAATATGTAGGTCCAGGTCGTGTTCCATCGTAAAGATGAGACCCCGAGTTCAGTCAACATCAAGCGATCCATCATGTCTCTCTTCAGTCTTGATCTAAAGGGAGATTCTGACCCAGATGCTACTCTAGTAGTAAACGGACAGAAGACATTCTACACTGTGATGGAGGTTGGTTATATTTTTTAGTTTACAAAATACTGTAATGTATACCCAGATGTTGTGTGTCTGTACAGGTTGTGTATTCAGACAGTCGATTTAAAACAGCCATTCAAAGAAGTTTATCAGCAATATTTCTTAATTTATTAACTCTTGTGTTAGACAATATTATAGAGAACAAATACTGATGATGATTGGTGCTATTCAATGAATAGTTTTTGTTGAATCCAAAAAAAAAGGGAAGACTTCATTTTTGTTAAGCATCCAGCAGTGTTGGTTCTGAGACAGTCTCAGATGAGATCATGGCCATACGCAGCAGGGGGGGGGGGCAGGGGGGCAGTTGCCCACCAGAAATTTTGAAAACTTACATTTTTTACTGAAAATTTTCACAAAATCCACGAAAAGTGTGCACCAAATCCTTCAATTTCACTTTTGAAAATGCAAAAGCGCCCTCATGACCGGCTCCGTCGCTTTGCTCCCTCGCTTTTGAGTTTTTTCGAAAATGTTTAGGCGTCTTGCCCCCCCAGGAAAAAATTTCTGCGTACAACCCTGGACGAAATAGAGACCGAGGCCGAGACAATGATCCCCGAGACCGAGACATTAGCGTCCGAGACCAACACGAGACATGAGACACACAATCACTGTCGCGAGACCGAGACACGTCTCAAGACACGCAACACTCTAAATGCTTGAGTATAATTTTGGGGGGGGGAACTTACAGGTGTGGGACTTTTGCCATTTTTGCAACATAGTCGTTGGGCGCCCGGCCGTCAATTCTGAATTTTGTTTACTTCTAGTTTTTTCTGAGTATGTATTTTGGTATGTATTCTCTGATTGTTAAATAAAAATTAAAAATCTACAAACTGTATTTCAAGGTATCCAACTCTGAATCTCTACTCTCTTTCGGGCTATTTTTACATTCAGAATGAAAACAATGTGATTTTATTCTACAGATTGAAGTAAAGCAGTCGTCAAAATTGAGCTCTTTTTCAGTTTTTCGCCGATGTCTCGGCCTCAGAGACGTACACGAGACATTTCCCTTCGAGACAGAGACCAAGACCAAGACATTAGCGTCCGAGACCGAGTGAAGACATTAGACACACAATCACTGTCTCGAGACATGTCTCAAGACACCCAACAATGGCATCCGGACACATGACCCCCACCATCCTACTGGGAATGAGGAATATAACCTGATTTAAGTCAGTAGTAGTCATGATATAATACTCAGTTCTTCACTTCTATGCATTTGAGACCTCTTGTCATTTTGATTGTTTGTTTGTTTGTTTTTCTATTATGTTTATGTCCTTTATTTCTTTAAACAGGAGGATGTTGGAGGCACATGTGAGACAGTCTACAATGTGAAACCATTTAACGTAGAGAGCCAGCTGTTGACCAATAATGTTTTCCAAGGTAAGGGTTAATACTGTATAAGCTAATATTTTAGCGTACAGATATTTTAGCGATTTGAGACAAGTTTGACATATTAGTGAGTTATTATTTTCACGTTTTGAAAGATATTTCTATGCAAGTATATAGGCATCTAACTGAGTGGAAATTTGGCGAGGACATCATTGCAAAACATCAGCTTAAAGAGTATTTGCTCATGTACACTTTTGGTGGAAAAAAAGAGAAAATTGGCTTGAAATTGATCAAATATAGTCTCACATTATCCTTCTTGCATAGAAAAATAGATACTGTTTAGGATAATGTGACATTCTATTCAGAATTCTCATTGTTTTTACAAGTCTGCGGGCATTGTGTGATTTTCCCGGGGGGGCCACTCTATGTACAACACTGTAACCATGCTCGTGCACACCCTTTCAAAAAGTACCCTTAACTAGGATTCGCGGAGCTCAAAAAAGCTACCCTTAACTAGGATTTTTTCTCTCCAGCATACCCTTAACTAGGATTTTTCTCTCCAGCATACCCTTAACTAGGATTTTTCTCTCCACGTATACCCTTAACTAAGATTTTTCTCTCCACGCATACCCTTAACAAGGATTTTTCTCTCCACGCATACCCCTAACTAGGATTTTTTTCTCTCCACGTATACTCTTAACTAGGATTTTTCTCTCCACGCATACCCTTAACTAGGATTTTTCTCTCAACGCATACCCTTAAACTAGGATTTTTCTCTCTCCGTATACCTTTAACAAAGATTGAGAGCATTGGACTTAAAAAGCACGCTTAACAAGGACTAGGTCAAATATAACTCTTATCATTAGAGCAAGACTGTAGGAATAGTAAGAATATATCATTTAAAAGTTCTTTCAAAAGCAACAGGGACTAAGTTCATATTTTGATAATAAAAAAGGGGTGGTAAACAATAATTGTAGTTTAAAAAAAAAGAGGAAGATAATATAACAAATTTGAGGAAAATCAGACAACTACATGTAATAAGAGAGTTATGAATCATTCATTAAAATGACAAACAATGAAAATTACTGCCAGCCGTTGGGTCTATAGCTAGTCTAGTCAGCAAAATATGCATGCATGCTCATATGCTGCGCGCGCTCGATATATACCGTGATATAGTTACTAAGCATGGCTCACTTACCGTAAACCGTACCATACTCGCATCGCTATATATCTCGTTTTGCTAATGATTGCGCCTATTGCATATATTGCGATCATGATTGTGATACAGTAGGCCCTATGCATGACGCACGCGTTTGGCGTATATACCAAAGCTATATACACCCATTTTGTTTACACCTCGCTCCGGGGGTACAATGTCACAAAAATATGAATGATGCGACTGTAAATAAATTGAAAAATCCGTGAAAATTGGGGGAAATTGATGGAAAGGGGGAAAATCACTGTGAATTAGGTACATTTTTATTTCACTTCAGATTATGCAAAAAATGACCCTTAGCGCGGATTTAGCGCTGAAAAGACCCCCTTTTTCTCTCAAATCGGCGATTTTGATACCCTTATCGCGGATCCGTGAGGATCCGTGCTCTGCTTGAAAAAACACCCCTTATTCCGCGTTTTTGTGCACGCGCATGGTTACAGTGTTGTACATAGAGTGGCCCCCCCGGGGTGATTTTATGTCGCTCACCCGATGTCAGCAATATCTTTCACCCTTCTTTTGTTTAACCCTATATAGTCTAGGCTATTTTGAAACTGCATAGCCTTGGGGGAGGGGAGAAGGCTAAATTAGCCCCCCCCCCCCCCCCAGATCTCAGCCCTCAGCTGCATGATTGCGATGAAAATCGGCACCCATGTCACCTGCGACATTATTCCAAAATTGCACAGTTGATTTTTCCTCCGAAAATTCCAATTAATTGATTTTGCTAATTATGCTGATTTATGCATGAAATTATATATTTTTTTTGGCTCTAAATCACTCAATAAAACTCGAATTATGCCAATTTTTGGTCTAGATACTCCTTGCAGTATTCTTAGCCAATGAACTTTTTAAAAAGTCGGTATCAAAATTAATTTCTTATATAGCACGTCAATTCAAGCTTTACTTATGATGATCCCTTTTTTCTTTATATGATTTTATGTGAAATACATGTTGAAAAATTGTTATAATTTGATATGTATATGGAAAATAAATGAATATCTGTCAATATGAATCAATATTTTTCATTGTTTTCATTGTTTCTCTAATTTCTTATGTATTTCTCTGTTTTTGGACCTTTTGACTTTTATTGTTTTTTCCATGAAATTTGTCCTTGACACTTCTGTGATCATAAACAGCATCAAATTAATAGATTTTAATCTGTAAAAGCAAAAATAATCATACATTCCTAAATTTTAGCTAAAAACACAGTTTTTGAGCAATTTTTGGCCTGACGTGCAAGTATAAAATTATGTGTAGCTTTGGAATCGCATGCCCGGGATCATGAATTTGGTTTCAAAAGATGCACAAGTTGTGAAGGGAAAAAGTCCTAAAATTTCAGCACAAGATCTTTTTGTGTTAAAAAATTATCGCAAAAAATGTCAGGGGGGGGGCTAATTTAATATCCCCCCCCCCCCCGGCTATATAGGGTTGATATTCAAATTTAAAAAAAAAAAAACTTCACAGCATCTTGGTTTTGCTAGTATCTTGCTACTGACCAGCTAAAAGCAAAGAAATCTGATAAATATAGTCTTTGAGGAATTAGTTCTTCAAGGCAGAAACTGAACATAACCTTCAATAGCGACCTGTATTTTGTTTAGATTATGCATTTTGCAATATTAAATGACAAAAGCATCATGTGCATCAAAGTCTGTATCGTAATCACCATTTTTCAAACATTTACATGTATTTGTTTCTTTAACTTCTTTTTAATCTTTAACCCATTGCATTATGGGAACCAGCTGCCCCTGCATTAACCCATTCGTGACAGAGGTCCACATTTTGTGGTTTGGCCTAATATCTTTTAATGCAAAGCCCTAAAAATCATACCAAATACATGAGCAGAAAGAGAAAAAAATTCTACACAAACTGTGCCCATTTTGGTTGCATCAATATTCATTGTTTGATGCTGAAAATTTTTTAAAGGAAAATAAGCATTAAAATCCTTAAATTGGCAATGTGATAGAAAGTTTAAAATCACCGTTTTCCCCTGCAAATTGGCAACTTTTTGACTTATCATCATAATTTCTGTCAATTTATATTCATTTGTGATACGTGATGTTTTATAAATAAAATGTTGCAATAAAATAAAAATGTTGGTGTTGCCAATTTGAAGAATAAAAGCTGATCAAATTAGGCTTTAAATAATTCCTGTCACGAATGGGTTAAGTCTGTGGAGATTACAAAATGCAGTAGTTTAAAGGTTTATTGATACCCTCCTGAACTTCATTAACATTGGATGTTTTTAAAAGTGATATTAGGATTTCCCTTTTTTTTTTTTTCATTTTTTATCTTTACTCAAAACATTCCTTTTATTTACCTTTAATTCTACACCTGCATGCTTTGTTGGATCTTCTACACAGCTTCATATGACAGACTCAACATTACCAAGACTCGCAACTTCAAGAAGTGCTCTTACAAACCCAGACAGCAGAATGCATACTTGCTGAATGGTTTTGCTTCAGACTCAAGCTTGAATGTGTCTCAGAACCTAGTGCAGTCTGGGAGAGAGGTGTCTTACTCTCTACGAGGAGATCGTAAGAACTTCTTGATAGATTCCGTCACCACCAACGAGGAGCATTCCTTTAAGCCATTCAGTGTGGATGGATCAGGCTTTGCCACCTATGTAAGGTCAGACAGTTTTCCATTATTTGAATTTATCTAACTAGACTTGCCACCTTTATACAACTGAATGGTTTATCTTTCTGTTTGTTTTGTTGTTAAGAGTTTACATTGCTTATATGACATTTCTCCTACCATTTTACCAAAAGGGCCATTCTCCCAAAAAGTGTGCAAAAACGCAATTTTCTTGTCACCAGCATGTTCGTACAGTCTAAATAGCTAATTTGCCCCTAGGGAATATTTCTTTCTGTTTAAAATTATTCTAGAGGTTTGATCACTAAAATATAAATCAATGGAGCTACCAAGGCACAACGGATAATATCAGAAATACAAGCAGAACTTACATATTACCTTCAAAACCCCATGTCGCCAGCAAAGGAAGTGCTCATATACCCAGTTCTTACTCTTTAACATATGATTGAAAACAAATCTTTTGTATATCATTCAATGCCCCTCATGTGTCTGCATTATGTATAATATTATGTAACAATATGAAGTTTTGATATTTCTCTTAGAGCTTATTTAGACGATGTCGCCAAATTACAGTCAGATACGTTACCCTTTTTTTTAGACTCGTAAGAGAAGGTCAAAATAATGTCGCATAGCCGTGTACGTAAACATATTAAACCAACTAAACCTTGTGCATATATGACACCATGAAACATTAATCGAATTTCTTGCTACAAAACTTTATACAGATCCAAACACTTGGAAAACTACTGTTACGATAAGCTGATATCAGATACGTTACTTAAACTTTTCTTTATTAAGAAAAAAGTATGCTTTAAAGAGGCTCTGTCATGGGCTTTCAAGGAGAATTTGACACCTTGGGTGCTTACCCAATAGCAGGTGTTGTCCATCACTATGAGTTTGATGGCCAACAGACCTTATGTAATGCTCTGTATATTCCACCCTTTGCCCCATATGGCAAAGTCATTGTCTCACTTTCCCTGGCCCGAGAATGTCTGAAGCAGGCCGAAAAATGTTTATGGTGGGACACCTTGTTTTGCTGTGCTCCAGAAATGTAGCTCTATTACAGGTATTACCAGTGCTTTTCACAAAATCTGGTGTCAGCAAATTATGATTCATTCCCCATGAAAACCCACGACAGAGCCTCTTTAAATAGATGCAAAGCTTAGGTACATGGGAATACTTATGTTATATGTTTAATCACACACCAAAAATTAAATAAGAGCAATATTCTTTTTGTGAAAATAGTGCGAGAACGGAAACGGCACGTCAGATACGTTACGTCAAATACATTACCATCGGGCTACTGAAAAAATTTATCAGGCAGCATGGTCAATGCCGCGTGTCTTGGCAAGCTTATTTAACATTTCGGACTGCGTGATATACTTTTTGTAAGCATTGCGGCTTTAAAACCTGTCGATCTCTATGCAGTTAGATATGGTAACGTATCTGATCAGATCATAACAGTAAGTATACCTGGAAAGGTATTTACGTATCATTTATAATCTATATCTACAAAATGTCTTTCTCTATATTTGATATGATAATCATTAATATAAATTGCAACCTTTTCTGCTGACATATACCCGTTGTCTCTCTCGATCAATTCCTTTATTCTCAATTCTTTTCTGATCAGGATGGTAACGTATCTGATTGGATGATTATTTACTACCTAATCTGTTGATTTTCAATTTTCTCTGGACATTATTTTTTGCGGGAACAATAGGTATTGAAATTATTCATATTATTATCATAAAAATTTTCATTTTTACCGTCTTTCAGAACTACAAATCCCAGAACTATATATCAGAAAAACACTGTAGTTTTGTATTTTATTGTTTTATTCATATTTTACATATCTCATTATACACAGATATATCTCAATGATAAAGAAGTGTATAATCACTTATCCATTAAAAATCATTCTTAACGGATAGAAATTGTTGATTTCACCAATATAGTCGTATTTTTATATTTTACAAATTTTCCCATGTTTTATATATTACACTTATTGGGACTGTTGTTACATGAAACTTCCGTTGCGTCAGATACGTTACTATACACCGTTCTTCTTTGCATCCATATTTCTTTAAACCTGGCCAAAATAATATGTGTCATTTGTTATTTATCACAAGTATAATACTTATTCATAACGTTTCATGTATAATCAATGACATTATTGATGAAATCAAACTACATATAGAAAGTCAAGTTAGGGTTACATTTTCAAACAAATATATTTATGTTTTTTGCCTTTTATTTAACTTTTACTGTATAAATCACGATCATTTTTATGAAAGAAAAGATCAAGGTTGACCCCAAAATGTTTCCATGATGTTCATACATATTCTAACTTGTAATCTGACATAAATTTTGAAGATTTGAAGCAAGAATAAGCAGACCATCAAAGATTTTTGAAGATACTACCTCTGGTGACTTATCTGCGATTGAGGTTTAAAATGTTAATTCAGGTCATTGTGTTTGAGACAATCTCTTGAAAAAATGTTGGTTGCCAAAAAGTACCGATTGATTGTTTGGTATTCTTAAGGAATTAAAGTATCTGAATACATAAGAATTTTATGAAATCTGTGCTAATTGCACACTTTTTCGGAGAATGGCCCAAAAGCAAGCTCTGAAAGGACACATTTTCTCACTTTAAATCATGAATTTGCTATAACTATTAGAGAGGCTCTGTCGTGGGCTTTCATGGGGAATTTGACCCTTCATATAGTAGGGTTATCAGAAGACCCGCAAGACTGGCATATCAGTCAAATCAAAGCAAATCTAAAAGAACGCATACAGTGTATGTGATACTTTTATCCTGTTGTATGGGTGCTACTCTCTCTTTTCTTTTTCATCTAGCTCTTCCAAAAAACTAAGGGGTTATTCCATTGAACTTATATTGATTGAATGTAGATAGCGATGAGAAGAGGGAGTTCCTTTATGCTCTTTTTAGTAGACTCTGTCAATTTGGTAAAGTGTGGATGAACACATGATGTATCAGGTGAAATCAAAAACATGCCAAAACAATCAGAAAGTTATTGCCTCCTGAGTAATCTTGTCATCTTTATGAAAGTTCTTATAATGTACCTCTTGAATACTGCAGGCAGGAATTGAAGCTCACCAAGGCCAGGAAAGCCACAAATATCGACATACTTCAACCTTTGTCAAGCTCAGAGAGGACCATTACTGACTTATTCTACAAGTTCCCATCAGATGAAAGGTCAGAGGTCACAGAGGAGCAGTCCACAATACTTTCCAATCTGGTAAATTTCTATATAGAGAAAACCTTGAGCGATTTTCGTAAAGTCATAGAGAAAAGCTGTAGAAAAGCCGTTTTCAACATCTGGTAGAGGCCGAAAGGGCATTAACTTTATGTGTTTGTTCATTGTTGTTTGTTCGCTGAAGACACTTTTTTTCCATTTTTGGGCCAAACGAAGTTTGAAGGGGGTATATACATGTAGGAATCAGCGAATGGTCAGGCAGGCGGGCGGATCGAACTACTTCCTCATTTTTCATGCAGTGCTCCTGAATTTGGCACACACATCGGGATGAAGTTCAAGACATATTTTTGTAGTGTCAGTAACTGCATTGCCATGGTAATGGCATATTATGGCAGTAAATCAGGAAATCTTGTGGATCTAACTACTTCCTCTTTTTTTTGAGAAATGCTCATGAAATTTGGCACATACATTGATCTTGTGGTGAAGATGTTTGAAAGTGTGTTCCATGGTAATGGCATACTATGGTAATAAATCATGGGTAAACCTTGCAGATCAAACTACTTCCTCATTTTTTGAGCAATGCGCATAAAATTTGGCACACACATTGGCCTTGTGGTGAAGATGTGCAAGATATAATATTTGAAAGTGTTGGAAACTGTGTTGCCATGGTAACGGCATATCATGGCAATAAATCGGGGAGAAATTAAATATTGTGGATCAAACTACTCCCTCATTTTTTGAACAATGATCAGGAAATTTAGTGCACACATGGGGGCAGGATTATTAATCACTGTCAGATGTATATCTAGTTTTGCCCATCTACTTCTGCTTTTGTGCTTGATTGAAAAAAGAATCTGTTCTATTAAGGATGGGACATATACAACCTTTCGAAATGGCAGGTCTGTTTTCATTTCCATTTTGATTGTCATTTTAATGATCAGTGGAGTGCTCCTAGCTTTATTTCATTTTCTAAGGAATGGAAAGATCTGACAAAATATTAAACAAGTAGGCAAAAAGAGATCCCCCTTTGTGGGAAATAGATAATCTCCACCTGGCAGTATTCTAGTCATTCTCTTCAAGACAGTTTTACAGAGTGGATTCCCAAGAAGGATAAGAAGAAGCTGTTAGCAAGTCTAAGAGATTTTTGCAGAGCTTGTCAGTCTTTTTCAGGGCTGTTGTTCCATTGAAGAAATATTTGTTTTAATAACAAAAACTGCTATCTGTCACTTCCCAACAGGTAAGCAGTCTTGTTGAAGAGATAGCAAACAGCATTGAAATGGAACGTATATCCAGTGACATTCCAGGAAAGTTTACTGAGCTCACAGATGTGTTACGTAAGGCCCCTGCTGGAGACATCAGACGGATCTATAACAACAATGCACAGAGGTTTGAGGGAGAGACACTGGAGCATGAAAGAAAGAGGTACTCTTCTTTCCATCCTTTTACTACTAAGATTGATAATGATATGTCTGTCCCAATATCAGCCTACATTGACCCATTCGTACTACGTTCATATCTAATGAAGATTCTATTACAGTTATACACGTGCACTCATTTCTATATGTTCTGTACGTCACCTTTATTTATTTTTTACCTAGCTATGATAACAGCCATATGTTACAATGATTCATGTTGTTTTCAAGTCCAATATGCCACTTGGTAAGGCCTCTTATCAAAAGTCTCGCCCCTCGTCTTTGATCGTCTTCTCCACGACCGTTCTTTTACATCGGCTTCTAAGCAACTGTTCTTTTACATTTGCTTTCCCGATCCCTCATTGATTTGTCTACGGAGAAACAGAGAACCAGAGGGGGAAAAGATGCTAAAGGGTGCGTTCCACATTGGCTCTAACTTTTGTAAGGTGCCTAATGTTAGATTCTTGCACAGCCCCTGTTATGTAGGATTTATAGCTCTAACGTATGATATCAGACTCTCTGGAAAGTCGTCTCTTTTGCCCGATTGTGATATTTCTCTACTGTGAATAAATAAGTAAATACAATACAATTTTGGAACATAAACAATAAATCTCATAACATAACCCCCCATGATTATTTGAAAATTTGATTTTTGTAACATTAAATGAGATACTTTGATAATTTTAAGGGATCATTCTCAATTTTCTCCTAATGCATCAGTATGGTTGTGAGGTAAAATTAGATTGTTTTTCACAAAATGCCTTTTTATTTCTAGAATGATATGAAATTTAGAAGACTAATGCATTGTTGAAGGCCATTCGGGTAGTTATGACCATGTAAATCCCAAGCTTGGGAGCTTTGACAATCAAAGCCACTTTGTAGTGAATTAACCGTTGATTTGGACCATTACTTCTAATACACAGGAAAGTTCTGGAGGATGTACTTCCTCTGCTTGGAACAGACCAGGCTGTTAGCTTGATCAAGGATAAACTGAGTAATGGTGACATCACTGGCGAACGTGCATCTCAGACTCTAAGCATGCTGGGATTCCACATAAACTTCCAACAATCCTTCCTAGATAGCGTTCAGGTGAGTTCATCTTTTTATGTAAAGCTTGTTTGGATAGGAACATTGGGATGAGGAAAAACAACAATTGGCAAAGACTTTTTACCTCTCCTTTTTTTATATGTTTATTTTTTTTGGCTGCAGACACAATTCATTCCTTTTCATCATTAGGAATTAGAGAAGTAGTATCTGCCTCATTCATTGGAAAATTAGGTAAAAAAAACATTTTGCCAATAGTTGTTCCTTTACACTTTTTTTTTTTAAAATTTTATTTCACTCACTCTATTTTTCTATTTTATGGTGCCAATATGTTTTTTGAAGTTTTCTTTTGCCTTATCACTACTTTATATGAAAAGGTTGAGTTCTGGTATTGGCAGCAGAAATTAAGGGAAGTTGTTACATTACCTTTCTGTCCAGATTACTTACTTAACATTGCAGAAGTTTCTGTGGGTCATGAGTTATGTTAAAATTAGGTCCATCAGAAAAATATTTTACTCAAAGTTGCCTCTCTTAATCCATGCGTACAAAGTGTAAAGGCTTTTTGGTAAATGTTTTCTGTAATACGCAAATTAAGAGTAGTGTAAGGTTAGGCAATCTAGATATATAGATCTGATTGGGTGACTCTATTGGGTGACTCTATTGCTGTCATGCATTTGAGGGAATAATCTTTTGAAACATTTCAAATTACAAGATACTTTATGTTGTTGCAAATTTCACATTCTGATTCAGAAAGATCTGAAGGCTGTGCCAATTTGTGGAATGCCTGTAAAATATAAGTGAGTGATAAGGCCAAGATAACTTTGGCTTTAGTCTTTTGAAATGCGTGTAATAACAAAATCACATGGTATCCAGTGAGTTAAGTGAGGCTATTAATACCATGGATTTCAACATTGTAAAACAAGTTTAACAAACAATTACATTTTGATTTGACGTACATTGTAAGATTGCCTCTTGGCAAAACCACAGGAACTCTTCAAGCCTTTTATTCAGTTGCTCTTTTCAATTTCACTCATTCCGTAGGATCTTTGTAAGAGTACCAATGAACCAGAGTGCTGGCTGGCTTATGGTTCCCTGCTCAACAAGGCTTGCGGAGAGGGGAACAGACGCCAGTCCAACCAAGGCTGGTCCTGCGATGATCGCATGCTTATCAGCTACTCTAAGGTAAGCATAGGCACGCAGAGCATGAAGATGATCATCATGATGATAATGAGAGTGATAAAGATCATTTCTACAATGATGCATGTAGCTACATGTATATGTAATTTTCAACTAAATTTGATAAGTTATCTTCCTAGAGTCTGCATGAATTACAGTTCTGGGTGGTGTTTCCCAAAGAGTTAAGTTTGACTTAAAGACACACTTAAATTCCAGTTGCATGCTGTATATCACGTATCTCCGCAAGGGTCAGATTATGTTCAAGGGATGGGTACTATTGGGAAGTCTATCAATGAGATTATGCGTTAAATACCGCGTGCACATTCGCGCTTATGCATGACTCTAAGTCAAACTTAACTCTTTGTGAAACACCCCATGGTATACTAAATTTATTATGTTCAAATTGCCTTTTTTTTTTTTTTACTTCTGTGAATAGGTATGTTTTCGATTTCTTTTTTATGTTTGAATTATTCCACTAATGGTGATGGTGTTTACATGTGTATTGATTGTAGAGTTTAGGGGATGCAGTAGAGTAGACCTGATAAAAATATAGTGATTACATACCGGTAGATGTTCATGTCATTGATCATTGCTGTAAAGAACTATGGGAGGATTAATAGAGATGCAGAGTTTTGAGACAGAGCATTTTCTGCCGCGGTGTAAAAAACCTCTACCACTGTATCCTTACTACCAATTTAAATCATTTGAATGCAGGTTATTTATGAAAATATGATACAACAAATTTCTTTAGTTAAGGCAGTGATAATGTGATGTTGAATCCAAACCAATTTATTCATTCCCAGCCTCTGTACAATGGAACAAGTGCCATGTATCCTCTATCGAAGCGACGGGTATTCCTCAAGGCTTTAGGCAATGCTGGTCTAAATGGTCAAGCACAGAATCTTAAGCAACTGATCACTGATCAAGGCACTCCATGTGAGCTGAGATGTCAGGCTATATATTCCTTGAGGAAACTTACAGGAAGCAGCTCCAGGAAATATGTAAGATCTATCTCGTTTTGCTTCTTTCGAGTTGTACTTGTGGTAATTTGGATGTTTTCCAGCTCCAAAGAATCAACTGTAAGATTGTCTAAATTTGTTTTGTTATATGTAATATAAATTTGAATTGAAATTCCATATATACTTTCCAGGAGGACAGAATTTAGAATGATTTCTTTGTGAGAATATTAGGGAGCTTTAGATTGGCGTGTGAAGAGATTGGCGACGCGAGTAATGTGACGCGGAATCTTCGCAAAAATGTTGTTACGCGCATGTGCGAGACAGCTGTTTCCAGTCCATCCTGCGTCCTCCTTTCTTTCATGATGGTTCTGGGCACAGTTTACAGTCCTCTCCAATTTCGCGACGCGATCTTTTTTATGATGCAACAATGCTTCACCTTTGTCCGCGCACGATTTGTCTGATTAACTACGTCTTCCCGAAATCTAAAGCCACTTTTTCAACACGACGTGAGAAAAGAGGAGAACGTAAGTCAACCCAGGAATATTCCGTGTCACAGGACTCGCGTCGCCAATCTAAAGCTCGCTATTAATTCTTTCTGAGAGCTGATGAATTGGAAAGACTCTTAAGATACCTCTGAATTGTAAGCTAACAAATATCTCTTAACAGTGTGCATGTGCATGTTAATGTGTTGTAATTATTTAAATGTAAAGTTTGTCTTGATAATCAAGAAGCCTTCACAGTAAATTTGGCTTTGTATTGAACAGAACATACTGACTTAACTCGACAAAGATTTTTGTCATATTTGCTATAGCAAGAGAAGAGATAAACTTGTAAATGTACTTGTTACATCATTTCTCAGATTTTGTTTTCTTTGTATATCTCTTCAAAGTCTTTTCTTCTTTCCCAACCATATTCGCTAGGTCATCCAGCTAACCCTCGCAGTGTTCACCAACAAAGAGAACAGTGCAGAGGTGCGTATTGCTGCCTTTGTTGTGCTCATGGATGCCCAACCCAGTGCTTCCATCATGACGCTTCTAATGAGCAGCCTGGAGTCAGAGAATAGCGCTCAGGTGATAAGCTTTGTGTATGCTCACTTGGAAGCCCTGAGCCATCCCAGCATGCAGGTGCCTCATAATGTGTAAGTTATATTAAAAGTGTGGAGTACAGTAAAAGGGGCAATTTTCATGTGATTGATTTTTTTGCACTCAGCCGACTTAAACGCAATCGCAAATTTTGTAATTTTTGTGGACAGTTAGGATAACCGTGTTTACATGCAAAATAAACAAAATATTTTCGGGCAAGTGTAGTGCTGTGCGAAATGCGTGAAAATTTCCACACTGCGAAATATTCCACGTTTACAGTATTATTTTGTAATTGGCAACCAGGAACACTTCTATGATTATGAAGCTTGATTGCAATTTTTTTTTCTTCACAAGCATTTTTCAAACACTATATAATACATGTTTTACAAAGCATCAAATTTATTGAATAAGCTGTAGTTAATATAAAAAATATGACATCGCAAAATAATATTGATTGACCCATTGAGCACAATTTGATTTTGATATAACATGCATTTTCCATAGAGCCCAGCCCGAATAATCTTGGGCATACTATTCAACAAGTTGATAATCAAGGTATGTATATACGCAGTACCTACAGAAAAAAAATATACAAATTCATCAGTCAAGTTCTGAGAGAGGAATTTTCATATTTCTAACCATCAGGGCTCTGTTTCATAAACTTGTTATCAGTAACAACTGCCACATTTCTATGGCACATTTGCTCTTAGCCAATCAGATGCAAGGATTTTAGTAGCTTATAACAGATATTGCAACTTGTTTAATATTGATAAGTTTTATGAAACGGGGCCTTGATCTCAATTTCAAGAGAGGCTGTTCATGAATTTCGTTCTCAGAAACTTCATTTGACAAGTGTTTACTTGTAATTTCCTCAGAAAGAAGAAATAATGTTAGAATACCTTAACCCATTAAACATGATTTGTTTCCAGTATAATTTTTTTTTCATAGACCCATAGTATTCAAGGGATTAACTGAGTATTTTGTTGGTTTTTTTTAGATCAAATGTAGCAAAATTATTACTAGAGGCAACATCTACTGCTGACTATGGGTTCCAGTACTCCAAGAGCTACAAGATGGGATTTGAATCAGGTAATATTCTAAAAATAAATGTCCTTGGCAAAGCAGAAGTTTATATAATATACTAATCTCAATTAGCAAACTTCAAAGCATAGTGTGTGAGAACCAGTAACTTAATGTTTATTGAAATGTATTCTTTGTTTTATAAAGCTGTTGCATAACAAGGATAGTTATGTGTGGCCTTTTCATTTTAACATTTATGTTTCATAAGTTTTCGAATGCAGCGATTCTTCATGGAGAGGATCCAACAAAGCTCAATTAAATTGTCTATGCAATTTTGTATTTCAAGTTTGTTCAACTGTCATAAAATCAAAAACAGATGAAAGCACATATGCACATTTGAATGTCTACCTATATACAGATACATGCTATTGTGCATCTCTTTTCAGTTGAAGATAGACTGGGAATGTTTGCCAACCTGAAGTATGTGATGGATCAGAATAGTCCCTATCCATTAGGATTAGCAGCCAAACTGAACACTCGCCTGTCTGGCTTTAGTCTGAATCCATTAGAAGTCGGCTTCAAGGCACAAGGGTTGAGGAAAATGTTAGAAATGTTTTGGAGCAACAATGCTAACAATAGTGAATCATTGGACCCCCTTCTAGAAGAAATAGATCAGCAGGTAAGTAACTAATCCTGTGAACACTAAAGGCCATTCAAATATGAGGGGGAAACCGGGGAGTGTTTCCTAAGGGGGTTTTTAAGCACATTTTATAAGACGCAACGGTCCTTTGTTGTGTTATTGCCATTCATTTTGTACACAAAAAACTATGGCTAAAAATACCCTGCGGTTTCCCCCCTCATATCTAAAAAAGCCGTAACCCTAAAAAGACTACGCTTTTTTTGAGTGGTGAGGTTGGGGGGGGAGGCTTATTAGCTCCCCCCCCCCTCAATAACTTGGCCGTGACATGACAGATTGCTCCAAAATTTTGCACGGTCTTCACGAATCATGTAGAGAACACAAATCCATGTGTTTTTTTTTTGTAAATCCTTATCTGAGGAAATGCATTTTCCCATTCATTTCGTACACAAAACTCAGAAATTCTCTGTTTTCAGGCTGACATGAGGTCACAAAAGGTCCCATGACTTGGCAACAATACGACAGATTTTCATAAACATGTTGTCAAAAGATGCACACGACTTTAAAGAAAAATGTCAAAAAGTGGCAGGGCTGTGAAAGGTAATAGCCCATATTTACAAGTGGCACCCAATCTGCACAAAAGTTTGCTTTAGATTGCTTTTGTAAGCCACAGAAAAACACTCGTAAAGTTTTAGATCCCAGTACATTCCCGTCTAGGATTGGGAAGGAAATATTCAACACAAATTTCTTTTATTTTCTTTGTTTTGTAAAGGTGACTTCCATTCATTTTTCACTTATTCTTTGGCATATTGTTGTTAATTTGATAGCATGATAGTTGTACATAAAAATCTGTCATTTGAAATTGAAATTTGCTTATTTCTCTTCAAATTCTGAAACAGTGGTGTGCAAATGTGGTCTACTACTTTTAACATACTCACTTTTCTGTGTGTCATAAGATATAGAAATTTTGTTTTTATGAAGTGGTTTGCCGCATTAAGTGGGACTGAGGCTTTACAACCATCTTGACAAATCTGTAGCATTTTAAAAAAGACAAAGTTCAAAGATGCTTCATTGTTCCAACCGCTGCAGCTTGGTATCATGTTCCGTGAAGACTCTGACCCTGTGGCAAGCCTGTACTTGAAGGCATTTGGTAAGGAGATGAGAGGAGTAACCGTGGACAAGAGATCCATCCTTTCATTGATGAACCGAGGTAAATTCAGTGCTGTTTTTGGTTTTAACTGTCCAGTTAATTATGATATCCTACCATATATGGAGTGGGAGACACATGATTGTCTTTTTGCTCTTGTACTTTGAAACAAATTCAGTACTTGTACAATTTGATATCACAAAATAATGTTTTTATCAGATTGAACAGTGAAATAAAAAGGAAAACCCATTTTGATGAAATCTTAGCATATGAAATCTTATTTAAATGCAGTTTGTAAATTTGGAGGTAGTTTAGGGATAAAGATATAGGGTGAGGTTCAGTGATATTTCAGTATTTTTTCTCTGTACCTTTGTCATTTTCCTCTGGTGCTTCACCCTGTCTTGTTTTTTTTCCGTTTTTTTTTTGGTCACTATCTCTGATATTCCATAGCTCCTTTACTGCCTTTTCCTTTTACATTACAAGTACATGTATTAGATATTTCTTCCATTGTTTGTTTACCTCCCCCCCCCCCTCACTCAATCTGTCTGCCTTTGTCTACTTTGCCCCTGCTCTCGATTTGTTTTATATTACCTTCACACATACTGCTATTTTACCACATTTCCAGAGAATATCCAGGAACTCTTCTCCAACCCCAATGTCTCATACCAGAAGGCTACATCCTTGAGTGGAGGATCCCTGCAGATCCCCACATCCTTGGGCATCCCCCTGACCCTGAAGCTCTCCAGCTCAGCAGTCATGGCTGTCAGTGGGTCCGGAACCACTGTCCTGGATCCTCCTCGGGTCAGTGTCAAAGGTTATTTCAATCCACGGTAAGTTTTATCAAATCTACTGGATCGTTACTCAGAGAAAGCGTTGTAGCAGTGCAGCATCACCTTGTAAATGAAGGGTATTATGTTTTGTCAATAAGTTAGAAAGACACACCTGTGACCTAAATTTTGTAGAACAGTCATACATTTATGTCTAATACTACTAGATCATCAGTGAGGGAAAGCATTCTAACATGATAGCAAGCATCTGATAAGTATACATGCATGTACTCTAGTTGTCAAGTTTTGTATAATAGATGTATAATTATATAGCCTCAACAAGAGGGGATAAATTGTATAATGAATGAATTGAACAGCATTATTTGTCTTATGCAACAAAACTCCTGGAAGATCCTTGTTATTTGATTTTTAAAAAGGATCATTTTTTAAGACTGGCCTCTAAAACCTCATTGCAATGTTCATGTCATTCAAGTCTTGCTGCAGAGATGATAGGAGACATGGGTGTTAGTATCAATGGATCTATCAAGGTTGGAACAGCTCTCAGAGTGTCCCTCAACTCCTCTCTCATCCTGGATGGATCTGTCAAGATAGATCTCCAGCACCAGGACTATTCGGCCAACCTAACCACTCCACAGGAAAACCAGCAACTTTTCTCCTTCAAGACCAAACCCTTTACCTACTTTGATGTGACGAGTTCTGTCTTTGAAGAGGTGAGTTACAGTGTACTATGGGGCTTCTTCATGTGAAAGCTGTTGAAGATGACATTTTTGTTGATTCCAGTGTTTTGCGTTGACCTTGGTGAATGCTGATGATCAATGATTTGTGATTTTGATGTTTCATGTAGTGAAGAATACCCAGTTATCTCAGTGATGATGTTTATGAAGAATTAAATGAGAATTATAATAGATAGTAGATTGGTAGAAGAAGTGTTAATTGTAGAAATACCCATGCTCATGTATATTAATGTCATCAAAAGTCTTGGCATATGGAATCCTGTCAATAATTAGAATAACACTTAGTGGTTCCATTATGTAGAAATGATAAATGTGATGTGGAATTAACCTGTGAAACTAAGCAACATACATACATATTTAATGAAGATACTGTGCATGTATTATTGTGGAGGTGATCATATATTTCATTGTTGTTATTTGATATGTAGACTGGACACTCGCAGTTGAATACTTGGGAAATATCAAGGGTTGAGAAACCAAGACCCGCTAAGGTGAGTGTAATTTATATGTCTCTCTACCATGTAAACTTCAAGGTTATTTGGATCCCTACATAATGATATTCTTGGAAAAAAAATTTTCATCATGAGTTCCTGATGCAGTAGTCTAAGGGATACAGCAGTTTGTAAAGATATGCAAAAAAGGTGGAATAAAATCAATAAAGTTGAAGGACAAACCTTGAGTATCATCACAGTACCTAAGATTACTGGTGAAATATTTCTTTTATTGAAAGTAAGCAGAGAATTGACTAATTTTAGTTTAATGCAATGCAATTTTACTTTGATGTGAACCCCCTTATTTGATTGTAATATAAGAAATGTGTTAATTTCTCGTTTAGGGAGGACTTGCAATCATCCATTTCCACTGTCTGCTAACTTTTATTTTTATGTACTTGTATTTTTAATTTTACAGTTCAAAGTGGATGCTCTTGGAGTGGGACTTGGTGCTTCCTTCATCCATCCATCAGATAAACTGTCCCCTTACTCTCTTCTTAGAGGTCCGATGCAGTTAAACATAAGTATTGTTCCAGGAGAAACAACTCCAAAGGAGATTCAGCTCCATCTAAGAGTCAAGGACAAATATGAGATGGTTTTAAAAGATCCTCATGACGAAAGATATCATCATCATCACGACTCTCCCTACATCTGGAGTTTGGGAACTGCCGAGAGCAGATGGATGTCTGTGAACCACATTAGGGAAGTGATGGAAGATAGCAGATATGGCCATGGATACCATCATAGTGATGAACATCATAGTCTACTTGGAGATTATCACCATGGACACCACAGTGGTAGTGATGAACATCATGGTCTTCTGGGAGATTATCACCATGGACACCACAGTGGTAGTGATGAACATCATGGTCTTCTAGGAGATTATCACCATGGTCACCACAGTGGAAGTGATGAACATCATGGTCTTCTGGGACATTATCACGATGGTCATCACAGTGGAAGTGACGAGCATCATCATCACCATTCCCATTACAATATTACGAGGGTGGAGGAAGCACACAATCACACCTACCACCAACATGTTGATGGCAAGATTGAAATCAAAGCATATGAACATACTCATCCTGTCTACAAAGTAGATCCAGTGCCTCTCAACCAAGGTGGACATAATGAACATCATGGTCAACTTGGGGATTATCACCATGGTCACCACAGTGGTAGTGATGAACATTATGGTCTGCTAGGAGATTATCACCATGGTCACCACAGTGGTAGTGATGAACATCATGGTCTTCTAGGAGATTATCACCATGGTCACCACAGTGGAAGTGATGAACATCATGGTCTTCTGGGAGATTATCACCACGGTCACCACAGTGGAAGTGATGAACATCATGGTCTTCTGGGAGATTATCACCATGGTCACCACAGTGGAAGTGATGAACATCATGGTCTTCTAGGAGATTATCACCATGATCACCACAGTGGAAGTGATGAGCATCATGGTCTTCTGGGAGATTATCACCATGGTCACCACAGTGGAAGTGATGAGCATCATGGTCTTCTAGGAGATTATCACCATGCTCACCACAGTGGTAGTGATGAACATCATGGTCTGTTGGGAGATTATCACCATGGTCACCACAGTGGAAGTGATGAACATCATGGTCTTTTAGGAGATTATCACCATGGTCACCACAGTGGTAGTGATGAACATCATGGTCTTCTAGGAGATTATCACCATGATCACCACAGTGGGAGTGATGAACATCATGGTCTTCTAGGAGATTATCACCATGGTCACCACAGTGGAAGTGATGAACATCATGGTCTTCTGGGAGATTATCACCATGGTCACCACAGTGGAAGTGATGAACATCATGGTCTTCTGGGAGATTATCACCACGGTCACCACAGTGGAAGTGATGAACATCATGGTCTTCTGGGAGATTATCACCATGGTCACCACAGTGGAAGTGATAAACATCATGGTCTTTTAGGAGATTATCACCATGGTCACCACAGTGGAAGTGATGAACATCATGGTCTTCTGGGAGATTATCACCACGGTCACCACAGTGGAAGTGATGAACATCATGGTCTTCTAGGAGATTATCACCATGATCACCACAGTGGAAGTGATGAACATCATGGTCTTTTAGGAGATTATCACCATGGTCACCACAGTGGAAGTGATGAACATCATGGTCTTCTGGGAGATTATCACCACGGTCACCACAGTGGAAGTGATGAACATCATGGTCTTTTAGGAGATTATCACCACGGTCACCACAGTGGAAGTGATGAACATCATGGTCTTCTGGGAGATTATCACCACGGTCACCACAGTGGCAGCCATGAGCACCACCATCTTCCAATTTACAATATCACTAAGATAGAGGACCATGAACATAATCACACAGATTATCATCATGTAGATGAAAACGGGAAACCTTTCACATACCAACATAGTCATCCTGTCTATAAGATTCAGCCATTGCCGTTAGGAGAGACAAATGAGACAGATTACCATCATCATGGTCATCATAGTGGCAGTCACGAGCATCATGCTGATTATCACCCTGTGAACTACCTCCATGATGATCATCACAGTGGGAGCCATGAACATCATCATTCCCATTACAATATTACAAGGCTGGAAGAAACACACAACCACACCTACCATCAACATGTTAATGGAAAAATTGAACTTAAAACTTACGAACACACCCATCCTGTCTACAAAATAGACCCTGTTCCTCTCAAACATGCCCAGGATCACCATCATGAATATCACAGTGGAAACCATGACTATCATCATGACCATCTTCCATTGAAAGATTTGTCTTCCAGTGATAAAGCATCTGTGAAAGAAGCTGTCTTGAATAAGGCCTTAGAGATGCATAATTCCTTGCTGGATCAAATCAGCAGCTTCTTTGATGCTTGGATTGGAAAAAATGATTCCGAGCCAACTTTGTCCACAATGAAACAAATCAAGAGCTTCTATAATGATTGGATTGGACAAAATGATTCAGAGGCAACTGTGCCTTCGACCTCAACTCCTCCAGAGAATATTGCCCAGGAAACAACCCAAGCACCTACTACCAAAGACAGAGCATGGCTCCAGGGTGTCATGGATGTTATAAATCACAGATTTGGACTGCATCACTTTGATAGCAAGCCAAGTACACACCATGACATCCATCATCATGACAGCCATGAGCATGGTCACCATGATTACCATCACCATCACACAGAGACCAATGACACAGTGCATGACCCTCACCATGTTCATTACAGCCATGATTACCACCACAGCCAGGATTATCACCATGCTCATCTTACACTGAGTGAAGCTTTTGACAGAGCATTTGGTAATCTTGATGCCAGCAAGTATGCCAAGATCATTACAAGGAATTTCTTCTTGAATGTAAGTGCTAACCTTCTTTGCAAAAGATTTGCAGTCGTAAATTTCATTTGAGAGTTAAGTGTACACTGTAAGTCATTGAGATCACTGTTTAGCCAGTCAGAGATTTAGAATTTGGAAGCCTTAAATATATCTGATATCTAAAAGAGATTATTCTGAGTATGCTAACTTTCTTACATAATCATTTTTACTTGAGTTCAGTATTGAATCCCTTTGATTTTCACTTGGTGCCACAAAAAGCAAAATAAAAAAAATAAAAAAATTTCTTTAAAACGTCAAAGATGTTCGTGCAAGTGTTGTTTTTTGGCTTTTTCTAGGCCTCTGCAATCATGAACTTGGAGGTTGGACTTTCAGAATTTCATAAGACAAGGTGCAAAGAAGTCCTCATAGACACTGATAGAAAGAAAATTAGCAGTATTATTTCATTTTGATTTTTATAGATCACAACTAAGGGTCACAACTCTAGTGATGATCGCACCGTCATGGTCAAGGTCAATGCTGATCTACAGGGTCGTAACCACAAGGCTATCAACATGCAAGTATTCCCAGCTGTACAGCTTCCAACTGAGTTAGAGAATCCTGAGGCACCCCTGCCTTACAGCTCTCATCATGATCACCATCATCACCACCATGATGAAGACCCGAAACAGGTTTGTCACAAAACTGTTTCCAGGGGGGGTGTTTCATAAAGCTGTTCGTAAGTTACGAACGACTTTACGCAAGACTGGTGATACCTTCTTATGCTACATGTAAATGAATGAGAATCTGATTAGCACCCAAGAACATGCTCCAGTCGTTCGTAAAGTTGTTCTTACAAACAGCTTTATGAAACACCCTCCAGGATTGTGTCCAAACTCTGAATCAAATGTACCTACATGTACATGTGAACTCAAATGCTTGTAGATGATATATTGACTAGAATAAATGTACCAGTGCCTATGCATCAGAGGTCTGCATGTACCAACACACTGAAGTTAAACACTCCAGAGAAAACATTATGTTATAACTTCGAAGTAAGGTATGAAATAATGTTACTTTCACTAAACCTTCTAATGAGAGTTTATGTGTTTTAAAAAATGACTGGCTTCTAACTTACATAGGGGAAATGTTAAATATTCATTTTGGGTTTTTCCTAACAGGTGTTCTGTATGCAGTTTGAAGCTGATCTTCCGTCTTTCAAGTCTGAGACACCAACCCAAGCTGCAGTACCCCTCCAGGGCCACTACCACCATCATGACTCTCATGGTCATGACTTCCATGATGCTCTCCACCATGGTGTCAGGAGTGGGATGTCCCAGCTTACTTCCAATGACACAACTCCAGAGTCTCTGCATTACCATCATCACAGCCACAGTGATGAGCATCACGATGTACATATCCTTGAAAATCTCCAGGAGGATCATCTGCATCATCACAGTGATGAGCATCTCCACGGGGCTACCCATGACCTTCACTACCATGGTCATAGCAACGAGCATCATCACCTTGGAGAGCTGAATGATCAGCATCTTCATCACAGCCAGAGTGATGAATACCATCATGATCACCTTCATCCATCCTCCAACACCACAGTTCATCAAGCTGTGCCTCTACTTGCTGGACACCACCATCATGACAGTGATGAACACCACCATCCAAGTGAGCTCCATGATGTTCATCACCTCCACCACAGCCATAGCGATGAGCATGATCACTATCATCATGTACACCCATCATCCAATGACTCCCATGACCATCCTCTACCCATCTCCCATAGCCATGGGCCACTGGCTGAGATTGGACCTCAGGCTATGTTCTCGCTGAACATGGGATGGGGAAAGAGCTGTTCATTAGACAAACAAGTGAGATTTAAGGTGAGAATTGAGATATTTAGTGGTATGTAATAGATGAAAAATGACTTTTTAAAGGTCATAATCATTAGTGTAGATATTGGGGCCACATGGACACCCTTCCTTCCCCCATCAATTTACAAAGTAATGATAACAAGAAAAGGGCATGAAGTAAAATGAAGGGTGAGGGGATATTTTTCATAATAAGAAAATGATACCACCACTCTCATAAACTGTCCTGAAGTGATCACAATCTTTCGCATTTCATCCATTTAGTAAGGCTTTGGCCTCCTTTCCCCATAACACGAGTCCCCAAGTGGAAATGGATTAGAGTGTTTTATAATGCATCTTCTTACTTGGTGATTTAACTTATACATTAAAGCTTTGCTGGCTAGTCATGTTCTTGGTGCTATATGTTCTATCCTTAGGCACTGTTTGAAAGGAGTAGCAGCCAGCGAAAAGATCTGAGGTCAGATTCACCCACCATGCAGCAATGCAAACAAGACAAATTGGAAGGCAACAGGTTCTCTCCTGCCTGTAAGGCTATCATGACTGAAAGAGAACAGCTTAGAGCTATGCATCTCAGCTTCAGTCACCAACATGTAAGTTCTTGTTAACTTCACCCTTCTCGGTTATTGACAATGTTTTGATCTATGAACATATGCTAATTTGGTGTAATAGAACCTAAAAGTTTGACTGGGTAGCAGTTTCTGCTCTATCAGTGTATTACCTTACTTGTGTTTCGGTTGTAAGTGTGAGTGATAATTTAGATAAGGCCTGTGTGTATGTTAGTCAATATCTGTCTATATTCCCCATCTGATTTTAAGAGTGGATTTGCTTCAAACTAAGCCAAACGATATTCAAATATCATTTTCAAAGTACATTGCACATTTACAGACTAAAATGAAACTTCTTGTTGCTTATATACATGTATGAAGATCATTGGCGTAAATCCTGGGGGGTATGGGGGGATATATCCCCCCTGACTTTTTCAAGAGGGGGGATGGCATGTACAAATATCCCCCCCCCCCCAAGGAAGAAATGATATTCGAATTAATCAGTTAGTAAAATTTTTAATAATCTGTCATAAACAACCATCTTATTTTAGAATTTATATTTGGCAATGCGATTGAAAACCAGAAAAGTAGTTATTTTTGTGCTCGCTCGCTTGTCATATTTTAGAATTTTTATTTGAAAATGTGATTAAAAACCAGAAAAGTGGTTATTTTTTTGATCACTTGCTTCGCTCGCTCGTCATATTTTAGAATTTCTATATCAAAATGTGATTAAAAACCAGAAGAGTGGTTTTTGGGGGGCTTGCTCTCTTGCAAAATAAAAATAAAATCATGTATAATGGGGTCTGTGAGGGTGTGTGTCTTTTTACTCAAGTGTGAGTTCGACAGAAAAAAAATATGTCCCATGGAGGTGCCGTGGTCGAGTGGTCTAAGGCGCTTGACTTGAGACGCGAAGGTTGGGGGTTCGATCCCCGCGATATGGCACTTATGCCCTTGAGCAAGGCATTTTATCAACATTGCTCTTTTAGCGTACATCAAATAAATGAAAAAATGCTATAGGCATCATTGATACCAACATGCGCATGTGTTTTTTTTTTTTGATTAAAAAACAAAATGGTGATCATCCCCCCCACTCCTCAAAGTGGATTTACGCCGGTGATGAAGATATATGCAAAGACACTTTATATTGATTTGAATATCAATATTGCTCGTGACAACTCACTTGTATTGTGTCCATTCTTTGATGCCACTCTGGAAAGAACAAAAACATTAATCTCGTTTGACTCTCATCTGTCTTGAATTCATGTTTTCATTCATATTGACTACAATGAAATTAAAATGAAATATTACACTACTTGTATTTTCCAGTTACCTTACTCTGTGCAGACGGGTATATCTAATGCCATAGAGAATGTGAAGCATGCTATGTGGAACAAGGCTAAGATTGAGACTGCTGATGGAACAGATCTCCATGGACAGGTATTCATTTTTGATAAAATCTCTTCAAAAATATTTAACTTTTAGGAGATGGTCTCATTTTCATTTTCACATCAAAGCTTTATTTTATAAAGTTACCTTTGGCTTGGTATGTATTGTCTTAGAATATATCATCTGTTCAGAGCCAGAAGGGCTCATATCATTTTATACAGATTTAACACCCTTTTGGCTCCAAACAGACGATATTGTGGAATTGATGTGTGCTTGTCTACTGGATACATCACTGGACTGTGGATCACATGGTTTGTGGCAAGACATTAATCTACATTTGCCACTCTCCACCCAGGTGTGGTAAATGCCTACCCAGTAGGAAGAAATTCCTTGAAATGTTAGAGCACCTTGACAGCAGTCGTGCTAAAGTAGGTGTAAGAAAAGTGGAATGCCAGGAGTGTCAAATTTGACGGACATAAGCACTATACAAGAACCCATTATAGAGCTACAGTACCAAGAAAGTGCTGAATGTACTGGTACCTTCAATGAAAGATGGAAATTACATGTACTCTTGAAATAACTGTTATCTTGATCTTGAAGAATATACATTGATAAACAAATGCAGCACAAAATTACATAAGGTAATTTAGCAAGAAGGTCATTAGAATGGAATGATCTTGTCTGCTTCAAAGAAGTAAATACCTCAATTTGTTATGAATACTTTTTGAATGGTTAGTAGTTAGAGAATATGATTGTTTCTTACCTATTGTATATGTATCACACACCTTAGGAAAATCTCCCATGCAAAAGGAACCATTCAATTAATAGTAGAATTTAAACATTCATGGATACCAAACATACAATGACCCAAACTGTTGTCCAGTTCTTAATTCTTTTGAGCTTATTCTTTATGAGCTTATAGAACCAATATACCAATGAACAAAAACTAAATAATATGTCCTTGTGATTAATTTCAAATATTTCATCAACAGATGTTGCTGTCAGCTATCCTTGATGACTCCCTGGACAAGGTCAACCTCACCGTGTCTGAGCCTCATGATCTGGTGAGATTCAGCAATGTCAACCTACCCTTCAAGGTCACTCCATATGCCATCAGGAAACCTTACTTTGAAGAATTCATGAGCACTATGATGAAGCAACCGTACTTTCGTAAGACAAATCCTATAATTTCCATTTGTTTTCTAGAATTTTGTACAGATTCCCCATCTTAATTTTTGAAAGGCATTTTGGAATGGAGTATAACTTTCAACTGATTTGTCATTAAAAAGATGTTTAGTACTGCAGAAGTGGAAAATAGCATTGAACTCACACATACTTAAGCTTTTCGACATGCACTTATCAGAGTATATTACATAAATGAACAGAAAGCCGAAGATCAAAACAATATAGACGGAATCAAGGGAACCACAATTTGCGAGTATGACAAGCTTTGAGTAGCTGTCAGGGATTTTGATTCGCATGTTCTTGTTCGGATTTCCTATTGTTTTGGTCTTTGCCTTTTTGTTCATCCATATGGTATATGCTCATGACCATTGAAAAGATTAAGTATGTGTGTGTTCATTGCTAATTCCAGATACATGTATGGCATGAAGAGTTTGTGTAATCACTACAAGAAATCAATATGTCACTAAGGAATATTTCACAATTTTGTATAATATTATACACTATCATTAGTGTTATGCCTCCATCTTATAATTTGCATTTTTTTCTTTGGTTTTGATAATAGAATTCTTTAAATGTTTCCTATATCATTTTCCTACATTTTTACTAAGATTTGTAGACATGTATCAAATGTAACTTAATGAATTTTCCTCATTAAAATTATGTAGAATGTTTGTATGAGTACTTACATATTGAAGAAGTTAAATTTCTATATCATAGCCTATCTAATATTGTTCTTCAAAACTGATTTCTTTCAGCCAAATGTACCCTCTCATCTGACGGTCAGATCATCACATTTGACAATGTGAGCTACCCGTATGAATGGTCGGAATGTGAACATGTAGTCGCCAAGGACTGCTCTGAACAGAAGAGATTCACTGTACTGGCCAGGAAGCTTGGCGAGAAGAAGGCAAGTGAGAAAGAGAGAGAGATAGAGAGGGGGGGGGGGGAGGAAGAGAGAAAGAGAGAGAAGGGCAAACAGAGAGACAGCTAGACATACAGTACCTGTATAATGGGTGGAGAAAAAGCATAGAAATGTATAGAAAGGAAGAGATGGTGCACTTCAAAAAGAGATAGAAAGAGACACATCATGATGTCATCACACACGAAATGCAGACAGAAAGTTTGTTGTCGAGAGAAATAGGAAGAGAGTCAGAAGAAGAGGATATTTGACTTATGAATATATACACACTGTACACAAGGAAAGGATGCAAGAAGAGAGAGGATGGGAGAGAGAATGTTACAAAACAGTAAGAAGCAGGGATATAAAAAAAATAAAGTAAACAGGGAAAGTGCAATGAAATGTATTGTGTTATGTCCTAATAGTAGTAGTAAATGCAGAAGCTGTTGGTAAACACAGTCTGCTTGTGAAGCAAATTATTTAAGTTTTTTTGGGGGGTGACACTTTGAATGGAATTGATTCTAATAGACTGTAACTTTTGTTATATAAATTACTCCTTTTCAGGCGATCACAGTCTTTGTAGGGGCAAACAAATTGGAGTTGATTCCTTATGAGCAATCCCCCATCATGAGCATCATGATTAACGATGAGCTCACTATGTTGCCTAAACAATCCAAACTGGTCCTGTTTGATGATGGTACCAATGTGACAGAGCTTTCGGAACAAGGCAGGGATCTTCGAGTCCAGGCGCCACGACCACAAGTCATTGATGCAGTAAGTTGAAGTCCAACTACTCTCATTGCAGATCAAACAAATATAGAAAATGCAGTGCTCGTTGAATCCTGTATTGCCAATCGAGGAATAAAGGAATCCATTCCGTAGTGGTAGTGTTTCAGTATGTAAAAGTACATGTACACCTGAAGTCTAAAAAAAATAGTGTAGCTCTCATTGGTTCCTGTTTTGGAGAAACACTTCCTATTTTTCCTCAGTAAGAACTGTACATAGAATACTGAAGAGGCTACCCTGGGTAAACAAGACCTACATGTTACTGTGGAAGGTTGCCAATTGTGGTTTTGAGAAATGTGTCGGATATGCCAAGACACTTTGTGGGTCAGTTTGTTCAGAGTGGTCTTAGCAGCAAGTCTTTTGCAGTCACATAAAGTCTCCAGAAATAACTGAAATAACTGAATTGATGAACCAGTGCATCGATGATCCAGGTTGACCCTGAAACGGTTTGTTTTCCATAAATCTCACATGCCAGGATATCAGTAGAGTTTTATTGATGCATTTCCTTTGAAGCCTAGAATTTCTTTTTGATTTTACAGACCAGGAGATACCTAGAGTATGAAGAAGAAAAAGAAGAAATAGACAACCAAAACACTCCTGCAGAAGTGACATACGATGTTCAAGGAGCTGAGGAGGAGCAGCAAAGTAGAACTGTTCATGAAATCCTGACTGGTCATTCAGAGCATCTCCACAGCCATGACATACCACAGACAGAGAGCCATCATCATCATCACCATCATAGTCATCATAGCTTTGATAAGGTATGTTCACATCTTGCTGGAAAATTCAGTTTATACTGTATCTTGCAGATTTTACCAAATGGTGTAAATCAGTGACCACTGGAGAAAAGTTATACAGAAAACTGGCTTTTCTTTGAACTGCTACATATTTGTTCAAACAGTTTTGCATTTTAGTTGTCACCATATCACGTCTGATACAATGAAACAAGAAAAACATGGTGATGTATATTCCATTAGACTTGTTACTTGCACATTCTTATTGGAATTATGCGGAAACTTGGAAAGACTCAAGGACAAAGAATGCAGTCATCCCTTTCAAGAAAAACAAACCAACAATGGACGGTTTATCCTTAGTCACACTAATCTACTTTCATCTTTCCCCGATTATCACAGGTGCGAGGGGAGGACCTCTACTGGGGTGGCCTGACCCAATATGTGGAGCTTGCCCTGAAGGATAAGGAAGAGGACTTTGAGAGGTTTTACCAGCCCCTCTTGAATGGATCCAACAATGCTCCACCCCAACCCAAGGAGACCCTTCGCCTTCTCAGGATGGGGAACAGTTACCTAATCATCGCCAGGAAGGAAGGCCTTGTCATGTTCTTTGATGGAACCAACGTCAAGATTAAGGTACTGGAACTATACAGACTTTTCATCAGTTTTACCAAAACCTAACCTTCTTTTTATTTTGTATCAGTTTAGATGTTATAAATATACTGGTAGATGTTTTATACTTCCAGTTGTAGATTCCAAATACATTGTATATTTTGAACACACTTTTTCTATTTATATCAACATTTGTATTCCTGTTTTGAAGAAGTATTTTTTTTAATATGCTCCTCTTACTGAGTTCTAGATTTTCATCATCATGGGAAATTTTATGCAACAGAATTGTATCTGTAGGTTTTTCCATCCAATTTAATTATTTTGTCACTCAAATTCACTTTGTGTGCATTCAAATATATGCAAATGTCACCCTCAAGTGAATTGAATTTTTCGAATTATGAATTTAAGTATTTGATCTCAAGTAGAGTCAACCAAAATTGTGTACTTCAGTGCAGCTTGCATATTTCCACACAGTCCTTGAAACTAGTGCATTCAATTTAACGTTTGACTCAAAGAGGTTGTTTCTGATATTCAAAATCATTTATAGTTAATGTAGTTCCATGTACTGCTCTGTGCATTCATTTTTGAAGATTTATAGGAGAATTACAAAGAAGTTACTAAAACTACAGCATCATGGGTACAATGCTGCTTTGATTCCTCGGGAGGGGGGGGGGGAGATCTGTATTCATTTGTAAGGGTGTGTAAATTAATTCAAATTCATTTTCATGAAATAATATTTGGGCTAGCCATGGAGATTCACTTTTTTTTCTTTTTTTTTCTTTCATTTTCTCTTTATTTCCTCTTCATATTCTGAATTTCTTTTATATAACATTCTCTTGATTTTCTCTTTATATTCTCTTTCTTAACCCTTTAACAAACTATTTTTCTCTTGACTTTCTCTTTATATTCTTTTTCTTATCACTTCCATTCTCTTTATATTCCTTTTCATTTCTCTTATTTTATCTTGTAGACATGTAATCATATTTACCACAATCTTTTTTTTCACATATGAATAGCTGAAAAATTTCAAACAATTATTTTTTCATCTGTAGGGGTATGTTTGTTGCTGTTTTATTTTTTTCATCATGGTAGCTTGACTAGAGTTTATCAGGTTTTCTTTCATCTGTTCATGAGCAAGATGCCTTGGCATTTAAGATTTTGCTTTGATGATACCACCGGATGCATTTTTCTTGACTGATTTTATCCACATTTCCTCTGCAAGCTAAACTGTGTATCTCACTGAGTGGCAGATGCTTGTGAACGTAACGAATTTTGGGTTTCGTCAGGGTTCATAAAAGGTTGCAAAAACGTTCGCAAACAGTTTTAATTGTTGCAGATAGTTTTTTATGGCAACAAATTTTTTAACATTCAGTTCACTTAGAGAAATGGAAAACATTGATTAATTCCCATTATGTACTTGATGAATTGTAGAAATTCATTTATGTATTATTTGTCTTTTATTATCCTGAAATTGTTATATTCTGTCCATTGAAGTGAAGCAATAAAATCTGTAATAATAAAAAAAAATTTTTTTTTAACATATTCAGGATTTGTTCACTGAGATTCATCCCATAGAGAATCCTTGCGATATATGCTGGTACACACTACAGGTTTATTCAGGAGTGATGCCTCAAGGTCATCCTATTTCAGAGTTAGCAGAGGATTGAACTGTAGTATTTTTTTGCGGACAGCCCTTTATGTCTTCATCCACTTTTTTGGTTTCTTGCTCCACCTCTTGGAAGCTTTTTGCAGCAACCACTGCAAATACCAAGATAGCAAGCATATCCGCAAGCTTGAGATAATTGATGTTTTGACTCTGAAAGACATCAATTAAGCCATTGGCGTAAATCCCCCCCCCTTTTTTGAGGGGCGGGGGGGGGGGGGGGGGAGAGGGTGATGGCATGTACAAATATAAGTGGGGGGATATTTGTACATGCCATCCCCCCCCCCCACCCACTTTTTAAGGAAGCAATGATATTTTAATTAATCAGTTAAATCTTTTATATACTATGTCATAAACGGCCATCATATTTTAGAATTTCTATTTGGAAATGTGATTAAAAACCAGACTCGGAAAAGTGGTTATTTTTGGCTCGCTCGGTTGCGAGTCAGTCAGTCGTCCAAAGTTTGCTCGCGAGCAAAATAAAAATTAAAGTGTGTGTTAGGGGGTTTGTGCAGGTGGGTGAGGGTGTGTATTTATTCTTAAGTGTGAGTTTGACAGAAAAAAAAATCAGCCAAAAAGTCGATCATCCCCCCCCCCCCCCCCCACTCAGAGTGGATTTACGCCAGTGGATTAAGCCTACCTTTGCTTTCATTTATCTGCCTGTAGCATTTGTTTGCCATTTTGACCAACTTGATAAGAATTGAATCGTTTTTAGATTGAGAAACCAAATGTATTGTGAAATGATTCAGTGCAAGGTAGCATTATAATCTCGGAATTTAAACTGAATGCACTTACTTGAAACTCTAATGCTCTTTCATGAATATGCAAGAACAGATAATGAAGCCAGCTGGTGATTAAAGTGAATGGTCATTTCTTGAAAAAGGTGCTCAAGGTTTACATTTGAACAAAACAAACTAGAATTGGTTGAGTAGTTAGTCAAACTGAACGACCATATTTCATATTTAAATGGCAATTCACCCAGGCGAGCTTGGCTTGCATTAAATTGAATGCTCCCACTATGAATTTGAGTGCCAAAAAGGATTGAATTGGACCTCAGGAAAACTTTAAAGTTTTCATGGGCACGCGAATGCATTGCGAAGGATGCGAATGTTGAAAAAATGGCACGGTGCAACATTTGCATTTTATGCTCAAAAAGTTTGCCAAATTTCCGCCGGGGTTTGGAAACATTGCCATTCGTTCGTTTGTAGTTTGGCAGAATTTCAAGAAAGTTTGAAATTTCTTGCAAACGTTTCCCGCATCCCACAAACAATTGATGACGCTTCCGAACCTCAGCGCAAGTTTGGTGAACTTTCGGCACATAAAATGCGAATGTGGATTTTGCCGGGGGTTTTTTTTGACATTCGCATCCTTCTCAAAATGTTTGCATACCTGTGAAAACTATGCTTAAAGTAAACCTGATTGGAGAGCATATGGTGCTCACACAGGATCGTAATTCATTTCATTATTTTCATATTGATTGAAATGACATTAATCAGCCCTTAAAAATAATGGATAGCTATGGCTAGAAGTTAACAACTGGGTATTAAACATTTGCTCCTCAGATTTCTCGACGTTACCAGGGTCTCCAATGCGGGATGTGTGGTGACTTTGATGGAGATCCTAGCCCAGAGAGAGAATTCATTGGACCTGAGGAAAAGGTTTACTCCACTGGACCTCATTTTGCCAGGGCCTACCAAGTAACCACACCAGAATGCGCAGCAGGTGAGAAGTCTTTGAATTGATTTCACTTTTAGATCTCAGGATTAGATTCATCTTATTTTCTCCAACTTTTTTTATACTTTTTTACAGAATGCATCATATGAAATAGCGGTTTGCACTTGGCATTTCCTTTATCAAGGAGTTAGATTCGATAAGGTTTAACTTTGTCCACTTTTATAAATACATATAACACAATGGCATACTTTCAAAAGAATCACCTTTGAAGGGCAGTTTTCATTCTGTTGTATTTCTTGCAGGAATAATGTTAAATTGTTTATTTTTAATGAAATGCTCTCAAAATTTAAAAGGTCACAAGTTTAGCTAATGCATTTACCCCCGTGTCTGATTTTCCCAAAGCATTTGCAAAAGTGTTAGGTGACAACATACATTTTCGATGCTTTTTAACTCTGCACATCCACAGTCTATTTCTTTTGTGCTATACTTTCCTGTGCAGGTGATAAATGCGCTCCCATCCCAAGGCTGATAATGAAACCGAAGGTCAAAGTTGGTGATGGATACAGGTACGACTGCACCTCTAACTTGCGAGTTCCACGGTGTAAAAAACCCAGCTGCGCACCAAGTGGATTCACATCTGTGCCAGTCAAGTACACTTGTGTAGGTAGACGTGTCTGCAAATCTTCTGAAGTTGACTGCGACAGTAACATTACTAAGACAACAGAAATCAGCAGCTATGTGGACATGCATACTGGATGTCTTCCTAGGGCAATATAGATCATTTAGTAATGTGTGATGTATGATTGTAAGCTGCTCATATCTTTCAGATTAATAAAGAGTCATTGTTTGAATAATTGCATTTCATTTTATTAAACAGCAAATTTTGTGAAGATGTTTGGAAGTGATCATCAATATTCAACTTTCTCTAAGTTTTTCCATCCATTCCTTTTTTTTAAATCATAGATGTATGTTTTTCACAAACAAGAATTTAAAATAAAATGCAATGTGATACAAGGCTTGAAATCTCAAAGCCTATACAATGCGTAAACAGGTGAAATAGAATGCTTCCCGTGACTTATTGTGATTTGGATGTTGGTGTCATATAATGTTCACTGAAATACACGTACATCTCTTTCAAAATGAAGTACATGTATATGCTTTGCATTTGCTTGTGCATCTAACTTTGTTATCAAATTCACTGAAGGCCACCGCACACGAACGTTTCTCTTGCGATGCGTCTCTTGCACCCGAGGCGTGCGATCCAAGCGCAGGAATTCAATATGCTGAATTCCTGCGCTTGTCCTTGTGACTGGCTTCAGACGAGCTTGCGCTTTAATATTTCTTGGTTGATGATGTCATTTTGAAGCGTAAGCTGAGCGCAGCGCAAGAAAAGCATGTCGTGTGCGGCGGCCTTATATAAACTGAATTTCAATTATATGTACATTCTCTTCTCTGTACTGACATTCCATTACTGAAAGCATTTAAAGCAGTATTATTCCAGGAATAGGGTCATTACATGTACTTAAAGATCTATTTAAAAAAAAAACACTCTTCTCATGTGTGATAGTTGATGTGCATGTCTAAAAAATGCTGCTAATTTCCATTTTTGCTCTCCACATAAAACTGCTTTTGTATCTTATAGATTTACACTTATTCTAAGACTCAAAGGAGCTAAGAAGCGATTTGATATTCATTCTGTAGTTCATTGGTAGAGAATTTTGTATTTCTATGTGCGACACTGGTACATGTAGGAAATTTTCGTATACATTCACATTTCATGTGCATTTTGCTCAAACTTTGTATTCTTACAAAGATAATAGAGGGATAAATTCAATGCAATAATCATGAGGCTTAAGAATTTTATTGCAGTTTAGTTGTTTGCAAGTTATGAGCCATTGAAATATTGTACCATCCCTATGCAATTTTGAATGTTTGGAATTATGAGATAGATATCTTTTCAGTGGTAAAGATTATAATTACTCCAATATTTGGACAATACAGTGTATATGTTCTGGTAGCTTTGATTACAAATCCTCTTCTAACAATACACAATGATTACTGCATCTGATGAATAATTTGCCTTGTATTTGTCAGAGTGTGAGATACTCAACTGATGAAGATAGCTATGAGCAAGGTTCAGTTTAAACCTATGAAGTACTTGTAAGTCTTCATTAATTCTTTAGATTGTATTTTTTTTGTATGTGTTTTTTGTTTGAAAACGTCATTCCCATGTAAATGATTATTTGTTATACATTGGCATGATTATTACGAAATAATATGAAAAAAAGGAAAGCCATGACATTTGACAAAAATTGTATAGAGATAACAAAATCAATGCAAGGAATTGGTTGTTTTTGACATTATTATGAAACGAACAAAACAAAACCGAAATCAATAAGGCCTTCAGAATTCACCTCTTATGTTTTTGTCCATTGTATGAAACTTTGTGAACTGATCAGTGTTTTCGTCTTCTAATTTCATAAGTTTTACAAATTTTTCTGTCTTGTCTAAATCTTTAAATTCTGTGATATTTCATACATTTTATCAAAAAGGGCCTTCCTTTTATCCTTTATATTTTGCACAGTTAATTATAATGTGAACTTCATCTTTCTCGTTTCCATATTGCAATCATTACAAATTTGCAAATGCAAGGAGATTTATAGAAGGCGTCTATGCCTTCCGGTTGTGAAAGTCGATTCTCATTCAACATACATTTAAATGTTCATAGATTGTAATTTATCTTTCAAAGCTGCAGAGTAATAAGATTTTGATTAAAAGCTTTCCCGGTATATTACTCTTATGCAATTCATACTGTGTGCTTACAATTGTTGTGTGAGAGCATTACCAGCTTATAACAAACAACTGGCCCTCCCAAATCTTTGAAATGACACATCTTTATTGTTGAGAAAAGTCTTATGAAGCACCATATATTTGAAGCTAGTTTTCATCTTCTGTACAAGTTTATTAATTAGTGCAAAATAAATAAAAGACTTGTATCAAAGGACTAAAATGGATACACTTTATTTATTTGATGTACCCTTTTTTTTTAATATATCAGTATTTTCCAAAGTTTGTACAAAAATTTGAAACGAGAGCAATCATATCAAAAGAGGATAGTAAATTAGATATTTTTTTCCCTTAGAGTCTAGTCAAGTGAAGTATTACAGGGAGAAGAAATACAAGGACATTTTATTTATGCATGTAATACAGATGATTTGCAGCAATAAGGGTTTTTACTGTTTAATATTTACTTATGCTTTAAGGAAATCTTTCCACACACTTTTACTGACAAGGTATGAGACAAAAATAGTTGAGTGGCTTGAACAGATGATAACAATGTGTACATTCTGTCTCTTGTAAACTTGAATTTGCCAATTTTACATCTGAATATCTGCATGTGCATGCGCATGTAATTGTACATACTTCTTACAAGGAGTGATATTTTTTCAACAGGCGAAAGAAGAAAAAAAAATACCAGTTGTAAACATGCGCATCTGAAACTCCTCCACTGTTCTCTACATGTGATCCAAAGCAGGTTGTATCTGGGATATGGGCCATGGACTAGCCAGCTACACATAAATAAGCCACAGCATTTCCTTGTTTGCATCAAAATTTTTGCATTTTCTAAATACCAGAAAGTAAGCTGCTGCAAAGAGGAACATGCAAAAGCACTTCCTTCAGAACATTTTCCATACACAATATATGGGTATCTTATACATTCACTCACTTGACATAATACATGTACATGTACATCTGTTCACAGATCACAAATGATAGTGCTAAAAGCATAGTTTACTCTCGATCATAGGAGCAAAAAAACTTCATTTTGGGGCGACATAAAGCATGAACCACCCCCCCCCCCCCTCCTTTATGTATTTGGTGTGATACCTGTTCTTAGAGTAGATTGAAGCACTTCCTTTCAAAAGTCCATATTACAGGTTCGTAATAGTTGTATGACTGGTGCAATGACGTGGTTGTGATAACAATGATGATGTTGATGATGACGATCATGATGGTGGCGATCATGCTGGTTTACAGATGATGATAATGATGAGGATGATGATGATTAATGAAAACTATGAAGAGAATCATAGTTTTTATAAAAACGGTGATGAAGATGGTTATGCAGAAATGAATACCAGTGTAAAATGGGCATGAAGTCAATGGTGACAATGTGAAGGAAACACTGCCAGGAAAAGGGTCAATGGACTACTACATATAATAAAGCAGCAAGTGCTTATATACAAAATCATGTGGAAACGGGAAGTTTTAGGAGACCAAGCAGACACTCATAACAAAGGAAACTCAATAGATGATAATTGCCTTTTCATGCCCATTCATTTTTTAAGACGTTTTACCTTTAAGTCGTTGTGCGAAAGAATATGTCCGGAACGCAAAATACTAAAAATGCAAAAATTAAACTGTCTATTTTGGCATACTGGAATAGAATTTCAGCAAAGGTCATGCCACAAGAAGATCATTTATCAATTTTCAAGGTCTACATGCTACCCAATGAAATTATCATTCATTGTTTGAAAAATTTGATAATTTCAAATTTTTAATAATTAAATAAATAATTTAATAAATAAGAGATAATTTAATAAATTCAATAATTTTCCATTTTTCGTTCCGGATATTCTTTCACATAACATAAAGATAAGACGCCTTAAGGGGCTATCACACTGAGCAGCGAATACTTGCGAATGTAGCGACTTTGGGGTTTTGTAGGGTTTGTAAACTGTTGCAAAAGATCGTTGAAAAAAGGTTGCAAAAAATCGCAAATAATATCAATTGTCACAAACTAATTTTTGCGAATTCATTTTTCCGGAAAAAGTTTCAAGCCTTTGCAAAACTGTCGTGAGCCTTTTAAACGGTTGTAAGACACTTGCTTACAGTCGCTAATAGTCGCCAGCTGTCTATCACAAACACTTTCGGAAACATTCGAGTGAATTTCTCTACAACAGAGGCGAACCCTGAATTTCGTCAACATTCATCAAAAAGTTAACGATTCAAAAAATTGCAACGTTTGCAAGCATTCAGCGCTCAGTGTGATTTCTCTTTTAGTAAATGCAAAATTAAATTAGATACATAAGATTCACACCTTAACTAATGAGGGAATATAGGCATTTAATACAAGAGAGAATGTAAGTGTTTTAAAAAATGATAAACTTTATAATAATTAAAAACTTGGCAAAATGTGTTCTCATACATTGTAGGGACAGCCAAAATTCTCCTTAGTTCAGGCCCCAGAACTAAAAATTTGTTTTCACAAGTTTTGCTGCGTAGATATAAAGGTGTCCCATCTAACCCTATTCAGGAAGCAAAATGAAATAGATTTTGCTTGCTCATGTAGCACTTGTAGGAAAATATGTGGGCAAACACCAGTTTATAATGATTCAAATTTGCATCGTTCACACTTCTTTTTCACCCTACTCCCCAGCTCCGCACCCAAATTGCAGAATGTATCGACAACAAAATCAAAATCAACACTTCAAGGTTTTGTTTGTTGGATATCTGTATAGAGCGCCCCAAGAGCTTCTTTGAAATGCTGCAGCTCTTGTTCAATGGTTTCGACCCTGTCTAAGGTTGTAAAGAATTCCTGGAGCTTTGGCTGCATGTTCTTTCCACTTGTTTCGTACACTCTGTACATTCGTTCTTCAAGAGCACTGCAAGTCAAGGTCACCTGTAGTCATTGTCAGAGAAATATGAAAAGTGTTGAGAAGTCCTTTGTGTGAGCAATTTGTAAATGGAAGAAAGTATAGAACATAGTGTATTACAAGTATGACAATACCTGTTCATGGAGTATTATTTAGGAGTAAACATTTCAATACTATTTTTACAAAAGGGTTGCAGATTTTTTTTTTTTTCACAATTCAATCAGAGAGCATGTTTTAGCAAATGACTTACAAATATGAAACATCGGCTCTGAGCAAAATACTTTAATTCCATGATCAGCTCAGCAATGTATATGAAACTCTATTGCAAGCAGAATCCCTGTACATGTTGACCTTTGAGAGCCCTTCTGACCATGTAGTATAAGACATGAGTAAATCCCTTTCAGCTCTATGCACAGTAATCAAATCATACAGTGTACATTGCACTGAGAGGCTCCATGCAGTTGAAATTTTTGATTCTCTGAGGTGACTGGCATAGCACTCTTTTCTGGGGGGGGGGGGGGGGGGGGGTTGGGGGGCACAACCCGAAAGAAAATAGTAACGATGCCAGCTAGTCACCAAAGAATCCAAAATTTCAACTGGTACCTCACATGAGGTAGTCTCCTTCAAAAAGATTAGGGTGGGGGAACAATAAGGAACATGTATGTCCCTTTCCTAAGTAAAAAAAAAAGTGAAGCTAAGGACCTTTCTGTGTGTTTGTGGGGAGGGGGGGCTGTATGCCCCACCCCTCCAAAAAAAAAAACTCAAATTTTTTTTTACTAATAAAACAATTAGAAAATTGAGTATCCCCCCCCTCCCCACACAAATTATAAAAAGGTTTGACATTTCTCCAAGTACACACATTTATCTTCAACCGGTAAATATTCCTTCAAATTAGCCTAGGAAATTAACAGAATGGATACCTTATCTTGAAGAACTTTTCTGAAGTTATCCAGCACATCTGTGTCTCTCTTCCTCTTCTCATTGATCTTGTCAATTAGCTGCTGAGCTTGCTCTGCCAATTCTTCTCTTGACGTAAGTGTCCTTTGCCTCTTATTCTTGTCATTTTTCATTGGACCCGAGTTGCTCATTCCTGATGAATGATGCGATGCATCGCCAGAGGCATGCGGTAGGTTCTCAGGTGTGCTGAAAATATCATGTAAAAGATCCTTTCCATCCTACTATGTCTGTAAGTTTTTTTTTTTTTTTTTAATTTTCCATTAGTGAAAATGGTGGAACTATTCATTTACTTAATCACAATGGCTAAAATAGATAGTATTTCCAAGTTTTTCAAATTGAAACAAAGTTCCTGTGTTGAGAGTGCCAGCAAGGTGCCCGAATTTCGCAACCGGCCAGTCCGATATCATCATTACAAAATTAGAACTGAAATTACAAACATAGGGGTCTACAACTTTTGTGAAATTTCCGATAATTTCTCTGATGTAAAATGGCTGTTACTAGTTTGCAAAAGGACATTTCAAATCAACTTTCATAGCACATGATGAAAATATTACAACAAAATACAAATAGGTCCCTTTACCTACACCATAGTCAACCAACACTTATCTGTTTTTATTACCTGTGAATTACCATAGGTGTCGCAGACAAATCTGCCTTTTCATTGCTACCTTCACGATTAGTTCCACTTGATGACTGATAATTATGAAGTTCACTGCGCATTCCTTCATGGCCTGCCATTCTCAACCTTGAAGAAAGACAAAACATGCTTTATGATAAAGCCTTGAAGATGTGATTAGGTGTCTAGACCAAATTTAAAACTATAAAGTATGCTCTAATTGGTTGAAAATTGATAGATGAACTAGTAATACAAAAATCACTTGGATACATGCAAGAATCTATTTACAATTGTTCCTTTTTTCATATTATAATTGGCTTTAACAAAAATGATAAAAAGCCCGATTTTGAAGAGTGTATAGCTGTATGATGATTAGATCCATGTCTAAATCTAATATAATGCAAATATGAATTAACAGTCAACTGTCAGAATCTAAACTTTTTTACATGTGTTTACTTGAGATCTTAAATTCTAATAATTCAATTAACAGTCAGTTGTTAGATCCAACACTGTCAGACTCAAAGTACAGTGAACATTCTTAGATTTGATTATCAGACTCCTCCATCAGGGAGCCCTCGTTTCTCAAAGTTAGACTTGGAACCAAAGTTTAACTGCTTGGATATCCCACTGAATTGTGTGCTGTAGAATTAACACGCGTTTCAAATGGGATGTCTATGAACTTAGACTTATGACAGTTTTGAGAAACTCAGCCCAGGCCCCAGTAGTCTAAAGTTACACTAACATCGTTTGAGTTTTTAAAGCTTAACTTTTTTTAGTCTCAACCTTAAGGCTTTATCAACAGTCAGCAACAAAATCAGCCCATTTCTAATGCAGCATATATTTTTTTTGGGGGGGGGGGCTCCCCAAGAGTCACTCAAGAGCATCCTAATTTAGGTGGCCTCAGTCCATTTATAGTACAGGCCTACTGCCATTTATGAAAAGGCACCATGTTCCAAGTGTAACTCACTAACTGGTGCACACATTTATATGTCAGTTATTTATAGACTGACTATAGCACTGGGCCCTGGGGTATTACTAGACCGAAGTGTTCTGTCTCTAACAGTCGTCGTTAGCCTCATATTTTTTTGGTAGGGTCGGCACTCCTCCTTTTTTGTGCCGACCCTACCAAGATACGAGGCTAACGACGACTGTTAGAGACAGAACACTTCGGTCTAGGGTATTACTAGACTAGAATCTAACCAGTTACATAGTAACAAAGTTAAGCAACTTGTTATCTAGATACTTTCTTCAAAAATGAGTATTCTAGATCTAGATCTAACAAAGCTACTAAGTCTAGAGGGTCTAACTAAGTTAGAGTAAGACTAACAGTAACAGTTAGAGTCCCTAACGTTAACTTGTTAACAGTTAACTTGGATCTAGAAAATAGTCTGTTAAAATTAGAATAGATCTTGACCAAACTTATCATCTTAAAGGGTCTATTTAATTTCAATTTTTAAACAGAAAGTAAGTTGAATATATCAGTATCAGCCAGAAAAAAATGGCAGAATAAACACTTGAAAGTTAGAATCTAACAAAGTTACACGAAAAAAGGACCGAGGCCAAGCCAGGTATTTTGTGCGCATTCAGTGCCCCGCAAGTCCGGGGTGAAAGCTTGCTATCTACCGTAGATATGAAACACGCGATGCCGATGGCCACTACCATACAACGCATTAATTTTTTTCCATTTCTCCAGTAAGACAGGCAATGTCTTACTTGAAACAAAAGGCTGAGTGAATATTCTACAGCTTAAATGTACAGTCAGATATGATAGCGTAGAGTATCTTTTGTATTCAAGAAAACTCACGATTTATCTTGTCCAAGACCAAAACAGTCTCCAAATGGCAAAGATGAATGCATGCTCAAAGTGCATGCTAGCTCGGTCAATTAGCCTCTATTTCAGGAACATTCTAAAAAAAAAAAATACTTCCAGTACGGTATCGATATCTGGGTGCCGCGTTGCATAAAAACTAACCCTACGCTCATCTATTGACAACGCCCCCGACAGCGCCGCAAACCGTCAGTTTGGTTCGCTTATTTTTATGTCTAAAAAGAAAAATTTGTGCTTATATGGTCTCACCAACTCTTTGGTCAACCAGCAAACTCTCCGAAATCCTCTTCTGAAAATGTTTTTGAAGAAAAAAGAAACGATTTTCTTGCCCTACGAAAATAATCTGTGTTGTAGCATCCATTTTACAAATCGAAATCAAAATTCCACCCAAAATTGAAACCAGATCGTTCAATTTCAGCTCTATAAATGCAAAAGCTCCCGCTCGGTCGCTTCACTCCTTCGCTCGCGTGTTAATTCCCTCAAAATAATATTGAAAATATTCTTGCCCCCCTAGGAAAAAATTCCTGCGTACGGCCCTGTACTTTGCCATCAATGGTAACTTTCATGGAATACTAGATTTTGATTGGCTGTTGAGCAACGTTACCATGGTAGTTGCCATGGATGGCAAAGTTATTATAATAGCAAGTTTTTATGCAACGGCACCCAGATAGGTGTTTGGTACTGAAAAATCGGGAGGGGGGGGGGATGAAATACAGAGTGATGGATCTATAATAGATCTACATAATAGCCTAATAGATGTAGCCTAATAGTTTCAGACTACTAGTAGTATATACTATTGACATTCATTTCTTTATAATAAAAAGATGAAAACGACGTGCTCACTTTATGAATATTTTGTAGCAAAACTTTTCGCTCAAAACTCTCCCGGTCTCTTCCCCACCCTCTCTCTCTCTCTCTCTCTCTCTCTCTCTCTCTCTCTCTCTCCCTCCCTCTCTCTCTCTCTCTCTCTCTCTCTCTCTCTCTCTCTCTACTTCCTCTCCCGCTCCCTTCTCTCATTCTTCCTCCTGCTTGCTTTTTTCCGCTACCTTGCTGACAATTTTTTCCGACACCACACTCTCCCTCCCGTAACCCGTCCGCATCACATTTCGTATTCCACACCTTTCCTTTTGCATCAGTCAGAAATAGAGTTCCAAACTTAAATCCACTGGTATGTTTTATTCAAATTATCCAGCGTATCAAATACACTCCTTGTCGTTTTTTTTTTTCCTCTTGCTTTTGAGGTTGTGTCCTTTTTTGTTGTTGTTGCTTGCTTCTTTTCTTTTTGCATTAGAATTTCAGGCAGCCATCGACAGATACAGGACTATTTTGTTGTTGTTGTTTTCTTTCTTCCTCTTTCATTCCCTTCTTTCCTTTCTACTTTGAGATATTCTTATACAAGCTTATGGGATCTTTTGTTGCTGACAGAAGTTCACGACTAATGATAATTTGGGGTCCAAAATATATTCCAATACTGATTCCTCCCATCATGTAGATGCCCCCTCCTCCTCAACTGAGTGAGCTGCTTTCAGGGTAGGTTGCAGCCCTACCCATCCTGATCCAAGGAAAGGCTACCGCGAAAGGCTCTTATAAATTAGTCTCCAAAGGGAGAAACTGTCACTGCAGGGCTGCCCTCTTAAGTACACTCAATGGATGCGAACTTCTCCTGTCTGCAAGGTTTGCAACTCCAAAGTTGCTCTCTTGTTCCTCAGTGGGGATCTAAGTTGTAAAAGAAGACTAATTCTCAGAATGAGAGGATATATCTGCCCAACTTTGACAAATGGAAGCAAGTGACATATCAGCCAAATTTGAGTTATTGATATTTCCTTATCTTATCTAGTGTGCTCTTCTTCCAGGCCAAATTTTATGCATGAACACCCAACCTGCTAAGAGATATATAGGGCAATACATCATGATATTGCATTGACGTCACTGTAAATAATAGATACATTTGCTCTTTTACAGGAAATGTCACTTTTGTCACTTGCTTTCTTTTGCCAAAGTAGATTATCCAGTATACAATACATAAGATTTAACTTTTATGTCGTCTTGCTGCAATTTGCACGAAATCCATATGATACTGATATTGCTGCAATTTGCAGGAAATCAATATGATACTGATATGAGTTTATTGCAAAACTATTTATTTTTAATAGTTATTCAGGAATATATACCACAGATTTTGAGTCATCTCAAGGCTTTAACACATTTTTTGCTAGAAAATTATGTACCTACAGTCTTTTACTCTGAAGAACAAGCTTGCTGTTTGGAAAAACGACTTCTCAGGTAAATAATGTCCTTGCGGAACTGCCGCAGTGATGGCCTCTTGCTTGGATGACTCTTGTAGACGCTGAAGCCGTAATCCCCAAGCTCTTTCAGATCGGGCATCTCCTGTGCAATGAACGCAGCGAGCCTTCCCAGAGAGTAGACGTCACTGCTTACGGAGAAGGGCTGTCCTTTCAGAACACACTCCGGAGCTAGGTTGTCGTACCGCTCTCGTCGCATGTAGGCATTCTTCTCTATCAGTGAGAATTGCATCGTAAATGGCATGTTGTTGTCACAGGCCCATCCGAAATCAATGATCTTGGCTCGCCACTCTCCCTGACTTTTAACCAAGAGCACATTGTTTTCCTTGAGATCATTGCACAAGTATCCCTCTTTGTGCATCATTGAGAGTCCATCAACTACATCCAACATGATGTTCATCCAAGAGTCTTTGTCCGGCTTGGGACCCTTGCCTTCCATGCAGTTCAGGATAGAATAGCTCTGACCCTTTTCCACGTCCCCGAGGAACTCCATAGCAACGCCGACCACGTTCCTGGCCATCTTGCAGCATCCGTAGAACTCTGGAAACCATTCCATGCATCCCAATCTCGTAAGGACTTCCATCTCGTTCAGAAGCTTCTCTATGGCCTCTCTCCTTATTACATCCCCACGTACTATCCTTCGAGGAAAACCGAATTTCTTGAGGGCAACTGGTTGGTTGGTAATTACATGGCGGTAGAGGAGGACGATCCCGTTCCTTCCACTCCCGAGTACGATGATTTGTGTCGGTTCACGAAATGGAACGAGGTCATCCATGCTAGTCACAATGGTGCCGGTTGTGCGTCTCGAATTTGGTGTAGTCTTCCCTGGGAAATTAAGCTTCCTGATTCCCAACCGGACAGCGACGTCCAAAGAGTTTATATTCGCAAGAGATATCTGGAATGTGGCTGGTTTCCGTCTACAAACAAAATTATAAAGAAACATCAGTCTTATATCTAAAAGTGGGGAGAAAAATTGCGGAGTCGTTACTACCTCAAAAACGATTACGGGGTAATATGCGAGAATGCTGTCCATACATCTATTAATTACCAAGAATTGAAAAGCCACTCTTAAAAATAATCGATTAGAAATGCTACCTGAAGTTCAACATTCACTCTGGTGAATTTTAGAATGGCAATTGTTTTTATAATTTGCCACCCCCTCTCAAAATCAATGTGAATTACGTATCTACCTGATAAAATATTGAAATAATAATTATGAGTACAGTAGCATAGCTTTTTTGTTGTTGTTGTTGTTGCTACTTTTTTCAGGAATTTGGTTTCTACCATTAGTACTCTATACTTGAACAGGGAGACAAGCTTTGGTTGTTATATATTGTCTTTAGTATTATCGACTTCCATCCATTAATCATGTGTTAATCATGTCTCTATCTTTTTTCTTTTTTTCAATATTGAGAATCATTCTGCAGTTTACATGATTTATGCTGTACATACATGCTGTATGAGCTGATGTATTTTTTTTCTCTCTTCATCAGTGTTCACTGATTTACCTTGGGAGTGGGGCGTCATAGAAAATATCCTCAGTACTATCTAAAGATGTCAGCTCGTCATCAGTGGTGGGAAGGGCATCGTGGAAAACCTCGTAAGAGCTGGCGTCATAGAAGATTTCCTCAGGGGTCTCACTCTCTGTCTGGGTTCCTGATGTCTGGACAGGCTTAGAAAGAAGGCTCTGGAAACAGGACAAATGCAAGATCCATTTGCAAGAAAGCTTCATACAAAAAGACTTAGCAGCGTTGCATTCAAAGTATCATAATACAGTTGCATAATATTCTTGAAAACTCATTGTGAGTGACAGATTGTGAAGTTGGCTTAACAGCCATAAATATATCAGAAATTAAAAAAAAAAAAAAAAAAAACATATCTGTAACATGAAAAGATGATTCTATAGGAGTTAAGACACCCGAATTTACAATGATTTACTTTGGCAAAGTGATATAAAATGATATAAAAGAATGCTCATGAGGCATCATCATTTAACGTACTGGTGGGGGTTTTAGGGGGAATTGCTGCCCCATCCCTCCCCCCCCCCCCCAAAAAAAAAAGACGCCCGGGGGGGGGGGGGTTCCCCAATCATTGTTTGTATCTTTTCAACATTGTCCTGCATCGAATTTTCTTGCCGACTGGACCCTCTTTTATTGCTATTCTTCGTATCCTTCAGAACATTTTTTTTTTGCTTATCAGCACTTGGAACCCCTAATTCATTTTTTTTATAGCGCAGCCCCCTTCCCCAGTAAATAATTGGTTCAACACACTACTGGATTAGATTAAACTGCATATTGAGTCGTCGCGATGAGTTCTTGATGTAATCTGAAACATTGTTTCCATACACCATCCTGTGATTTAAAAAAAAAACATACGAAAACATATTAGTAATACTTTATTTCTCTCTTATTATGTGTTTCCTTTCTTTTATCCTTTTCTTATTTCCTTTTCCGAATCTCCCCCTCCTTTTCCTCGTGCTTCTCTCTGAGCTCTCTCTCAAGAGAACAGACATTGATTGAAATGTGAACCTACCCGGAGCACTGCTCGTGCTTGTTCACCTGCATGTTTCTCATCTTCCAAACTACTTTTCAGCTCATCAATTTGTTTCTATGTCACACAAAAAGCAAAACAGAAGAGAAATGCATTAGGCGACAGCTCATTTAAGACGTAAATGTACTCAATTAAAATTTCGCTCCCTAGTTTCCAGTTAGGAATGTTAGACTTAATCTTCATTCTGGATTTGATGATTATTACATGACAATCTATTTATAATCGTGATTGATTTTGAGGGGTAGATGCTAGGCCCGTGCACCCCCCCCCCACCTCCCTCCCCTGTGTGTCTCTCAAAGAAAACTTTTCATTCAAGGCAAGTGAAATTTGGCACACATGACCACTTTTAACAAATGTTGTCATGGTATCCACATCAAGATTATGGGGGTAAACAATTCCTTGCTTTCTTGTTCCTTATAGGTTATGCTATTGTTTGTGAAATGCTGGTTGAAAAATATCATTATTCAATCTCATTCTCCGCTTACTCCTTGTAAATATGAATCATTTTCTTCCTGTTTGTTTTAGTTGAAATTAGTTATGTTTATTGTGTTTTTGTATATTTACTATCTTTATTTGTTATCTTGTATTTGTATACAGGGCCCCCTAGAAAACACTAATGGGCATGAACACTGATGGGACCATCTTGTTTAAATAAAACAAAATAAAGAAAGAAACAAACAAACAAACAACGAACAAAAATATATATATATTTTTAACATTCTTGGATCTGCCCTGGCTCAAACGTTCCAGAATTATGTTACTGTATATACTTGCAATTCAAATCATGAAATCACTTGCTATAAACAAAATATGATTTACCTGCAGGGTATTTTGAGAAGACTTAGCCTGTTTCCTGACAGTTTCTAAGCTGCTTTTTAGCTTAGCAGCTTGTTTCTGTGTATAAAGCAGTGAAATAATGATCCATAATTACCAGTGCTCGGATTACCAATCTGTTAAGTTTTAGAGTGTAAACTTATCTTTGTCACTAGTCAATGTCACAATCAATTTGCAAGATGATTATAAAGTCAAGCTTAGATCCATCCACTGTATAAAATAATATTATTGGACTTCTCTCTTTTATTTTCATTACTTTCTTTTCAAAACTTTGATTCTTGACATAATTTCGTTCACTCATATATCTTAACTGATTTTTATATTGGTTAAGTGATTTAGTTAGTATCTTGTGCGTAAAGGCAGAAAATGCACTAATGTCGTACATGTCGTATGCATCATGTATCTCATTTCATTTCATTTCGTTTCATTTCTTTCACTTTTTAAAAAAAAATCATCAAATATAATTTTCATAATTCAAAATAACTATAAAAAGACGTGGGGAAACCATGAAAAGCCATAGGCTCATTGTCACTGATGATCACGCAAAATTTACAATTACAAAACATATGAAAAGGCATTTAAAATATATCATTAGGGTAGGACAGATGATATAATGGTGATTTGATTTATATGTTTCCTGGAGGAAAACTGAAATCAAAATTAAACTGAGTTGGATCCTACGATCTATCAAAAAATCTAAAGACCATAAGATATACATTACTAGGCTTGTGTTACCACAACACAGTCCTAAATTATGTAGATCTAATAGATTCATATCTTTTTCTTTTTTTCTTACAATTTTTACTGGTATCGGTTACCTGTAGTGCCTGCTGAGAAGACCTGGCCTGCTCTCTCTCAGTATCAAGAGTGTTCTGAAGGCATGCTGCAGTACGATGTGCCTTCGAGAGCTTGTCCACAAACATGGACAGAATGGAGGTATCACAGGTATAGGGGTGCAGGGGTTGCATGACCAAGGTCTCGATGGAAACCTGTGGTTAGCATAAACATGATAAAGGGAGCATAATAGTGGCTAGGGGCGGGGGGCTCACGATTTCAAACACTTGCCCGTAATCGTGACAAGAATGAAGGCATCAGATAATATGGGTCGTATTTAACTATGGATAATCTCCATGAAATCCTGTGGTCAGTAATAAGGGATGCTTTAGAAATCACATTGTCACGTAAAGATTTACAAACAGGTTCTCTCTGAAACTACCCTCCCCCCCCCCAAAAAAAAAAAAAAAAAGAAAAAGAAAGAAAGAAAGAAAAGAAATAATGATAGGCTGAAATCAGTTTTTAAAGATTTTTTTAGTAGAAATTTTAAATATTTATAAGGGGCACAATAATTCTCTTCAACTTTACAACGACCAGTTGGTCTAATTACCAGGCCGTCTAAAACCACCATGGCTAAACCCATTTGGTCTACTATCATTTTCGCCTAATTTCCAATTTGTTCCAGTCATCACTTGGTCTAATACCCACTTGGGCCAATTTTCATTTTGTCTAATGATCAAATTGATCTATTGCCACTTCGTCTTCTTAGTTTTCCTCATTTTGTCTATTGACTATTTGGTTTATTACCAATTCGTCCAGTCAGATAGTCTAAGTGGTATGAGACCAAGTGGGTATTGGACGAAATAGGCATAGCCCAATCTGACAGTGTGGGATGCGACCAAGCGGGCATTGGACAAAGTGGGAGTAGACCAAGTGACAATTCACCTTTTTTTCTCTTTCTCTCTCTCTTTCTTTCCTTCCATTTTTCTACCTCCTTCAGGCCGTTTTTAAATCATGATCGACCCCCTCGCTCACATTATCTAAGACCCAGGTCTATATTGTCTCGTACTACTAAGGTGGGACAGCCACCTCCCTGCTCTTAACCTATTTCCATTTCATCGCATTTTCCTCGACAACTCTATCACTTACAAACGCTCTTTAAAGTCATTTTAACCCTTACCTTAATTTTCTGTTCCAAGAGCTGAAGTTTGTGCTGTGAGATTTGGGAGGTGAGTTGCATTGGTATAACCTGCCACGCCTTGGGGATCTGCAGTTGCTCCAGGATGAAGTCATTTGGATCGGCAGCTGTGACGTCATTTTGATCAGCAGGTGTGACATCGTTAGTTTCCTTGTCAGATGTAACGTCAGTGAGTTCCATATCAGCGGGGATCTAATTCATTTGGGTGATCGAAAGTGGATTTTTTTTTTAGTTACTAATTTGAAGAGCTTATATTCTGCAACGCCTTAGAAAATATGAGAAAAACTAGTAGGTCCACGTTGTTCTTGATGTAGTAGTCATTATCATTGTCATCATCATCTTAATTACGATTATAAATCGTCATCATTATTACTTGCCATTGTTGTTTTTTGGTTCTTTGACCAGGTAAATCGATAAAGCTAAGTCATAGGGCCAAGACTTAAAAATATTATGGTTTAATGACCTTGTTGATATAATGTTGATCTCCTAGAACTGTTTTTCATTGGTGATCCATCAGTAAGTTGTGGATATACTCATAATTGGTAGATTTTTAAGGGAGCAGACAATTAGAGACGAATAAAAAGGGGGAAAGCAATGCATTCAATCAGGAAAAGGAGAGGAAAAGAAAGTTTTGCTTGGTTTGAAATATATTGGTTGACACTATTGATGTAGACATAACTGTCCCGGTGTAACATCTTTTTTTTTTTTAAGTCAACCGTAGCCCTTAGCCAATTTTCAGGGTGTTTCTATTTTCAAACATAGAATAGTTGGGCAAAATGATGAAAATCATGCACCACCTGCTAGAGGTACAACAATAATTCATCAATATGGCATAAAGAAGTTAGTTACTAAAACTATTACAATCTTCAACACTTTGGACACACAATGTTCAGATTCTGGAAACTAATTTTCCCGTCATATGCATAATGAAACTGAAAACCATTATACAGACAACAAACCGACCAAAAATTATTTTACACCCAATGGCCAGTTTGGAGTCGGTTTGGGGTCGGTTGGCAGTACGCATGACGGATACCCTGTAGTCAACCGACAAGACCGATACCAGAACGGCAACAAACCGTACAAAAGTAATAATTGGTCGGTTTTTAGTCAGTGTGGGGTCGGTTTGTCGGTTTGGCGATGCGATCATGGTAGGCTACAACTAACTACACCTACCTCTTGTGGCACATACAGGGAACTATACCACAGCATCAACCCATAACGAGAGGAGAAAGCTTCGAGGGACATTAGGGATGATACTGGTATCTTTTCCTTCTCGCCGCACAGCTGTGCACGCTTCATGAAAGCAGACAAATTCTGAAACATGAAAGGGTGGAATTTACATGCACATAGTAAAAAAGGGTAAATAATCCGCTATTAGTCAATCATAATTATGTCTAATAAATCCCCGTCTCCCCTTCTCTCTTCTTTCTCTCTTTCTTCTTCTAACTTTATATTATTTTTGTTTTCTGCTTATAGGGCGATGTCCTTATTATTATCAATATTCTTATGATTATCATGATTCTGTTGTCATTATCATATGCTTTTATCATTATTGTTATCATTGTCATCATTATTGTATCATTATCATCGTCGTCTTCGTCGCCGTCGTTCATCATTTCCGCATTTCATTTTGGAAAGAAAATATATTTAAAAAACAGACAAACTGTATACATGGTGTATAGCAGCTCCATCATAAGCCTGGTGTGTAGCAGTGTGACCAGTGACAAAATATTATTATGCCAAAAATGAATGAAATTATGCTGGGCATAATGCTAGATGCCAAAAGAGGTGAAATTATCATAAAAAAAACATATAATTATGCTAACTCTTGCAACAGTCAGGGAGTGATGTGTAGGCAACTCTGAATTAAACATGTTTTTAAATATCATCTTAATTTGATTTACGGAAAGATCGTGAAAAGGTCACAGAACAAGGTGGCCGTATCCCTCCTCTCTAGGTTTTCTCCTCTCTTTCTCTCTCTTTCTCTGTGTTTCCCTCCCACTTTCTTTCTTAATCTCTCTTTCTTCTTCTCTCTATTCTCCTGCATGCTAGGCTTTCTTCTGCATCTTTTTCGCTTCATCTCTTCCTCTGCCCCTTTTTTTCTTCTCATTCTCTTTTTAAATTGTTGCCATTTAATGAGAAGAGGGTTGGCAAATATCAGATCAACGCGCAGATACAGTGTAAAAATGATACATATTCAGACCACAACTGGCAAAAACAAACGCACAAAAGTTGAATGTTAAGGATATAGATTCTAACCTGAATCCTGCTCTGTTCATGGCTGATGATATCCTGGCCGAAGATTGGGGCGTTATCTTTTTTAAGCCAAGAGTGGAAAATACGACGACTCGGTGTTATATCAGACATTCTGTCACAAAGTAAGAATATTCAATGACTTAAACCTAAAGAAAGCATATATTTCATCGAATTCCTTTTCTATGTCTAATATTAATCAATTCATCAGCAAAGAAAGAGATGTGTAAGATATTTCGCGATAAGAAATGACCGAGATCACTTCTGAAGTGATCAGTTATTACTGGCCTTAAGAAATTGATTTTTTCTAGGAGAACACTTTTCATTTACTTTGTCATAAATCATGGGCTAGTCGCCTTACTGATGAACAAAATCGTGATAAACTAAGCATTTCCGCTGTCCTGTAAAAATATGGCTTTTGATATATCAACTGCTTTAAATGTATTTTGATACACACATCATGTCAAGTCAAAACAAATTATGTGTGTGCATCGAATAAAAGATTTGGTTACGGTGCTTGGTATTAAGAGCTGACAAAATCTTATATCTAATGCATTCTTATCACGATTGCGGTTTTTAATCGAATTGCAAACAAATTGAAATTTTCTTACCTTAAATTTGCTTGTCAAAAAGAAACCGATAGATACGGCCGTATAGCTTGAACGCAATATCTGTGTGAAGAGTACAAACAGTCGTTGCCGGGTATACCCTCTAACTTGTTGATGGGCGCATACACTGTGACGTCACAATGCGTTGTGTGCGCTTCCCAGCGTTTAACAACTTTGGACCAATTAACGTAGAGAACTTCAAGTTACGTCATCGCTAAGTTTTGTTGACCCCATGGAACTAATACGGTGTGCTTGCGTCATTATGCGTAGGAATGCGCTGGTTTGATTTAATGGAAAGCTGGCATTTGAAGATTTGTATTACAAGTAATTCATTCA